>OZ007593.1:217785498-219051123 GCA_963931845.1 Maratus michaelseni | reverse complement strand
AGAAGTAATAAAAAAGAAATAAAATCACATAAAAACGCTAAAACGCGGCTTGTTTTGGCGCGGCTTCGGCTCATGTTTTCACTAATCTTTAAAGTGGGTTTTGATACAGTTATATTTATAACTCATTAAAATAACAGAGAGAGCGGACGATAAGAAAATTTTGTTTGGCATATTAATGGATCCGACCCGAAAATAGAAAAAACAAATAAGAGCGAGAGGAAAACTTATTTTTTTACAACTAGATATCAATATTTTTTCACGAAAATTTTACATAAACTGCAAAATAGTTACATTTATAACACATAAAAAGTTTTAAAAGTTCAAGCAACAAGGACTTTTTTTTTTAAACTATGCAACGGCCATACGTGGGGGAAATAAATTTAAAATATCTACTTACGAGCTCTTTAAACAAAAGAATATCAATATTATTTTGAGAATTTTTTATTAAGAAATGTAAATTCATACAAAATTGGGTTAGATATATAAAATCATACAGATTTAAGGTTACTTTAAGGTTTTATTACGGGTCCGTGCAACGCAGTGCGAGTAAGCACCGCGCACAAGCACAAATTGTAGTCACTTAGAACAACATGATCGTACGCAAAAAAAAAAAAAAAAAAAAAAAAAAAAAAAAAAAAAAAAAAAAAAAACTCATTTCATTTGTTATTTGTTCACTAGATTACATTTATACAAGCGTACATAGTCACTCTGCGCTTAACACTCTAATAGATTTTTTTTTTTTTCAAAATCCTTTTGAACAATATTTCCTCGACCAGTATTTCCTCTATTATTCCATATTTCAAACATCATGTATCTGAAATATGTAGAAAATGTATCATTTGCATTTATTCCCTTTGACTGTGGAATTTTTAAAACAAAATTTCTTCAAAAATTGTCTATTACATATATATTTCTACAAATGTCTTGCCCGTGGAAATTGCGATATAACTGGTCAGAGTGTTAAAAAAAATACTCACTAATTAACAGAAACTTTGAGTGGAAAGATTTGCTGCAAAAACAAACAATAAAGCAGTCTTCCATATCTCTCTGCGAACTGTCATCACACTGAACGACAGTAGTAGTTGATGAACACACAATAGTGAGTCGAAGGATAGCGAAAGCATTGAGCTGAAGTCACTGTGTTAGAAAAAAAATGTATGTCCATTTACCTCATATGCAAACTATCGTCGAACTGCCTTACAAATTTCATATCATTATGAACCAGATACATGAATTTAGATTGAACATGGGATGAATAATTATACGAAATGTTTGGCACACAGCTTTTATTTTATATTTATAAAAATCTTTTTGCTGCTAAGCACAATATGGAATCATATTTTATGTCTTTTCTAATAGGTAATGTTGTTTTTCAGCCATTTTTATTCATAATGTAATATGAATATATATTGTACAGTTTTTCAAATTATAAAGAAATCACATATGCGTTCATTTCCATCATAATATATACGCTGCTAAGTATTTTTAGAAAAGAAAAAATAAAGTTATATGTCTTCATGTTACTTAAAATTCAAAGATATATTTTCATAGAATATAATTTTCATCTTGCCATTCTTTTAAATTATCCACTGAAGAGTTTATAAAATAAATTAAATTTGACAGAAATATGCATTTTCTATTTCATAAATATTTTTTTTTATTTACTTTAGCACATTCGGAGAAAAGTGATACTTAGAAAATAAACATTGCCCGAGTTCAACATGTACTTTATTTTAAAACTACTATGTATAGGCATACATATGTTTCTAATTTATGCATAAAGAATTTCGATAAACATAAAAGATTCTCAGTAAATCTGTTGTTTTGTTTGCTTTAAATAATGAAACTTTGTCACGAAAATCTTTCATAATAAAATGCTGTTACGAGTTTTTCAATTCATATAAATATTTGATAATGCATACAAATATTTTTTCGAGAAAGCAACGTTACATTGATATGAAAATTATAATAAAACATAAAAAAAAATCTTTGAAATGTTCAAGCATATAATATTTAATCATTTTATCTATGACTCTCATGTTGTGTCGCAATATATTGTAATTATGTATTTTAGGGGTTTGTGAAAAATATTCACTAAATGAGAAATTAAAAAAGTAAATAAATAAAAGAAATTAATTAAAAGGAATAAAATAAAAACTTCTTTTTTGTTTTTTACTTTAATCTGCTGTTGTAAAGATAAATCAGCTAAATAGAAGTCGTGTGTTATCTTTTTCGTCATCTGACTTACGGGTAGATAGATGTGTTTTGAGTTTTACATTCTAGGAACAGGTCAAAAGGGGATGTCTTCAGAAGGATGTGTTTCAATGGTGTTTGGAGAAACACTGATTGAAGTTTATCGGCATGTTTAAAGATGTTTGAGGGGATTTCGGGTGTCGATAAACGGACTTGGCCCTATATAGCTCGTAAATCTCTCTTTCGGATATCTATTGTATAAATGTCGGCAATGTTTTCTTACAGGAAGAAGAATTTTCTAGAGACGTTTGTTTAAACGAAAGGTAATAAACAAGTCAGTCTAAGTGAGAGGCCTTTGTTGTCTGTTTGCTTCAATAAAAAAAAAAAAAATCCCGTTCTGGTAGCATTACTTAAATATTAAAATTTCATGATTACCCGAGGGATCTTTTATCCAATAGCCATGCTATAAAGATGTGGGTAACCCCTTAAGTATTATATTGATGTAGAAAGGATGTAGAAAAGAACTTTTCAGCAGAAAGAACTGCCCCCTACCGAATTTTTGAGATTGTAGGGTTTTTAAGTTATTAGATTCCTTTATGTGTTACTTTTAAAACTTTAACCATCGCTCCCTTATTACATAACTTTTTGAGCGTGAGCATTTGATTTTTAAATATCTCCTAATCGGCAACGGAGCAGCCATGTATTTTAAGAATCAGCGAAGCCTGTCTATTTGGAACCGGGAAGATTTTCTGCGTCACAGGTGGATGAATACTCATGTAAGGTTCAAATGACAGATTGCCTCTTGTGGATCGTTGGCTGGATTTCACGCTTACAGTGACAATAGAATCTTAATTAAAGGACTGATGCTGTAGGGTGTCGCGTCAATTCGTCGCGCACAATTCTTCGCGGCGTCAATTCGTTGCGGCGAAAACTCGGCGCAGCGTCAATTCGTCACGACGTCAATTCGTCGCAACGAAAATGTTTTTGAAGGCTATGATGATAAAATAAAGATAATTTAGTAAAATTATTTAATGATAATTTGTTTTTTAGATATAATCGAATGTAAATTATTAGTTTTAATTCTCTATATCTAAAAAAAATAATTACCATTAAATATTTTTTCTAAATTGTAATTATTTTATCATCATAGGTTTCAAAAACATTTTCATTGCGACGAATTGACGTCACGACGAATTGACACCACGACAAATTGTCGCCGCGACAAATTGACGCTGCGATGAATTGTGCGCAATGAATTGTTCCGCGATGAATTGTGCACGACGAATGGACAGGCGCGTCTATCTGACTGTTTGAAGGTTCTAATTGCAAATTGTCTCTTGTGTGCCATTGAATGGTTGATTTTGCGTTTACAGTGACAATAAAATCTTATGTAGCGGACTGATCCTGTAGCGCGTCTACCTGATTTTTCGGCGGTTATACTGTTTATGGTAAAAATAGTGACATTCATCGTAAGATCATGTGTAAATATTTAATGTGCGCATAATGAACATATCAGTGAACGCTTCTAAAAACGAAATTTGGATAATTTAGTGTCAACAGAAGCAAGTTCTTCATCCCCACGTAAGTCACCCCCTTTTATCAGAAATACTTTGGATGAATTAATAAAAGTAATAAAATAAATTGCATTTTAATAAGAACTTGAGAGACTGAATATTGTCAGAGTATTGTTAATATCATGATGTAGTGAGGAGGTAATTCTTATTAATGTAACTCACAATTATTTTATCAGTTCATTTATTGGTTGTTATATGTATGAATTAAATTTTGAATACAAAAGAATTTGATTATTAAGCTAAATATTTATATTTTAATTTTTAGCAAGATAAAAATAAATGAATGTTAAATTTGTAATTGTGTTTAACTTTAAAGTAATTTCATTTTTTTCATTTTAAAGAAAGTAGAATACCAGCAATTAACTTAAAAATGGGTGTGGGAATGATTAACTATAATAAAGGTATTACCATTTTATCTGACTGAATTACAGGGCCGGGTAGAACGCAACGCAACTTAAATTTAACGCAACTTAAGAATTAGTATAAGGGAATATTTATAGAATTTTTAAAAATATATTCAAATTGTTTATTTATGAAATTGGATCTCGGGAAATTAGCTAAATAAAATGATTTTGTTAATTAAGATAATTTAAAGCATATTTAAATTATATTAATGCAATGATTTGAGATTCGTGATTAAATAAATAATAGTAGTAATTTAAATCAATAATTAATGTAAATAATTAATAAATAGACTTCATAACCTCATTTACAGATATTTATGTATGTTATCCCTTATAACAATTTTACCACATATAATAACAATATATATATTTATACAATTGTTATTAAATAAATACAAATACATTATTATGATACAAGTAGCTAAAAAGTAACAAATCTTAACATTATATATGTACATTTAAATAAAAGGTAGTTTCTTAGGTTCATGAATTGCATTAATAATTAGAAATAATGGCATAATCGAATGTGTAATTTATTTTTTCTGATATTGCATCTATGAGTTTTTTCCATCTATATAAAAGTATATGTTTTCTTCTATTTTGTTATTTAATTATATCTTCAGTATTATCCAAAATTTAAGGATTTTTTTTTAGTAATTAATATTTTACTATTAAAGTTTTATATTAGAATGATTAATTAACTTACATTTTTCGCAGATCTTCTTCCTTCATAATTTTGATAGCTGATTTATTACTAGAAGAAAACATTCCTCATACCGCTTTGAATTTATTAGAAAGCGTGCTTATCTCAAGAAATTTGTTTAAAATATTTTAGTACAGTTATTTGTCACACATTTGACGTGTCGTGAAATAAATAAATAAATAAATAAAATAATGTTTAGAAATATGTTGGAATATTTATGTATTTTTTAGAAATGATTACGCGTAACAAATCCACATTATTAATATAATAAATATATTTTAACGAAACATAGGCAGCATAGTCCAAATTTATGAGAAATTCTTCATAACTAGAGTTTGAAGAAGACGCAAATTTCAATCTGTAATATTTTATTTGCCTGCTAAATTTGTTCATACAAATTTATGAATTGGGAACATATAAGAATCTTAGGTGTGTGTTTTAAATTTAATTCGACAAATATTTAGATGTAATAACTTCCTGTAAAAAAAACATCAATTATTTGTGAAATCTGTAATACATAGACATATTTAGTTTAATTTGTTTAAAAATAAACCTGTAAAAATATTTAATTAAAATTAATTAACCTTAATAATTTGTAATCCACAAATAAATTTATGTTTTTCATGAAGAAAAAATTATTAAAAAATTGAAGATTTTCATATATAACAAACATATTTAAATTTATATACGCAGTTGAAAACTTTTTCTCGAAAAGTGCCCGTGCTTTAAAACATCTTAAGTGTTAAAAAAATAAATAAATACAACTTTTTTGGAGAAACACGAATAAATACAATTTGTCTTTAGAATTATATAAAGCACTTTACTTGGAAATTAACAATAAATGAGTAGAGGTAAATAAAATCAAAAACAAATATTTCCAGCGTGAAAGTCGCATTTTTGAATGATTGTTTATCTTACTTTTTTTCCTGGTCTTTATTTTCACGAGTTAAGAAAGATAATTCAAAGAAAATTGTTTCTAAGCATGTCCTTAAATTACGAATAATGTGCACATCCCCATAAAATAAGCTTATATATATATATATATATATATATATATATGTATATAATATTATATATATATATTTATATATATATAATATATATATATATATATATATATATATATATATATATGTATATATGTATATAATATTATATATATATATATATATATATATATATATATATATATATATATATATATATATATATATATATATATATATATATATATATATATATATATATATATAATATATATATATATATATATATATATATATATATATATATATATATATATATTTTTTTTTTTTTTTTTTTTTTTTTTTTTTTTTCAGTTTTGTGTAATATTTTTTACGTGTTGACGGTAAACATAATCTTAGGTAAATTATTTCAATTCTGATCGTATATTTTTATACATTTGATGAATTTCTTACACATAATTAAAAAAATATATATTATGTTTTTTTTATAAATATATTTTAAATAAATTTACGAACTATAGCTAAGGTTTATGACAAATCTGTAATAACTGCAATTTAAGGAGTAGGGAAAACTCATTTTATTCTAAATTACTGTTGGGTTGAAGAATATTTCCTGAGCTATTTTTTTTTATTTAAAAACGCTCGCAGAAATAAAACACACAGGCAAAATGTTTTATGTTCTTTAAAATAAAATAAATTACTGTGTATGTGTGTATGGAGAACAATCAATCCCTGAAAGTTCAACTCGCCGTTGATTTTCAAGATTAAAAAAAATGGAATTTTGTCCTCAAGAACGGATTACACATTATCAACCGGTTTAATTCGATGAACAGCGATTGAATCACCGACTTCACGAAAATTCATACAAAATATCAGATAATTTTTAGAGCAGATGCATAGGAAATAAATCCGTATAGGTGAACTAACGTTCTTCTGCAACACAAAAACGCATTCCTCACATCCCCAGTATGACCAAAGTCACGATTCAAGAAATGGAATCGGAAATGATGCCTCACTCAGCATAGTCTATAGAGTTGATGCAGACAAATTTTCATTTTTTCGATCGCTTGTTAACGCCTTGCACTTTTTATTGTTCAATAAAGACGTGAAATTGAAGGCTTAGTTGGACAAATTCTTTGAGTCAAAACGGAGATTTCAACAGCGAATGTATTATATTTCATCGAATATTATATTTTATCCAAAAGCTTTTTAGAAGATGGACGGAAATTGCAAACAACAAGAGAGAGAATATTATTGATAATTTCATTGTAGTTTTTTTCTTTTTTTTTTAAAGATGCTCATGAATTATTCCTTAACCCATTATGTAGTTGTTAAAAAATAAATAAAGTAGTATACAAGGTATTCGAAACACAAAAAAAATGATAAAAAGTGAAGCAAAAATAAATAAATAAATAAAAAAGATAATGAGCCTCAAATTAATAAACAAATACTAGTATATAAATTGAGTTTTTGAAATTATATAAGTCATATTACTGAAAGATTGACATTTTTTTGAAAGGATGGAAATAAAAATAAATATAAAGAACTCAGTTAAAGTTTTATATTACATTGATTGATTAACTTAGATTTTTCGCAGGTATCTATTTATCAAAAGTCTTGTTGCTGATTTATTGCAAAACAAATTCTTCATACAGCTCTGAGTTACTTACAACGCATGCATATGTTCATCCCAAAGGTTTAAATTTTACTAGTTCATTACGGCTATGACGTTTCCTGTTGAAAAAGGAAAATTTCAAATAATGTTTTTTTTTTCCAATGAAATGGTTATATATTTTTGGACAGTCTTATATATAAATTATATTATAAATTGCACAAATATACTAAAATAAATGTATAAAATTAAAGTTCGTAAGATATCTTTGAAAATATGAGGTTCAGAGTGCATACATTTATATCTAAAACATTTTTCTTTTTTTCCTCCGTTTTTGTTGTGTTATTGGGTTGTTAAAACAGACAATTTTCATAGTTTTGCAATTAATTAATTATTTATATTGATTAATATTATAACTCCAGTTATGTTACTTTATGGTTATTTTATAAATTTGTTAGAATAACGGTAATCTATTAACTGTTAACGCATAATTATTTGATGTGTTTGTAGTATTTGGTCCGGTGCATATGGTTAAAATTTTATTTCTTAAATTAGATATTTTTTTTTAGTTTTTTTTTTTTTTTTCATTTAATATGAGGTAAAATTTATTTTCTTTTTCTATTGCTATTGCTATTGATATCGATTTTTTCTTCAACGATTCATTATTGATCTACTATTAATTTTTCACTTCCTGAGGTTTCACAGTTGATTCTGCAATTTAAATATAGTAATTTCTGCTTAATCGCTTACTCTATTCAAACATACATTATTTTCGACTTACTTATATTGTGTAATATTGCACTTGATAAAATGTTTCACAAAATAAGTTTTCCGTTTCTTTTCGTAATGTTAGTATTTTTTTTTTGTTTTTTGTTTTGGGAAGATATTATTCTTTTAAGTGGTCTCAGGAGTCTTACTTTTCCTCCGAAGATGCAAGTTTGCATCATGTCACATTTTTTTTTTATATCTGATTTCATATAACACACAATAAAATGCAATTTTTACCACTAATAGGTCAATATCTGCTTGATTTAACATAATTATTTCAATGTTGTACAATTCATATTTAATTATTTAAACAAAGTTTAATTTTTTTTTTTTTAAGTAAAAAAACTTTTTTGCCTGGTATCCACTGCGCGCAAGGTTGTAGAAAAAATATTGCTTCAAAAATAACAAACAAAACTGATAATGATGTAAAATGCATGTATCTTGAACTTATACTTCAATTTCTAGCAATTAAAAATATAATTTATTTTAAAATTGGCATTTATTAAAAAAAAATGAATTTTTTAAACATTTTACAGTTTAAATTTAAATTTAAGAAAAATTAAATTTTTAATTTCTTGAAATTGAAGTAAAAGTTCAAGATACATAAATTTTACATCATTATCAGTTTTGTTTGTTATTTTTGAAGCAATATTTTTTCTACAACCTTGCGCGCGTAGATACCAGGCAATTTTTTAAACTTTTTTTTTTAAACTTTTAACTTTTTTAAATAATTAAATATGAATTGTACAACATTGAAATAATTATGTTAAATCAAGCGGATATTGAGCTATTAGTGGTAAAAATTTCATTTTATTGTGCGTTATATGAAATCAAAAATAAAATAAAATGTGACATGATGCAAACTTGCATCTTCGGAGGAAAAGTAAGACTCCTGGGACCCCTTAAATCGTTGCATTTAACAAAATTGAATATATATTTTCTATCCTATTCTTATTAATTTATAGTGTTAATTTATAGTGTCGGTTTTATCTATCTATATATACTAAATATATATATATATATATATATATATATATATATATATATATATATTTAATTTATTGATATTTACATAGCTGCCAACTTTTACGCTTAATTCCTACCACTAAAATTTTATACTAAATTTTATCTTATTAAATTGACAAGATCGTGTGATTACATAACGAAAAAAATTCTATTAAATTTTAGTGGTAAGAAAAAAGCGTAAAAGTTGGCAGCTATGTATTTATATATTTATATCATAAAAAATAAGTCTTAAATGCATAAAAAAGCAAGTGTATGAAATGTCTTCAGCAAATTTTATTAGTCACCTCACTTGAATACTAGAATTTTACAAATGAAGTTTTCTTTTGTCGATCTTCATTTTTCATAACGTCAGTAACTAAGTTGTTGCTTTGAAAAACATATCATAAACGTGCGTTTAAATTTCTTACAGTTCGTGCTTATAATCATCCAAAAAATAAATTTTAAATATTTTATTAAATATGTTTGTCCAATTTTCGACCTATTGTGGAGAAAAAATGAATTTTGCAAATGATGTTCTGAATTTGATGAAAATTATACATATATTTTGAGACATTTTTATACATAAAGGGAAATATATTGATTATTTTATAACTATATTGTAATACATATATGAAACACATTAAAATTTATAAAATGTCTTTTGTAAACGTGTTCGAGAGAGACAGGTTTATAAATCTATACTTTTATAAAGCCCTTTTTATGTGCCATAAATATCTTTTAAATAAAAATGCACTGATATTATGTTGTAAAATTTATAAAATAGTACATGTGGAATTTGAAACTGAAATAAAAATGATAAAAACTGAAATTTAGCATCAAATTCATACAATGCCAAATGTATTAAATTTGTTTACAGCCTTACTTGATAAATAACGTTAATTTTGCGAAATGTGGTAAATAAATAGAAATAAAATAGTTTTACACCATTATTTTTTTCTGTATGATGGATTTTTTACCTTTTTTGCTGTTCGTTATTTATCATGGGTATTGTAAGAGGTTTATTCGGAGCATACAAATTCTTCATTCGCCTTTCAATTACTTACAAAATATGCATATATTCATCCCATAAAATTACATTTAAATATTTTATTAGACTTCTTTGTCATATTTTTGACATGTCGTGGAAAAAGAAAAAAACGAATTTTGAAAATAATATTTTGAATTTTGATTAAATATTTATAAATTTTTGAGACATTTATAAAATAAATATATATCTATTAAATATATGAAACGTAAATTAAACTTATCCGAAATCTCTGATAACTGGAGCTTTAAAAAATTCCTATTCTAGAAACAATAATACTTTTATCTGTTAATTTTTGTCAAATATTACAATCTTCATTCACTTCAAACATTTTTTTTCATACATATTTAAATTTACAGATTACAATCTGAGAGTCTGTGCGTTCATATTTTCTATTTTCTTGTCCAAGAACTGCAAACTGAATCGAACATTATTTATAAGCAAAAACGTATGCTATGTAAGCATTGATAGAGTTTTAATATCATTTAAGAAACACACCATTTTGTTTGCTTAATATTAAATATCCTTAATAGTTCAATAACAAAAAACATTTTGTAAGCAGAAAACAATATTTATAAAAACAAATTTCCCAAATTATCTTAAATTAAGACAAAATATGTAATTGGAGATAATAAGTCACTATTTTATCTAGAATATTCATATTTAAATTCATACGTACATCACGACATATTTTAAAATATTTTTATCCGCTAAGTTTTATCATAAACATTATAATCATCATTCACTTCAAACAGTTTTTTCATACATGTTTAAACTTATATATTAAAATCTGAGAGTCTGCGTATTTGTATTTTCTATTTTCTTGTTCAAGAATGTAAGGAACTGACATCTGAATCGAACATTACTTATACGCAAAAACGTGTGCTATGTAAGCATTGATAGAGTTTTAATATCATTTTAAAACACAGCATTTTGTTTAGTTAATATTAAATATCCTTAATATTTCAATAAACCACAATCATTTTGTATGCAGAAAACAATATTTATAAAAACAAATTGCGCAAATTATCTTAAATTAAGACAAAATATATAATTGGATATAATTAGTCACTATTTTATATATAATAGTCATATTTAAATTCATACGTACAGCACTACATATTTTCAAATATTTTCCACGTGTTTTAAAACATACAAAAAAAAAGAAAAGAAATTATAAAAATCCTAACATCACCAAGAAAGGCAAGATAATAAAATTTGTTATTAGCATGTTATAAGCCATGTTACCTTCCATGAAAATAAATATTTCATGAGGGAAGGCATATAAAATCAAAAATAATTTTTTTCAGCATTTTCTTTGTCTGATTGATTAAGTTAAATTTTTCGCAGGTCGTCATTCTTCATGAGTTTTGTAAAAGATTTATACCAAAGAAATATATTCACCATACAGACTTAAATTACTTACAGTGCACGCAAATATTCATCCCAACAAATTAAGTTTAAATATTTTATTATGGTGATTTGTCACAGTTTTGTCATTTCATGGGGTAAAAATAACTTTTGAAAATAATGTTTTGAATTATGTTGAAATATTTATATATTGTATTTAGACATTTCCATGTATGCATAAATAAGTACATAAATAAATAAATAAATAAATAAATATATGTGGATAAATACGCCATATTATGCACTTCAGAAAAATATTAAAAATAATATCTATCAAACAGATTAACTTTATAAAAAACATTTGGTAACATGTGATTATGAAAGTCTTTTAATCTGTATTTTCCTTTTGGTAATTTTTTCTTTAAAAAATTATATTGTGATTTTTGCATAAAAATCTATGTGTATGTGTGTATTCCCCATCTACTTCCGTAAAAATATAATGAACTGCTACCTGGTACATACAATAGATATACGTAAAGAAACAAATTGCTGTAATAGATTTAAAAATTTGATAGTTAAATATGTTCTCTATAACTTTGCCTTTAAATTTTTATCACATTTCTGTAAGAAATATCATCGCGTACCTACACATTGAAAAAGAAATAAAAATAAAAATAAATAATAATTTTCACGTTTTCCAGTTTGACCAATTTAACCACCTGCTTGCCTTGGACATGCGATCTCGTCGTTTATGTTTACCACTTTCAAAAAACTATGCGAGAATATTTTATTTATCATTTAGATAAGAAGATGTCGCCGATAAAGCGAATGAAACATATGTAATCTACATTAAAAGGTATGTTTAATGTTTTTTATCACTTTAAGCATTAATTAGACTTTAATTTAAAGTTAACGAGTAATTCTATTATATTATTTGGAATTTTTTTTTTTGTCATAGTCATTTTTTTTTAAATCAATAATGCAGTGATATTTAAGTTTTAAAATTATATGCATTCAATGTTTATAAGTATTAAAGTTTATTTCTTCACCCCAAAAACCCACGCATTAAAATAATATTTGAGGAAATTATCTCATTAAAATTTACCGACTGTTTCTTTATAATTTATTATTGATTTCTAAAACGTAAATGTAATAACTGCAATTGAGAATTATCTTGACAAACCGATTTGATCATAGATAACTTTTTCGAAAAATCATATATGAATATAGCACGTCATACCTTGCTTCCTAATTTATGCATTTTTAAAGATTTTCTGCATCAACTAAGTTAAACAGGAATGCAGAATTTCTTAAAATATTATTAATATTAAATAATTTATCAAAAGTATTGGATAAAAGTTCGAACTGTCAAGAAAGCAACCCTGTTTTCGTTGCATAGTTTGTAAAGTTTGACACCCAAACTGCTAATATAAATTCTTTAAAATATTTTATATGATGATGCTTAGTATAAACTCGCGTTTAAGTCAAATTGTTCCAAATTAGTCAATATATATTATTCAGCTTTTAAATATAAATATTACAGATGAAATAAAATAGCGGGGGAATTTATAATAACAATAATTTCTGTCTTAGTTTCTAGTTCTTCTCATGAAAACACACGCACACTGACAGATATATAAAGAACACTGATTAAATATATCATTCGCAAAATGCTTGTTAATCCATTTAATATTTGACTAAAGGGTTTATTCAGTTGATAATCATAAGATTGGCTAAACAACCGCCCCATATGAAATACATTCATACGATTCTTCAACATATTTCTCTTTTATCAGTTAAGGAGTGGTTTACACCATAAACTTATAAGGTATATTCTATTTACTTCAGTGACGATCGTACCCTGTTTCTAATAACGTATCTTCAAATAGAATTTATAAGTAAAGCGTGTAGAAAATTAGAAAGTATATCAACTGTCGTTCGTTTGCGCAGAGAAATACTTTAGAAGGTACTTTTGTACGTATGTCCACTTTTCGCGTAACACATATAAATTGATCTAGTAAACACTTTTAAAACTGTTATATTAGTCTGCACGCATGTGTATCGTACTTTTTACTTATTTTTGGAAGTATTGCACATACATGAAAAGGGAAATTATGCCAAACAGAATAATTTTTCTAAAAATGGCCCTAGGTACAAGAACACCACCCGAAGTTGTTAGTCATTGCAAAAATCCGGTACAGACAACTGTATAAATGTCGCAGATGCACCTTTTTTTGTGTGAAAAAATTGCGATTTTTTTTGCCTGAGGTGGCAACTCAAATAATTTCACAAGTTGTTGCTTCGCATAGCAACTCGGTAGACCAGATAGTGCGTATTGATCAAATCCCTCTGTTATTAACAGCTAAGTCAGTTGTATTATTGAAAATGTGTGTGTTTTATAACAAATTATACATGGTGTGTGATAATAAAATATTTTCTGTGTGTTCATAATACAAATTGTGTTTGTTTTATAATAATATAAAAGTTAGTGTGTTTTATAATAAATTGTGTGTGTTTTCCAAGAAAATAAATGTCCATGCTATATAATAAAATTGCGTGTGTTTTATAATAAACAGTTTGTGTTTAATCATATAATAAACTATTCCATAATGAATTAAAGCTGAATGCTGTTTTCGCACGTTAAGCCTAAGAGGTATTCAAAAGCAGTGTTTTCTCGCCAAAATTGCGAAACCAATCTCGCCCACCTCAGTGTGTTTGCGATATCTATTCCGAGACACCTTGTATTATTGACTGAATAAGCAGATTGCATACCAGCTTGCCAGTGCAAAAATTGCTCAACTTCATGAGTGATTTTGATACCTTATTTTGTAAAAACAGCTTAAAAACATCCTTTACATGAAAAAATGCCATACACTGATGTTGAAATTACATAAATATGCTAATATACATAATTTGTGCTAGGAAAATTAATCACTTAAAATAAATAAAGTATTATATTTATGAAAATTTCAAGTTGTTTTAAAAAGAGCACTTTTATTTATCTTTTCGTAATTTCTTTCACACAATCAATATTTCTTCATACAATTATGTAAATGCGCAAGTTTACAAAGAAAAAGTTCAAAATTAAAAATTAAAAAGTAAATTTTTACATCTCTCTTCTTCAATGTGAAGTAACTGATGACTTGCGTCGTCTCAAGAGAAAGAAAATACTCATTATAACAAGTTCAAATGTAATTTTCTAAATGATGGAAAGTATTCTAAAAAAACATTTTGTTAAATTGATGAATTAAAATATAACACTTTCAGAATTTGTTATCAGCATTGTTTTCTAATTACTTTAAAACTGTAAAATGAAGTACCTGCTTCATCACTCATGTTAAATTAATAACCAAAACATCTTTCAAATGTCAGTTTTTAAAAAAAAAAAAAGTTTTTTTTTTTTAATATTAATATTAGGAATTCTTACTTTTGTCTTAATAGAAATTCTGTTTTCGCTTTAAGTTTAAATACTTGTTTTTAATTTGTTTTGCCGATCAAAAAATTTCATTTGAAAACTCTTAACATTTTAATATTTTTATGAATGCTGTGTTGTTTTGGAACAATTAATCTTTAATGCAAATGGGGCAAAAAAGTAAATATTTACATGCTTACATGCTTATCTTACGTATGTTAGAGTGAACATTTATTTTATGTCATTGTGCGGTATTGTGTCTAAAGAAAAAAATTAAATGAAAACAAAATCAGTTAGATGAAAGTAAAGCTTTCTTCAAAATAATTATTTAAGTTAAACTTTTTTTACAGTCAGTTATAGTTACATACTTCAATATGTAATGTACTGTACTGTTCATTTTTAATTTAAATTTATTTTTTAATTTCAATCAGAGAAAAGACGCTGATAAGTCATATGTCTTCTCATTATATATAAAAGGTTATAAATCAAAGGTAGATTTTCACATGATATATTTTTCATCTTGGAATTCTTTTAAATTATTCATTGAAGTGTTTTAAAAATAAATTTAATTTGACTGAAATATGCATTTTCTATTTTATACGTATCTCTTTTTATTTACTTTAGCACAATCGGAGATAGGCAATTTTACAAAATAAACATTACTGTCAACTTCAACACATTTTTTATTTAAAAAATACTTTGTATAAACATATCTGTGTCCTCTAATTTATGCATAAAGAATTTCGATAAACATAAAATATTCTCAGTAAATCTGTTGTTTTGTTTGCTTTAAATAATGAAACTTTGTCACGAAAATCTTTCATAATAAAATGATGTTACGAGTTTCTCAATTCATATAAATATTTATGAATATAAAAAATATTTGTAAACACATACAAATATTTTTTCGAGAAATAAACGTTACATTGATTTAAAAATTATAATAAAACATAAAAAAAAATATCTTTGAAATTTTCAAGAATATAATATTTAAACATTCTATTTATTATTGCAAGCCATGCTGTATCGCAATATATTGGTATGATGTGATTGAAATGACTTTATAAACATTAGTCGCATTAATGAGAAATTAACAAAATAAAGAAATTAAAAGGAAAAGATAAAAACATCTTCTATTTAACCAGTAATCGACTTGTTTAAAGGTAATTCAGATAAGAACCACAGTGGTGTTATAATTTTCGTCATCTAGCTTAGGGATACGAAAATGTGTTTTGATATTTAAAGTCTGGGGAAAGAACAAAGAGGATATATTCGTAATTATAGGTTTTAAAGGAGTTTATAGAAACACGGATCACAGTTTTCTTCGACAAGAATATAGATGTCTGAGGGGAATTGGGATGCCTGTAAACATATTCGTAAGTCGCTCTAAAAAGTCTTTTTGGCTTTTCCATGTATAAGTGCCGGCAAATTTTTGTTACAGGAGGAAGGATTTTGGAGAGAGGTTTGTTTGAACGAACAGTAATAAAACATAAGTGTTTTTGCTTCATTAAATAGTAAAATTCCCTTTCTGATAGCTTTAGTCAAAAGTTCATCAAATAACCATCAATAATAACCATCATTAATCAATAACCATCATCAAGATTTCATGACTGCGTAAGTATATTTTATCCAATAGACATGATATAGAGGATTACGTTACCCCTTAGGTTTTATATATTATTATTACCAATGTTACGCCTCAACGCAGGTAAACCCAACATTTTTCACTTCTCAAATATGTATACTTAAGAGGAATTAACTGAAACTTTTGCAGGATATTGAGGAATCTTTACCTTTCAAGGCGTAAATTTTGAAAATAATAAATATTTCACAAACCATACATAGGTATCAAAATTGAATTGATTAAATATTTAATAGGCTCTTTTATACAGCTAACCAGGCCCCTACCTGCCCAGCATGAATGCCTAGCTTGACGGATTAGTACCTGGGTGCGGGGAGGAAATCGCCTGATCACAGCATGGCTGTGATCCACATGACTATAGATTTGTTGACATCGCTGCTGTGCTTGCTCTCTTGTGGTTTGCTACAATTATCTCTGTTTGCCGGTTCAAGGTTTCTGTTTAACTTTGTTGAATTTACTGATTTAATAGGTCTCGTAATTTAGAACCTTGATCAGGTGACGAGACCCTCACCTGACTAGGCTCCCCCAGAGGTATAATCCACAGGTAATTTGGAGGGCTTTGCACCCACGACGAATTTTACATGCACCAGGCGCCATTAGCGTACATATATTTTCATATTTATCGTCTCTGTTGACTTGTCACGCTCATGGTGGATTGTCCTGTAGTGTTTATCGCCTTTTTTAGGGGGGCTGATTTCACTTTTCGTTTTTATTTGTCTCTGACAGGGTTTTTTGCCGTTTTTATGGGCTCACCCCTGTCGTGGGTAGTTTCTGTATGTTACCATTCGTTGGATTTTGTCCCTTCCTTGATATATTGTTATCTCTAGCTTGTACTAGAGCTGGTTGTCACATTTTGAAAGTTAGTCTTCTTTCGAGAGTTTCACTGGTTATTATGTCACTATCGTGGGTTTTGTCACGTTGTAACTTTTGTTACTGGTGGTTGCCACATTGTAACTTTTGTTACTGGTGGTTGTCACATTTCTGGATGTTGCACACTCATTTTTGTTGTCTTTGTCACATATATTAAATAGGCTCAGAATATTGCTCACAAGACGAAACAAAAAAAAAAAACATTTACAACAATATAAGAAATTAGACTTGCATAAAAATTATTTTTCATTAGTTACTCATTTTTATTTTCCAATAGTTTTTCAAACTTTTCCTACGTAATTCCTTCTAGAAACGGACGGCATTAAGAAAGACGGCATGTAAGAAAGAAAAATATACATGTATGGTTTCTCATGCTCATTAACGTAAAATTATATGCTTGAAACCCAAAATAATTTCTGAAACATTGCAGTTTCGTTACATGCAGAATATGTATTTATTCACTCGTTATATACAGCGGTGGCCAAATGTTTGGACATTTTTTGAAAGTTTCATGTTTTTCAACTTTGTGTGCTTGTAGAATATAATAATTTTCACTTAAATAGAAACGTTTATACATCAAATTGAAGGTAATTTAATGTAAAATTTAAGAATAAAAAAGTATTACAATATCTGTTTTACAAAAAAAAAATATTCTGATTTTAGTAGAACAAACAAACAGAAATCGTTTTGAATAAGGACGTGTTTTGTAATAAAAGCGTACTAGCCAAACACAAACACTGTTCTGAGGACCAATCAAATGTCTGTAACAATAGTTTAGGTTATTTGGATAGTAAAAGAGTATATTGTTGTGGAAATATTTTGCGGAATGATGCATACTAGTACAATTAAATAGAGTATTGCTGTTTTTTGAATATTTAAAGACATTTTTTAAAATTAAACTGATTTTAAACAATGTCATCAACAAGAAGAACTAATTGGACATCTACAAAAAGAAGCCGAATTGTCATATTGAGAGAAAATGGCCTCTCTTATGCTGAAATTGCAAGACAAGTTGGTGGTTCAGTGACTTGTTCTGGTGTACGAAAGTTCTGTTTACGTTATGAAAAAACGAAATCAGTGGAAAATAAGGGCAAATCAGGCCGAAAAAAAATGCACAAGTGCTACTGCCGATAGAAAAATTAAACGGCTATGCCTTCAAGATAGAAAAATTTCATCAGATGCCATTAGATGTGAAATGAATGCAGCGGGTATTGCAGTAAGTTCAAGAACAATAAGAAGAAGGTTATAGGATTTGGACTACAAGCTAGAATTCCAAGGAAAACCATATTTAAATCAAAAGCAACGCAAAAAACGAGTTAAGTGGGCAAAAGAACACATTAAATGGTCAGAAAATCAATGGAAGAAAGTAATCTGGAGCGATGAGAGTAAAATATCGCTCTTTGGTAGTGGTGGTAGAAAATACGTGAGACGTAGAGTAGGAGAAGCACTTCATCCTGATTGCATTGAAGCAACTACAAAAAACCCAACAAATGTCATTATTTCGGCATGTATGTCTGCAGATGGTGTGGGCCGAATTCAAGTGGTTGATGACATCCTGAATGCCAAAAAATACATCGAAACTGTCCTGGAACCAAACTTGATACCTTCCATCAGGGATCTCTTCCTCAACAACGCACCATTTATTTTTCAGCAGGAATCAGCTCCATGCCACACAGCAAAAGTATGCAAAGCATGGTTTCAAAATAAAGGCATAAATATATTACCATGGCCAGGAAACAGCCCTGATCTCAATCCAATTGAAAATTTGTGGCGACGTTTGAAAATCCTTGTACGAAAAAAACGTCCATCCAATAAAAGACAACTTATTGAAGCTATAATTGATTCTTGGCACCATGTGATTACGAAAGATGAACTCCAAACACTCGTTCACTCGATCAAAAGACGCTGTGAAGCTGTATTAAAAAAATAAGGGTTATCCTACTACGTATTGATTGTGTACGTATCACTTTAAAAAAATGCAAATCTAAGATAGATCTTACTATTAGTTGCATAACTTTTTTTGTAATACAAATATTGTAATACTGTTTTTATTATGAAATTCTACATTAAAATACCTTCAATTTGATGTATAATCGTTTGTATTTAAGTGAAAATTAATATATTCTACAAGCACACAAAGTTGAAAAACAGGAAACTTTCACAAAATGTCTACACTTTTGGCCACCACTATATGTTTAATTTTTGCATATATATTTGCACAGACAGTAATATGTAGGCAAATATTGGAATTTTACGTTATGTATCAAATTTTTTTGGTACACATACGATATTGAATAAATCCTGTGCTGGTTTTATATTAAATAATAAAGCTTGTTGCGAAACACGAGTTCAGAAATCTATATAAATATTTAGGAGAAAGTGGGGTAAACTTTATAGTAATGTGAAAGGGAATATCTGAGTTTTTATTCAATTCGAATGGCTCTCTAGTGGGTAATGGTTGAAATAACGTAGAATTAGGCCAAGACGTAAAGCCGTCCATTAAGATGATTACATACTTGCATTTATGCAATTTCTGTGCTTATAAATTAATTTTATCAATTCTTTTTTTATTTTTTACACTAGTTTTAAAAATTCTTAAACAGAAATGTATTTGAAGTGACTGTAACTATTTATCTTATTAGGTAATGTATGGCATATTTAATACTGATTTCTATCCCAAAATAAAACTGTTGTTAGTAATTGAAAGGACACTTTAACGACTTGCTTTCGGATCGACATTCTCTTGCGTAAAATCGAATATCCTACGTCGAAGAAAAAGGGCACTGGTAAACTATAATTTATGAGACCGTAAACAAAAGTTTTAAAAACGCCAGTCACAACTACATGAGCAAGAGTAATTATTATTTTTTTCTAAAGTTTATAAAGAGACTTCTTTTTTGCAATTTCTCAAATTGTGATGAAGATAGTTATCTTTTTTATATATATTAAAACAATAGCTTTATAATGAAAAAATCTTGTGTGGTTAAATATACTAAAAATACCAACGTTTGACACACAATAACATCGTGTAATAAACAGACGCACGTTTCATGAGTATCCTGGACTCACTTCCTCAGTGTAAATAAACTTAAACCCTATTGTATCCCCCCAAAGACATGAAAATGAATCTAAAAACCCAAATGAAAAACAACAACACACCGAGAAACTCCTCCAATCTGATTAAGTCGGTTGGTTGGTTGTAGAGGATTCACTATGACAAAGTAACTCAACCCAGAAAGGTGAGATGTACGGTGAGATGTACCGTACATCTCACCTTTCTGGGTTGAGTTACTTTGTCATAGTGAATCCTCTACAACCAACCAACCGACTTAATCAGATTGGAGGAGTTTCTCGGTGTGTTGTTGTTTTTCATTTGGGTTTTTAGATTCATTTTCATGTCTTTGGGGGGATACAATAGGGTTTAAGTTTATTTACACTGAGGAAGTGAATCCAGGATACTCATGAAACGTGCGTCTGTTTATTACACGATGTTATTGTGTGTCAAACGTTGGTATTTTTAGTATAATAGCTTTATAATTGAAATAATATTAGTTTAGTTTCTAATGTAACGTTTTAAAATAAAGTATATATATATATATATATATATATATATATATAAGAAAGGCTAAACTTTTTTTTCTGTAAGATTAACATATCCATGTGTTTCTAACGGTGAGTAAGATTGGGTGATTTGCCTTTTTATAAATAGTCATTTATTACTAAAATGCTAGGAGCTAATCATATATTTAAATTGATATTATGGTACAAGAATGAGTGCTGAGTAAATACGCAAAATTGCATCGAATTCTGTTGGAAATTCAGACTTCAATCAGGAACGAATGTTTAAGGTTTGCGATTTACCATACGTTATGTAAGACTAACATACTGATGTGGTTTTAGCACATAATTGGTCCATGACTAGATGATTTGACTTTTTATGAATAGTAATTTATTAATAAAACCGTTGCTAAACCAATCATATATTTAAAATGACATAATCTTCTGTTTTCCCTTTTCGTACATTGACTGCAATTGTACACAAATATGTGAGACAGAAATATTTTTATTGGAACTATACCATACGAATATATGTGCCATCAAAATTTTCGTCGAATACAATTAATTGATTGCTATGCAACGGGACTATCAATAATTTATTACCATGGATTGTAAAAGAAAACCCTGATGTCCCCAGACATGTTTAGTGATTTCAACCTGCAAAAATAAATAAAAAATAAAATTAAAACGTATTAAATTAACAAACATTTTTGCGATTGGTAATTGTAAAAAATTAACACGATAATCACTGAAAACCACTTAGTCAATGTTTTCTAAAATTCCACTTCGTCACAGTTTGTGGTGATCAAAGTGTTACCAAAAATTTGTTAAAAAATATTACTATAAAATGTGTTACTGATATTAAAATTATAATTGGAAAATCAACAATAAATTCTGAATATGAAAAGAGGGTATCATACTATATCACAATATCTACATTTAGAAAAGATGTATTTAGGGCATTTTCGTCTTATTTAAGTACTGTTTTCAGTTTTATTAGAAAATGAAGTTGTCACCTTTTGAAAAATAGATGTTTAAAATTTCTTCGTAAAGGGTATAGCCAATTTTGATACTGAAATATGTCCTTTAGTCAACCATGTCATGTTTTACATGACTCGATAACCGTATAATAGAGATGCGTGTCTCACAGTTTGAAGCATATACCTCAAATCAATGGGTAATTATCACATTTGATAACATTTGTGGAAAAAAGTGCATTGTGACGAAGTTAGCTGTCGAATTTTACCGAAAAATATCAGGGATGTGTAATATTACCATACAAATAGTGGATATTTATTTTAGATTTGTTTCAGTAAAAGAACAAGTTTCATTGAATTTTGCTTGTTTTTAATTAAGAACATATGGAGTTATTCCAGTGACTACCTTTATATTTTACTGAAGATACTCGTCGTATGATGTACATTTGGTTTGTATTTGATCATTCTACGCAGCGGGCCTCATACAAAAAATTTCGAAATTTTTTCTAGGGCGGGTGTTGAGTTGCTTTTTTTGTTACTTCAAGCACATTATTAGTATTATGTACAGTTTACGTATATAGTTACGCTACTGGCGGTAATCATTTGAAGAAAATCATTGTCTTTTGTCAGTTGACAGTTGACAGATTTTTTAAAATAGTTTTTGGCGCAGTTTGACTTAACACTGTTCTTGATTAACATATGAAAAAGTTCGTAAGTGATATATTGTATTCCAATCAGCGTACTGAAATGTATTTCAATAACTGAACTATAATATATACAGTTTATTTATAGATAGACTGTGGGACATGTGTCTTACGATATAATTGTTTTTGTTCACTTTTAAAATGTCTGAAACTCGCTGTGTTGGATGTTCGAGCTTTTTGGGAAAACAGGAAGCTTAGAAAAGTTATTTCATCCAAATCTGTAGAAAAAACATGGGCTAGCGTGCTTGAAAAACCCGTCGCCGTTCACTATGTGTTGTGCTCCAAATATCTTTTAATGGTTTACAATCCCAAAAATGGTGAAACAGACAATGATATTATCCACGATTACAAAACAATTGTTTCGTTCAGTAGTAGGCTAGAAACTATAACAAGGCCACTGTTCGGTTTTGTCAAAAGCTAACAAGTCTATTGAGCCTGATTACTCTTCCTCAGATGATCGTTCCAGACGCGGCTGCAGAAACTAGTCGAATTCTCTGAATGCGTTAATTTACCTTTAAAACGAATGGTTTTAACAGATTGAATTTTTTTCGTTTGTAGGTCAAGAAGAATTCTCAGAAAATCTTCACTCCAGCTTCAAAAACAACTACACTATAAAAACTTCATTTTCAAAACTGAGCAAAAAATACCCAAATCTGAGTATGTCACATAGTCAAAATTGCTCCGAATCAAAATTACTCAAATTTGAAACATGTATATACTCATTTTTGAAAACATGCACACACTCAAAAATAAAACATCCTGTGCTCATATTGAAATAGGTCCATGTTTCAAAAAAGAGTATGGACGGGCTTCTATGTGCTCATTTTTGAGTATTTTTGTTTATTTTTTGTTATTTTGAGATGTTTCAAAAATGAGTTTGAACTGATCTCTATGTGCTCATTTTTGAGTATGTCCATGTTTCAATATTCTGAGTATTTCTATTATTTCAGAATTGAAAGCATTGGGTCGTCATATTTGAAACAAAAATTTTCATAACAAAATGAAAATATCGAATTACTTAGATTTGAAAGTGTCATTTTTCTCAGTGTATTTATCAAAAAAAGATAGTTTGTAACAAACGCCAACACATGCTGTGAAACACGTATCATAAAAAAATATTTTGTACAAATACAATTTGATAGGAACGTGCGCCAGTCTAACAAGGGGAGTGCCAAGCTTGGTAATCACAGATTTTGATTATTTTTATATATGTTGTAGGGTAGAAGCCCCTTAGTCTCAGGTTCAATGGATTTTATACAACGCTCCTTAGTTCTCGAGAAATGGGGTGTCTAATATTGTAACACAACTTAAATACTCACTTTGTAAAGAAACAACTGCATTGGTCGTAGCTCAGTTGGTATGGCGTCTGCTCGTTGTTTAGAGGGTCCGGGTTCGATGCCGGAACGCGTTACGTTTGTTTTTCTCATTTTTTTTTTACAAATATGCTCGTAATTATAATTGAATGATCTCAATAAAAAATTTGTTTAACATAATTAAATTTTAATTTAGCATTTTTGAATTTTAAACCCTTATTAAATAGTTATCATCATTAAAAGAATTAAAAAAATGGATCTATTATTGACTAGTAAAAATTCACAAATCGTTACAAAATCAGCATATTTAGTATCAAATTCTTCTCCCATCGCAATAGAAAACGAAGATATTTCAGATGCTGGATTATATGTATAAAATATATTGTTTTACAATAAAATTTTAGAGAAACGCATTCGTGACACCACTTTTTTGATTTTCATCGAATCCCGACTCTTCAGATTGATCTTCTTGTGAACTACAGCTTGCTTCTTCCACTTTTATACGATTATAAGCTGTTATAGAATGATACGCACTTGTGCGATAAAGATTGAAAACAAAAACCACTTAACTGCACCAAACGAAAAAAAAAAGAAATAACCAAAGTCTGTTGTGGCGCCCTCTAGTTACAGTAAAATAAAACATAAATATATTGTAATTTAATTGTTATGCTAAATTTTAATATAATCATGCGTCTTACTTTAAAAACAGAGTAGTATTATCAATGCATTGACTTCCCTTGTTAAGGCAATTTATAAATTATGTTTCTTTACAATCACGAATTGACACAATTGTTCAATGTCGTTGCATTGATAAAGCATATATGGAATACATTTTAAAAGTGATTTAAAAAAATCAAAAATGCCAAATTAAAATGTAATTATGTTGACAAATTTTTTTATTGAGATTATGAAATTATAATTACAAGCATATTAGTAAAAAAAAAATGAGAAAAACAAACGTAGCACGTTCCGGCATCGAACCAGGGCCCTCTAAACAACGAGCAGATGCCATACCAACTGAGCTACGACCAACGTAGTAACTTCCTTACAAAGTGAGTATTTAACTTGTGTTATAATATTAGACCCCCCCATTTCTCGAGAACTAAGGAGCGTTGTATAAAATCCATTGAACCTGAGACTAAGGGGCTTCTACCCTACAACATATATAAAAATAATCAAAATCTGTGATTACCAAACTTGGCACTCACATTGTAAGAGCAGTAAGATTGAACCTACAGAAGTGTAGCAATATCGGGAATGGATGTCCGACTTGGGCGAATCATCACTGCGACTGGAAATATGTGATTTCACTATTTCACCAGAACGTCTCAAAGTCATGACAAGGTTAACTTGGGATAATATTGAACTAATACGGGAGCTGATGACGTCAACGAAGAATTCAAGTACTAGAAATATCATCGTACTTATTATGATCTTTTTGTTTTAGCTACGCAATGGAAATTCGAATGCTTTATTGTTTCCGTTTTTCGATTTGAACGGGAACAGCTGATATCCGATATTTGTAATTCCCTTATGATCTGATCTTTACACTTCGGATTTTTTTATCGTAATAACCATGACCTTATTGCAAATGAAACGCCGGCAATGACTAAAAAGCTGCACAACATTGAAAATAACTTTGCATTAATATTCCCCATGGGGAGATATTAAACAATGAATATCACAGAAAATCGTATTCCGTACAGAAGAAGGTACTATTATGTAAAGCTTTGACTTTTTGTTCTACTACTAGCTACGTTAGAGACATGTTAGATCCATATAATGCAAATTTTAACGATGCACATGTAATAAAAATCGTGTTAAAAGACAGTACTGGGCTAACAAAGTTATTGATATTTTGCGATTTTTATTTCTTGGATGATTCCGGTTAACGAAACAAGTTTTAGATTAAAAGGTTTGGCTGTTTTAATGCCTGCACTGAAAGTAAACTGTAATCAGCTGACTATAAATGAAGCAAATTACTCGCGTCATGTTACAAAAATTCCCTGAGTAGAACAGGTTATATTGTAAATGCGCAATATTCTCTTAATAAGATCTTGAAAATATTTCCGATTTTGTAAATTTGCTCAGAATTAACACATTTATGCCTAGCGTCGATGCTTTAGTAAAAGGGGATAAAAGTTCATTTCACACCACTTTTTTTCTAGAGAGATTTGGTGTCTTATTTTATCGGGGACTCCTCGATAAAATAAGACACCAAATTTCTATTTAAAAAAAGTGGTGTGAAATGCACTTTTTCCCATTTTACTAAGGCGTCCCAAAATTTGGACGCTAGGCATAAATGGGTTAATGTCAAGAAAACAAATATTTTATGGCGTCTAAAAATAAATAAATAAATATACTATAAAATGTAATTTTCTATATAAAGAATACGAGTATGTTTTTTAATGGAAAACTGAATTAGCACATCACTTAGCTAAAGTTTATGTATTATTGTTTTTTATTTTTAATGTGATATCACTTTTTACATAAACCGATTTATACAATCTCTATATTATGCCTATTAATTTACTGAATTTGCTTTCGTTATGTAGCCTATAATATGGTAAATCACATGATAATTTCTCTAAATGTAATAAATCATATTATATAGATGTCAGTCAATCCAGTTTACCATAAAATTGAGGCGAACTAATTTACGTCTCTCCTAATTGATGCGCGGGATGACGATGGTACATGATTGATATAATAAGATAGAGTTCAGTGGGTATCTTATGGATAGTGATATTTACTGTAAGTGCATAAGAAATGAAAACGAAGACATTTTCCTACAGAAACAATTTTTTCCATAGATAGATTTATGAGAATTTTAAACATTTATTTAAATTAAACTCAAATATGTAAGTAACATGAAATTCCTCTACATAAAGTAGAATCACTAGCAGCTAAACAAATTAATCAAAGAATCATTTATTAATTATATTTATTTCTTAAATGTAAGTTTGCCAATCCATAATTAATTACATATACATTCATTAATTACATTGAACTAAATTAAATGAATAACTTAATATAAGATATAAAATGTATTGAAATTTTTAGTATTGCTTATGTTTCAATTGTAATATGTATTTCCTTCGTCTAATCTTGAAGTGATTGTTTGCACTTTGCCTGATTATGACAATGAAATTATAAGAAACGAATTGTCTTTTTATGACGTATTGCAATGGGGGGAAACGCTTTTTCCACAATTAACTCAGTCACAAATCATTGTATAAAACGTAACCTTACCAATCAAATAGTAATAATGTCTACTAATTAATTCTATACTCTAATGCTGCTTATGGGTACATCTATATCTGATAATTGTACTAAACATGACAATTTTCCACACTAACACTAAATTTTGGCATCATATTTGGATGTTTCAGTAAATCGTACTTTCGGATGCCAAACGCGAAGACATTCGATAAAATACTTAGGAAATATTCAGGTTTAAATTTTGGACGCTTAACTTTAAACAAATTTTAATCGTTGCAAAACAGATATTTGTAGTATTTTTTGGAATAACTCAAAAACTGCTTAGTGGAATTGCATTTCCATGTTGTAAACTTCTATTAATTGATTTGTCTTAGAAATTTCATTCATTAAAATTCACATTTTTCTTAAAAATAGATATTTTAGAATTAATTTTCGAAACAATTATGGTAATCTATATATTTTAAAACAGAAATTGATTTCTAGGAGCTTCAAATATGGAAATCCATCATTACAGCTGATTCCGTAAAGTATTGTTTAAGTTATGCTTTTTTTGTAAACTCTTTGGTAACAATTAAAAACCAATTTAACCCTTTAACGGACATTGGTTTCCCTATGAAACCACAAAATTTTAATTACAAAATTCAACAATAACAGCAGAATTTTAATAGAAATGTTTTCTATTTATTATATATGTGAAACATCGCTTTTTCGTTGTATACAAATAAATTTGTTCATAATTACCGGTGTCAATCATTTATTTCAACATTTTAGCAGTTGAAATGCTTTATCCGTTAAAGGGTTAACTTCAGACGTTCTAAATTTTATACTTGCGTAATTCCTAAAATATTTGATCGAGTGACATTCCGTTCGGTATATCATAGTAAACTGCACACAGAAATCCAAATATGATGTCGAAATTAGGCATTAGTACTGTAAATTTTCCACTTTGGTAAATTTATATGTATAGATGACCCCTAAAAACAATTAGTCATTAGTTCAGCACGTTTTACATTTTGATACAATTTATGTGTACAAATGACCCCTAAGCACAATATAATTATAAAATTAAATTGTAGCCGTTTTTACAAATCGATTGTTAACAGTCACATTTTTTGCAAAGCTTTGTGCTCGAGATAGTAGGAGTTGGCGTGATTTTTTTTCTAGTATCGTACTTAAATATCTCTTCTGAAAGATAATTTTATTGTTATATTTGCTTATATTGTTTATAAAATGAATTTTTTTGGTACTTTTAGATTAACCAGACGCAAATCTCGCCAAAAGCATTTTTTATTGCCAACTAGCTGACCCGCCCGGCGTTGCCCGAGCCCTTGTAATAAACTTAAATCTCTTAAAAAACGGAACTCTGGCCACGGTCTACGATAGCATCGGAACCGTATACCCGGCATGCTCGTACGCTCTAGAAAATCTTTTATTTCCCTCTACCACACCAGGGGAGCATTCTTTTCTAAACCAACCTCTTTCCAAACGAACTTCTGAGACAGGTCCCCGCTGCCTACTTTACTGTATAGTAGGCGCACTACAAAATTGAGCTGATTTCGAGAAGATTGGAACATAATTAGCCCAGTTATTGCAATAAGGCACAGTTAGAGAAAATAAACTTGAGTGAGGTGCCGAAGGGAGGAGATGTTCGAGTGTCCTTCAGAAAATGATTAATTAGGAGGCCCACTATGCATGCATAAATATTCGTTCGTTTTGTTAAGCAAGGAACTTAATTACAAAGTTGGCTTAAACTCTTATTTGTAAATAGTGGTAACCGCTACTCATAAATTTAATTTAATGTTATAAAGGGTGACTATTAAGTTAAATATAATGTTTGGAATCACTTGCATTGAAATCGGAAAGATAGTTGCTGATATATAGAAACGGGGCATAGTTAGAGAACAACCTTGAATGAGGGGCCAGGGGGGAGGGTTGTTCAAGTACCCTTCAGCAAATGACTAATTAAGAGGAGCACTATGCATCTTTCGAAATTCGATCGTTTGCTTAAGCTAGGAACTTAATTTCAAATTTGGCTTACCCAATTATTCGGAAATAGTGGTAACCGCTACTCATAAATTTAGTTTAATGTTACAAAGAGTGACATTTAAGTTAATTATAATGTTTGAAATCACTTGTGTTGAAATCGGAAAAATAGTTGCTGAGATATGAAAACGGAGCATAGTTAGAGAAAAAAAACTTCAAAGGAGTGCCGGGGGGGGGGGGTTGTTCAAGTGTCCTTCAGCAAATGACTAATTAGAAGGACCACTACCATCTTTCAAAATTCGTTCGTTTGCTTAAGATTTGAACTTAATTGCAAATTGGCTTAAACTATTTTTCGTAAATAGTGGTAACCGCTACTCATAATTTTAGTTTAATGTTATAAAGAGTGACAATTAAGTTAATTATAATGTTTGAAATCACTTGTGTTGAAATCGGAAAGATAGTTGCTGAGATATGGAAACGGAGCAGAGTTAGAGAAAAAACATTGAAGGACGGGCCGGGGGGGGGAGGGGTTGTTCAAGTGTCCTTCGGCAAATGACTAATTAGAATGAGCACTATGCATCTTTCAAAATTCGTTCGTTTGCTTAAGCTAGGAACGTAATTACAAATTTGGCTTAAACTATTATTCGGAAATAGTGGTAACCGCTACTCATAAATTTAGTTTAATGTTATAAAGAGTGACTATTAAGTTAATTATAAATGTTTGGAACCACTTGCGTTGAAATCGGAAAAATAGTTGCTGAGATATGGAAACGGAGCATAGTTAGAGAAAAAACCTTGAAGGACGGGCAGGGAGGGGTGGGGGGGGGTGTTCAAGTGGCCTTCAGCAAATAACTAATTAGGAGGACCACTATGCATCTTTCAAAATTCGTTTGTTTCCTTAAGCTTTGAATTTAATTACAAATTTGGCTTAAACTGTTATTCGTAAATAGTGGTAACCGCTACTCATAAATTTAGTTTAATGTTATAAAGGGTGACTATTAAGTTAATTATAATGTTTGAAATCACTTGCGTTGAAATCGGAAAGATAGTTGCTGAGATAGGGAAACGGAGCAGAGTTAGAGAAAAAACCTTGAAAGACGGGCCGGGAGGGGTGGGGGGGTTGTTCAAGTGGCCTTCAGCAAATAACTAATTAGGAGGATCACAATACATCTTTAATGATTGATTCATTTGGTTAAGCTAGGAATTTAATTTGAAATTTGGCTGACACTATTATTCGGAAATTCTGGTAACAGCTTTCTAGAAATACACCTTGAAGCTTAAATGTAATTAGACCCTTGCCCCTCTTCATTCTCGCAAATATAAAAAACAATCTTTTAAATAAAGTTTTAATTTCCATCATAATAATAAATGTCATGTAAAAAAGAAAAAAAAACTTAAACCCGACTAATTGTCATGAAGAAAAATATGCCTGCAAAATATTTCAATCAGTGGGACGTATGTGTAATTTGTCATGCACAGGTGGCGCAACAATCGCATGGCTCCTCTAAGTTGATAACTTCAATCCATGTTCACACTATTTAGTTAGAAATCCTTATTTATGCATCGCTACTCTGGTTCATTTAATTACTTCTGTGAAGAATCGATGCAACCAACCAGTGAACCAACCAACCCAAGTGAATAAAAGCGTATTTTTAATGAGAGTTCTTTGTGCATTTTAATTAATATTTTAGAAAGTAATTAAAATATTAAAATTCTGAAGTAATGTTGCAACAAGAGAGGGTTTGGACTGCCTAAATCTAAATTTCCAGCCTTCTAGGTGGGCCAGATTTTCCTAGTCATCGCCAATAGACACACACACACACAGACACACAGACACACAGAGCGAAACTTTCTTTTATTAGTTTAGATAGTATTTGCAATCGTATGTTAGATACAATTTTTTAATATTGAAATAAAATAGCTTGGTTTATGGGTATGTACTTCGGTTTTGTTTTTCAACTTTTAGCATTTTAAACGCAATTAGGAAAAGGCATGCTTTTTTAATGAAATGCGTGAAAGTCGTACATTAAACGTATTTATCTTAAATGAAATATGTAAAAGTTTCATATATTTTTTAATGAAATAAATGTAACATGAATATGGTACAAAAAGAAACTTTGGCGATTTATCACTTGCGCCCAGGCTACCACAGAAGAAAACATTTTTATACCAATAATAATGAATAAGAGCTACTTCATTTAAGATCAAAAGGATTCGTTATTGTTCAGTCCGGTAAGATGCTGACTACTAATATAAGGTTCTAGTACGCTATATCCATAGAATAGCTAAATATTCTTTTTGTGTAAGTTGCACAGTACGTGTAAGATACACGTTTATCAGTATTACGCAAATTGGCGATTCGTTTTGCACGTTTACGCACAATCATTCATTTTCTAGTGAGGTTTCATTAGCATTGATTATAAGGACATAATTTGTTGGTCATAGGGACAATGCGTTTCCTGCAATCAGGACTTTCTTGCATTGTAAAGCAGTGTTTACAAATGATTTATTCCATCGGCATTCCTTTGACTTCTTCAATTTTAGGCCTAATCATGAATGATTGTGCAAAGTTATTTAGGAACCAAACAATACTTTCAAGCGATTTCATTAAATTATGGTTAATTCCGTAGTTCAGAAGATGTTCGAGTCTTTCGTTAAAAACGTCTTTAGAACTTAAACAAGAACGAAAAATCATGCGTCAAGCATAGATTATGTAGCACTTTCCATCGTTTCCAAAATAATTTCTCAAAACATACCGTTTAATAAGCTAAAAGATACCATTTAAGTAAACAATTTGGAAAACGCATAACATATTTAAAAACCTAATTTCAGGAATTTCCAACAGATGCAATATTCGGAAAAATATCCGAATACTCTTATTCAGCCCTGTATATGATCTATAGATTTGTATATATACTATATAGGATGCTAAATTTTAGTTTAGTTAGGAAACGCGTAGCACAGTTTAAAATTCTCCTTCTGGAGTTTCTGTCAATAAACGGAAATGTGTTCGCGAACTTTTGTGCTGCCCTGTATAGGATCTACAGAATTTATGCACACCACGTAATAGACAAAAAGCGAGTTAAAATTAAAATCGCGTTCAGTAACTTAAAACGCACTTCCAGGAATTATTGTTAAGAGACAGTAGAGAATTCTTTTGTGTGTCCCTGTAAATGAACGATGACTGCTATACACACACTATTCTGTAGTAAGCCTCTTGTAATGCACATTAGTAATATATATAAATTTCAATGCGTTTAAAATAGTGAAACACTATTTAAATAAACCGCAGACGATTTTTCTCCATAGACGTAATGTAACGGAATTCTTTTGACTGTCCCTGTAAAGTAACTATAAGTGATATGCACACCCTATTCCATATTAAGCTTTTTCTAATACACCTTAGTGATATATATAAATGTCAATGCGTTTAAAATAGGGAAACATTATTTAAATAAACCGTAAATGATTTTTCCCCATAGACCGCAATGTAACGGAATTCTTTTGAGTACCCCTGTAAAAACTATAAGTGCTACACACTTCCGTTGAAATAGGGAACATGCTATAGATAACGACAATAACATATAAAAATTGCAGAGCAATCCGAGCATATTTACGGGAGTTAGAGCACGGACAGACGGCAGACGGCCATACGGCCAGACAAACCGAAGTCATAAGCACTTTTCAACTAGGTTGGAAAGTGCTAAAAATACATCAGACCGTAATGCGACCGTTCCAATTCAACTTTTTTATTTTTAAAGAACTTCCAAATATATTCCTTTTTATGTATGGTGAGAAATACATTGCTTTTAACAAGACTAAGAGGAATGTTGATTATCTGACAATAAAATAATCTGATATTTAATACTGCGAAATAAAAGATCTATATCTGTATCTTGCCATCCTGGAGAAATTGAATACAGTATAATACAAAAAGCAAAAAAGTTATAATTTTCAGCATTTGTTGTTAGAAATTTTAGAAAATAGAAAGGATGTTTTTTTTTATGTAGAAATAAAAAATAACTTTTTGTCTTCACTCAAACACAGTATTTACGTTTAAAAAATTTCAAAGCGAGGCAAGAGCTCCCGTTCACTACAGGCTTCAATGATAAACGTATACATTAGTCAGCGTGAATGTTAACTCTCATGATATGTAAAATTTCAAAACATTATTTTCATGAAAGTAAATCAAATTATATTTAATATTGTTCATTTATAAATTTTTATACTATTTAAAATAATGGTTTGATTTAAAGAGTCTACTGGGCTTCTCAAATATTCTTGTACACCATTTGAGATTAATATAATAAAATGAAGAAAATTTTATAAAATAGTATTATAATTATTTAAAATGTACATTCTAGATGAAGTTTTACTTCTATCGGCTAGTAAAATATTTTGATAGCACTGAATATTTCTCAAGATTTTGCAACTAGCCTATAAATTTTATCCTACCCAATATTAGGGAAGAGCCAATCAGCCATGTTTCATTGACTCACAAAAGCGTCCTCTTCAATAAAGCGTATTTACATATATATATATATATATGTTATATAAAAATTTTATTTCGCAATATCAGTTTAAATTAATCTAAATTCTGACATATTCATTATTTCCTTATTTCTTAATAATATTTATTCGCATTTAATGTCCTTTTTAAAGTACTAACACGTATATTAATAGTTATCTTATTCCAAATCTTAATCTAAAACTTTAAGTTCATACGTAACTTTTATCAACTCCCCAAACTATAATATTCTGAGAGACGCTAGTTGTCATTCCGAATGTTTTTAAAAGCCTTTTATTTTTAATTAGTTTTATTCCACGGATCGCTTCGCGCGCCTGGGGTTTTTCACGTCAAAATCAATGAGCCGTTGTGTTGGGGATTTTTTCTTGTTAAATCTTCTCCATCTCACATCATTCGCTTAGCTTAATTTCGGCTCTCACTGATTGGCTCGTGTGCTCATTACGTTGCTTCTGTAACTCTCCGCAAGTTCAACAAAACTCGCCTGCAGGCAATCGGAGAGCAGATTTTTGTCGTGTTTGTAAGTGTTGACAAAAGCGTTAACTGGTGTTCTGGGACTTAGAATTTCTAATCAGTACTTTAAGATCATTAAATAATGTAGTGAGCTAACGTCAAGCCTGAGGGATATTAGATTACATCTTGATCCTGTGGGAACTGTGCTGGTATCGCTCCTTTTCATTATTAAACAATTTATCTGGAATTGGCTGAATATTATTGTAGAAATTCTCATGGTGTTCCATCATTGCCTTACTTCCTCGCCATGATTCTTGATAGCGACTGCAATAATTCATCATCTGTAACCAACTGCCATTTTCTCGTCAAATATTAAATCATCTTCGTAAGAACGTAACATATATATATATATATATATATATAATATAATATATATATATACATATATATGTAGGATTTCAGTTGAAACACTTCACGTAAATGATCATCAAATGAACTGACACTGAACTGACACTCTATTATTGTCCATGACTTTGATGCGCGAGTTGTAAATAGTTTGAATCGCGAGATTTGGCTAAGAGCCAGTGATCTAATTGTTATTATGAACGAGATATAAAAGGAATATGGCTAGTAAAGGTATTATTAGGCCTCGCCGGATTGTTGTAAGCTAAATTGTGGTTATATAGTTTTTACTAAAAGTGTATTAGTTGAAATTAAAGTTAGTATTCTGTTGTTCATCGATTATTTGTCATATTGTTTCAGTAAAAGTGACTATTTATATATCATTTACTTACATTTTTGGGGGCTCGGATGCCAAGATTATTAAAAGTAAGAGCCACTAGTAGTGAAATGGAAACCGAACGTAAAGTATTGTAAAATGCCAGTATCAAAAGTTGGGTTACGAATCAGCAAGGTAAAACCGTAATCGTATCACTTCAAGTACAATTTTTGAAAGATGGGAACTCTAAATAAAGCCAAGAGAATTGATCTAATAAACCTCTGCGAGGAATGCGGAATTGAAGCAACAGAAAAACCGACAATACCTGTCCTAATAAAGCTGATCAAGAGTTGGGAGAGTTACGAAGAAGATTTTATAAGAGATCGATTGGAAGTAGTGATAGCAAGTAGAAAAGAGAAAGAAGAAAGAGAAGAGAAGAAATTACAAGCAGAGATTGAAGAAAATAGATTGAAATTGAAAATGGAAATGGAAATGGAAGAGAGAAAATGGAAAATAGAATCGGAGCAGAATTTTGAAATTAAGAAATTACAGATACAAGAAAATTCAAGAGAACATATTAATGAAGACTCAAAGACAAATCCAGGTAAGCAATTTGAATTGCTTAGATTATTAACTAAATATGATAGCTCGAATGATATCAGTTTATACTTAGCTATGTACGAAAGGCAAATGGCGCAAACGGGCATTGATAAAAAAGAATGGGTAAATTATTTAATTAATCTAATGCCGTTAGATGTGAGAGGAAAACGAACCTGAAATTCACGATTATGATTATATAAAAAATATTCTACTAAAACGCTACAAGCTATCACCAGAGGAGTTTAGGTTGAAATTTTTCTCATCTAAAAAGTAGCCATCAGCCAATTGGCGAGATTTCGCTTATGAGATAAAAGTGTATTTTCAACCATGGATTGAAGGCCTTCACGTAAATAAGTTTGAAGATTTGGCGGAATTAATTGTTGTTAATCAAATCAGGCATAATTTACCTACGGAAACAAAAACACATTTCATAGAGGAATTATTAGTAATAAAGAAAATTGATGACTTAGTTAATAAATTAGATAATTACGAAACAGCACAAAGGGTTTACAATAAACAATCAGTTAAGGATACAAGTAGCGATTTTGATGACAGAAGATCGCGAGTGGCTGATTACGCCAATTTGAAAAGACGCCAAATTGACAATAGACACAGTATGAATTATGGAAGCAAAGAGTCGCATATAATCTGTTTTGCGTGTGGCAACCCTGGTCACGTGAGTGCGAAATGTGCCATGGCGAATAATACATAACAAGAATATTCAAATTTTTACCCGCAACGTAATCAAAATTGGCGAGAAACAAAATATCCAAATGAGACCCAAAATGCGCAAAGAAAAATAGTTAATATGGGCATGTTAAATGGTAAAAAAGGAAGAATCTTAGATATTAGCGGAATAAAAACAAGCGTAATAATTGATACAGGAAGCGATATTTCAATCGCCATTTCAGGATATCATACTGCAATAAACGCGCCAAAACTAACCAGAGACAATATATACATATCAGGCATAGGTGGAGAAGAAATTAAGCCAAAAGGTTTTTTCTGGCATAAAGTCTACGTGGATGAAACAGAAATCCAGGATAAATTTTACGTGGTACATGAGGCGGACTGCGATTTAACAATAGGTAGGAAAGCAGTAGAAGGCATGACGTTAAAAGTAACGGAATTTGGTGTTAGAATAACAAGCGGCAACAAAGTTCGAGTAGGATACATTAAAATTAACGAAGTACCGACAAAAATTAATGAAGCAAGTATAAACAACGATAATCGAGGTTATGAAGATATGGTTAAAATCGACTGCGTAAATGACGGGGTGAATTTGACACAGATTACGAATTTAGTGAACAGAAAGAAAATAAGGAGATTAATAAAACCGTATAAGCCGAATAGAACAAAAGATACAGGATTATCCGATGAATGGAATGCATCTCCAGAAGAAAATTATGAAAGCAGTAGTCCTGCACATGGTAGAAAAGACTATGTGAAAGATCGCAATAGGAATTTTGATCATAAGGGAAAGAACAGAAATTTTAATAGGCCATTTGATAACAGAAGCAATAATATATATGGTCAGAGATATTTTAAACAGACATTTAACCATGGAAATAACAATAAATATGGATATGGGAAACAGAGTTCCGAGAATTCTTACCAAAATAAATCTGAGGTTTCTGAAAACTTTGAAACTGAAAATTCTTTGATACCTCAAGACATAGCAGAAAATACTTCACCTAATTCAAAAACAAGGTATAATCCAAAATTTTCCCCTACATACATGAACAGAGGCTACTATCATGGTCGAAATAATTATAATTATGGTGGCCGACGATCGTACAAGGCTAATTATAATGAACAAAGATATTCACAACCATCACATAAGAATAATTCTCATCATGGATTTAAAGGAGCTTATAGTGGACGAGATGCTTATTCAAATTCTTATCATTCTAGAAGCAATAGTTATGTAGTTTGTAAATATAGAGAGCAATATCCGGAAAGGAATCACAGAGATATTAGATATGCTGATCCTAAAGTCAGAGAGCAATACTCAGAAAGAAATAAAAATCTCAAAAAAAATAACTGTTAGGCATGAAAAAAAACATAACAAATCAAGTTGCTGATGTCGAGACGCCATCACGTCAGGATGACCGATTTGTAGGATTTCAGTTGAAACACTTCACGTAAATGATCATCAAATGAACTGACACTGAACTGACACTCTATTATTGTCCATGACTTTGATGCGCGAGTTGTAAATAGTTTGAATCGCGAGATTTGGCTAAGAGCCAGTGTTCTAATTTTTATTATGAAGCGAGATATAAAAGGAATATGGTTGGTAAAGGTATTATTAGGTCTCGCCGGATTGTTGTAAGCTAAATTGTGGTTATATAGTTTTTACTAAAAGTGTATTAGTTGAAATTAAAGTTAGTATTCTGTTGTTCATCAATTATTTGTCATATTGGTTCAGTAAAAGTGACTATTTATATATCATTTACTTACATATATATATTTCTAATTCTGCATGATTAAAGATATCGAAGTATGAGTAACGTCAAATCTGTGAAAAAATTCCAGAATATTTGAAGGCTGTAGTCAAAATAACATGTTATCGCATCGAAAATTAACTTCTGTTTATATGAATATAATAAATACATTTAAATGAAGTAATTATCCGGTTTTTGCGATAGGTTAATTGTGTATTTTAAAGACTTTTGAGATACCCTCTATTTAGCTCTATGGAAAATTATCCCATTTGAAAAATCTTTTCTGTGCAAATATACAAAAATATTTTCTTTTAACGATGTGTATGTAATTCAGAATATTTCTTACATGTCTACATGCATATAATTCTACAATTTTAAAATTAATTGCTTATATATAGTGAACTGTCTTTGGTGTGTAATTACATGAACGTCAATGTTTCTTCCGTGCTAGCCGAGGTCCACATATACCACTGTAAACATTTAAAATATTTTACCCCTTGCGTTGAATAAATGTAATTCAGTTTTCTCCAGAAATAAAATAGTTTACCAATTTTATGCAAGAAGAAAAAAAAAAGTCTTTAATTTTGTTATTTTAATAAAAAAGAAAGTTAGTTACGATTTGTTAATATAAAATAGTAAAAATGCAGGCCAAATAAAATATGCAAAAAATTGTCGTACTGACACAATTTGTTTTTAATTAAACTAATCTCTCACTTTTCTACACTATAAATGAAAAAAATATATATATTTTTACCACACCATTTTTAAAGTCATAGAAAACACACTCGAAAATTTGATTTGTTACATCCCAATTTGATTTATAACATCCGCGAACAACCGTTAGCAATTTTTGGATCTCTCATGTTTTTAGTAGCGGAATGTTTCCTTTCTCTTCACCTTTGACACTGACATTTTTTTTATATCTAACTAACCAATGTTTGTTTTGGATACTTAATGTGCAAAACAAATTTTGGATCTTATCGGACAATTTTTGAAAAAAATTTCCGCATTATTTGATTATTCCTACGCCAGTATTCCAGTCATACCCCGTAAAAAAAAAAAAAAAAAAAAAAAAAAAAAAAAAAAAAAAAAAAAAAAAAAATCCATGCCCATCATTTTGTGCAGCCCGTAACTTTACGGGGCAAAGTAATACAGCATTATAATTCACAGGATATAATGCACTTTAAAACACAATAACCCTTTACTTACTGTTCCGTAGCACGTAGCACGTTAGATAATCACCACAGAGTTTTGGCGGGTTAAAATTTTCGAAACACGAGTAAAATGACGGGTTACACCCTACCGGAGGACAATGTATAGAGTCGTACCGTATTTTTGCTAACATATGGGCTAGAACTGTAAGAATATGTGAATTTCTCTTCATTTTCTAAGTATCTAAGGGATAAGGCCGCTTATTAAGTGGATCAGACCGTTTTTCATCAAATAAGGCTGTTGCCCGTGAAAATTGTAGGGCAAACGCTCATAAATTTACAGTTTTTTCTGAGAGTGCATTAATTATAAGTTGAAGACAATGAAGAAAACGAAATTGTTCTGAGTAAACGAAGATACATCTTAAGCGAAGACGCATTAACGAGAATCTACTTATGACATACATTTCCGGGATGTTCACTTGAAAGAAGTCCATGACACCGTCTAACAAAAAAGACACGAATTTATAAATAGCAGCGATAGGGGAGTTAGCAGTCGAGTGGGTAACTTTAAATGCAAACGGTAAAAAATAAGCTTAATATTCTGAAAGACTGATAGGCGGAATCACTTCCCAAAAATGATTAAAATAAATTCACTTTACTTGGCCGAACATAGCCTCATCGTACGTTCTACAGGAACCTAATGAAGTCTCTTTAACAGGTAATGCCACTATAAAACGGAATCCCATGGATTCCAATGAATCATTATTCGTAACACGAAGCTTAAGTTCATATCAAGATGGCAAAAGTGTACAGCTGTAGAATGTATCCAGAACAGCTAATTTTAAACTCAGCTTGAAATTCACACGTGGATAACTTGAATATAGGATGGGAGCAGGTTGCGTTCAAGATTGAATGCAACCATCCCCTACCGCGCTATCTATAGCAACTGCACAAACACAATCACCTAATTAAAATGTAACTGCAAAAATGATATTCCGAGCATATAATATGCGTATGCTTTGAAAAACTTAAGAAGTAACAGAATAAGTTTCATTCACTCATGAATGTTCGAATTCATGACATTACGTTCGCACGCAAAATCGCAACACTCACTCGACCGCTACACATGGTGTTATGTAACATAACGTTAGATTCTGTAACGTTAGATTATTATACAGGGTGTTTCTAAATGAATATCGGGGTTTTAACGCTTTGTAGTATATATTATATAAAACTTAAAATTATACTTAATACATAAAATGAAAGAACAACTCAAACAATTTGTTGGTACCTGTGCATGCACATGCGTAGGCAATGTTTCTTCCTTGATCCGTTAGAAAGCGCTAGTACCGAAAATGGTAACTAGTGAACTGAAAGCATTTTGTGTTCTGCAGTTTGCAAATACCAAATCTGTAGTTACCATGCAACATGCGTTACGGATAAAGCTCAGATGTGATCTTCCAGCCAGCTGTTGCAACAATTACCCCATAAACACTAATAAACGTTTGGAAAGAACTGAGCTATCGACTTGATGTGTGCCGTGTGACGAAAGCTATTGGAGTGTTTCTATATTGTTTCTATATTAAGCTATGTTAAGTTGTTTACATTGAACAATTGTAAGCTTGTAGGTAAAACTCTTTGAGTTGCTCTTTCATTTTATGTATTATTTATCATTTTAAGTTTTATGTAATAAATACTACCAAGCGTTAGAAACACACTGTATTATAGAACAAAGTAGATAGAATATTTACATACTTATTATGTTTAGATTTATCGTACGGAAATCATAAAATTAACAGAAAAATGTCAAGAGTCAAAAAAACATTATTAAGAAAACATGATCTCCGTAAATTTTATTAGTTGAATAAATTTTAATTTAAGCTTTTACACAAAGAGCAGCGCATTATTAATGCAAGCGAGTGACATGCTTTCGATTAACAAAATTTTCCGTGAGACATAAAACTCCCAGATCATGAATATTGTACATAAATTTGCGATAGAAAGCCGAATGAATGGGGAATTAAATTAAACTAATGAGTCTTGCAGCTTAATCGTCTTCTACTTAAGATATTGAAAATATATTAAGGTACAGAAAATAACAATTATATTTTTAATTTGTTTATTACTACAAAATTATTTATAAAAATATTTTTATGCTCATTTATTTAACTGAACTTAATTTTAATTTCTTAAATCAAAATTTTCAAAAAGTAAGCCTGTTGTTTTCATATAAATGTATACACCGATCTAAAACTTTTTATACTTTTTTTATTTAAATTAACTTGATTTTTGTATCTAAATATTGAATTTTGTAATCGTTTTTTTTATTTACTTCCTGATATACATTATGTACACATATGTCTCTCCTATACACTGTAAAAAATGACCAATGTTTCTTATTTTATGAAAATATGCTATAACCACGAACGAAAATATAATATAATCTTCTGAGTTATCCGAAATTTCAAATAGCATGTTACATTGTCCTTTGAATCCCCAGAAACTCATACATTTCCAAAATTTAAAGAATAATTTATAAAAACAAATTATTTTTAGCTGCCCGAATTTTTCAGAAACATTTCCGAAGGGTTTTTATAGTGTATTAATTAGTGTCCTCAGACTGGAATACCTGTTCTTCGAATGCTATCCATTCTGAAGTAAACATTTTCATGCTCAAAAAAAAAAATGTTTAACAGACAAACATGCAAAATTAACAGCGGTAACAATAACATTAAAATTAAGATTATTTCTTTACTCTTTCATGTATAAATTAACTTATGCGGCTGAAAACGTGTACTTGAGAATGGATGACATTCGAAAACAGGTATTCCAGCCTGAGGACACTAATTAATACAGTATAAAAACCCTTCGGAAACGTTTCTGAAAAATTCGGGCAGCTAAAAATAATTTGTTTTTATAAATTATTCTTTAAATTTTGAAAATGTATTCGTTTCTGAGGATTCAAAAGACAATGTAACATGCTATTTGAAATTTCGGATAGCTCAGAAGATTATATTATATTTTCGTTCGTGGTTATAGCATATTTTCATAAAATAAGAAACATTGGTCATTTTTTACAGTGTATGAATACATCTTTTTATATTATTAATAATTAAGTATAAAATAATAAAGTAGTTTTAAGACATTTATTCGTTAGCCGATAGGATGTGATAAATCACATAAAAATCTTTAGGATTACAACTGTTTATGAGTTACAAAATCAGCGGAGTTAATTAACCGCCAAAATCTGCTAACTGGTTGTGAATTTGCAACAACATTTTAAACACTAAAAAGTAGAAAATATAAATTAAAAAAACATATGTAATATATATTTTAAATACTCCTTTTATAGTAGTTCATTATCATGATTATATGTTTAGAATAAAATCAGAAATCCTTGAATAGATAGTTTAAAAAATATTTTTTATTGCTACCATAACTTAAAATATACACACAAAAAACATTATCCATATATTTTGATCAAGTCACTAGTTCAAGATTCTATCAAGCGTAAATCAAAACGGTGGATTTTCAATAATCAGGACCTATTCTAAATTAACGTATTCCAACAGAAATTTTATGGAACAACATGATTTACAGTTATTGAATAAGGCATGACTTTAAAATAAATATTAAATAAACTAAAAGTGTTTTTTTTTTTGTTTTTTTTTGTAATGAAAAATGTACTGGTAATCAACATCAGATATACATTAATAGTTATCAATGAATTTATAAGGAAATTTAAAAATGGTTTGATTTAACTTTCTGGAGCTAGTTTGAGAGTTTTATTTCAAAAAATATTTTAACACATATAATATACATTTCATTTATTAGCCATTTAGCCATTCTAATTATCAAAACCAAGCCAAACACAAAATAAGGACACAATTAAAGTGTATGCAGAGTGGTATTTTCACAAAACTTTAATGTATACTAAAATTTAACGTTTTTACAATATTAGTAAATAAATAATATTTTTTATTTTTTAACCGCTATAAATAATAACTTTTTTTTTTAAGATTAATTATAACTTGAATTCTCAATTTTACCACTTTATTCTACTGAAAATATTGTCTTAAGGCGGTATTCAAAAAAAAAAAATATATTTTTCCACACTCAACAACTCAAAATTTTCTGGCACATTTTCAGACTCATTTTTAAAAGTAAAAACATGAAACTTGGCGGCGTGATCTTTGAAGAGATTTATAAGCGACCTGTGTTTTTATTTTACGTTCAATTAATTAGAAATTGATTTAAAAACAATTATTATCACAGTACGATCTTTTTTTTTTTTTTTTCGCTCCCAGCGCTATCGCTTCGGGAAATTCGGTTCAAAATGTCCACTTTGACAGCATTTTTTGAAATATATTCTGCTTTTATCAAAAAATCGACCAATTCGGACATTATAAAGTTTCTGAATAAGAGAATCTGCCATCTGGATGCATCTTCGAGCAAAAATGAATTTAAAAATGAGTCACAAAATAAGCAGTTTGGATTTGAGTACACACATAATTCTTTGTATCATTATTCCAAATTGTCTTTATAAAAATATTTTAAAAACAACCAATAAGTACACAATTTTTCAAATTCTAAAATTTTATATTATCTTCTATTATATTATTCTTTAGTAGGAATCTATAAGGGTGGATCAAATAAAAACGGAACAGTGGTTACAATTTGGTTCATTTTTGTATGAGTGTCGTGAACTTGGTGTACAGGGTAGAGTGGCTACGTAAAGAAAACAACTGCTACTGAGAAAATTAACCTGCCCTAGGTAGTCACGCAGAAGCACGTGATATGCTCTGGCGATCGGCAAACAATTTCGTCCGTCAGGCAATCGGTTGTTTCTATTCATCTGCGTCTGTGAAATGTTTGCCAGTAAAAAAAATGCAACCGAATGTCATTTAGTGGTAGAAAAAGTTGGATTTCGCGAAGGGCATCGGCGAATTCAGTGTACGGAGAATATGCACTGCCATTGACTCGTATGCAGGACGGCCACAAGCACTTCCGCAAGGGAAACTGATAAAGTTTCGGTGAACAGTCTTGGAATACCAACCGTAAAGCCCGGATTTTTCGCCATGTAACTATCCAATTTTTGATCCACTGAAAGAGGCATTCAAGGGTCGCCGTTTCTATTTGGACAGTGAAATCATGGATAATGTTCGAAACTGGTTCGGATTTCAGCACAAAGTACTTCTAAAAGCTCGGTATTCATAATTTTGTGAAACAGTGGGATACAAACTTTAGTTCAAATCGTCTGAGCCGTTTTTAAGATAAAAATAGCTTGATCAATCACCAAAATTACCCACTAATCGAAATTTCTCGAGCATGTGACCTAGACCAATAGTCTTCTTGTTCCCTAAAACTGTAGGATACTAAATTTAATTCAAATCCTCTGGGCCGTTTTTAAGATAGATATATGCTTGTGTAGACTTGGAGATTGTGCTTGAAATGAACCATGTCATTTCATTCTGTGGACCCTGTTCCGTTTTCATTTGATCCATCCTAATATATAAATTTATTCAAACAGAAAGTATTAATTTGAATATTATGTATATTAAAGAATTAAAAATTAGCTGCTTACCATTCCAAATGTTATTGAATAAAAGATTAATTTTTATAACAACTGAATCTGGTTTAAAATTAACGGCTATAAAAATACAAAAAAAAAAAAAAAAGCGTGAATAAACATGTAAATTCCAACTACAAATCGTATATTTCCCAAGAATTTCTTGATATGCCAGTTTATTTTTTCTATTGTAGGATCTAAGTTAACTGCTAATTCCATGTTTTCTCTCGCATTTAAAAAAAAGGATAATGATCTTTGATTTTCTAATTACAGTACGTAATGGGATAACAAAAATAGTGTTCATTAATTGGCATGATATGAGATTTTATCTGCAATAGGATAGAAAATGGAGATGAATAGTTAAAAACATTAATAAACGAATGTCTGTTATAAAGAAATGTGGTTCAATGCTTCAAAAATCATTTGTAAATTCATTAACAAAGTGACGACAGATCAAGGAGAAACACATTCAAACTAGTCGAATATATCAATCCCATTACTTTCATCTATCTCATACACGTTAAAACTTCAAAATTAACTATCACTAAAAATATCAATATTTTACTCATTCTGTTGTATGACAGTTGCTTGCGAATCGTCGAGTTACCTGGATGCGAGCAGCCGATGTATAATAATTAAACTACGAAAAGTGCTTCTGGCCTGTACCTTCAGGAAAAGATAGTCTCCCTATTGCTTGGTTTTAAGATTTTAGCTAATTTTACTGAAATATACGAAGCTAAACTGCGTGGAACCCGATTACAGAAGAGTCATTCCCAGTTCTCGTCAATACTGAATTTGATTGAGAATATCGCTAAATTAGATAGGCAAAGTATTTTTGTCGCCAAATTTCACAATGTCAATTGTCGCCAAACTTTGCAAGAATTTGAAGTTGGCGAATATAAATAAATAGTGTTAATCATGTAAGAGTTGAAACGATGGTTACAACAATGAAAGAACATTTGCCGAAATCATGTTCACTAAAACTCATAAATTAAACCCATTTATGGAGGAATCGTGCTTTATTTCAAAATGTCAGCTACCCTAAAATTCCTTAAATTTCAAACTGCTATATTTCATCCATTTTTTAAGATAAATAGCAAAACAAAAAATGCTCTGGAGTTCCTGGATCAAGGCCAAAAATTTAACAGGAAAAACTTTTAGGATTTCTTCTATATATTTAAAACGCTAAGCGATTTGTTTCGACAATCCGTGAGAACAAACTACTGCATCAAATTACATCATACTTTTTTTAAATGAAAGATATTTGGTCATAGATTTGTTATCGTACATTCGTTTGTTCGAAAATTTAATTAATTAGCCGTAATCTTAAATTAAAATATTACTTCCGCTTATGACGTCATAAAGTCGGCAATCGGATTAACGCCCACTGTTGCGACGTACAGAGTTTATTTTCTGAACTCAATGATCGCGAGCATAAAAAATAAATATTAAAAGCACGTGACTTTTAGGCCGAATTTTTTAATTTGTAAGTTAAAATATAGTTAAAATGTTTAAGTATTTTGGTAAAAATATTTATCCGTGTGTTTTATAGGCAAATAAAAATTCATATTTACTGTGACGTCACGGAAATATTGTCCATTGGGTTCATTTTATCATTAAGCATTATAACTTTGTTGATGCCATTTTTTTCATTACAATTAAATGCAAAATATATTTTTATTTGTATGCATGGTGCTTAAGCATAAACGTACTTGTGAAAAGTTTGTACCGGTGAAAATGACGTTATGCTTAGCTTGATATGCATTTTAACATTGATAAAACTAAAAAGAAAAATTTATATGATTGTGTCAACATGGCGTAATATTAACTGATATTTCAATTTTTCATTTTAAAGATTAGAACTGGAGCCTTTATTGGTTGCTTCATCTTTATTGCATACCTTGATTACATGTTACCAATTACTTTTATAAATTATAGGATTAAGTTATAGGAATTATAGGATTTAAATTATTAAGATTTCCTTTTTTAATAAAAAAATTCACAAAAGTAAAGAATTTCATCGAAAAAAAAACTTGAAATAATGATTGTATTTTTAGCTAGAATAAACAATGTAAGGCTAATATTTTATAGGAATTATTTTGGTAGGTTTGTTATAAGTTCATTTAACAGTTCCTTATTAGCGGCAAAGTCTTATTTCTTTCACTGTGAATTTTTCTTTCGATGTCAAAAAATGGTAGTCTACTTTTGGACGCCAACCAAAACCCAGTGGCAATATTTAGAAATGTATAACGGTTGTGACAACAAACGGCACTATCGCTTTAGCTTTCATCGCGCTTACATCACTTCTAAATACTAAAAATTTAATTTTTTTACTAAATTTTACAATTTCAATTCTTATATCCTCAATTAGAAAAAAAATTAGCTTTCGATTGAAATTTATTTGAAATCTGCCGCTTAATTTAACGACTTTTTAAATAATTTTCAAGCATGAAATATTTTTCAATTCTATCTCAACAATGACCATCCGTTTGTTTTAATAATGTAAAATAGCTCCTTGGAAAGCTTCAACAATTGAAAATAGGTATCCCTAACCTTCATGAAAAGTGAAAAAAAATAATAATAAAAACCTGATCAGATTATCCATAAGATAGAGTATTTTGGCGCTAATATAAAATCTGTCAAAAGAAAAAACAAACTATTTTTAGTTTATGATTAACATAAAATTGATATGTTGAATTCGTTGATGTATATGTTGAATCAGAATATGCTAGAAGATCCATTGGATATTTAACTGTATAAGAGACCGACTGTGATGGAAAAGGAATAATCATCCTGATTATGTAAAGGGATAGAAGAAACCATACAAATAAATTACAATTGAAATCATTAAAATTTTCCCTCATCTGCATATTAATTTATTATTTTTAACAAAAATTCTTCATTTTTACATAAAAATTGATTAGATTAAAACAATGGATATGTTTTATAAGATATGGATTTGAAACGAACAATGATTAAAGAGGACATTTTAAAACTTTTAATTTAAACATTTTAAAACTTTTTTAACGTCGAATTTCAACGGTGCTTTTGGGCAGATGCAATACATATGCGCATAGGAGCTCATTCAATTGCATTATCACAGGGGGGGGGGTGCTTATACTATGTTCTTTTATTTACTGAATATGAGATGAAAGTAGTAAATTTGTATGATACTTTATGATAGGACTATTTGTATGATACTTTATAGGTCTATGACCTTTTTTTCCTGTCGTGGGGAATATGGTGGTAATGTCAAACTGATTTGCATTACACATTTGTTTACGGAGTGTTCATTTGGAGTTTGCATCGGAAATAGCATTTCACTGGGGGAGGGGGATTTTTAAAAATAAAATATTTGAAAGACTGTTTCATACGAAGCCCTACTTAAATAATAAAGAAGCTTATTTTACTGATATTGTTATAGTATTTTTTTCCGTCACGTGTTGACGGGTCCCATCTAGTTTCTTTTTACTTCTTTAAGTGGCTATCACAGGCGCAGTATTCTTGACGACAGATCAAGGGGAAACACACTCAAAGTAGTCGGATATGCCAATCCCATATTTTTCATCTACATCATACACGTTAATACTTCAAAATTCACTATCACTAAAAATATCAATATTTTTCGTCATTCTCTTGTACGTCAGGCGCAATATCCTCAAATTCAGTTGGGATCTGCAAGCCATAATCAAAAACTTATACAAAAAGTTTGGTTCAATTATCTGCATAACTTCGAAAACTTTTCGATGATACAACAGTTAAAATGGAACAAATATCGCTATCACAGCGCCCTTTTACGTTAGTATATCCCCAAATCTAATACAAATGGAACCTGCTGACCATAACTAAAAACCTATAAATGAAATTTGGTTCAATTTGAAGCATAACTTCATATACTTTTCGATGATACAAAGAGGACATACACACGGACACACGGACAGACGACATTTTGTAAAAACATGGTTTTCGGAATCTATGACCCATAAAACGTGTAAATCTGTCAAAAACAAGATGTCGAAAAAAAATTTCGATTACAATACTTTCTTCTATTATAGATAGAAAAAAGTCCTTCCGGCCTGTATCGGGAGGAAAAGGTAGCTTTCCTATATTTTCGTTTTAAAATTTTAGCTAATGTAATACGAAAACAGCAAGTTAAAATACAAAGAAACGTTTACAAAAGATTCCTTAATACTGAATTTGTATAAGAAATTCGCCAAATTATTCAGCAATAGCCAAATTGGCTTCATTTATGAAGACTTATTTTGGTCGACAAATTTGGCGATATTTCGCCAAATGTCGCCAATTTTGCCGAGAATTTGGCGCTAACGGATGTGAATATATAGTTTTATGCGTATGATTGGGAAAATTATTACAACAGTGAAAGAAAATAATTTGCGAGTAATCGCGTTAAATGTGCTGTTTTGTTTCAAAATGTCAGCCACCCTATAATTTCAAACTGCTCTATCTCAGCCATTTTTTAAGATAAAGGTAAACCAAAAAATGCTCTGGATTCCTCGTATCAAGGCCTAACATTAAATTAAAAAATAAATTTGAATTTTTATCTTTTTTGTATATTTATTTTAGTTTTAAATTTTTAAGTGGCCGCCATCTTGAAACAAAATGGCGGACCAAGCTGGCCAACGAACTCGGGCGAGACATTGGTGAGCTTACTACGCACAATTAGTTTCATCAAAATTGATTTATAAATACGAGCGTTATCGTATGACATAGGTCATATATATATATATATATATATAAATCAACATTTGGACGGAGGGTGGTTTTGGGGTCTAGGGGTCATGATCGGTGAAAATATATCGAAATTTTCCGGAACTGCTTTCCTCCGAACGGCTGCAATAGGTAGCTTTATACTTTTTTTCAATTCCTACTATTAGCTCACACTCTCTATATATTTATATATCTTGTTCAATTTTTCAATCGTTAATAAAATATTTTCTATTCATCCTATCAAGTTCAAATAATTTTTTTAAAACTTGTACTGGATGACACTTGATGTTAATACAGTTTTTTTAAATATTAATTCATTAATTAAATTAAATTAATTAATTTTAATTTTATATTTCATTTCTGTTCAAAAGTATAGACTCACTCCATATTTATAGTCTCACCTTCACACGTAAAGAGATAATGGGGCTGTTCACGGACGAAGATCAGGCGGCTCGCGGGCGAAGGAGACTTTAAATGTGGAGTGAGTCTATACTTTTGAACAGCAATGAAGTATAAAACTAAAATTAAATAATAAAATTTAATTAATTAATATTTGAAAAAAAACTGTATTATCGTTAACTGTAACATCGCTATGGCACTTTATTGTGAAGTTTGGTAATTTTTGAATTTCAATATTTGAAAAACGGCATAATCATTAGATTTTAAATTTATATCAAGAAAAATACAATTTATTTAACTTTCTAACGCAGTTTGTCCAACAATTTTGTGAGAAATACTTTTCGAGCTATTAATTTTTGGTATTTTAGCTATTTATTTTTTATTTAATTTTTAATACATTTCAAAAATTTCTCTTATGTAAGATGTTTAGCAGGATATAAATTTAGGAATAAATACCGTCAGTGGCGAAGCGTGTAGATCGCTGGAAAAAAAATTCTGTTTGACCTAAGTAGGAATTGACTTAAAAAAACAGTTTTTATATTACTTGTTGTATTGAAAGCTACCTAAAAGTAAAAATGAGGTTAAACATCATATTTTCTTATGGAAAATTTTGTATTGTTTATTTGAACGATAAATAAGTCAAATGTTCGTCTAAGAAAATACTGGTGCATTCCCTTTTTTGGACTGTGTTTTTCCCTGATCTGTAGCCACCATGATTAAGTTTTATTTATGGCTGGTCACATGAATTGGGTGCACAATGAAGGGTGCACAATGAAGTGTGTACACAAACCGTTGGATAAGCAATAGTACTTATTGGAATGATATTTATTGGAATGGTTATCACCGAGATGTACAATGTACATCTGGTCTTCTAGAAAGATATCCACAAAAAATCGGAAGGACTAAAAATACTCTAGAAATTGACGAAAGTTGTTTTACAAAAGGAAAAGAATAATCGGTACTTTTATGTTAGCCGGGTGCAAATTTCGCCAATATCAGCTTTTATTTTTCTCGTGTTTAAATTAGGTAAAATGCTTTGATGTTGAAATAATGTGTTTTGGTTTATGGTGTTATTTATTTTTATATTTTTTAATGAAATGAGTGAAAGGCATATATATAATACGTAATATATGTAGTATATGTAGTATATGTATGTACTAATTAATATATGTACATTAAATTTATGTATTTAAATTCAAATGAGTGAAAATTTTCTATTTTAAACGAAATGCATGCAGTAAAAGTGTTGGTGATGGGAACAATATTTGCGAATTATTACTTGCGCCCGGCTAACATAAATGTACCAAATAATCTTAGAGTTGCAAAGAACGGGTTTATTCCCGGGTTTATTTCCAATAGAACCGGTTTATTCCCAGGTTTATTCCCAAAAAACCTGGTTTATTACAAAAAACCCGGTTTATTCCCAAAAAACCCGGTTTATTCCCAGGTTTAAACCGGGTTTTTTCTAGCTTTTGCAACTCTAAATAATCTAGTTTGTTTTAAATTTTCAATCTTTCGTATTTGGGATAAACGGACGAGCGACTCAGCCAAGAATTTTGGGGGAAATAGTGAACATGTAACGAATGTGACGTAACGATTATTCATTTTTGGCGTAAATGTTATTGTTTGGCGACACTTAATTTGGTACATTTCCGTTATACCAACACCATTGTCGCCAAGCGTAACAATTCGCACAATATGAAACTCACGTGAAAGAAACATTTGAAAAAAAATATTCTTGGTACGAAAGAGAGCAATTGAAATTATTATATTTTGATATTATAGACTTTCACAAACTATTTTATTAAATAAAAGCAAACATATACTTAAAATAATAGAAAAAAATAATATATATTCTTATATAATAAAAAGATAATTCCTGACTGCTCAACAGCGCACACCTAAAAATACTAAAGTAAGAATCCCGAAATTTGTATAGTAAATTGCTGTTATGATCTAGGTAAGCAATAAGAAAGACAAAATAAAGTAAAGTAAAACTTAAGTTAAAAATAAGTAGTACATATGCTAAACAATTTTCTTTTGCATTTAAATTAATCCCTGGCCGGAAATAGGGTAACTAATATATATATATATATATATATATATATATATATTGTGTTTTGTTTTTTATTAATATTTGTAATAAGCTTTTGGCATGGTGCAATTGATGTTTTGATAAATTTTTCACATGATAGGGGTTTGTTTTATGCTGGAAGCACCCCCGGTTAGTAATTGCGTATATAAATCTGTAAAATGGCTACTTTATGTTTTTTCATATGGCAACCATACTCCTATTTTAAATTTTGGAAAACAGATTCAACAGATTTTTCTGTTGCGTTTATAGCGCTCTATAGGAGGAAATAGGGTAAACAAATTTAAGTTATGTTGATTTTTTTTATGTTTCACTGTATGACAACTTTACTGATGTTAAAAATAATAAATAAAAATTCAACACAATTTACTTTTGAGTTGATAGCGTCCATTTGTCGGAAATAGGATAACTAAATTTAAATATAATTTATTTTTTATATATTTTCTAAAATAAATTTTCAGAAAAAGTTTCTGCATTTCTCAAATTTATGCTTTGGTTGCACATGTTAGGTAAAAAATTGCACATGTTAGGTTTTTGTAACGCCTGATTGGAAATTGCAGAACGAAAACTTTAAAATGGGTTTATTTTTTTTTTTTATATATATATGGGAGCCATAAGCCAAGGTAAATTTAGGTAAAACAGATTCAAAATCTTTTCACTTGCGTTTATAGTGCCCCCTGGAATGTAATATTGTAACCAAATTTAATTGTAACTATTTTCTTTTTAATTTTTTTAATGTATGATAGCTATACATGTTTTGAAAATAATTTGTAAAAATTCAACACAATTTACTTTAGCGTTCATAGCGTCAACTGATAGGAAATAGAGTAACGACATTTAAATAGAATTGATTTTTTGTTTTTATTATTGATTTTTTTTTAATTCTTATATGGGAAAATTTTGTCCAAACTACAGCAGCCCGCATTACTGCAGTGGGGAATCATTTTAGATTAGTCACTGGTAATATTTAAATCTCAAATTGCCATGCGAAACCGCATAAATCAAACCCTGATGATGGTACCCTCCGTTAAATTTGAAAGGGCTTCGTATGAATGAAGAAGTTATTAAAATACTTGGTACATAAACATAATTTGCAGAAAAAAAAATATTTTCTACAATGTTTAGGTCCAAGAAGTGTCAGATATTAAGATAATTCTTTCAGTTGGTTCTACATTTAGTGTTAAAGTTTTGTTAACAAATATGGTTAAACCAATTGAACTTTAAAAAATAAAAATAAAATTCTAAGAATATTGTTGTTCTTTTGGTCCTATTCCTTAGAATTATTTTCATTTAATACTTAAGCTTTCAGTTTGGGTATTACAGAATCCAATTTTTTTACACTTAAACCAGCTTTTATTTTAAGGCCCCATATGAAATAGTTATTACCGGTTAATGCAGTAACGTTAAGTTTGTCCATTATCTCATTCATAGATGTTCGTTTCGTTCTCAAACAGAAATGATTAAAATATAGCAACCACGTTTTCTGCTGTAATTTGTTATTCTGCTACCATATATTAACACAGAATTGTGGATCTTCAGACGAAAGACTTTATTAGACAAGGACGAAGAAATTTAAACATATAAACATATTAATTAAACCACACAGTTATTTCTTTTCAAACAGAGGATCACATAGCATACCGTTCTCTATTGTGTTCTCTAGCAGACTGATTGTGTTGCAGAAAAAAATTGGCAGTGCGTAGGTATGAGAACGTGCATAAATATGTTTCATTCGCTTTTAACCCTTTTTATCCTGACGGTACTTATAAGTACCACTTTAATAAAACACCTATATATTCGTAATATGACCGTTTTTCCTAACGGTATTCACAATGGCACAAAGAGTGTATTTCTGACAGCAGGCAGGAGATGGCAAATTCAAGCCCATATCCTCTTTCTTTGCATTGTAGGGATTTTACATTTGCCACGCTACATTCGAAATCCATTTTGCAATAGAATTGAAATGCATGTTGTTCTTCATTTGAGTAATTTTAGTGGTTTATTACCGGTTATTTAGTACTATTGTTTTCTATACTCTACAGGTGAACATTTCCTATATTTTATTTGAAATTTACTATTTGAAATTTACTATTTTATTTTATATCATTGGGTAAAAATTTATGTTGGTTGCAGTTGCATATAATTAACCACTAAAACACTATAAAAATTATTTCCCTCTTTCCTATGTTTATTCTGCACCAAAACGTATCCAATGATGCAAAAATACAATTAAAAAGTAGCTGGAAAATTAATTCAGGATATAAAGGGTTAAACACAACAAATATTATATTGAATCCACCGTGAAACTTTAATTCCGTTCAAATGAAATTGAAATAAAAGTTTGTCATTCTTAATTTCGAACTTAATAAGCTACAAACATTTGTATTACAGATTAAACAATAATATGTTTTGATGGATTTGTGGAAAATGACAAGGTACATTAGAAATACAAAACTTAAAAAAAGTCATCGGAAATACACCTGAAAACACAATTTTCTTATGTCAGATCTTATGTCCTATCAGAATTTGAACAAAAAATCTATAACAAATTTCTATCTTTATATACAATAACCAAGTTGGGTAAAATAAAAGATTTTACAATAGAAGGTACGCCAGGAACATAAAAATACTTAAGGCATACTTGAGGCACAAAATTTAAGCACATTAAAAAAAAAGAAAAAAAATGGCACCAACTATATTATTATACAGTAATTATTATACAGTATTTTACTTTATACTTACTTTGCGAGACCTTAAAATTGAAGAAGTACATTTGTCATCTAAACGATTTAACGTAAAGCAAAAAGTGAAAACAATATTTTATTAATAATATATATGTACGCTGTTTTCTAATTTTCTCAAGTTCTTTTGAATTCACCTATAAAGAATGAACTTTTATTGCTATTTTTTATTGATAAAAAGGTGTGTTTAAGATTCGAAGCTTACTTCTTAAGAAATAAGAAACTAACTTTTTACCAAGTTTTAAAATAAAAATATTTATGAAAACATCAACTGCAGATGTCTTTACAAAGCGCTATGAAATATGCAAATAGATTATCAAAATTCAAAAGTTGAATTAAGAAGCAGCGAATTTTTCATAACCTTCGTGTCAGAAAAATGATAAATAACCTGAATAAAGTTGTAGATTTAATATAGTACTCTATTTATATGCATAAAGTAAAGAAGTGAAAACCTGTGGGGAGATATCAAATTGAAAATACATAATGAAAATAGAAATATAAATAAATGCAATAAAAGAGACGATAATAATAGTTTTTGAAAAGCAAATTTTATTAGAATTCGATATCTAAATCCACATTTTCGTAGAAAATACATTTTCTTTTTTAAACTAAAATAATTTATCAACTACATCATATATATTTTCTTACAAGAATATTTCTGTTATAAAATGTTTGATCCTGTGAATGTCTGTCTGTGAATCTCCTGTGTGAGTGAATCTGTGAATGTTCTGTGTATGTCTGAAAATATTAAAATAATTTGTTTGTTACATAATTCCTCAGACAAAAGGGAAATAAATAAATAATTTACTGTTTATTTCATAGGAAATTGTTAAACGTTTGTTATATTATGGTTGTCTGTAGAATAACTAAATCACAACAGCACTAGAATCGCGCTCTTCTTATTTTTTAAATGGAGAACGATAAAGTTAAATACATAAAAATAGTTTATCGTTTTCATTTTGTGACATTTTTTAAAATATTTTATACGAAAAATTCAGATTTTTATATATAAATATATAAGAAACTCAAAATTTATCTCAATTTATCTCAAAATTTATGCGTATCCTTTACGCATATCTTTTTAATATCGATTTTAATCATCCACATGACAAAGTAATAATAAACATACGACAGATTATAATATAAATGCACATTCATTTACGTCACTTTGCAGATTTTGTAAAGAATAATACTTATATATTTCAATCTAGTAACATTAAAATCAACCCTATTAAAATCCGTGCGCGTATCTATCTATGTAACCTCAAAAACTCGGAAACCACAAGGGCAGACCTACGAAATTTGGCACACGGGTTGATGGTAGGGTGCCAATGAACGATTGGGGCAAAAAATTCGAAAAAATTAAATAGAATTTTTTTTTATGTTTTTGATGAATTTTTGTCTTTTTTAATGATAAACCCGTAATCGCGCGAGTTCTAACCTGTTCTAAATGTTTACTGCAATGTGAGATATACATATTACGTACGCCACGCTGCAATACTAAGAAGCTATAGCGAGTATTGCGATAATTTTTTTACCTCGCATGCAAATAATTAGAGATTATTTAATTGCACTTAATTATTACCTTGAAAAAAAAATAAAGATAAACATTTTATCTCAAACATCAACAAAAATTTTATGCTATTTATTCCCTTAATAGCTGATCCGTCCGGCGTTACCTGGTACGTCAAAAAATAATACGAAACGCGAAATCACTCTAAAAATCGCTGCTCGAAGCCGTTCGTCTCGGAACTCCTTGTCTTTCGGAAATTAAATAGAGAGATGCACCCTGAAGCGGAAGTCAATTCAATACCACCTCCTCAAATGTCTGGATCACTTGATTCAAAGCGGGACATTTTTTGGTCAAAATTATAAAAAAAGGTTACTTTCGGATTTTCAAAAAATTTCCTTTTTCAGAATCAGAAAAATAAACAACGCACAGAGTGCGAGTTTCGATTCAATACCTCAAGTACTTTTCTTAATACTGAAAATGAAAATATTTCGTTGTCTGGAAATATCAAATTGGTAACTTTCTTTTGTGGTTTCAATAAAAGTAGCCATTTTCGCGCACACACAGGAAAGTCTTTTAGTTCCACCAACAGTCGATGTATTCTATTCTAAACAAATTCCCGACATATGTCCCCACTGCCTACGTTACCGTGTATAGCAGACGTGATACACGGTATACGATACTACGATATATATACGACATATATACTACGATAGCAGACGAGACGCAAACACGCCCTGCAAAATGTTTTAGTACCAGTTTCCACCACCAGGTGGAGCATTCTGTTCTAAACAGGTTTCTTTCCGAACGAAACTCCGGCACTCGTTCCCGCTGTTTATGGCATCGTGTAGAAGGCTTGCTGAGCACGCGCAAAAAATCTGTTGGTTCCAGGTTAGTTCCAGGGGGTACCAAATATATGTCTTAATTAAATAGCAATATCTTAATTAGTTGATGCTTAGTTGAATGAACGGATTCCCGTTGAAATCGGGCCCATAGAACCCGAGAAAATAAATCACCCTTTTTGATATTAATATAAATAAATGGCGGTAACCAAGGGCAGAAAAAATTATACCGAAGTTTATTTAGTACCTGGGAGACCTCGGAAGAATATTAGAAATTATTTTGTTTTAATCGGACCAAGATTAAATGCAAAATCGTTTAGTTACATTTTCCACCACCTCAAGACGCACGCTGTTCTAATCAAATCCTTTTCGAACGAAACTCCGACACGTGTCCCTGCTGCCTACGGTATCATATAGCATGCTCTGTAAAATCTTTAATTCCATTTTCTACTGCCAAGTAGCACCAATTCTGTATCTGAATTTCTTATCTATATCTTAATTATCTCTTATTAAGTTTAATGAACTAATTCGCGTTGAAATTGCACCCATAGAATCCGAGAAAAGACCCCTCCCTGGTGATTAGTTCTGATTTGGTGGCAGGAAGTTTCGACCAGAGCATTAACGCGATATTTAAATTACACCCCCACACACACACACAAAATTACACCAACGACGTAAAAAAATTAGGACCAATCATACAAAAACATACATAACATACAAAAACAGTAATTTATCGTGGACAATTTCTGAAATCAAATATATAAATGACGTCACGAATATGAAAAAACTCTAAAAATCGCATAAAATAATCGCGAAAACATCCGAACTCGCTGTTTGAATTGCAATCTGCTGACGACCTTTTCATCTGCCAATCACAAATGTCTGGTTGACATCTAGCTGTGCCTACAATCCTATCAGCTACCAATCACAACTGCCCTCCAACGGTGTTTGACTTCTTGTGAGAGATTTGTGACGTCATTTGAAACAAAAAACGCTGCAAAACAAGAAAAAAAAGTTTACAAACTCATAAAAAAGGAAGTAAAAAAAAATCTAAACAAAAAATAAAAATCGGGATAATAATTATATCTTGCCTTTCCCTTTTAAAATCGTGATTTTTTACCTGTAAGGAATTATCATATTTATGGAAAAAGATTCAATTCTACACTATTTTCCTACTATTAAAGTAAAAGTTAGACACGGTGAGCATTTACAAACGTCATTCTAGATTTGCCATTGAAGGTACTTAGTTTAATGATATATTTTTTTAATAATTTCTTATTTGTATAGTTTAATAAATTTATAAATTTTCTCTACACATTAAGATTTTAAAAGTTTTCAATTCATATTAAAATGCCCCCTGTATCACTTAAAAAAACAAAAAAATACAGTTGCTATTATTATCCACCGACAAAAACTTTTCAAATGCCCTTTAAAAGTGCTTTTTTCTACAGGTGAAAATATTACAAAGAGACACAAATGGTGTCGGACAATTTACAAATTTAATTAAAAGCGAGATTCTTCTGATTCACAGTAGTAATTGTACCGTTAATTAACGTATAAATTCATTAAAATTTGCGTTAAACATCGGCCAGTATTCTTGGGTGGACTATACACGTTCAACATAAATTAAACGTATATATTCTATGAGGATTTATAACTAAGTAATCTAGTAAATTTAGAAGTCAAATTAATTCAAATGTTGGACAGTAATTTAAGACCACGTAAGTATTGAACACTGTCTAGTAAATGGAATTTATAACAAAATTCTCCTTTTATTTCAGTATTGATTTTTTTTTAATAAAATCTATATTTGTAACAAATACGCAATAAGTAAATTGCAGTCAATTAGTTGATAATTGCAAAATTCGCGGTTTAAAATTGAAATATATTAATGATAATTTGTAAATTTCTCTCACGAAGGCAAAACACTCTTGAATTTCTAGAGGAGCAGGCTTCGGTATCCTTTAAGTTTCAAGAAACGATGGGTAACACACAGGCGGTTTGAAATTTCGTAAAATTTAGAGAAGTAATTTCTTTTTATCTGCAACACTTATATAATTCTGTGGTATTTCGTTGCACGATGCCAATTACGTCCATTGTTATCGCATTTTGACAGCATTTCCGAGTACAATTCAGCCTTTGAAAGATAAAGATATTTCTGGCTTGCTACAACTGAATATTTTGAAAAACAAAATGCACAATTTTGTAACTGAAGATCAATATACCTTGAAATGTGAATTTATATATATCTGCAATGCTCCCTTTTCACGGCAATTCTTTAGACATGCCGTTGCAAATTGACATAAATATCAGGGTTATCATAAAGCAGGAATTTTAGTATTTACTGAACGCAGCGATATGATCCTCATGGTAGAGCCTTTTTATTTTTTTTTTTATTTAGTTATTTATTTGCAGTGTATAGTGACTTTTTTTTTTACAGTGTATAAAATCCCACAACATATATTTCATCATATCTTCAAGATTGGTAACATTTGCTCAAGTAATATCCATTTTAGAGTGGTTTTAAAATTAAAGTTTAGTTACCATCACCGTGTACGCATCTCTCTATTCTAAAACAAAAGTAACCAACGTTCTCACCGCTGACAGTGAGATTTTTGTATCCGGCCGTCTTTCTAGGATAATATTGGGAATTCTATATGTAAATTCTTTAAAGCCCTAAAATTAGATCGTTTAATTTATAGTGGATGAGATGCGGATATTGACCACTTTCACCACATGTCATGATATTCTATCATTTAAGGTGGAATCTATTAATTAAGTGAAAACCACCCGCAAACAATCAGTAATAAATTTGACAGATCACTTTTCGACATGCAATTGATTTTACATACGGTGTCCGGACCAAATTACTGTATGCTGCTACTAGTTATTTGATTTCATGGATATTTGCACGATATAAGTTATTTTTAGTGTACATATCGTTAAAATATCTTTATTATTCTTAAAGTTATGGCCAAATATCTTGGCTCAGATTGAAGTGAAGTACCTAGCAATTTACACTTCATAATAAATTTATGACCATGCTAGCCTATAAAATATTGTTTATTGTATTGTACACCACGACAACTTTCACTTCCCAAGAGTGACTACCCAGACGAGGAACACAGTCGATAGAGCATAGATGTCTATCCCGGTATATTTTATTAAGATTAAAAAAAATACAATTTTCAGGTAGTACTGAACCGGCCGCTAAGTACGTCAGGGGGCGTGGTGGAAAATACTACTACCTCTTAAAATTTGTAAACATTATACTGAAACAACATGCTTAATGGAATCTAAATTTGTATAGGTATATAATTATATAAATCATTATTAGCGCTCAATAACTTGCTATTACCAAAAAGAGAAAAACAATGTTGAACGATACCCTAAATTACTACATCTTACGAAATGATAAATCATTCTTATGATATTATTTTGTATTAGTTTTCGACGCAATCCAAAAAAATGACGAACTTATTTAGAATTGGTTCAAAGGTCTTGCTACATTTTCAATCATTTCTTAAATATATTTTAGTGTCATTTTTCTTTTTTAAATATAAGAAATATATATATATATATATATATATATATATATATATATTAGAGCAAGTGTACCTCTGTAACATATTTCGCTTCAAAAAAAAAAAAAAAAAAAAAAAAAAAAAGCTTTTAAAAATAGATCTAATAAAATAGTTTTTGAAGATCAATAAAATAAATGGATCATTTTGTATAAAACAACATAATTAAATGAAGAAAATGAAATTATTTGCAGTTTTAAAGAAATTTTATATTTATACCTTTTATAATTTGTAAAATCTTTCGAAATGTTTTCATAAAATATTGTTAATTTAAAATATATTTAAACTTTTGCGAAAGTTATAATTATGCGCATCGTGTAACTCAGTTTGAAGGAGATTTTTGAATTATTGTCTCATCAATCATCGGAAATTGCTCAGAGAGAAACTTTTCTAAACTGCCTTTTAATAATTTTAGCTGAAATTATATTTTTAATATTAAAAAAAAGCACTGCAAAGCTGGAATATATATTTTTAATGGAACTTTCATTACTGATGTTACTTCTACATTTGGTTTCCTTTTTAAGTGTATCGGTAAATTTTATCCACAAACATAATTTGGAAATTACTTATTTTCTTTTATTGTTACTTTCCGAAAACATAGTTTGACGAAAGTATTGTGATTATAATTTGTGTTTATGTGTGTGTGTGTGTGAACACGATTAAGCCCAAAACGTATTTCCAATTGCGGTCTAAGTTTGCAACTATGTTATAGAACACAGTCGCAAGAACGTTATATATTTTACTAACATTGGCCGACTGATTAGATATTTAATCCATTTATATACGAATTTGCTACCGCAATACATACAGACGAAAATATGAAATATTCTTACCGAGTTACTCATGATTACGGGAATCTTACTTTATAATTAGAAATATCAGACACCTTTAGAAACCAATATAGTTTCAAGGTTTAAAGAATCATTTATAAAAACAAATTTTTATTTGAGCTCACTCATTTTCAGAAACATTTCCGAGTCGTTTTTTAGTGTATAAAACGCTTTTCTCAAACCGGAATATCGGTTTATTGAATTTATAAAAGTAAGATTTAAAGTATAATAATAATTTAAGGGGTTCCGGGACACATTTTCATTTATTGAATTAGAAGTTTGTGGTTTTAGGTAGCTTTCAATACAAAAAAGTATAAAGCTACCTATTGCAGCCGTTCGGAGAAAAGCAGCTCCGGAAAATTTCGATATATTTTCACCGATCATGACCAACAGACCCCAAAACCACCCTCCGTTCAAATGTTGATTTATATATATATATATATATATATATATATATATATATATATATATACATATATATCTGACCTATGTCATACGATAACGCTCGTATTTATAAATCAATTTTGATGAAACTAATTGTGGGTATTAAGCTCACCAATGTCTCGACTGAGTTCGTTGGACAGCTTGGTCCGCCATGTTGTTTCAAGATGGCGGCCAATTAAAAATTTAAAACTAAAATAAATATACAAAAAAGTTAAAAATTCAAATTTATTTTTTAATTCAGTGTTAGGTCTTGAAACGAGGATTCCAGAGCATTTTTTGTTTTACCTCTATCTTAAAAAACGGCTGAGATAGAGCAGTTTGAAATTCTAGGGTAGCTGACATTTTGAAACAAGACAGCACATTACAAAAATTTTCATTGTTGTAATAATTTTCCCAATCAAACGCATAAAACTATATATTCATATCCGTTAGCGCCAAATTCTCGCCAAACTTGGCGACATTTGGCGAAATATCGCCAAATTTGGCGACCAAAATAAGTCATCATAAATGAAGCCAATTTGGCTATTGCTCAATAATTTGGCGAATTTCTTATTCAAATTCAGTATTAACGAATCTTTTGTAAACGTTTTATTTGCATTTTAAGTTGCTGTTTTCGTGTAACATTAGCTAAAATTTTAAAACGAAGATATAGGAAAGCTACCTTTTCCTCCCGGTACAGGCCGGAAGGACTTTTTTTTTGTGATGGTTAACCATAGAAAATGTAAACAAAATCAAATGATAAAACTTCTCATAAACTTTAAATAACTTAATAATTAACAATATTTAAATTAAAATTTTTAAACAAATGATGTAATTTTTAAAAAAATCTTCATTTTTTTCAAAAATAAATATTTTTTCAAATTTTCTGAATCAAAAATAAAGTAGGATAATTGAAATAGACGTGATCGAAGTTTAAACCATTTATCTTTAACAGTTCTTGACTTATAACAATTTAAAGACGAGAAATGTTGTAAAAACTAGTCATGCAGAAAAACGCAAAAACATTTCCCTGACAACCACTACATCGAAGCTAGATTTTGAAAACAAAAAATTAATATATCCCGTTCTAATTAAGATAGAAACATGATTTAATTGATCAAGTACCCTTTAAAGTGTCAAAAATTCGATTTTTTTTATTAGCGTATATTTAAATCTGGTTCTTTTTGAACATTTTAAAGTAAACCCCATGCAAAAATTCCCATTAGAAGAGGAGTTATGTCTATATAAGTCTCAGTTCTTTTTATATGATCAAGGGGTTGTTTGATCTTTAAAGTCAAATTTCTCAAAATGACAATTTTGGTCACTGCGCGCACGATTTCTGAAAAATGGTTGGTTAGAATATCATGAAATTTTGATTGAATGTACGAGGGGCAGTCGGAAAATAAGTTTCCCCTGGCCACTGTGGACAGAGGTGTATATGAAAGACAAAAAATGTAATGAGACATTAAAGATAAAACATAACTTTATTTTTCCACATAAGTACTAAGTACATTGAGACACTGCATTCAGGCACTGCAACAGAGCCATCTGCTTGATCTCGGTCGACCTCTACCCAATGGTATCGGTGTCTTGCGCGTTCGTGTTCACCTGCTGTGTCGTCTTTCGCCCATAGCCGTTCAACGCTTGTCCGTATACAAAGCCCTGATTTTTTCCTGGAGGGCTTTTTGAAGCGGTATGACAAATGTCTCAATGTACTTGGTACTTATGTGTAAAAATAAAGTTATGTTTTATATTTAATGTCTCATTATATTTTTTGTCTTTCATACACACCTCTGTCCACAGTCGCCAGTAGGAAACTTATTTTCCGACTGCCCCTCGTATTAACCATACAGATGCACAAAATGACCTACTATTATGTTTCTCAAGTAACATTTTTAGAATTCATGACTACTTTTGCATTAAAATAAACCTCAATATTTCTCTTTCTCACATTTTTTTTAATCATAGGTCATTTTAAGAGCACATCATATTTGTACTCATTAAAAAAAGTTTTGTTTTGTTTTAGTCATTCAAATGTGAAAAATCATGCGCGTAATGCATGCAAGAATAATTCTTTCGTAAAAAGTGTATTATATTTTTAAATAAATAAAAACGCTTATACATTAAAAGCTGTATACATTTTTAAGAATTTTAATTGCTACAATAAACATTTATTAATATGTGTTTTAAATTTTATAATTCAAAGTCAATTAGCTACGGATTTATTGTAATGCTTATAGAGGTCCTTTTTTCATGTATTTTGTGAGTTCAAAGGGTACGTGACACCTTAACCGTCATTTTAAGTGGGAAAAACGGATAATTTTGTAATACAAAAAACTATTTTACAAAAAATTGAATATTTTTGTGTCCTGGGCCTCCTTAAAGTTTATCATGTCAATACTGTTAATTTATCACATTTGTCTGTAAAGCATGCTTATTGAACTTGAAAATGCATACCTTTAGAGAGGATATCATCTGGAAAACTTATAATTGAAAAACTGAGTTGAAAAACTGATTAATAAAATATAAAAACGATTAGTAAAGGTTTAAAAAAATCAATGGAATCAAAATAAATATTTTGTAATAAATGCTTCTTTAAATCTCGAAAATATATTGGTTTTTGGGGTAATATGTTGATAGCAAAATATATTGGTTCTGAAATATGCATTTATACACATTAGTAAAACATTCAATGTACATGAATATAAGTCGAAGTTAATTTTTACTTTATGTAACGCTAAATAAAGACAAAGTATTTATTTAGACAAAGTAAATAATGTAAATAAAGTTTTTATCTTCTTTTATTAAATCAAATTCATTTTTAAATGGAATTATTATTGTTAATGTACTTTTTCAATATAGGGGCTCAGTATAGAATATTTTGAAACATATTTTCTGGCAACCTATTGACTGTTCATATATACATGCAACTGCTTATATATTTCTATAATTTATTTAATCTGAAAATTCTATTTATCTATTACATATGTATTATCATTCATATATATATATATATATATATGTATTACAAAATTAATTTTTTCCGTAATCTGCTAAATTATACTTCAATTTTTTTTCCATTTAGTAATGTTCCGTATATCACCCCGGTTTATTAAACTAATTCTTATTCTTAAAATAGTCCTTTACTATCCATAGGTAAAGCCATTTTATCGTAATCCACTTAATAATATTTATTCGAAAGTATTTAGATCTAAAAATGGCGATAGCTACTTAAGTTTATTCTTTAAATAAACATATTTTATCCTTTATTAAAATCCATTGTTATTATCCCCGTGTAATTAAACTGTTATAAAATTCTTTATTTAAATTCTAAAATATCATATCTCTTAAATTATTCCGTTCAAAAAACCTTAGTTCTTTTTTAAAAAACACTCTATTATTAAATATTAATTGTCTATTAAAATATTTCCAAAATGCTTTCGTTCCTTTTTTTCTACATCAAAGATTCATTTTCTTTTTTTTTATTGCGTAATAATTTCGAAGGTTTAACCACACTCTCAAAGCAGAGACTTTGATTTGTTGACAGGTCGTTCATCTGGTACGAGATTTTGAAGCCTGTAGAATTTTTTTCTCGTGCGGAAGTTAAATCGCCTCAAAATAATTGCACCGGAAATGCGAATGAAGTTCCTTTAAAGCCCTTATGATTCGCTGAATCCGTGTCGCGTGGCGTATGTTGTGCCAATGCGGTTAAAACACGAAACAGATTCGATTTTCAGTGTAATTTTTGACCGGCCGCGTTGATTAAAAGAAGCGACTGTTCGATTTTTCAGACGATGGAAGTTTTGACGTGCAGCGTTGATTAAAAGGAGCGACTGTTCGATTTTTAGACGATGGAAGTTTTGACGTGTAGCGTTGAAGTAAAGGAGCGACTGTTCGATTTTTCAGACTGTGGAATTTTTTGACATTTGCTCTGGAATAAATTTTATCGGAGCATTTCCCCGAAATCTAAAGATGATTGCTTTTTAATAAATGAATTCGGTGCCATCGTGTTCTTTTTCCTTTATTCTACATACTGTTCGGCTTACTACGGTTTAAAGTTCCTATTACGGTATAAAGTTAATATATATATATATATGAATGTTTCGCTTTCAAATTCGATTGATACACATGGACATTGGTCTACACTTGTAACGTACCTTCCGGGCAGTGCACATGGAATGAGGTCATGACATAAAATTTAACAGGAACAACAATTAATTTAGAACTATAGAAAGGATATTTGGAAGTGAAGAGAGCAGTCTTAATTAAAGGAAATCAAATAATAATTTCGAATTACCGAGAGGGAGAATGTTTTCTCAAGAACACTCACTAAAGTAAAATACTTAGCTCAAATCAAAAAGGCTCTTCTGATATTTCTACGGGAAAACCTTTTTAATTCGCTGCGAATTGTTAATTGAACCACGGAATTATCACTATAGAAATTCTTTGATATTACTATAAAGGAGAATTTAGTGGATTACAACAGTCTTTTACTTTTATACACGAAACTGAACCTCTTACCACTCTGGCAAAATTCTCAGTCGAGGATTCTTGTTCAAACTTCTAATAAGCAAACTCGGATTGCAGATGAAACATCTAGAGCGAGACGTTTTTCAAATCCAGACTAGACTTCTGCTAAGTGCGAGAAGCGTCTAAATCCCTCAAATATAATAACTATCGCAGTATTGATATAAACTACACAACCACAATCATATTCCCGGAGATTCAGACGTACTTTTTAAAACTTAATAAAGGACAAAATAGATAACACATTCGCGCAAAAATTTTAGAATTCGAAACATCACGATCACACGCAAAAAATAAAAACCCACTCGCCCATAGACTATCTCCATAAAAGAGTAGCTGGACAAAATTCTAAAGAGTTCTTTTGAAATAAAATGACGGGTTATAAAACTTTTAAATAATATATTTTTAATAAAAGTCTTTCATTTTGCATTTATAAATGATCATAAAATTATGAGCAGTTTTAATTTTTTTTATACGCTGAATTATATTTCAGACATATAAACATATATGTAATGACAAGTTATACAACTTTTTGCTTTTGTGGAATGTGGTTTATTAGAAACTCTCGAAATTTTTTTTATGAATTTTTGCTTGAAATATAATATTTACTTATTATTTCTGCGTGTTGTTTTATATTCTCATCTTCGCTATTTAGAATTGTTTCACTACATATAATAAACATCTTTCATCCTTACCGACATACGGTTCAGAAAAACAAAAATGCAGTAATTTGCATTTACATAACCCCCAAATGAATTGCATCCCATTATTCAAACAAAACTTTTAACTTTTTAAAAAGCATTTAAAAGCTTAAAAGGAAATGTGAGCAAACTAATTTTTAAAACTAAAAATTCTAATTTATAACAATCGTTTCGAAAAAGAATCTCTAATTGTAAATCATTTCAAAATAAGCTCACAGAAATAGTGCACAGTTAAAACTTTATTGTCATTTAAAAAAATAAATAAATATTATGTGTCAAAAAGATTATTATTCAGAGAAGCATTTATTTTTCTATTAAAAAAACTTTTCATGAGATCAATCGTGCTAAAATCTAACTTACTAATCACTTATCAGATGGTTAAGAGAAATATTTGCTTTAATCAAATACAAATTTTACATTGTATGACAAGAAATATTAAAATGTATTAAATAAAAGAGGATTTTGAATTCTCTTTTATATGCAGTCCCAGAGAAAAAAATCCTCATTGCCTACTAACGCTGCTTTAAATCAGTGTATAAAGTTGTGACAAATAAATATATATTATTCGTATGTAAAATATATTTTTCCGTACATAAAATATATTTTTTTCGAGGTTACGAGCAACTTAGGTTAAGAGCGTTTTGATAAGAAATAAGTGAATCCAAAATTAAGGCTCATTCCGCCAAGTAGCTTTTGAGTTATTCTTAAAAAACGACACACATTGCATTCCTTTTTGCAACATTCGGAGTTCCAAACTTTAATGCTTCATAGTTCCTAAACTACCTGACCGAAAGACTTCGCGTTTGGTATCCTAAGTTACAATTTACAGAATATGATGACAAAATTAGGTGTTAGTAATGAAAAGTATAAAGTTTTGTTCAGTTTCAATAAGATGGCGACCACCTAATCAAAATGTAATAATAGCATTAATTAGCAGACGTTAGGATGCATCTGCATAAGAGTAGCTACATACACAAAAGACGCATGCTCAGACTGTGCTTAGACAAAAGTTTCGTCAAAACAATAGCAAACCTAGATTTAATAATCAGAGGCGGAGCAAGAATTTGTCCGACGGGAAGGTATCGTATGCCGACCTTGGAGCAAAATTCGTATTATATGTTAGAGGTCTAACACGGGCCCGGGCCTCATCCGAATCCCAAGATCGGTAACTATTTCTGTCATTACATCCGGACAGGTCTTCATTTTTATCTGTAGACTCACTCCGTGTTCGGGTTAATTTTTAATTTTTGAAAACTTGGACCAGGCCTGAACATCATTCTTGTAAGGACGGGGACGGGCTATATATTTTTTCTGTAGATTCAAGCTGAACCATGCCAGCATTTCATTATTTTCTGGCCGAGTCCTTTGAGATTTTTTGTTTATCACGGGTAATGTAGTGGCAACGTTCTTTCTTCATTAGTCGAGAAAGCGAACGATAAAACAACATTTCTTTGTTTCATTTATTTTTTACGTTTTTACACTTTCCAATATAGTTGAGAAGTGTTTATGAATGCAGCTTGTCTGTTGGACTGTGCCCTAACTCGCGTAAATATACTGAGTTTGCCATGGAAATTATATAGGTTAAAGAGGTTTACTATGACATATTCAGTATTGAAAATGCAGTATGTTGCGTTTGTACATCATTTGCAGAGACAAACAAAAATCCCGTTACATTATGGTCTATTGGGAAAAATCTTTTGTGGTTTCTTTGACTGATGTTACGGTATTAAAACATATTTAAATTGATATATGTCACTGAGGTGTATTACAAGAGGCTTACTATAGAATATGGTGTGCATTGCGTTCATCTTTCAATTACAGGGATTCACAAATGAATTCGCTTACCGTACTGTCTCAGAAAATTAATTGCTGGAAGTGCGTTTTACTTTGTGGCTCGATTCTATAAATTAGACTAATTTTTTGACTATTTCTTATTGTGCATAAACTATATAGACGATATACAAGGCAGCAAAAATTTATCTCGACATTTCCGTTAATTAATGGAAATTGCTGAAGAGAGATTTATAACTCTATTATGCGTTTCCTAAATGAATTAAAATTTAGCATACTATGCATATATATACAAATCTATAGCTCATATACCAGACTGAACAAAATAATTCGGATATTTTCCCGGCTATTGATAGTAATTCTTGAAATTGGGTTTAAAAATGTGTAACTCCCGAAGCGGTCATCCTTTGTCATTCCTTGTATACTTATACGCCATCTTCCATCCTATTAAATGATGAACATTTTTTTAAAGAGTTCTTGAAGTGTTGGAATGTGTTTCATAATCTGAGCTTAACGTATGATTTTTTGTTCTTGTTTAATTAGTTTTATATATTGGTTAATCCCCTGAAAGGTATATTTGCAGAGTTCTGTGAATAATTCTTTTTTTTAATTGTACGTATACTCAACTCTTATTTAGTAATCTAAGTAAAATCTTCGGCAGTTAGATAGATGTTTAAGAATAAAGTTTAAAGTGTATTATTATTATAGTATATTATTGTATAATACAGTATTATTATAGTATAGTATAGTACTGTAGAAGCAGCATGGAAGTTTTAAATAGTTAGATAAATGAGTTTTTTTTTTTTATTTTTTTTTTTAATAAACGTAATCTGCCATCTTTCGTTTTCATCATTATTCGAGAGACCGACTAAGAGAATGCTAAAAAGAGTTTATAAAGAGTAGAAGGTAAGGAGATATGGATATGCAGTTTGTAATGTTTCGTGTTGATAGTAATTTAAAAATGGACAAACAGTACGAATAAATCCTTCCGACTCAGTTGGAAATGCAGATTTATTTACTTATTTCTTATTTTAAAATTCATACATACAATGTATTACAAATTAAACAAAGAGATTTCATTCCGTTTAAGTTCGCTCTTTTGGCGAGAAAGGTAATTTGCGAGACATTTTAATTCTTGTTAATAAGTTCTTGTTTAATTAGTTTTATATATTGGTTAATCCCCTGAAAGATATATTTGCAGAGTTATATTATTGAAAGATATATTTGCAGATTTATTTACTTATTTCTTATTTTCAAATTCATACATAAGATGTATTACAAATTAAACAAAGAGATTTCATTCCTTTTAAGTTCGCTCTTTTGGCGAGAAAGGTAATTTGCGAGACATTTTAATTCTTGTTAATAAGTTCTTGTTTAATTAGTTTTATATATTGGTTAATCCCCTGAAAGATATATTTGCAGAGTTATATTATTGAAAGATATATTTGCAGATTTATTTACTTATTTCTTATTTTCAAATTCATACATAAGATGTATTACAAATTAAACAAAGAGATTTCATTCCTTTTAAGTTCGCTCTTTTGGCGAGAAAGGTAATTTGCGAGACATTTTAATTCTTGTTAATTAGTTCTTGTTTAATTAGTTTTATATATTGGTTAATCCCTACATAAGATGTATACAAAAAATACCCCCATACATAAGATGTATTACAAATTAAACAAAGCGATTTCATTCCTTTTAAGTTCGCTCTTTTGGCGAGAAAGGTAATTTGCGAGATATTTTAAATGTGGCTTCGAAATGTAATTGAATTTATATGACGTATATTTTTTGAATTCATGGTTTAAAAATTGCCAGAAAATTTTAATTTTACTCAAACCATTCAATGCATGCCATCAAAAACTTGTTTGCGTACCTGTAAAACTCCTTTAAGAGCAACACACTTAATGAATTCATTCAAGACACTTGCAAGATCAATAGAATATCCAAATTATGTTTGAATTGGTTTGGTATTTTAGACATCAACGTGATAACGTTTTGCATGTTTTCGCTTTGTGTGTCCCTGTAAACGAACTATAAGTGCAATATTGTCAATTAATAAACCGTTCATTCACTATCCCAGTTAGATTTAAATCGGCACAGTAAATTGAACATTATCGTGAAGTTTTGTTTTTTGCTTTTGTCTGTAAACAAAATATAAGAGCTAAATGCTTGATTAGCTAACTAATTTAAGATACCTTTAAGATCAACACAATGTATCATTTATATTCGAATTTATTAATCATTTCGAATGTTATCGTGATGACAAATTTTGATTTTTTTTTTTCTTTTATCTGCCTCTGTAAACGAACTTATAAAAGCTACATTCTTGATTAATGAACTCATTTGACTTCCGACTTACTTTTATAACGGGAAATGTACGGGCTATTGGTATTTACAATGGTCTGTGCCGGAACGAAAACAATTTCTGAATGGGCCAATAAGAATTCTGAGCGGAACTTTTAGCTGTTGTACCGGGCCTGGGCCTGACAATTTCTGCCCCATTTATATCCTAATTTGATACCTACTAACCATCTTTTATATGAAATTAGAGATGAATCGGCGGATGTCAAACGAATTTTGTTTGAAGAATATTCTTCGATCTTTGAATCTTCTTCTTCGAATCTTCTTCTTATATACTAAACACCTCATTGGTCGCCTAACCTTTATTGGCGGAACATATTCATATAAGAAGAAGATTCTCTCCAATAATGTCTTCCAAAAACAAGAAAAATCCCCATACATTTTAATTTCAAAATTATCACAGAAAGAATGGTACTTAACAATAATAGAACACATTATAACATACGGGGCATGCATCTGGGGGGGGTAATCTTACAAAACAGGCACTCACGAAATTAACTTCAATCCAAAGGATATTCTTATTACAACTTTCACGCGGGTACCGTACAATATCAACTGATGCACTTACAATACTCACAGGCATTCCACCCATAGCAATAAATTTAAAATATGAATTCAACAAAGCATCCATCCTACAACTTCGACAGGACCACATATCCAACAACCTCTTTCCCAACATAACCATTGAACGCAAAGTCCACGGCTGGCAAATCCACCCTGCGGAAGAGACATCGCACCTTCAAGTCAACCCACAACTTAATAGCTACACCCATGCCACCTGCTCCACCATCTTCACTGATGGGTCCCGCACAGATACCGGCGTGGGAGCAGCCTTCTGCGCCACGGAAGGAGACACGGTGACTCATCAGTGGGCCTGTAGGCTCGGAGATAACAACTCCGTTTTCCAGGCAGAGCTATTTGCAATCTTCTCCGCCCTAGAGTGGCTAGAGAGTCAATCTGGAGCAAAGGTCTCTATTTTCAGTGATAGCCTGTCTGGACTGCAGGCCATTCACGCACCTAGAACATCTAACCCACTCGTACTAAAAATTAAATTAAAACTCAAAAGTCTCTTGTACAGAACACATCTCGGCCACGTCTCAGCGCACAAAGGCACTTTTGGCAACGAGTACGCGGACGAACTCGCAAAACAAGCCACCAAGTATACATCCATTGATCACCACCTCCCAGTGCCCCAGTCGTTCATCAAGAGTGTCCTGAAATCCAGGATCATCTCGGAATGGCAGGAGTACTGAGAACTCACTGATAAGGGCAGGCACACGTTTGACCTAATCCCCAAAGTCTCACTTAACATATATCACCTCACACCATACACCGCAAGCTTCCTAACGGGCCACGGGCCCTTTAAATCATACCTCCACAAATTTGGTTGTGCAGGATCTAATAGGTGTGAGTGTGGCGAGGTGGGATCTCCTACCCACGCCTACCACGAATGCACACTTACTGCACGCTGGCACATTAAACGTCCAGCCACTCCCCCTAAGGGATGGCTTCAAAATATTCTTTCTAGACCCACACTTCTGAACAAACTCAAACTCATCCACCAATACTTAGCACACATCTCCAACCTCACAAGCTAGTCTGTACCCAGAGCAACTCCCATTCCCTCGTATGGCATCGCCCCTTGTCGCGAGTGGAGTTATAGTGTTACTCTGGCGATGCCACAGCGCCCCTTGTCGTGAGAGAGCATGTTTCTGGCGCACAACCCGATAGCTTATCTGCTGTCTGATAACCAGGTGCTTTGCGGCACATCATTCTCAAACCATTTCAAGAAGCTCGGCACCTCGCTGCCCCGTGTCGCGAGGGAGATCTGTTCTCCGGCAGCGAGGGATTTGTTCTGTGAATTTCGGGCAATAATGGCCCATTGCGATTCACCCGCCCCCTGTCGCGTTTTCCGGCGGGCTCAGCTCTAGCTGAAATTGTATTTTTTTTTTTTTTTTTTTTTTTTAATCCTTAATAAAGGTACCGGGAGGGACACCTATGCTCTACAGACTTGGCCTCCTCGTCTGAGCAGTCCCTCTTAGGCTGTGAATATCACAGAAAGAAAAGGAAATAGCCCTTTGATTGAAAATTGTCTTTTTCAATTTATATATAAAAAAGCTTCATGCTGAAATTGTACCAAACTGAATTTTCATTCCGAACACCTAATTTTGGAAACATATTTGACATTCTATTGAATTTTATTATACGATACTAAACTGGAAATCTTTTGGTCAAGTAGGTATGAATTATCAACGTTTAAAGTTTGGCACTCCTAATGTTACATTCGTGAGTAATCGTTGCAAGAGGGTTTTGTAAGCATAAATGAAAACCAACTTGGTGGAATGGGCTGTTAATCTGGATTCACATATTTGAACCTTCTGAAAATGTATTTATGTTTAAAAAATGTATTGGTTACAATTCATATTTTTTTTTGAAAATTAATATGCAAAAATATATATTTTCGAAAGAATTAAAGATTGTATCCTATAAACTTTTTAACAGAAGTGGATTTCTAGATACTTCAAATATGACAATCCAAAATTGCAGTTCATTCAGCTAAATAGTTCTTGAGTTTTGCTTAAAAAAATTATTGGCATTCTAATTTGTTTTGTAATGATCACATATGAATTTAACATTAGGAGTTCCAAACTTTAAACCTGCCTAAACAAGTAATTCCTAAACCAAATTACCGAAAGACTCCTGGTTGGTACTATCTTGAGGTAAAATTTACCAATAATATCAAATATAATGTCAAAATTACATGTTTGTATTGAAGATTTCCCAGTTTGGTACCATTTCAATAAGATTAAGGCCTCTTAAGATATTTTTTACATAAAGTGAAAGAAGATATAATTTCCAGTCAAATACCGCTATCTTCATTTTACGGAGACTTTCGTTCACTAAGACGTACGGTGTATTTTCTTTTTCTTCTCTTAGCCTGACTGTACAAAATTTGGTGCTTGTCAAATAATAATGTTGAGAAATATTGTGAAAGAATAGCTGATTACAAAAATAATACTAAACACCTCATTGGTCGCCTAACCTTTATTGGCGGAACATATTCATATAAGAAGAAGATTCTCTCCAATTCAAATCTTTGCCAGAAGGGAGAATCTTCGCTTTGAGCTATTCTTCCATCCACGAACCTCAATAAGACGGATTTGGATATTACAGATTTCACATTCATGTATAGAGCATATACACAGAATATTTCAAAATAGAATTGAATACCTTCAGCTATGGATCTGGTCACTGTGGATCACTTCCTGCCTTCCCCCTACCAAAAATAACTTCTAACGTCTGAGTTTGGGTATCCCTATGTTTCAAAAGAATACACGAACAGCCACAGCAACATACTCGATAGTATTCGTATCAGGTTGGTTCTAATTTTTGCTATATGTGGGGCTCAAGTTGCTTTGACTCTGTTTTTTTATGCCGGAGATAACTGAGAAGCATCGGTTGACAAAGGATGGCAAACGAAAATGTATGAAGTGACAAAACAAGTTCGGCAGTTTATAATTCATTGCAGGCATTTTGTCATTAAAATCTTTTTCGCAAAAAGAGATAACGATTTTCGATCGGTTTTTAGATAATTTATTTTAGTAGGTTTATTTTTCTTTCTGTTGTAATTTTTTAAACATTTGTTAGAGAAAGTGTCATTGTAAAAATTAGCGTTTATCGATACTAACTAGAATGCCAAACTAGGGTCCTGCGAATCCTTGAGTGCCCACCCAACACAGTGCCGAAATAATTTTCTATTGAATTTTAAGCCCAACGTGGGGATTAAATACTATATGTCAAATTATCATTTAGAGGCACACTAATAGACGTTATTACTAATAGATTATGCGTCACTTTTTATAGGTTGATTTACAGGAGAGTTAGTAAGAGATGATATTCTCATTTTGAAGTAGTATGCAATAAATTTTAAACTGCAGATTTAAAAAATTTATTTATCATATTGATATTCAAAATATGGGCTATAATGACTTATAATATGTAAAAAATTATACGTTTTTTTAATAAAACATAAAAAGGAAAAATGTCGCCAAAATTTGTGGATTTTAAACTTTAATGGTAAACTGGCTATCTTTATATTAAGTTTTATGTTTGGCGCGGGCTTGAAAAACATGCCAATAAAAATACGCCCGACATCGGTGCTTGAGTGTAACACATCAGTTTGAAAATACGTTCATTATACAAAAATATGTTACTGAGATGAGGTTATGTGATTTTTAAATCCGAATCTCTGGCGATGATAAAATCTATCAATCTACATGCATTTAAAAAAAAAAATTCTGTTTGTCTTTTTATACTCATTTTCAACAATTTCAATCATTTCCTGTAATTGTTTAAACGTCAGGGAATACTCACTGTGGAGACGCGAAGAGTTTTTGGTTTCTTCTCTGAATGTTTGTTTGTTTGTATGTTTCTTTGTTCCGCGATAACTTCCGCAAAAATACTGCAATTAGGTGGAATTTTTATGTTGGCGAGGTACCCGGAATTAGCTGTATAGTTTTTGGTTAAATTCGGTTCATTTGTTCGAAAAATAAAGAACATTTTATTTTAAGTCATATTGCTTTTTAATGGGAAGTCAGACGATTTTTTTTATTTTTACATTCACCGAAAGGAAAATCACGCATTGGGATAATTGTAAATGCTAAATTACGAAATGGCGATCTTAATTTAATCCGATGGCTTTGAAAATTTGCCAATATCTTTATTAGAATTTTGAAATTAATTGTACAAATTATTGAACAATTTTACTCATTAATTTGAAATACATAAAACATTTTAATTTCTTATTTTTTACAAAAAAAGTCCATTTTTTTCTCTCTTTTTCATGAAAGGATTGCCCAGCAACTATATTTAAAATCACCAAAAGAAAATTCAAGTGAATCGCATTATTTTGCAACAATATTTTATTAACAAAATAGCTAATTTTCGGGTGATTTCATTTTTTAATATGATTTTTCTAATGAAATAGATTAGGATTTATTGTAACTACTAAAGAAAGATGGTGAAATCGTAATGACCAAATCGGTTTTCCAAACGAAAGATATAAAAACGTTGAACGTGTAAATTGGATGTAAGTCTCATAAGACGAATTTACATTTGTATAAATATATCTAATACACGGAATTTTATTCAATTTCAGCAACATATGATGTTTAGTTGTTGAAAAATACGTATTCTTTTAAGGATAGGATAAAATCTCCTGTACAAAGAGATGGTTAATCTAATGAAATTACAATAGTAAATACATTCAGACGACATATACGCACTCGAATAATGAAATAGCACAATTACTGGAAATTGAGAATATAAAATTAAAACGAAAACGGGGGTTCAGAAAGATGTTCCTATTGTGAAAAAATACAGTAATAAGTAGTTTATCCTATCATTGCGAAAAATTGTGTTTAATGTGATACTCCTGAAATTTCCGGGAGTAACGATAAATGTTATATTTTTATAAATGTATAAATAACTTTAATATTGGAATTTTAGGATATCAAATATTATGCAGATTATATTAAAAATTAGCGAGATTAATGAACAATGACTTATAGAACTGACGTTGAGGCCTCTGATCTTTAGATTTACTAGTTTATTTAGAGACACAAGTGTTGTGTGGTATTCTGAATTACATATATTTTTATAATATTTCAATAGTTTTCAACGGTCGTTCATTCCAGAATTCTTCTGTGTTTGTGATATCCTAATATGATATACTCTATGTTATAGAATTTTTAATCTTATTTATTATATAATTTTAAGTAGAAAGTTGTCAAATTTTATGTGTTCAAATATTTTTTTTGGGAATCTTGTAGTTTCATGTTGTAAGAAGAATGTATCTTTGAAAATTTGTAAAATAATCTAAAATATTTAACGTTGTAATAAATGAATTATTCCCTAAAGATGCGCATAATTGTATTATCATTTGTTTCAGAAAAATATCAAGAGAAAAGCCATAGGCATTTTCTCATAAATATTTATGAACATGTTATTCCATTATTCAGCAACTTCGGTAATGAATTAACAATTTATTGTCTAATCTGCTTTTGAATCATATTTGAATATATTCCGGAACAAAGAAAAAAATTAAGATAAAAAAAATTACAAAAAAGTTATGATATTTGCATCAGAAATGTACTTTGTTATAGAATTAAATGAAAATTATCGTTATGCAACATTTTTCTCTAGTATTTATTCAATGATGTTATGTATATACAGTGGTGGCCAAAAGTGTGGACATTTTTTGAAAGTTTCATGTTTTTCAAATTTGTGTGCTTGTAGAATATATTCATTTTCACTTAAATACTAACGTTTATATATCAAATTAAAAGTAATTTAATGTAGAATTTAATAATAAAACAGTATTACAATATCTGTATTACAAAAAAAGTTATGCAACTAATAGTAAGATCTATCTTAGATTTGCATTTTTTTAAAGTGATTCTTACACAATCAATACTTAGTAGGATAACCCTTATTTTTTAAGACAGCTTCACAGCGTCTTTTCATCGAGTGAACGAGTGTTTGGAGTTCATCTTTCGTAATCACATGGTGCCAAGAATCAATTATAGCTTCAATAAGTTGTCTTTTATTGGATGGACGTTTTTTTCGTAGACGAATTTTCAAACGTCGCCACAAATTTTCAATTGGATTGAGATCAGGGCTGTTTCCTGGCCATGTTAATATATCTATGCCTTTATTTTGAAACCATGCTTTGCATACTTTTGCTGTGTGGCATGGAGCTGAAACCTGCTGAAAAATAAATGGCGCACTGTTGGGGAAGAGATCCCTGATGGAAGGTATCAATTTTGGTTCCAGGACAGTTTCGATGTATTTTTTGGACATTCAGGATGCCATCAATCACTTGAATTCGGCCCACACCATCTGCAGACATACATGCCCAAATCATGACATTTGTTGGGTTTTTTGTAGTTGCTTCAATGCAATCAGGATGAAGTGCTTCTCCTACTCTACGTCTCACGTATTTTCTACCATCACTACCAAAGAGCGATATTTTACTCTCATCGCTCCAGATTACTTGCTTCCATTGATTTTCTGACCATTTAATGTGTTCTTTCGCCCACTTAACTTGTTTTTCGCGTTGCTTTTGATTCAAATATGGTTTTTTCCTTGGAATTCTAGCTTGTAGTCCAAATTCTGATAACCTTCTTCTTATTGTTCTTGAACTTACTGCAATACCTGCTGCATTCATTTCACATCTAATGGCATCTGATGAAATTTTTTTATCTTGAAGGCATAGCCGTTTAATTTTTCTATCGGCAGTAGCACTTGTGCATTTTTTTCGGCCTGATTTGGCCTTATTTTCCACTGATTTCGTTTTTTCTTTACGGAAACAGAACTTTCGTACACCAGAACAAGTCACTGAACCACCAACTTGTCCTGCAATTTCAGCATAAGAGAAGCCTTTTTTTCTCAATATGACAAATCGGCTTCTTTTTGTAGATGTCCAATTAGTTCTTCTTGTTGATGACATTGTTTAAAATTAGTTTAATTAAAAAAAGGACTTTAAATATTAAAAAACAGCAATACTCTATTTAATTGTACTAGTATGCATTATTTCTCAAAATATTTCCACAACAATAACTCTTTTACAAGTCCAAATAAACTAAAATATAGTTACAGACATTTGATTAGTCCTCAGAACAGTGTTTGTGATTGGCTAGTACGCTTTTATTACAAAACACGTCCTTATTAAAAACAATTTGTGTTTGTTTGTTCTACTAAAATGAGCATAACTTTTTTGTAATACAGATATTGCAATACTGTTTTTATTATTAAATCCTACATTAAATTACCTTCAATTTGATATATAAACGTTTGCATTTAAGTGAAAATTAATATATTATACAAGCACACAAGTTTGAAAAATATGAAACTTTCAAAAAATGTCCAAACTTTTGGCCACCACTGTATATGCTTTTCAAAACTGGTCTCATTTAAAAAGAAGTCATATGCAGCTACGTAAATCTATAAAGCTTGTTCTTAGACATAAAAAGTAAAGTTGAATGAAAGGTTTTTTAAAATATTATAATATATATATATATATATATATATATATATATATATATATATATATATATATATATATATATATATATATATATATATTAAATTAGAAAATATGTTATTCGTTTATTTATTTTCTAAGGTCATCAACAAATAAAAGAAATTAGACTTATACTTCAGGACATTGACAAGTTTTTTCTGTGCGATTTTTAAAACGTAAGACTTTTAAAACTTTTAAATTATGATGAAGAAATTGCTTGTAAAAAATCGATGTAAAGTTGAAATGTGTTCGGTACACATAAGCCGTTATTTTAAGCATTTTTTTAATAAATGCTTTTTAGGAGGTTTTATGTTCTTCTTAATTGTACATGTCATTATAAAATTATAAAACATTCTTTGACTAAAATGTCTGTGGTTCAAATTATCCAAGAACTGAAAACAAAAAATTAAGTAAATAATTATGAATCGACTAAAATTTTTTTTGTTGGGTAATATATATAATATTGTTGCTTAAATCTAAATATTTTATAAAGAAAAAGCAATAAAATGAAAAAAAAAATTCCAGACTTAAACTTTTAAGTACATTTCAGCTTAGAATGATTGATTAACATACATTTCCCGCAAATCGTTATTATTTTCAATTTTCTGAAATGATTTAATTTTAAGAACAGTTATTCTCTTTACTCAGCTTCGGATTACTTAGAATGTATACATATATCATTCCAATAAATTAAGATTAAATATTTTTTAAAGTTATTAATCCCTTTCCGGACATGTGATATTCAAAATGTTTTTCTTTTTAAAAAACATTTTGTATACTTATAAATTGGGACAAAATGTGCAGCAATATTTTATAAATATATTGAAACTAAATGAATTAAATTATATATGAAACTAACTACTACTTAAATTTAATGTCCGAATTAAACTTTAAAAGAAATATAATTCTATGTTTTTAAAATACAGGACAATTCTTAAAATAGACACTTATATTCGCAAAAATTTTTCCTCTCATAAATCCAGCGCATACATATATAAATAGTGATTTTTGAATGTTATGAATCTTTATACATTTAATTTACGCACATACTTTAAAATAAATACAACTGGAGAAATACAATTAACTCACAGATATCTCAAAGTGACTAAATGATATTACCAGATCCATTGATAAGGTTCATATAGATTATTTATTTGAATATGTTGTCAGTTTAAAGGCTTGTTGAACAATAAATAATGAGTAGCTTCAATCTGAGCATTTAACAAAAAGAAAATTACAACAAAATTTATGATATTTTATTTTATTTTTTTAAACATATACGAGTTACATATTGCTATAACAGCCGCTACAAAATTAATAATTTAATTCACACTTTTGTAAAGAGATTTACAATTTAAAATATATGTTATGTTTTTTAAAGTTACAACATTAATGTTTTCATCTTATTTCAGATACATACTGTGTGATGATATACAATAAAGGGTACATTATTTTCAATCTCATGTTTGATAAATTTGTTTTGCACTTCATTGGACAGACAAAAAAGATTGTACTGCAAGTCCAACGTAAGAAGTAAATACAAAATAACAAAATTAGCAGATCATTCCATATCACATAGCCACCGACCTCATCAATACGTGCTTATTTATGACTAATAACATTCCATTTTTAAAGTCAAATAAACAGATTGGAAACGATATTTTTAATTAATAGATTCACTCCACTTGCAATCAAACGATTATCATCTAGAAACAAGATACATTTAATCAAATACATTTTTTGGTTCTATGTATTTTTTCAAATAAAAAACCCCGGAAAGTCCGTTAGGTAGGCATTTTGGTTGTGGGGTATTTAAAGAATAATGTTTCATGGACACTAAATAATTAGATTATAAATTTAAAATGACCAAAGATTTGTCACACATGTGTTTGACGACACGCCCTATTCTGCACTTGTGATTAGTTTTGAAGAAACTAATTTTTAGAATATGAGGAAAAGATATAACAATAAAAATTAAACATTATTTTAGAAGATGTGAAAGGTTATTGAACACAATATATAACAAAGTAAAAGAAAAAAAAGATTTATGTCGAATGGAACGGTGCGTTTTTATTACTGCAATTCAATCGATTTCACATGATTATAAACACATTGCTGCAAAATGTTCATACATTACATTTATCCATATACTTAAAGCTAACCCGCTTTTTCGTTTTCCATGCAAAACTGGCTTTTATACGCGTGCGCTAGCATTCAGCCAATCAGCTAGAGGCTTTTATTCTCTACAGACAGATTTGGATTCCGGGATGTTTCAGCCAATGAGGTGAAAGCTGTTGTTATTCTCCAGAGGGAGATTCGGATTGTCAAAACAGATATCGCTAACTACATGGCTGATCTGTGTTTTGAAGGTATTTATTTTATTTGTTATGTAATTTGTCTAAATAACTAGGTGTCGAAACTGAATTTAGGCTCATTTAATGTTAAGCATAAATATCTAGGTGTCGATTTCGATTCTAGAGTTTTGCCAAATCCAAATCAATCTAGATGGAAATTGCTTTTTTCCTTCTGTTTCTATAGTACAGCAAATAATTCACGTAATTCTTATTATACATACGTGATGCCATACACTTCACTAAATGTTTTCATTAATCTCGAATGTTTTCACTAATCTTGAATGTTTTGATTTGAAATATAATAAAAATATACAATAAATCCAGAGACACTAAATTTTAACTTGTGTCTAACTAACTTGTGTGTGTAAATGACTTCAGGGGAAATGAATGAGGTTATTTCGTTTTTTCCTTTTGTATATAAAAAATGTTATATATAAAAAAAACTCGGCCATTAATCACATTGTTTTTTGTATATTTAAAGACGATTACTTATTCTTTGTAATTATTTTGTTGTTGGGGGTTTTTGGGCGAAATAATATACTTCATAGATAGAACCAGTTCCGCTAATCATTAATGTTTACTCTCTGACCGCTGAGCAAATGGGCAAATTTGTGATGTTTTTTTCTGTTATTTTTTAATATACAATAAATCTAGAGACAGACTAAATTTTAACAACTTTTATAAGCCCAGCATTTCTTTTTAAGCTACGAAATTAATCTGCAATGTCTATCTGCAGCACTTGCTGCCGTGCTGCACTGTTTCTGCTACCAGGTTAATATTTAAGAAATATTTACATTGTATTGTTTGTAAGTATACAAATCTTGAATGTTTTGATTTTTTACATTCATTTTATACCAGATTGCATGTCCGTTCTTGGGCGATTCACATGAAACTCATAATTTGTCACAAATTGGTGATTTTATTTATTCCGTGCTTTGCCCATGAATGCGAAAAAAAAAAAAACTTTTTGACTTCAGGTGAAATGAATGAAGTTATTTCGGTTTTTCTTTTGTATATAAAAAATACCTGGCCATTAATCACATTGTTTTTTGTATATTTAAAGACGATTACTTATTCTTTGTAATTATTTTGTTGTTGGGGGGTTTTGGCCGAAATAATATACTTCATAGATAGAACCAGTTCCGCTAATCATTAATGTTTACTTAATCCTCTGACCGCTGAGCAAATGGGCAAATTTGTGATGTTTTTTTCTGTTATATTTTTAATATACAATAAATCTAGAGACACACTAAATTTTAACAACTTTTATAAGCCCAGCATTTCTTTTTAAGCTACGAAATTAATCTGCAATGTCTATCTGCAACACTTGCTGCCGTGCTGCACTGTTTCTGCTACCAGGTTAATATTTAAGAAATATTTACATTGTATTGTTTGTATGTATTCAAATCTTGAATGTTTTGATTTTTTACATTCATTTTATACCAGATTGCATGTCCGTTCTTGGGCGATTCACATGAAACTCATAATTTGTCACAAATTGGTGATTTTATTTATTCCGTGCTTTGCCCATGAATGCGAAAAAAAAAAACAAAAAAACTTTTTGACTTCAGGTGAAATGAAAAGTTATTTCGGTTTTTCTTTTGTACATAAAAAATGTTATATATAAAAAAAACCTGGCCATTAATCACATTGTTTTTTGTATATTTAAATACGATTACTTATTCTTTGTAATTATTTTGTTGTTGGGGGGTTTTTGGGCGAAATAACATACTTCATAGATAGAACCAGTTCCGCTAATCATTAATATTTATTTTAATCATCTGACCGCCGAGAAAATGGGCAAATTTGTAATAATTTTTCTGTTATTTTTTTTTAAATGTCAAAAAAAGATGAATTTTCAAACTTGGTATAAAAAACTTAATTACGTATATGAGTATATTCCTTGACAATATTAATCATTAATTGATATTTTAAAACTGTATCATATTTGTAGAATTATATAAATTTAAACAATGCCTCTATTGCAGTGAAACCTGAGCATAGTGAACGGATATATTACTTCACGACGGTGAGAAGTTTAATCTTTTATACAAGATTTGTATACATACAAACAATATAATGGGTACTTTTCCATTATATGGACACCATGCCAAAATGTATGCTAATGCATAATGTATGTAAATGTATGCTTGGCGACAATGATGTCCATATATCTGAAAAGTACCATATAATGTAAATATGTCGTAAATATTAAGAGTTTGCTAAGAAATTAAAGCATTCAGTGATGTGTTAGATGTATGCTTTTAACAAAACAATTATAATTTGTAAGTATGAGTTAAAAAAATAAAAAAAACCCCATTTTCTCGCATATTATGAATTTTATTGTAGTAATTGGAACACCGTATGAATAAATAATAAACGGACTATAAGAGTTCAATTTTGTATTATGTGAATTATTTTCTGTACAAAACAAACAAAAGGACAGAGCTTAAAAGATGCAATTTCCATTTGGATCGATTTGGAAAACTATTAAATGAGCCTAAATTTATTTTTAACGCTAAAATTAAAATCGACACCTAGATATTTATACACAATACAACAAATAAAATAAATACCTTCAAAACCCTTTTGATCATCACATCAGCGTGCAAGTCAATTTTTTTTACCGGGGACCAACGAATTTTACGATTTTACCGCAAACGATTGATGAATTTCGCAATTTATCGACTATTGATTAACGAATTTCATGATTTCTTCCATGAACGTTTGACGAATTGCTCAAAAAAAAATAAGAATATCGTCAAATTGTCTCGGGTAAAAAAAAAACAATATTGTCAAATGCCTTCAAGAAAAAAGTCGCAAAATTCGTCAAATGATTTTGAATAAAAAATCGGGAAATTCACAAAATGGTTTCAGGAAAATCTTCGCCAAATGGTTTAGAAATTATTTGAGTGACAGCGGGAAAAAAAAAATTCATTTACATTCAATCATCGCAATTGGCGAATGTGACTATTAAGTTTAGCCAGTGGTGGCAATAGCATCAATCACCAATTTTCAGTATTACTCGCCGAATGGTAAGTGTTAATTTTGTCGTATATCACAAACTGTATTTACATATACTACTAGATATAATGATTATGAAGCATAATTTTTCTCTTATTGGGCGAGATTCATGTTTTTTTCAGGAATTCTTTGACGAAATTCGTGTTTTTTCAGCGATCCTTTGAAGAATTTTGCATTTTTCTTGCTATCCTTAACGAAATTCGCATTTTCCAGCGATTCTTTGAAAAAATAAATTTTATTCCGCAATTTTTAGACGAAATTTAGTAAAAAAGCGTGATTTTTTGGTGATATTTCCTTTTTTGCAATTCTTTGACAAACTTTGTTTATCTTTCGCAATCCTTATGCATAATTCACGTTTTTTCTGTGGTCTTTTAACGAAAGTCATGTTTTCCCATGATCCTTTGATGGAATTAGTGTTTTTTCCTCAATCATTTGACGAAATCTGTGATTTTTTCCCACGCGAAGATTGGTTAGATGTTTTTAGTCTGCAGGTGCCCTAAAGAGTCTGTGACGCCCGTTGCTGCATCGCGCACATTCTTCCTTGGGGTATCGAACGAAGGGAATTCATCCTAAAGAATCATTGTTTCATTCCTGACATTTCTGGAAAGAAACAACGTTCAACTCATTTGCTGAATTGTAAAGGGCGAAATGTGTCAAACATTAGCGAAAAGAAAGTGCGCAATTTGTTCGTTCATAGAAAAAATCGTGAAATTTGTTAATCGATAGTCGATAAATTGCGAAATTCGTCAATCGATTGCGGAAAAATCGCAAAATTCATTAATCGACAGTGCAAATATCGCAAAATTCATCAACTGGTTTCGGGAGAAAAAGATTTCGAATATCGTCGAATGGCTTCAAGAAAAAAAATCACATCCATCAATTTCGGGGAAAAAATCGAGAAATTCGCCATATGGTTTCGAAATTTGTCGAGGGATTTGTACCCCTCAAGGGGTACTTTCTAAATTTTGCACACAACCTCATGTTATATATCATTGGAAAAGTCTGGGACCACTTAATCATATTATGCATCTCCGATGTCCATTTCCCCACTTTGCCCCCCCAAGGGATACTTTCAAAATTTTGTTGACACCCCTCATGTCATATATTGTTGGAAAGGTCCGTGACTGCTTAATCATATTATACATCTCTGATGTCCATCTCCCCACTTTGCCCCCCCTCCCCCCAAGGGGTAATTTCTAAATTTTGTACACAACCCTCATGTTATATATCATTGGAAAGGTCTGTGACCACTTAATCATATTTTGCATCTCCCATGTCCATCTCCCCACTTTGCCCCGCCCCCCTCGCCAAGTGGTAGTTTTCTAAATTTTGTTGACACCCCTCATGTCATATATTGTTTGAAAGGTCTGTGACCGCTTAATCATATTATACATCGCTTATGTCCATCTCCCCACTTTGCCCTCCCCCCCTCTCCCAAGGGGGTACTTTTCTAAATTTTGCAGACAACCCTCATGTTATATATCATTGGAAAGGTCTGTGACCACTTTATCATTGTATGCATCTCCGATGTCCATCTCCTCACTTTGCCCCCCCCCCCACCAAGGGGTACTTTCTAAATTTTGCACACAACCTCATGTTATATATCATTGGAAAGGTCTGTGACCACTTAATCATATTATGCATCTCTGATGCCCATCCCAACACTTTGCCCCCCCAAGGGGTACTTTCTAAATTTTGCACACAACCCTCATGTGATATATCGATGGAAAGGTCTGTGACCACTTAGTCATATTTTGCATCTCCGATGTCCACTTCCCCACTTTGCCTCCCCAAGGGGTAGTTTTCTAAATTTTGTTGACACCCCTCATGTCATATATCATTGGAAAGGTCTGTGACCACTTAATCATATTATGCATCTCCGATGTCCATCCCCCCACTTTGCCCCCCCCCCAAGGGGTACTTTCTAAATTTTGCACACAACCTCATGTTATATATCATTGGAAAGGTGTGTGACCACTTAATCATATTATGCATCTCCCATGTCAATCCCCCCTGTTTGCCCCCCAAGTGGCACTTTTGTTAATTTTACACACACCCCTCATGTGATATATCGATGGAAAGGTCTGTGACCGCTTAATCATATTATGTTCCCCACTATGAAATTTGTCAAGTTTAAAGCAGCTATAAATTTTATTTTTATGGTACTATCAAGTTGTTTGCCGTCAAATTTTGACGGGTTCCATCTAGTAGTTTTTAAATAATACGGCTCTATACTTATCTTATTTTAAATATGGAAACATTTTATGTAATATTTAGCAATATACAGTGTTTCAGTAATAAATACTACGTTTATGCTCTATCTGCAGATAAGTACATGAAAATATTGCTATATATAGTTAAAGAATTTTAAGCACTGCATGTTGGCAACTGAAACATGATAATATCCTTTATTATTACATTACAGTCATTTAGAATAAAACAAAATTAAGCGTTTTAGATGATCTTTAAATCATCATGAATTTGTGAAAAAAAATAGTAAAATTCTCTTTCTTTTTTTCTTCTTTTAACATTTAAACCATACATAAACTTTATTAAACATTCTTTTAACCTTTAAACATCTTAAACCATATCATATAATTTCTTTGATGGCGGAGTATGAAATTCGTATTCAATTTAATTTTCAAATTAAAAAATAATTATGTTATTCTATAATTAAAATTTCAACTTTCTTTTTGGTGAAAATTAATACAAATTATTTGAATTTAAGAGGACGTTCTTCTGAGACAGTTGGATTTTTAGCGCATTTTGGGGACTTTCCTGCGTTTAAATTATTTACATAGAAATGAAAAGGTTTATGCTATTGAATTTATTGTAATTTCCATGACGTGTGTGTATAAAAGAATGTTTATAGTTTTATGGATCGAAACCCCTCCGTATTTTAGTATGCATGGCGTGCAAAGAAAATATGTGCAAGGGATTGCACACTTAACGAACTTCTGAAACAAAAATTCCATGTGGATTCTTGAAATATATTAAAGTAGTTGGTTGCTAAACCTGAAAATATAAAATAAATCAAAATTTTACAAAATCGCGAAAATTTGAAAATTGCGGTCAATTTTTAGAACTAATTTTTAATGATTTTTTTTAAGCTTTGTTCTTCAATTAAACATCAAGTTTAATTGAAAAAATTGTCAATAACTTGAACGGTCTTACGTATGAAAACTTACACAGGTTAAAGAGAAAAGGTGTTTAATGTCTAGTTGTTTAGACAGCGGTGGAACAGTTGTGTTAAGCTGATTGTCGCAACTTCAATATTAGGCATAAAAAACATTTTGAGGACATATTTGTTGTTCAAAAAGGCATATACTTTTTTGAATTTTTAAAAAGTTATGCGATAGATTCGAGTTTAAGTTGAAAAAAAAAGAAAAAGAAACTATTTAGAAATTATAAAGCATTCATATAAAATAAAGTGAAACTATAATTTTTAGGGTTTCGTTCATCTCACGAAACCCTACTACTATCGCTTCGTTGGCTGTCCGTCACAGAGAACTCAGAAACTATTGAACTCAGAAACTATATAACTTACAAAGTTGAAACTTTGTGTTAGCTGAATACCTTCTCCTAATAAATTTAAACATTTTTCGTTATAGCAGTTGCCAACAATTACAAATCCACAATAACATTATTTCTACAATAATTAATTTTCTATTGAAAGACTTCTACGTGAAAAATGAAAATGAAATAAAAAGTTTCACCAATAATAAAAAAAAAATATAATATGACGTCATATTGGTAATAAAACGGACATTTTCAAACATTTATCAATACTACAAGGAGTATGAGTATGTGTAAATACAGAAAGCAGCTTAATATGACGCCATTAGAGAATTAAAAAAATAATTAAACGTCATAACGGATTTTTGAAATGTTTGAGAATAATACAAAGAGAGTACCAATATGAGTAATAGAGAATTGTAAATATATAAGTTTGAGGAACGTATTGAATAACGAAAAAAATCCGATTATGGAAATATTGGCATATTTTAACATTTTGACGGTTCCTATAAAATATGTTTAATTTCAGAATTTATTTTTTAAATATCGCATTTTGTCCACATGATGAATGGATATTTTTATGACAGAGTATAATAACGGGCTTCTCCCGCTATTGTACCGATACAGATATTCGAAAAAACGAGAAAAATAGACCGGTAAATTTTTATTTTATAAAAAACATAACTTTTTTTTAAGTAAATTGGATTTATTAAAGAAAGGATAAAGTGTTTTGAAAGGAATGTTATACGAAACCCTTTGTCTGATCTTCGATCACAATTACCCACTTGTTCTCTTGTTACTCTTTTTAATTTAATTAGGATTATAATGTTTGAAACTATTAAAAGGACTAATTATTCTGAATATGTTATATTTAAATATATAAAAATTGTCAAGCAGAATATTATGATAAATACTTTTGAAAATGTTTTTACCTGAATACGTAAAAACGCAAAGGTTATTATCAGATTTCTTATAACATATAATTTTAATAGAAATTGTGTTTCTGAAAAAGTATGAAATATTCTGAATATGTTATATTTAAATATATAAATTTGTCAAGCAGAATATTATGATAAATACTTTTGAAAATGTGTTTACCTGAATACATAAAAACGCAATGTTTATTATCAGATTTCTTATAACATATAATTAAACTATATTGCTGCAAATAATGCATAAAACAATGAAATAATTACTATTCTTTAAAGATAAATTACTTTGACATTTTAGCAATTTATTATAATTAAATGATTTACTCATACATATAAAAGAAATATGTTATTATTTTTATTTTTAATTTCGGCTCACATATGTTAGTATGGGGTGCTAAATCATTTTACTATAAATGAAATCATTTTTTTTTTTTTTTTTACCGAATAATCAAAATACTTCCTAGTTCCTTTAAAACTTTCTTAATCGAAAGCAAAAGAATTCCAAGAATTCAGCGGATAATGAAAAGAGGTACATGATTATATTTTCTCTTTTTTCTGTCTTTTAAAAAATATATCTGTGAAAGTTTCCCTTTTTTTATATATTGATTTTATCTTTTAACTTATTAAAATATTTTATAACAGTATTAAATAATTACTAACATCACAATTATTAATATTTATGCATTTTATAAAATATGATTCATCGTTGTGTTATATCTTTACGTATTATTTTTCGAAAAGGTAAAACACATTTTAGAATTTAACAAAATAAAATAAAGCTTATCCTGAATTTTACCAATATTTGTTTTCGCAATATTTACTATTATATTTGTTAACCAGTTCATATTTTTTTTTTCACATTACATAAGCATAGATACAAGATTTTGTTAATTATATCCACTTGACAGTAATTTTAACCTTTGGAATGAACGATAGCATATAAATAAATATTTTAGCATTAAAGATTTCTAAGCATATTCATAATATGAAAATAGGCAATGAATATAAATCCTTAATTTAATGTCTAAATGTGCATTATTCAATGATAAATACATTGCCTTTATTGATCTTATTGGTTCACAGATATTTATTGTTATATGTCTTGAATTAAAATTGGAAAATATGTAATAAATATAAATATTTCTCAATGAATTTAACTGCTCTTTAAAACTGTCCACAAGCTTAGTGAATATTTGCCCACGTGAATACGCACTGATGTTTGTATATGTAAATATGCAGATATAATACTGTGTATACCTTACTGAAAGTACATGGTGGATTGTAAATTTTCTCCAATGAATTCAGCATCAGTTAAGAAATAGCATCATAACAGAAAACTGCAGAAGTCAGTCATGCTAACGGTTTACTTAATTCTGTATTATTATAGATTGTAACAGAGGAGATTATTTTCATACAAACAGTTTTGAATGATAATGTGAACCGAGCTATTTTATTTGAACAAATATTAACAATAGTGAAACAATCTAGGATCTCATTCTTCATGACTATATGTTTCTCTGAAAAAAAGTAACATACACAAGAAAAAGTCACCTTTTAAAAAGACATATCTATAAAAAATATTTTATTCTGAATCACAGCCTGATATGTTTTCGAAGAATTTCAATACGAAATTGTCTCTTTTTAGCACTTTCCAACCTAGTTGAAAAGTGCTTATGACTTCGGTTTGTCTGGCCGTATGGCCGTCTGGCCGTCTGTCCGTGCTCTAACTCCCGTAAATATGCTCGGATTGCTCTGCAATTTTTATATGTTATTGTCGTTATCTATGGCACGTTCCCTATTTCAACTGAAGTGTGTAGCACTTATAGTTTTCTTACAGGGACACTCAAAAGAATTCCGTTACATTGCGGTCTATGGGGAAAAATCATTTGCGGTTTATTTTAAAAATGTTTCACTATTGTAAACGCATTGAAATTTATATAGATCACTAAGATGCATTAGAAGAAGCTTAATATGGAATAGTAGGTGTATAGCACTTAGAGTTACTTTACAGGGACAGTCAAAATAATTCCGTTACATGACGTCTATGGAGAAAAATCGTCTGCTGCTTATTTAAATAATGTTCCACTATTTTAAACGCATTGAAGTATATATATATTACTAAGGTGCATTACAAGAGGCTTACTACAGAATAGTGTGTGTATAGCAGTCATCGTTCATTTACAGGGACACACAAAAGAATTCTCTACTGTCTGTTAACAATAATTCCTGAAAGTGCGTTTTAAGTTACTGAACGCGATTTTAATCTTAACTAGCTTTTTGTCTATTACGTGGTGTGTATAAATTCTGTAGATCCTATACAGGGCAGCACAAAAGTTCGCGAACACATTTCCGTTTATTGACAGAAACTCCAGAAGGAGAATTTAAACTGTGCTACGCGTTTCCTAACTAAATTAAATTTAGCATCCTATGTATATATGCAAATCTATAGATCATATACAGGGCTACATAAAAGTATTCGGATATTTTTCCGAATATTGTATAGATTGAAAATTCCTGAAATTACGTTTTTAAATATGTTATGCGTTTTCCAAATTGTTTACTTAGATGTCATCTTTCAGCTTATTAAACGGTAATGATTTGTAAAATTATATTAGAAGCGTTGGAAAGTGCTACATAATCTATGCTTGACGCATGATTTTTCGTTCTTGTTTAGGAATAATACGGATATAAATTACATTTCAATCCAAAACTTTCTTATTTTAATTTTTAAAAAAGAAAAAGAATTAAAATGTTTGTTGAGATTTTGTAAAAACACGTTTTTAATTTACATGTACCATACAAATTTTATTAGAGTACATTTATTCATTTTTGAATTTACGTTGCATTTTGTATACAAAAATAACCCTTGGTGAATGAAAAAGTATTTTTGTGGTAAAAAGTTCGTCACATATCTAGAAAGAAAATAAAAATAACAAATACATATCAGTAATGATTATTTCATTTACATTTTATTGATTTTTTTAGTTTAATTATTATTTTTTATTAAAAAAAAGTAAAAATGTAATAAAAGTATACTTTTATTTAACATATAAATGTTTTAGCAATAATAATAACGGATAGTTAATGAGACAAATGTATTGAAATAAATTTCAAATTTTATTACAATGTTCACTAAATTTTTTAAAAAGAGCATGTTGTATACCAAAATGCTGTAGATGAATACAATCGGAACGTTATATATCTAATATTTGTTTGTTTTTTGTTTCAACTACATACATGTTTTCATATTAGCGTGTTAAGTGAGCTGTTTCATACTAAATGAGTAATTTATTTCATTGTTTTTACAAAATTGAATCAAATATCTTTCTATATAAAATAAAATAAAATACAGAAATTATACTTACACTATGGAAGCAATTAAAAAAAAATTATTTCTTACATTGGAAATCACAAAGATACCAAAAATCCATTTCAAAATTAGTTGAATAATTAAGAAAAATTTTTACGTAATTTTTTCATCCTTTCATTGGTGATTGTTCACGGACTGGGTAATTTGAAAATATGCAAGTATTTTATTAAATGCAAGTATTTTTGTAAAGCTTATATATCCCACTTAATCCACTACGAGAGGGAACGTGACTACCTCTGTAGGTTTTAACACCCCTCGAGTTGTGGTAAAGCAAGAGCCGTCGTGAAGCCTAGCATACGACCTAGAAACCAGCTCCCCTCCTGGAGTTTCGGCGACAAAGTCGCTGGGTATTCTCGGCGGTTCATCAAGTGTCTGCTCCTGCGGATGTTTCCTCCGCGATGTGGGGTTACTCTCGTAGCGACCTTTGTCATCGACACTTGGTAAATTAGCTTGGGGGTCCGCAATGGGGAGCGGTCCCAGGCCGATCGCAGCGCCGTGGCGAGACAAAGCTACTGGTGCGATATAAGTCCTTTAGAGACTTGGGAGCGATGGTCGGAACGCGAGCCGGCGCCCCCGTGGGCGTCTGACGGCGCTAGCTTATTTTATATCCGACTTAATTCTGTAAACATAAAATGTTTTGAAGAAAATATTTAAATTTTAGATTGATGACAGGTAGGTTAAATCAGTCTATTTTCACATAATCTTTTACAAGAGTGATTGATAAGGTTGTTCCAAAAATTTTCATTTTCTCAAATGTGTAAGCAGATATAAGACGTTAAGATAGCAATTAAGTATCATGATTTTTCTGTCCCGATTTTAAATTATAACAAATATTTATCAGCTGAATGGTCGAAACTGTTTGGGTATTTCTCCAGTTAGTTAATAAAAAGAAATCAGTTCTAAGACAGCTCATTATCCAAAGATTGTTCCCATTTTTTTCCCTATAATTTAATATTTATATATAATTTAATATTTATATATAATTTAATATTTTTCCTAACATATGCAAAGATAAGATAATAGTTGCCAACCTCTCGATTTCTTTCATATCAATATTTTTATGTAAAAATATTTGTTTTATTTAATCGTACTATTTCTGCAACGACTAAATTGGGAGGTTGTCAACTAATATAAGATATAAAGATAGCAATTATGTATCATGATGTTGCTATCCAGATTTTAAGTTATAACAAGTAGTTATCAGCAGAATGGTCGAAACTGTTTGGGTAATTCTCCAATTAGTAAAGAAAAACATATCATATCTAAAACAGTTCATTATCATTATTTCAGAATGAAATAGAGATGTTACAACATTAAAACTTATCATTCAAATGCAATGAAAATGGTCCTGGCAAAATAATTAATTTAATAACAGTGGTTTTTTTTTTTTTTTTTTTTTTTTTTTTTTTTTTTTTTTGACAATGGAAAAAGCATCAAAAATTACTTCTGAAATTAATGCTTGCAATCTGGCATTGAAATTCATCAGTCAAATGAACCGAAAAATGTTTCCGGCAAAATAATTGACGACAGCAAATATTTTTGACAACGGAAAAAAACATTAAAAATTTATTTTGACAATAATGCATGCTCATTTTATACCAATCACCCTTTTAACACAAAATACGGGTTTTAGCTAATCAAAACGTCTAAAACCGAACTAAATTTGCGTATTAATAATTTAGAGGAAAAAGTCTTCTAAAGGAGTAGGAAAATACTCAGAATCCGCCGTCATCTATGAGTAAATGTGGCAAAGGTTCGTCTGCAGTAAATAAAATGTTTAAATTATTGCCTTAAGGAATTTACTCAAAAAACATTTTTAGATTAAAACATTTTAAAGGATAGAAATGAAGTTTTTATTAGGTTTTAATAACACTTGATCCTAAAATTTAAAATAAATAATTAGGTCAAAATTTTGTTTATTATACGTATACATAATGACTTTATTTACAGATATAGCTATGCAATGACATCGTGCTTACAAAACTGACATTAGCTGTGAACTTTTGAATTTTATATAAAACAGATAATAATTTAAATTAATGCAAAGTTAAAAACAGTATTACATATAATTTTTTTCATTTGCTTTGTGTATGTAAAAATGATATATTTTTCAGAAATTTTAAAGAGAACAGATCTTGATTTCTATATTTCTAGTAATACATTGGCAGATCTTTGACAACTTCTAGAAAACTTACAGAAAATTGAATATTTTCCCTCAACTATCTTTGAAAAATCTTATCGTCTATTGGTAGAGATTCTAGATTGTCATTTCACTTGTCAAATAGCGACAGGCCGATTTACTACAAATTTATGTTTGTATGCATTAAACTCATAAATTCCATGGTATGCGATGGGATTGTTTTCACTTTCCAGTAATATTACCCAAATCAGATATGTGAAATAATTTTTGTTTTGTACTAAAATAATAAAAAGCGGATGGATATATGTTTTGTTGTGTGTAACAAATATTATAAAACACACCACTGAATGATGTATGTAGGGTGATGATGATTAGAATGTTTTCTTTTCTAAATCATTTCTGTTAAAATATTACATGGTCGGAATTCAAGTTTAATGTAGCGAATAATTTCAAACAAGGTACTCTAGCAGCATAAAAATATATTGAGAAATATAAAACTGAAATAGTCCGTAATTGAGCTTCATTGAACTTCATTTCTGTCATTGAACTTCATCCGTAAATGATCTGTAAAAATAGTTTAGAAATAGCGTTATGAATGCAGATCTATAGGTTTGAATACAATCCTTGAATAAATTTTACTTATTGCTATAAATATTAAATAGTTTTTTTGCATTAAAAGACCAAAAGTTTCCAGAATAGAAAAATAAACATAAACCGATGAAAAAATATAGTTTTATAAAAACAACATATTTTGTGTACAATTACACATGTTTTATTTTTTTTTTTCAAATCCTTTTTTCTGATGGCTGTAGAAATAAAATATGAAGAAGGTATATAAAATACTTTTGAAATACAAAAATATCATAGAAATTGTTTTATTAAAATAAATTACAAATACCAATTTCATAATAATACGCGCATTTTTTTTGTCTTAAGCTTAAGGGTCATATCAGTAAGTAAGTAAATTACAATATTGTATAGTGCATAGTACGCATAAGATTATACTTATATTAAAACATTGAGAAAATTTTGTATTAAATTTTGTTTTGAAATAATATCACAGCACGCTTTATTGAGGTTTTTTTTTTTTTTTTTTTTTTTTTTTTTTTATAAAACTTCCGTTACTTAGATTGTTCTTTAAAATTATAAATCTGAAAATAAATTTAAAGTCTCTTTGATAGGCTGTTATTTTTGACATTCACTGAAAATTTTCTCATATCTACGTGGAAAAACAATAGTGTTCAAAGTAATAAATAATTTCTGTCTTATCTGTTCTTAAAAACTTTCGTAAAAAAGGTAAAACACTGATTTTAGAAACATATTTCAATATTCATAGAACATAACAACATACGTGATTTTTTTATAATATTTTGTTATATTTTTATTTAAAATATGGACTTATAAAACTTAATCATTTAATCTTATGTTGTAGTAGTTATGCTTATGTTCCTTTGTTATAACTCCGGCAAAAAGGGAATAAGCAACTTTTTCTTCTCGATGAAGTAAATACTTCATTTCTTAGGATAAATATTTAAAAACACTTGTAATGAATTTGTAATTTGTAATTTGAAAACATTAGAATGGTGAACTCTGAGAATTTGAGTCTAAAATTAATCTTTCTTTTGTAGTTTGAAACGGTTTTAGCCTTGAGCGTCTGAAAAAAACATAGCATTTCTTTTGAAATTAGCCATGTTTACTTCATTTTCAGGACATTTTCTTCTTCTTTCCTTTCATTTAGTTTGTTTTTGTCGAGTATTTGATACATCATAGACGCATATTTTTTATCACAAATTAAACACTTCAGTATAACTTTACATTTCTTCATTGTATGGCCTGAAGGAAAACATAAAAAAAAACACCTCTCGTCTTTCAATATATTCAGCTTCTCAGTAAAACTCTTCTTCCGGACTGAAAAACATTCTAAACTCAGATGCCTTCCGATGCAAAAAGCGCAATTTTTCCTTAAGACTTGCTTTGAAGATCTTGCTAATAGTGTAGCAGCATTTGGTAAATGATTACAAACATCAGTGTAACCCTTCCCCTTTCTAAAGCTCCTATCATCAGTGTAACCCTTCCCTTTTCTAAAGCTCCTATCATCAGTGTAACCGTTCCCTTTTCTAAAGCTCCTATCATCAGTGTAACCCTTCCCTTTTCTAAAGCTCCTATCATCAGTGTAACCGTTCCCTTTTCTAAAGCTCCTATCATCAGAGTAACCCTTCCCTTTTCTAAAGCTCCTATCATCAGTGTAACCGTTCCCTTTTCTAAAGCTCCTATCATCAGTGTAACCCTTCCCTTTTCTAAAGCTCCTATCATCATATTTTTTTACTAAGCCAAAACCCGCCACCTGTCTTTCATCTACTTCAACTTCTATTTTGATAAAATTCATTCAAATAATCAGACGTTTGGATAGGAAATAGCAGAATCCGTATAGGTTCTGTTCCACACTTTAAAAAAATTCGGCAGTAAAACAGGATTTTACCTTTGGATATAGTATTAAAGCATTTATTTGTTGTGACTCCCAATATCTCAAGAGCTCAAGTTTATCATATAAGGACGTTAGAGGAGACTTTTATTTTGATTGTATAGATATAATTAATTCCAATAATTCTCTAACATACACTTCATTAATAGTTCTTCCTTGACGAAACGAGCCTGAAGACTCTCTATATATTTGGTATAGTTAGCGCCAGATTGCGGAAATCTTTCTACAACTACCGGCGCTCTAGATTCAGCGACTGTTTGCTTAAATAAAATACTGGAGTTTATTTTCGGGCACAATATTATCATCAGTATGAATCTGATCAAATTGACTTTAGAATGGTAGCCACTGTTTAAAATCACCATTAAGTTGACCAAATTCCAACTTTGTTAACTTAAATTTCCGTTTATAATCATTAGTTGCATTAACAATTGAAACGTACTCACCTTGAATTTGCCTTTGTGACTGGAATTTTACTAATTCTAATTGAAGATTTAATTCCAGATTTTTCCAAAACTACTTCTTAATCCATCTTCTCTTCCTCTTTTCTAATACTGAATTCACTTTTTCTAAATATAACTTCTTTTTCATTTCTAACTCTTGTTCAAATATTTCTGTGTTCTTTTTCTGATCATCTTTCCTTTTCTTTCAGCAATAGCGGTTGATAAAATTTTTTGTTCAAAATTAGGATTTTGTTTATATTTTTTACTATTCAAAATAATTTTATTTAGCGTTCCGATCGCATAAGTTTATGGAATTGCTTCATCAAGTTCTTCTACTGCAAACTATTAATCTGCTTTTTTAAAACCTTTAGGGCTTCAAACATTTTATTTCAATAAATATCATCCTGTCGCGGATGACAAAAATATTATTGAAAGCGTACAAAAATATGTTATTTTTACATCTCAAATTTCAAAATATAATACGGTCTCCAACTAAAAACGTAAAGCATACGGAAAGAAGTCATTTAACACTTTAAGCTTTCAAAATACTCATAATTTATTCACGGTAAAAATTTCTACATTATTCCAGAAACAATATTTAAAATTTATTAAAGTATGCCTGAATTTATACTTGAATTCACATCCATAAGTTCTCTTGATGTTTCATGTATCTGTATTTTTTTTAATCTGGAACTCCCTACACTAACAGTTTCTTCCAATTCTACTCTCAATTTTTTTTTCTTCCATTTCCAGTTTCTTTTCTTCGATTGCAGATTAAAATTTATTTTCTTTAATCTCCCTTTGAAACCGAAATTTCTTTTCTTTTATTTCTACTCATAGTTTCTTCCCTTCTTTTCTGCTTGTTGTTCCTTAGCTTCTTTTATTTTTTCTGCTTGTAGATTTTTTCTCTTCTTTTTCTGATTTTTCGTTTCTAGTTGCCATCATTAATTTTAAGCGGTCCATTATGAAATCTTCCTCGGAATATTGTGAGTTTTTAATCAGATTTATTAGCAATGTAATCGTCTTTTTGTATGTTAATACTTGAATCCTGCATTCCTCACCTAGATTTATGAGATCATGTCTTCTAGCTTCTAGGGTTTTCCTGTTTATTTTTCAGACTTCTAATGAGATAAGAATAACTACGGTTTCCAAACACGCATTAATAACTCAAAATCCACTTCTCTATTGGTAATTCATTACAATTTTTCCTTTAATCAGTATTTCCGTACTTGACTCCATTGTTTCCGCTTCTATTATAATAGTTTTATTTTAACTATCATCACCTATATCACCTGTATTCCCTATATCACTATATCCGGGCAACGGCCAGCCAAATTTTAGTAGAGTGATATGTGGATATAACTTTATTGCTGTATTTCAATAATTGCTGAAATAATACAAACTTGGATTTAATCCAAGACACTTAATTTTACAAGGTGCTATATAATTAGCCTTCTTGAATACACGAGGATTACCACTTAAAAATAATAGTTTATACGATATCTGTAGAAAATTCCAATTAAGCCTAGTACAGCCAATTGCTCTATTGACCGTTTGCGTATCAATACTTCATGAGGGATGAAAATAAAGAGACTGGACTTTTCTGATTTTCAAAGTCTAAAATCATTGTTGCACGTGATTCGTGAAGTTTGCTTTGACATCTCATGCGTTCAAATTATGGACAATAAATAAATTTCAGAGTGTTAGATAATTTGCTGATTACGAGCTTCATACGTGTGATATACGATGCGATTTAAAATTCAAATTCCAAATCTATATAAATATATATATATTTTAATTTGAATCGATTTATTTTAATCATTACAGATAAAATATTACTGGAAAGGATAACAGGAAATAAAAACCGTGAATGTAATTTAAACAAAAATTACACTTATAATTTTTGACAATTTTAAGCACACATATAAGCTCAAAAACAAGTATATTAGCTAATACTCACAAATCCCAATATCTGATATTCTATGAAAATCATACTAAATTTCATGTGAATAAATCTCGAAATCACGAGTTTACATTTTGATTTACAGCTTTAAAGTAATGGCTTATTGATCAGTAGTAGAATTTAAACAATATATAAGTTATATTTCATATTGCCAGTTACTTAGAGAATGCTTTAATTATATTTTCAGAGTTTTTGCAGACAAAGCATTATTTCATTACCGAATACTGTATAACATTTGTAATAATAATCTCAATATATTCGTCATAAAATGTTTTTCATTATTGCAATAAAAACACGGTAAGTATTAAACATGCCATTAAATTTTTATGAGAATGCGTTTGTCCAATAAACTGATTAGTTATTGACTGATTCTTCATTATGTTCATTAATAATGTTATTTATGTTCATTAATTAATTTTTCTCAAAATTCATATTGTTGAAACATACATATATAATTTTTACTTTCAAAATGTGTAGATTATAATGAATAAATGATAATAAATGCAATCTGTTTATTATTATTTTTCCGGTGCAAAAAGTTAAATTTATTAAAGACAAAAGCGAATGCCTATATATTGGATTTGATAAAATAAATTTGATGGACTAAAATATACAAAATTCTGTTAGAATGAAAAACTCTGCACATAATGATATTTTTCAACTTATGTCATGCTTTATGCATAAACAAGAAAAATAGCCATTACAGAGTTTTATTTACTCTTATACAACAGAATAATTTAATAAATATTCATATAAGCAGTAAAGATTAATTTTTACTTATAAGTGTTTCTTGTGAGTTATATAAGATAAAATAAGTTGTAATAGTTTCAAATTCAATCCATCTTTTATATAATAAATAGATAAATATAATATTTTATATAATAAACGGTGTAAATATATTTTATACGCATTATCAATTTAACAAATGTTATCGAATGTAAATGATAAATTAGTTCTGTTAATAAAATGAGAATTGAAAAAAAAATAATATAATAATTTTCCACTATAATCATTTTATGATAATTTAAAATAATTTAAGAGTGAAAGCTTAAAAACCTCAATAAGTTTTGCTTTACAAAAATAATTGTTACGCATTTTCCCTGTAACATTTCTTTATTAATGTATTCGCTTTTTTATTTTTCAATTTGAAATCTCTTGAACAACATATACACCTTTATTTTATATAAAAAACTAGACAAACAGATTAAAGAAATTTTATTCCAGTTATTTATCGCATTCTTATTCTTGACACGAAGTTTTAGAAAACTCATTGTTCCTTAATTCAACTTTTGAATTTTGATAAATGATTTGCATGTTTTGTAGAGCTTTCCAAACAAAAGATTAGTTCTTGTATTTCATAAATATTTAAATTTTAAAACGGTTGAAAAACATGGATTTTGTTTTTCAATAAATAAATTTCGTAACATAGGTATTTTTATATGCTTGAAAACATTCAAAATAGTTGCAAGTTTGGTATTAGTTACATTCAAAATATTTGCCGAATACATTTAAAATAGCAATATGCAGATAAAAAAAATAGAGGGTTAAGTGAATCATTAAAGAAAATTTTTAGGGTATTTTTAGACATATACGCACCATAATTGCAATTCTGATCTCAGAATGGCGTGTTTTGAAATAATGTAAATAGGATACATATATAACTTGTTTTCAGAAGTCAAATTGGAGAGCAAATCATTCATTAATACTCAATAATATTACATAAATACTCAGTTGCGAAGAGATCAATGAACTCTTTACTGTCATAATCTTTCATGTGTCATTCTAGTGTCATTCTAGTTATATTTTCCCTAATAGTGTCATACTTGTTTGAAATAGGTTTATCAATATATATTTCATTGAAAACATGTTTTATTTCTTATGAATTTTTACGTTTATATTAGTATTTTGAGAATATTTTAGCGAAGGATTAAAATACCTTATCACAGATAAATAATTCCTGGCATTATGTGGTTCCAAAATTACAAAAACACACTTCAAAAACGAACTTCGGCTCACCAGTATTCACAGGTTCCACGTAATCGAATTGTTGATGGTGAGTTACATAAAAATCCAGCATGGATCGTGCACCATATCAGATGCTGCTTCGTATGACTGGATGAAAGAAAATCAAATTTTGTCTTCTAACCGACTTTGTCTTACACTTCTTTGCAATATTACTTTTTCATTTCAGTTCTTGTTTTAGGAAATATATTTTAAATTAAAAAAAAATGACATATATGTAATCTAATAAGCTGGTGCGTGGAGTACTTAAAAAATATTATCTTAATAAGTGACGAAAAAAAAAATTCGTCACCTCAAAAATAGATGCATACAAAAGTTATAATAATAAATTACATTGAATCGAAAAATTATATCGCATATTTAAAACTAACATAATAAACTAAGTACGAAGTATATTTACTATTTGTAAAACTAAATGCGTATTATGTCATTATTCGGTTTCTTTGTTTTAATAGAATCCAATAAATAATCTTAACAAATACACTCCACAAAATTATTTTTATATAAAAAATGATACATATTTAAACAAGAATGGGAGAAAAACGCATATTTTATTGTTTTTTTAAGGAAATAGTATGTTACTCATAAAATGTAACTTTTGTTCATATCCATATATTTATGGAAAACAAGCATATGTTTTATCCTTGAAAATTAAATAATAATACTGAATGCATACAACCTGTCGAATATTCTTTTCATAAATATAAAAATTGGGATATAGCGTGACAGTCAGAAGAAAAAAAAATAACATTTACAAGCTTTATATTTACACAGATTTATTTTTAATACTCATATTATTATTTTCATATTAGTAACAATTTTCGTGATCGAGCACTTTCCTTCAACATACGTTGTTAATATATATTTATGTAGATTAAAACACTTGTGTTTTATTATGAAATATTCTTTTAGACGATTTACTATTTAAAACAAACTAAACACGCTTTATTATTTAAAACAAATAATAAAAAGTTACGTATATATACGACTTTCTGATATAATTTTCAGTGTGTCTTCCTGTCAACTTTAAAATGAAAATGTAACATTTACGGAATAAATCAAAATTGCGTTGCGAATAATATAAGTAGTGATAAAAATAATTAGAATAAAATTCATTAAACGAACGATAAGTTTTAGAATATCATTTGGTTTCAAACACATAAACGTCTTTTATTCAATTAAGATCGAGTGGCATACATATATAGTGATGATAACACGCATACAATATTCCCTATTATGCCATAAGAAACTCATGTTATTATTTAAAATCTCCAAAAAATCAATTTTCCTTTCTTTAGCAAAAAGTATTCAATATTTCTTTTCGTTTCCAACTTCGACTTGCTCATACTTTAATTAAAGATGACCGGAAAATCATGCATCAGGAATACATTGTGACACGCTTTCAATTACTGAAAGAATACTATTTAGAAATTAATACTATTTAGAACTAAAAATTCTTCTTTTTGTATATTCCGGATAAAACTTTTTAAAGTCCACCTCAGAAATGCATATCAACCCCATTGTTTCATAAATATCGCATCGTCAATAAAATGGATATCACGAATGATATTTTGTAACGTAGTTGTTATTTTAATGTAATATAAATATTTTGTATGTCCCAGTAAATGTATGATAAAAGTGATGAATGCCATATTTTACAGAAAAAATATTATATTTCCCTCCAATAATGTACATCAATCTCAATATGTTTGAAATAGTGTAAATGTATTAAAATAAATTGCGAAACATTTTTCACCTAGATCATAATATGAAGGAAATGTTTTGTGTGTCCCTGTAAACGAATTATAAATGCTATACACTTCTTTTTCAATATCGAACATTCTATATTGTAAACCTCAATAACATATAAAAATTACAAAGAAATCTGGGTACGTTTACGAGAGTTAGAAAGCGTGCAGACAGCCAAACCGAATTCATAAACACTTGTCAACTATGTTGGGAAGTATTAAAATAAAAAGGAAAGTGCCCAGTTATTACTGATGGCATTGAGCTCACAGGCTATTCATACTAATTGTATATTATACTGTTACTTCAAAGAATAATGCTCCTCGAAAAATGACGAAACCAACAATAAATTAAGGGGGAATTAGCCCCCCTTCGTTCCCCCTCTTTATACTTAACCAATGTACCCCCAAAACAAATCGAAGAAGCGCCTTATCACAATAAACCTATATACAAAATTTGAAGCAAATCGGCTAATTCTCCATGAAAAATCCATTTATCTAAATTAAGGGGGATTACCCCCCTTTATACTTAACCAATGAAGTCCCGAAACTAATCAGGGAAGCGTTTCATCACAATGAACCTATAAACAAAATTTGAAGCACATCGAATAATTCTGTCTGAAAAACCCATTTATCTAAATTAAGAGGGAGGATTAGCCCTCGCCCCTGCCCCTTTATGCTTAACCAATGAACCCCCAAAATTATTCGCAGAAGCGCATTATAAAAATGAACCTATATACAAAATTTGAAGAAAATGGGATATTTCTGCATGTAACGTACGTACATGTAATTTCAATTATCTTAATATTCAACACACGTACAATACATGACATCGTAATCGTGAATAATAATTGCAGTTTTCTCATTGAAACAATTCCTCTAAAACTTTTTTGTTTCCTTACTAGGAGGCTTTCCCCCCTACGAGCTACGCTCGCCAACACCCCGCTCATATAATGCTCACTTTGAAAACACGCTAATTTGATCAACTTTAAAATGATTAAGGAATACTGAATTATAATTAAACGACCAATGACGATCTACTGTAAATGTATTAGGGTTTACATTCTGACCTTTGACTGAGGGATTGTAAAGGTGAATCAAATGCTTTCAAGACAGCTAACGACTTTTTTCGTGATTGTTTAAATAAGATCAATTAAACATTTGAAAATAAGCTTGTATAAAATGGCTATATAAAGAAAGTCGCTGCCTAACGGAATTTTATAACAACACTATCAGAAAAATGTTTTGAATAATACGTTTTAAATGTATCGTTTGTTATATGACGTAATTTTCCCCAAATTTTCTTCCTATTTTTAATATTAATATAAAAACACAGTTTTTAATTGAAAGAATATATTGTTATTTGCACTGTTTTAAAATTTTTAACAAAACGTAATTTTGTTTGTTGAAATAAATAAATCTCTCGCATAAATATATTTTTTAATTATTTGGAAATATTATTTGAGGAGTTTAAATATGGCGCACTTTTCTCCATTTATTTTTTTTAACGTGCAATATTTTAATTAAAGGTTTATTTCGATTTTTAATATTCTTGCAGGTACAATTTTAGGACGTAATTTTCCCCGTTGACACCATTTAACACGTGATCATTTAACCCCTTGAAAGGCGATGGTGCATAATATATCCCAAATAATTTTAATCCCCAAATGATACAATGGCACCAAAATTTTTTATAAAATTTTGTTTTTATAATATACGTGAAAAATAGAATTTAAGCATTTTCAGATTAATTTGTTCCTACATCCTGGTGTCATTCAATCATTTCAACATTTTATTGACATAAGTATTTACCTAAAAGGGTTAATTATTATTTGAGTTTTATTTCTGTTAACATTCACGTATAAATACATATTTTAATTGAAAGAGTCTATTACTCTTCCTGCAGTTGTACAAATAGGCAACAATATAAAACAAGAACGAAAAATCATGCGTCAAGCATTGATTATGAAACACTTTCCAGCACAGCCAGAAAACTGTAACGAAACTTCACCGTTAAATAAGGGGAAAGACGATATGACACATAACACCACAGTTTTCAAAATTACCTTCCAGTGTCCAAAAAGTAGTCGAATTATTTTGTGCAGCCCTGTATATGATCAGTAGATGTGGATATATAGTATGATAAAATTCAGTTCTCTTAGAATAATCACATTTAGCAATTTTCTCCAATTGATGGAAATGCACTCGAAATATTTTGTACAGCCCTGTATATTATCTGAAGACTTTTGTACACACCACCTATTAAGTTAAAAGGCAACTTAGAACTCACTTGCAGCAATTATCAAACGTAAACGACAATGTATCTTTTTTTTTTCGTAGCCTTGTATATGAATTTATTTATTCTACAAACTTTTATTAGTCTACTAAGTATATTTCAGCAGAAAAATGCGTAAACACAATTAAAAACTACCCTTAAGCAATTCCTTCCCATAGTCTGTAGAACATACGAATTTCCTTGTGTAGCCCTGTATATGGTCAACCGAGTTTATAAACACACACGTACTATGAAAAAAAAAAGTTAAAAATACAATCCAAAGTTGAAAACGCACTTATCACACATAGACTTTAAATATCGCACATGTACTGTAACCAATATTTTATGTGTGTCCCAATAAATAAACGCAATGCACACAAGAGAGCAATTTATAGTGCACCTCAGTAATGCATATAATTGTCATAATGTTTGAAATAGTGAAATATCACTAAAATACACTGCAGACGATTTTTCCCCATAGAACGATGTGTAAAAGAATTCTTTTGTATAACCCTGTAAATGAATAATAAATTATTTGCACCCCATATTCTACAAAAAACATGTTTTAAAGCGCTTCATAGTTATACATCAATTTCATTTTGTTTTAAATGACGTGGCGTCATCAAAATGCGCTTGAACCGATTATTCCCCACTGACTGTAATGTAACGGAATAATTTTGACTGTCCCTGTAAAAAAAGTATAAGTGCTACACACTTCTGTTGAAATAGGGAACATGCTGTAATAAAGGACAATAACATACAAACATTTCAGGACAATCGAAGCATATTTTACGAGCCTATTGCGAGCATATTTACGAACATATTATGAGCATATTTACGAAGCCTATTTATTTATTTATTTTAGGATACAGAGATTCTAAAACAATTGAAGATAGGAAAAACACTTTTTCGTTGGTAACGCTTGATTTAATGATTGACGATATCGATATCGATTTCTGTGACTGAAATTAGAATTTGTGACAAATATTTACATTTAGTTCTATAGGAAAAAATAATCATTCTATTCAATAATTATGAAACAATAATGAGATTTCCACACGAAACAAAAAGAAAATAGTATATTTTTCGAGAAAGATGCAGATAGTTATCGGAACTTGAAAAAATGCGTTTTAAAATCTGTCATCGTTATCTACTATCAAGGCTGAAATATATTCAAACAACAGAAAAAAATTACTTTTTTGTTTATACGTAAATATATATTTGCGATAATACATGACAGTCATAAATGCAGTATATAAATATCACTCTCTTTATATTTTCAGATTTTTATTTTTCATGCTTACATTATTTTTTTTTTTCATTTCAATAGCACATTTCCGACTTGAAAATGTTTTATGATGTATTTATAAATAATATGAATTGAGACGCTTGAAACAACATTTTATTTGGAAAGTTTCTCCTGACAAGTTTCATTATTTAAATAAAACAAAACAACAGAATTATTGAGATTCCTTATGTTTATTGAAAATCTTTAGGCATAAATTAGAGAATATATATATGTCTACGCGTGTTATTGTTGAAATAAAAAGTAACTTTGTTTATAGGTAATATTTGTTTTCGGAATTTTGTTTTTCTACACTGTTTGGTAATAAAATAAACGAAAAATTTCTGAAAATCACAAACAAAATCATAATTTTCATTACATTTTAATTTATTTTAAGATCTCAAAAGGGAATATACTGGCGGAAAAAAACTATATCAATTAGAAATTAAATCAAAAAATGCGGTCATACTTTCAGTATTAATTAATTAACACCTTTATTTATCAAAAGTTAAACAACAAACATTTTTTTTTAAATTAAAGCTGAAACGTCTGCAAAATCTATATTAGTAAAAGAAAGATTTTGTTTGTTTGTTATCGAAATGTGCCGCACCTAGTCGTCTAAAAATTTGAGTTAGAATGGTCCAAGGAAGGTCCTGAAGCACCTGATACTCATATTTTTAATTTTTTGATAAGTAGCAGAGAAATTAATTAAAAATCATTAAGAGGATTATTTCATTTATGGAAATTTTCTTTCGAAATATTTATCACATTTTTTATCTCAACTGGTAGTGTAGAAAGCAACGTAGATCATAAATCTCTTATAACGAGAGACAAGCCGGCGAGAGAATGTTGCATACCACTGATTACAGGCACACAGGTACACACGTAGCATATATATAAAGTAGTGCTATAATCTTTAAATATTGAAATGAAACGTCCCGCAAGCTTGAATTTTTATCCATTCAGCCACTTTCCATCTGAAAATGCCAACATGATTATTGTGTTCCTCAGTTAGTTAAAAAATATAACCCTTCAAAATTATGACGTTACACAAAATTATAACGCTTCGATTTTAACCTCAAAACTTCAAAAATATTTTAACCTCATTTTTAATACGGTGAAGACTCGCAATAGAAGAAACACAGTGTAATTATATGACTGTCTTTGTATTGTCTTAAAACCGCAAACTTTTATTTCATAATTATATGCATTTCATTCTTGGATATTTTAATTAAGAAATTGTTACTCGTTTTTAATTTTTATTGTAAAAATATTTTTTCTAGAGATATATTGGAGACACAAAACTTCAGGAAGGTAATCTTTAATCCTCAAAGTGGAAAATAAGTAGCATCCATAGTGCACTATAGTGGCGTAGAGAAGGTTTTAATTTAGGGGATGCTGGAAATATTTGTGAACAAATATTACATTTTTACACCTATTGTAAAAATTTAGAGGGCAGAGCCGCTTCGAATTATTGTTCGCTTACTGTTACATAACATTATTTTTTCTAAATAGATTTTTAAAAGTCTGGTGCCGTAATATAAGTACATCGGAAAATCGTCCGAGACAAAAAGTGATAACCAGTCCAAAATGAAAAATGTTATCATAAAATGGAAACTTTTAATAAGATCTCAAAGAAAAATAAAATACATTCCGCTTGTAGCGAGATAAAACTTTTGAATGAAATTTCTAATCATGTATTCATTCTTACTCAATCTTTCTAAAGTGCTCACAATACATGCTGTAGAATATGAAATTCCTAAAAATTCGATTTTCTTTTATAGAACCTATTGCAATGTAAAATACATTTTGAATTAATTTTCAAGCTAGTAACCCGACTTAATATTGAATGTAAAATCGTTTAATTTATAAAAAAAAAAAAAAACAGCACCATTATTTCCAAATGTAATAGTGTTTGTTTTTGTCCCATTAACGCAGTAAAATAATAAAAAAGGCATTAAATGACATTTTATGTAAAAATATAATCTCGCAATCAGTAGGGTTACATTCCTTCGAAAACGATAACAAATTCTAGTCAATTACTTGTAATAGATACATTTCAGATATATTGAGAATTTAATTAAAATTATAAAGGTATTTGCGTAAATTCAGCAGCATGTTTCAACTTACTGAGTTCTGTTAATTAATGACACCTGAAATGTCATTATTACAGCATTCATTATCTTTTTAATAAAATAAAAAACACGCAAAACAAAATACTTTTCGTTTGTTATTGCATCCTGTCATCCACTTATACCTACCAAGATGATAAGAACGATTAACGCTTTTGCGCGTTTGTTTCATGTATAAATAAAGTGTTGATCTTTGGGGATTAAAAAAACGCAGTTTTTTCCAATGTAATACTGCAGCTAGGAGTCTTTTTCAAGTACTTTATCAGATCATTTTTAACCGCTGTTTCAGCGTTATCCATTTTTTTTTTAAATATGCTAGCGAGCGCAACTAAACACACAAAAACAGATAGTATCTACGCCCGAATTCCATATGATTGACGCTACCCCCTCCCTTGCCAGAAAAATATGAAAGGATCCTTTTTCTCCACACATGTAAAAATGAAAATATTGTACCATTTCCACGGTGATTATACGCTCGTAGCTTCAAGCTACGAGATAGAGATAAAGCAAAGCCTTGAATTTCAGCTTTTCTGTTAAATAATATATTGATAGGGCTGTCACTGGCACCTATTTTTTTTAATTCTATCTTCCACATATTTCTCAAAAGAAAAATATTTCATATAGACTTTGAAACTTGTAATGAGTTCATTAATGAGAGTCCCTGGAGCTATGTGAACGTACTTCTAGTAAGAGCAATGCGGGTATTAGATTTATGACCGAGACAGTAGCAGAAATCAAGAACAACAACTACACTAAAAAAAAAGTTAAATGGGCCCAAGAAGTGCAAAAAAGATAAATTAACAACTTAAAGACCGCTTTCACCCATAAATAAATCGACAGCTTGACAGTTTATGCAGCGATAAATTTATGAAATAAAATATTTTATGGTGTTTATTTACACCAGTTAACTATTGGTGATTGATTACACGGGTTTCTAGGTGGTTCTTCCTTACACCTGTTTTGGTGGGAAGTTAGTTGCTACCACCTTTAGTATAATATAGTATTTTACAGTGTAGATAATGTATGAAGCATAAGCTGCCACATTTTCTTAGTAATTTTGAATTTATTTATTTATTTTACAATTTTTAGGAGCAAAATGCCCTCTATGTTCATTCAGTTACGTATAATCTTATTGAAACATCTATACGATGCTATCTTATAATTTAATGTAACGACATGCAATCACGCTACTTTTGAAAAGAAAATTATGAGAATAATGAACTGATTTCCATATTTTCTATTCAATTGGTTTGTTTCGAGTAATCTTTATTTTTACTTAATTATTAAAAACATACATAGAATTTTTAAAAATATTTAAAAAGTTAAGAATTTTGAAGTTAAATACTTGTAAAATGTAAAAAACAATGTCAACATATATATGATTTGAAATGTTAATAAATATTAAAATAACTTATTTTAAAATGTATTTCCAAACATGTTTTTAGTTAATTAATTTAACGTGATTGATGAAGGAAATGTTTCAATTCATGGTTTTAACTTAATTGTAAAATTTTCCTGGTAAGAGTTTTGGAAGATATATTTTTATCTTAACGCGTCAACTAAATGTTTTTAGAAAAATATTTGCACTGATATACGAAATTACATTTCAAATTCTTAGAATGCGCTTATTATTTTCTTATAGAAAAAGTAAGCGATGTCTTTCTTCAAATTGGTGAAGATAAATGAATTGAACAATGTGTCTTGAAATAGATATAATGTTTGAGATAATATCCTATTTACAAAGTTTAAAAAATAATAATAACACACACAGATTAGATTAGATTAAAATTAGATTAAAACAATTTGTGTGTAATATTATATTTTCATTCCCGTTATTATATTAGGAAAATATATTTAATATACATAAATATATAATTTTAATATTGTCAATGTATATTAATATATTTTGTGTATATTTTATTGTGTTTTGTGTCATTTATAAACTGGTGTAACGTTGAACGTGCAGCTTTAGCGCATTTGTGCGTCAAGATATGTTGTTCTGAATTAAAATTTCAAATAAATTCTTAGATTTGGGATTTCTCTCAGCAATTTTTAATTTTATAGTATACTAGCATTAAACCCGTTCTTCGTTCGAAGAGAATGAAAAAAAAATATCATTTATCATCAACCCTAAATCTACCATCAGCCCCAAACACAGATAGGAGCAACTGTTTCATCGATAAAATTACCCAAGTAGTATACTGTACTTAATAAGAACGGTGAATTATCTAAGGTATCAGAACCACATTTTCCGGTTTACAGAATGTATTTAAAAACGACTCTTTTATGTTCGAAAATTCTATTTTTGTTTTACATTAAATGTATATATATTACTTTTTATTGCAAGAAAACCAAAACGAAAAAACTTTTTTATGAAAAATTTCATTAATGTATTCACTTACAGTTTTGAAATATATTAGAAGCTATTTGGCCATATTAGCTGCATGCCAGGATTTGATAGCCAAAGAGATCACGAAAAATTGCGCTAGTTACAGCAGCCTTTTTGGTTCTGATAATTTCAGTGATTTTAGTGCATAGTTCGATTACATGTCTGTTAAATTTATGTTGTATTTATTTTATTTTACTGTTTTATTTTATTAATTTTAATAAGTTTTAATTTCGTTATTCTACAACCCAACGCTGAAATATTTATATAGTTTTAAATGCAAACTGGTTAAAATTTTATGAACGGGATGCACACGATAGATATAGATATTTTAAAAAAATACATTTTTTAAACCATACAAAATCAGTAAACTGATATACTGTTTTCAAACTAATTACACTTGAATGAACATTTTGAACACTTTCCAACAGTTGGTAAGTGGTTATGAATTTGGTTTGTCTGGCTGTCTGTACGTGTTTTAAATTGCGTTAATACGCTCGGATCGCCATGCAATTGATATATATTATTGAGATTACTCATGGCATGTTGGGTATTGAAAATAAAGTGTGTACAATTTATGGTTAGTTTACTTGTATACTCAAAAGTTTTCCGTTGAATTACGCTCTATGGGGAAAATATTTTTTCGAGGCATTTTAATGTTATTACACCATTTGAAATATAATGGAATTTATATGAATCATTGAGTTGAACGAAAACGTATTATCTATATGGAGTATGTAAAAAGTAGCTAATATAGTTTGTTTACTCAAAATATTCCGTTACATTACAGTCAATGGGAAAAAATCTTTTTTAGAGCATTTTAGTAATGTTACACTGTTTAAAACATAATGAAATGAAATTGATATGCCTCATTGATGTGGAGGCAATGTGTTTTCTGCGGAGTATCGTGTAGGTAGGAATTACAGTTTGTCCAGAGGGACGCTCAAAATAATTCCATTATATTTGATCTATAGGAAAAATTGTTTGCAGCCTATTTTAGTGAAGTTAAACTATTTCAAGCATAATGAAACTGATATGCATTACTGTGCTAAACTGCAACATGCTTTCTGCAGATTATTGAGTACGTAGAAATTGTCGTTTATTTACAGAGGCACACAAAATTATTCAAATACAGGACTGATTATGAGTCATAACAGCTGGATGGGCGTTTTCCATTGTAAAATGCATTTTAAAATTAACCTTATTATAGTGCATTACGAGGTCTGCAGATCATATAAAGAGCTGCACGAAAGAGTTGCATACATTACCGGCTTTGCGCAGCCATTGCTGAAAATAATTTTTCATGTTTATTTATATATCTCATTTCATTGTAGGAACAAAAATGAAATATTTCAACAATATTCTGATGGGAAAGTGTTTCGTAATTTATGCCGATATACATGATTTTACGTTCTTGTGTTTCCTACTCGATGGTTTAAAAATTATAATTGTGCGAAATTCAGAAGTTCAAAAAATTGCTGTAAAACGGAAATTGATTGGTGAGATGGTGTCACTATCGATAGGACGTCGGCGTTATTCAGGGACATTTCTTTGATTTATAATACAGATTGTTTTAAATATTTAAATATAATATAATTGCACTAGTTACAGTTTAACATCTCATGAAACTTGTTATTTCATACAAATACACATATCTTGTCAGATATTCAATATATTCCTTTTAAATGCAGTGCACTATTTCTACTGTTGTTTGTCAAGTTTTTGGAAAGTAGTGTTAAATTCGTTGGAAATGTCTGTATGATATAAACAAAAACATTTGCATTTTTCACAGAAACATTAACATCTTCACGAATATTCGTCCTACACTTACACAGAAACACATAAATGTTGAACAGGACCTACATAACCATTTGCTACTGGGACAAACCATTTTGAGCATTTTCTGTTACTTAAGTGATCGCAACTATTATTTTATTATTACATTTACTATTTCCTCGCGACTAAATGTTGACTGTAAATTATGAAGTTTAACACGTTCTTTACATCCTCGAATTTCAAGGATAATTCGTCAAGAATTTCAGTTGATATTCCACAAAACGTATCAATTTGAAAGTTTCCGATCACTGCCCTTAACTTTTGGAAAGCAGTGTATAATTCTGCTTCTAATTTTCGATTTTAAAAACATTTATCAAGCAATTATAAAAAGAAAAAATCTTCAGCATTTTGATTGGAACTGTTGTTTATTTTTTATTTATTTATATAATACAAAACAATTGTCTTTTTTGGAAAGATAAAACAAACAAAAATATAATACGATAGCAAATAATTTTATGAATAATACGAAAAGAAATGTTGTTCATGATCTATTTTGTGATAAATACATTACATGAAAAGAAAGTTAATAAAATTTTCTCATAAATATTCATTAGCACATTATCCATATGTAATGCAATTTTCGTGAAGGATACGCATTTTTTTCTAATAATACAAATGCAGAACTTTTTTTAAATATTCCTCAATCACTAGAAGAGAAGATACAATTTTATAAAATAATTACATTTGCATTATATGTTTTTATTTTCTTTAAAAAAAAACAGGGATTTTAGCTTTATATAATAATTTTTACGTATAATTCGTGCAATGATAAGTTTGAACATTTATTTTTTTTCAGAAATACGTTTTTTTTTTTTTTTTTTTAATTGGAGAAGGTATATTGTTACGTACAGAGTAGCATAAACATAAATATATATAATGTTGCGAAAAGGCATTTAAAATTTTATATGTATAGGGTAGACCGGGGCACGTTTACGCAGTGCACTTTTCCCGAAACGAGTTACAACTGGCGCCCCACCAGTCATAACAGATTGATGCTGCTCCCTAGCGGGTATTCTCACAAGTTTTTGAGCGTCAGTCGAACTTCGGTCTAGCATGTGGAAAGGATAACCTGTTTTCTTTCAAGGTGAGTAAATTTGGTGTTGAACTTATTGAAACTTATTGTGAACTAATAATATTTAGTTAAGGATAAACAAATATATGAACATTAGCAGAATTTTATCCTTTATTGAGAACTGTATTTGTATGAACAGAAATGTTATTATTTTCCGTTGCACGTTAAACATAAATCCAAACATGGCGACGGGGCACGTTTACGCATTGACATCGGGGCACCCTTACGCACGTCCTTACTGTGATTACCAATCCAAAAAAGGTGGCAAAAGGTGATCCCATGACAAGTGTGCAAAGGGAAATACTTTTTTTTTTTTTTTTTTTTTTTTTTTTTTTGTAAAAACTGTAACAGTGATGATGAAGATGACTGAATAGTTTCTGTTTTTAACTAGCAATAAGCCCTATGTTTTCAGTTTAGCCTATAAAATGTTCTTTAATTAATTCTCTTTAATTTTTTGTTTTTAAAAAGTGTTTTAAAGTTATAAATAAAACATCTCAATTTGATTAAATATTTATTTCACTTACTCTTTGGTATCACTTAGAATATGCGTAAACGTGCCCCGGGAACGGGGCACGTTTACGTAAGTCACTTGGACCTAAAAGATTTTTTTTTTTTTTTTTTTTTTTTTTTTTTTTTTTTTTTTTTTTTTTTTTACGGTTAAAAACACAAATAGGTCAACAACTGAATACACAAATTTTGACTTTATTAACTGCTTTATAAAACCACAATGTCTAAAATTTCCTAAGTTAAAACATAAAAATTAGAAAAATCATTGAAAAAAATCCACGTAAATGTGCCCCGGTCTACCCTATATTTTAAAATCATAAAATTTTTAAGTATACTCAAATTTCTTTTAAAATTTTCAATATTATATATTTTTTCAGATCATTTAAAATATTTTAAATACGAAATGTTGGTGAGCTGCTGAATATGATTGATGAAAAAAAAAATAACTAATTTTTTTTTTTAATTTAACTGTATTCAGAACGTGTAACAGTTTTTATGCATATACATTTTTGTAAAAAAAAAATTACAATTCCTTGCAGTAAATTACAAGAGTTATAAAACATTCACTAAACACATAATAAAAAAACTGTAAAATATAAACTGAGCGAAGAAAAAATTACTTAAGCGAAAAAACAGTTTTCTTCAGCGATATATATGCATTGTGTGCATGAATATAAATATTTTAAGAAAAGACGAAAAAAAAAACTTTTACAGATTTAAAGTTATAAGTAAGTTTCAGTTTAGAATGATTGATTAATATTCATATTCCGGAGGATTTTATTCTTCTTGAGTTTTTGAGCTGATTTATGCTTCTATACATAAATTCTTCATTCAACTTAGATGTTCTTGAAATGCGTACATATAGCCATTCCATTAAATTAAGTTTAAATATTTTATTACAGTTATTTATCACTTTTTTGACATGTCGTAGGCAAAATGACATTCTTTTGAAATTAATGTTTCGCATACTGATGAATAGTTCAGATATATTTCGTAAAATTCTTTTATAGAAAAAAATATATACATTGATTTTATAAATATATTAAAATTGAATGAATGGGAGCGCATATTGCATTCCCTATTTCGGAGATGCAAAGTGTGATATTTCGTAATTTTAATTTCTTGAAGCATATTTTTAAATCGCTTAAAGTGGCATTAGTTACAAAATTTATTCTTGAAAATTTAAGTGTAGTCAGAACGGATATTAAGTTACGTGTGAAATGAATTTTTTTAATAAAGTATAAACATACATTTTTAATAAACATACATTTTGATCTTTAAAAAAAATATATACATATGTCAATGTGAAATTCATCAAATAAATTCGCAGAAAAAGAATTATTTTAAAAGAATAATGACAATCGGAAACCACCAACATATATCAGATAAAGAATATTTGTAAGAAAATTAACTATTTTTTTTTTATTTGATAAGTTAAAAGCGTAAATATAAAAAATGCAAAATTATCTATGTGCATTTAAATATGCCAAACAAATATTAAATATTTATTTAGGTTTAAAGTCCCTATAAATTATACGATTAACAATGCAAAACTTGAAATTTTCTTTAATAATATAATACACACACACTAATATATATACATATATATATATATATATCACAAAAATTAAATTACCGCGCTTCATTAAAATTAGTCCATAAAATCTCCCCTTCTAAATTTTTTCTGCAACCCTAAATTATTAAATTATTTCCTATCTTAAACAATGTTCCATTAATTTCGTTTATGTAAATTATTTTCTTATTGAAATCTTTGTTTTAATATTTTATTTCATTTCAAAATCTTTCTAAAAACACATTTCCTGTAATATTGTTTTCTTCAAACCCTTTTTATTTCTCAAATCTTAAAATGCCTATAATTATTCTATTAAATTTATCTGATTTATACCATTTTCGTTTTACTTATCTTATTCTAAAGCTAAATTCGCGCCCTTTTCCGGAAAGACCGCATCAGTACATTTTCCCTCCGACCTTAAAAAATAGTTCTCCCCTGCCATGACCGTGATTGCACATGATTGGCTGATCGAGACCATGATTGGCTGTTCTAATACGTACCCGCATTGCGTAAAGAACCTTCGCACCCTTGGCATTTTACACTGAACATCAGCGAGGAAACTCAGACTTTCTGTAACATTTGCCGTCTTAAAAACTCCGTGCTGTCTTAAAGTGAGTCACCAGAATATTAGAAACGAGAATTTTAACATCTTTTTGTAGTGTGATCTAGTTTGGAGTATGACATGATTAACTGCTAGGATTTTAGCAATGAAAGTGCCCAACTACATCAAAAAAGAGTAGCGAATGTTTTTTTTTAAACATTATTATATGGGAAGAAAACAATAAAATTTCTTCTGTGATAGAAGTATCTTCTTTTTTATGCGGAAAATTCCCAGGGTGCATCGACCAATGAATGTGAATATCATAACGATGACTGCATCGAATTTAATTAATATTATGATCTTAATATTTCACGAAAATAGAGCTTTATGCATCTAATTATCGAAACCTATATATATATATATAAGATATCTGATGGTAATATCGCCAATTCGTAATACTGTTACTAGTTTGAATAAAAAAAGCACTTTATTCCAGTCGCGGGAAGTCAGAAGTGTTGGTTTAGCCCCGCTTTGGCCGCATTCTCAGACCACGTGCACGATAGAGCAGAAATCGTCGTTTTGATGTTAGTTATGTCGGCATGTTATAAATTTCTCTCTGCTAAGGTTTGTTACTTATCTAATTTAAACTAAGTGCTTATGATTAATTGTATGCATGATATTTTAGAATGTATAATTCTGTTTTTAACTGCAAAAATGAATTCCAATATCGGAGTGTGCCGACAGAAAAACGAGAACTTTTATAAAATTGGATTTTGTTGACAATATGGCGAGGTAGGTGGGAAAAGCTATAGATATAAAATTATGTGTTGTTTTTCGTAATTCTGTGCACAAGGAAAATGCCAGACTCGTATATATATACTCGTATAAAAATATATATATATTTGCCCTACATGTGCGGTTAAAAAAAATTTAATTTTTTTTTTACCGTAAACTTTTCAAAATTGCTTTAATTTTTTTTCTTCATGGTTATTTTTTTTTTTGTTATTTTTATAAATTTTCAAATAGTAAATTTGGTTCTGTAATAATTGTTGTTTTTTAAACATTTAATATAAACATTTACATTTTATTTCACCTATGGTCATATTATGAGGCCATATTGCATTTCATGCGCCCGTATTACATTTATCAACTCGTTTTTTATAAAAATAAACTGCTACAGTTACAAATTTTGACTAGTTTAAATTTTTATTATATTTATTTCAGTGCTAAAAAGGTTTTGATTTATTATTCAATTTATATATATTATTTAAAACAGTTGCTATTATCGTTTAAAAATTTCTAACTTTAGTGTGGCCATATTACCTGCAGATAAAAAGTAGTAAAAATGAATTTAGCATTGAATGTATTTCATACATTGAAATAACTGAAATACATTCATCTGTTTATAGTGTGACTTAGAAATTCTATGTAAAACATGTATGTCTGTTGTGGTTATCGAAAACCACAACAGACATTTTTTGTGTCAATAATTTTGTGTCAATTGTAAAGTTGATTAAATATATGTTTTACAACATATTAAGCGCTAATTACGACAAAAAATTCCAGATTTGGAAATTTATTTATTTTTTGATTACGGTGCCTAAATCCTATAAGTAAAATTTAGAAAAAAATTCTTCATTGTCAAATTAAGCAAAAAATCTTTTACTTATTACAAAAAGTTATCGAGATATGCTATTTTCAATTTGTATAATTTCAGCATATTCAGGCCAACACGCACACAAATCTTTTTAGTAAATATGTTATGATAAAAACAACGGAATCACGTTAATGAGCAAAACTTTGACGAAGAGAAGAGAAAAATAAATCAAATACCGCACATGTCCCTTTAATAGAAAGAAAAATAAAAAAATCAAAATCAAATATACTTCTCTATTCAATCTTTACTGAATTGTTGGAATTCCTTTACTTTGACTTTAGAACTATGTAAAGAATCAGGTGAGCTTTCGATTATTCAATGCAAAAACACCAGACTTTGATCTCGAAAACATGAAGAATAAATTTAAATTTGGAAACAGTTTTTTATAGCGAATTACAATTTTATTATGACATACTGCTAAAATACCATTTTAAATTGTGTTGCACTTAAACTAAATAATTATGCAAATAATTAAAGTATAGTAAACAGTTAAAAACATTTTTACAACATATTAGATTAATGCAAAATTATATACTTTTTCGGTGCACCGGATCACATTTTAATGTCACACTTCTTAATAATGCACTTAGAAAGTTATGTGTCGTAAAAGTGTAGTAAAGTTTTTTTCAATTTTAGTGTACTCAGATCCTTGCTCTTCTCAGCTTTATATTTTTGACAGAAGAACCAATCTATTTATCTATCTATCTATCTTTACATATATATGTATATAGATAGATCTAGAGAAATTTTTCTATTAAAAGGATATATTCTTCTTATGGATAGGTAATTTCTAAATCTTTAATTTTTGAGGCATAGCTTCTGATGTAAAAATGTTTCACAAGTTGTTCTGCATCATATGAAAAACATTCACGTCAAAATAGTTATTTTTTTATATTACAAAAGTTTTTTTTTTTTTTTTTTTTTTTTTTTTTTTTTTTTTTTTTGCGATTATTATTTTCTATAGGGGAAACTGAGAATATCGAACCATTAGAGGTTTGATCCACTGATTTTATTTCATTTTGAAATATTTTTTGTTTATGATAAGCCTAAGATAAAAGCATACTATAATCTTTATCTACTAATTAATGTTACTTTCAGTCCTTTGTGCGGATAATAAAAATATAATGTAGAATTTTGCAGTTTCCAGCTAAAAAGTAAGTTTTTTACTTGCCAGTTGTGAGCTCCAATGCTTGTTATAAATAAAAATAAAGAATATATTATTTGCTTTACAGTGTATTTTATTTAATGATCTAAAACAGTGGTCACCAAATGGCGGACCTCGGTCCGTATCCGGACAGCCGGCAAGTTTTGTACGGACTGCGGCGAAATTGTGAATAAAAGAAAATAATAATGTTTCTGCGTACAACGCCTAACATACAGATGGTAATCACGAACGCAGCCCGAAACGTGGAAATTCTAGAGATGAGGCGATATCAATCCAAGCCTGAGCCCAACACGGGAAACATATGAAGCCATATAATGATGCAGATATTGTAAAAGAGTGCGTTATTTGAGAACAGAAAGGATATCGTTGACACTATTCGAGGTATTCCATTATCTACTTCTTCAAGCACAAGGAATACACAAGTTTTGTTAGAGGAAAACTATACAACTTTGAAACCAACTTTAGCTACCACAGATTGCTATGCATTGGCTTTGGACGAATCTTGCGATATTACAGATACAGCACAGCTAATTATTTATTTTTGTGCGCTATCTGGACAGAACCCATGAACAATTTTTTGAAGACCTACTGACTATTTTGCCTATGTTGTGAAGTACTACAGGAGAGGATTGTACAAGGCTGTTACGGAGAATTTCAACCAATCTGGATTAGACATGAAAAACGTTATGCGGTAATAACAGACGGGGCACCGCCAATGCTTGTGTGTAGGAAAGACTTGGTTCAGCGACTCATCAGTGATAAAATATGCAATGAAAATTTGACATGCTACCACTGCATCATTAATCAAATTGTGTTGTGTTGAAGTCTAAATTCCAGTTTTCAGAATAAAATGCAAACGGTGATACAAATAATAACCTTCATGCAGTCAAAATCATTTTTTAAGCACCGTCAATTTAAAACACTTCTTGAAGAGACTGATGCTCAGTTTGACGACTTGTTTCTTCACAACAATGTGAGATGGCTAATTAAAGGCTTGATGCTTGAAAGATTCTTTGCCGTACTGGAGGGCATCAAAAAGTTTCTTTCGAATAGTGGTAAAAAAAGTAGCAAGTGAACATTTAGGTTTCCTCAATGACTTTGACGAATATGTGACAAACCATCGCATTTTTTGACTGACCTATTTCGGCATATGAATCTCTTAAACCTCAAACTACAAGGCAAAAGTAAATTGGCGTGTCAACTTCTTTCGGAAATAAAAAATTTTTCAAAAATGATTGGCTCCTTCTCCGATGATATTAGAGGAGAACATTTACACTTTCCACACCTTAAGTCAGTTTGTGACAGTAATGAGGGTACTGACATCAACCAATTCAAAGATTTTTTGAAAATAATTAAATCTGAATTTTAAGAAATATTATCTGTCTTTGAAAAATTTGAGAATGTTGTGCAGCTGGTTTTCACTTACGCTTAATGGCGTATGGACGAGTGAAGCGGCGGATGTTTTCAAGAGTAACAAAGCTGCCCTACAGTTTGAAATAATTAAGTTCCAAGAAGATGTTTTAAAGAACACTTTTGATAAAGTTCCAAAAACTCTATAAAATTGTGTACCATGTTTGGCTCAACTTATGTGTGCGAAGCAGCATTCTCAAAAATGAAATTTATTAAAAATCGCTACAGATTTCCGCTCACAGATGACCACCTGAACAGTTTGATGAGAATCAGTTGCACCAACTTGACCCCAAATTTCAGGCAACTTGTGAAAAATAAAACGTGTCAATTTTCCAATTGAACATCAATCTCAATGAACTTTAGTGAACAATCTTTTTGAATTTATATGTACTTTGTATTGATCATCTTGAATTCTGAAAATCATAATAAAAAATTAATGATTTGGTATTAATGCACTTCATTTCACTGGTATGTATTATGTTAAGTACCTAAGAAAACAAATAATTTCAAAGAAAAGTTTTTCTAATCAAAGTAGGTGGCCTAGATTACTAAGAGTTTGGTAGCATGATGAAGGGACGGTGGCGTTGGAGGGAGTAGGAGGAAACTTAAATGTTACGTACCGCGAAAGTTTTCTATGTTTTGAAACGGACCCACGGGAAGAATAATTGGTGACCACTGCATTAAAGTCTAAGATAGTTAAGATCAGATAGTTATTTAGAACTTGGTATAGCTGTTATCTTCCGCTTTTGTAGCTATTTTTTTTTAAATAACAGATAGGAGACTGTTGGCCAACAACATTTCGAAATGTTTGACATGGCAAAATCTTCCGTGATTCATGTAGTGTAATTAAACACATTTTAAGAATTGGGTTTTACTTTATCATTAATAATTATAAATAACGTAATTTCTTAATAAATAGCAAAATGTATGTAAATGTATGTTTAAATAAGTACTTAAACACAATATTTTAACTGAACCTCAAGGCAAATATATATATATATATTTATATTTTAATAAATTATGTGGAGTATAAATTAATTTTAAAGAAAAAAAATCTTAAATATTTATATTTTTTACATAAAAGACACATATTACATCTTGTGCTAAATGTAATGCGTTAATTTCTTTTGGGCATCTTTTTACATTTACCATATGTTATCAATTACCAGTTGTGGTTGAAAAGGAGTTGCTTTAAAAAGTATATTTGATTTCCCTCGTTACGATAGTATCCATTTATTTCTAAAATTCTGAATGTGAGATATTAACATATAGAACATCATTAACTTTACCCAATGACCAGATCAAATAAATATGTTTAGTAGCAAAAATATTATAAAATAACTAGATGATCAGACTGTCATTGCCCGATCCCGTGGAATAAACTTAAGGGATCATGTACCTTTGAAATGTTCAACTTTTCGATTTTTGTTTTATTACATTATATGAAAATATAATCTTTTAGAATCATATTAAAACAAACCCCATTAAAAAATTCGCATTAGAAATGAAGTTATGGGGAAAATAGTCGTAGCTCTTTCCATGAAACAGCATCATTTAAATGTCCAGACAGTTTGTTTATATTTTTGACTCAGCAGTCGCCGGCCACAGCACATAAGATTCCAGGATTTCTACTACGATATTTATTTACTTTGTGGTTTTTTATTTTTCATTTCCTCTTTAGGAAAACGAGTGGAAAATAGTAACTTCTACTTCTTCTTCACTTAGCTAGTTGTTTATCTTTTGGATCGAGTATGCACGTTGTTTTCGTGAGCTGATTTTGAAAGAAGACTTTTTCCGTCGCTATTTATTTTTGTGGATAAGAATTATTTTAGCTTGTAAATTTTATTTTTGTGATTTTTGATCTTCAAATAATATAATGAGTGACGTAGAAGATAAAAGAAAACTTAAAAGAGCTTCTGGAACACGCCCTAAGAAAATGCATTTTACCGGTAATGTGCACACCAGAGACCTAGATAAAAGTGAAAATAATTCAACCAATAAAAGTGCTTAATATGGAAAACTTTCTATGAGTAAAGTTAATGAAATCAATTCTGAGTTTCAAAAATATAGATTACTTGATATCAATCGCATGTTTTCTATTCTACAAAACTTTGTGTGCTGTATATCTTGTCATGTTGAAGTTAAACTAAAAGAAAAAATTGAATGTGGATTAGCATCTAAAATTTAGATTTTATGTGTAAAGTGTAAAGAATTAATTTCATTTAAAAACTGTAAGAAGATAGGACCATCTAATAAAATATCAGAAATTAACTATAGATTCATATTTAATACTTGAAAATTTTTCCAGAGAAAATTTCTCACGCCTTGCATTCATAATATTCAAATTTTATTTGCTTAATAGGCGTATAGCCAACATAGTGAAAAAGTACCCAAGCCGGGACTCGAACCCGGGTCATCAGATTAGCTAACTGATGTTCTACCAACTGAACCACTTGGGAACGATACCCTGCTCGGAACTTTTTTCACCATAACATGTTGGCAAGGCTATAAACGCAGCACAAGATGGAAATATTTTCCGTGAGCCACCAACCCTGGGGCAAACACGAAATCAAAGAGAAGCCAGCATCGACAGTTGAATAAATTCATATTTAATACTTGAAAATTTTTCCAGAGAAAATTTCTCACGCCTTGCATTCATAATATTCAAATTTTATTTGCTTAATAGGCGTATAGCCAACATAGTGAAAAAATACCCAAGCCGGGACTCGAACCCGGGTCATCAGATTAGCGCACTGACGTGTGCCCCAGATGTGATTTCGTTCATGAGAAGGAATGCCTCACCATGGCTCTGTGAGAAAATTGGAACTAACCGACATGGTTCGCATATTTGAACGCTTAAAAAACTGCAAGAAATGTGAAATACACTGGGTATCTAGGCGATGGTGATACCAAAACGTTTCATGCTATAACAGAGGCCAATCCATATGGCTCGGATGTAGAAATATCAAAAATTGAATGTGTGGGCCACATTCAAAAGAGAATGGGAACACGGTTGCGAAAACTAAAACAAAACAATGTGAAATGCAGTGATGGTAAGCCGATTGGAGGGAGAGGACGACATACTAATTAAATCATTGACCAACTAACAGTTTATTATGGGAATGCTATTCGAGCTAACCACGACCTATCTAAAATGCGCAAAGCAGTGTGTGCAATATATTTTCATACCCGTTCCACAGACTCCGAGCCTCTACATTCTTTTTTTCCTACTGGAAAAGAGTCCTGGTGTCGCTATAATATATCAATTGCTTCTGGTGCTGACAATTAGTTTGTGCACAAGAACACACTACCCACAAGTGTTACTGATGTCATTAGACCAATTTGTAATGATTTATTGCATCCGAAATTTCTACCTAGATGCCTGGGAGGGAAGACCCAAAACAACAACGAGTCAATAAACTCTCTCGCATGAAAATTATGTCCAAAAATAAAAGGATCTGGCAGGATAATAGTTGAAATTGCAGCAAATGAAACAGTCATTTTGTTTAATGATTGAAATCACGGTGAAGTTAACATAATGGAAATATTCGGTCTGACAGCTGGTGTACATGCACGAGCATGTTTGAATGAGTTAGACCAGCAAAGAATCTATACTTCTAAATTACGCTTTCTCGAAAACACAAAAGAAGCATGGAAAAAAAAAGAAAAAAAAAGCAGGAAAGAAAAAGCTGAAACCGAAAATTTTCTCATAGAGGAAGGTGACGTTTATTGTGCCGGCGCATTTTATATGTAGGTACTGCTACCAGTTGTAACGATAAATTTTATTTTTATTTCTATGCTTATATCATATTTATTATTTTTTTATTATGTTTATTAAATTCATGTTTATATGTAATTAGGCAAGTAAATAATTATATAAATGCTTATAATATTTAAAAATACTTTTATAATAAATAGGTAATAACTAAAATAAGTTTTAAAAAAAGTAATTCTCCGAAACGGTTGGCTAAAATTGAAAAAAAAAATAACAGCTTTTACATAACATACAAATGTTGAAACTGACAAACTATTATCATTTTTATGTAAGGATTTTTTTTTTAATTATGGACAATTATTTACAAACATCTCTATAATAAAAGCCTAAGTCATGTGACTGTCATCAACAGTTCTGCGATGCCCGCTTCAATTTTTCATATACCAGGCGACCATTTTTATTCAAAATTATTTTTTCGAATAAAACTGCATGAAAGTTACATTTTTAGAAAGATCGTTCAAAATAAATTAATATTTGAGAGATGACTTACGTTCAATTATGTATAAATTCTGCAATAATTTCAGTTAAAATTAGGTTCGCAGTTCAAATTATATATCCATGAAAGTAAAAAACAACAAGCAAAAAAAAAAAACATTCATTCGCCGTAAACGTTTAAAATATTAAGCCATGGAGGTAATCGTTCGTAAAGCAAGTTCTCCGTGAATGATTTTTTGGACCGCTGCCTGGTGTCAAAAAATAATTCGCACCAGTGAGACAATCAAAATTTACTATAATTATGTGTTCTACAACTCAATTTCCTTCCGTACCTTTTCTTGACGTATGCTGAATGTAAGCAAATAAAACTCATGTAATAATATCTAATGAATCAAATTTCGAAACGAATTATCAGTTATTTTGGTATTTATGTATTATACTTGCCAGGAAGAGAGATCACCGAAAATGATTGTTAATCACCAATCATATTTATCATTGTTAATAACCAATCGCTTTCAAAACAGTAATTTAATATACATTTATAAAATACATAACACCATTAAACACTTTTATGTTATTTGGGCGCAAATCTCGCCAATAGCATTTTTAAAATCGCCAATACCAGCTTTTATTTTTCGCGTGTGCAAATTAGAAACAATGCTTTTATTTTGAAATCAAATGTTTTGATGGAACAGCTGTCGCAGACGCACCGGGGATGGCGCGATTTTTGATTTTGCGCCGTTTTGGCGAGGAAATCCCATTCTCAAGTACCGGTTAGAGATTGCTAAAACAGCATGTTACTTTTATTTTATTATGAAATAGTTTATTTTAGATTAAAAATCACACAATGTTATTATAAAACATACACAATGATTAATATATTATAAATCACACAATATTTTATTTATTATAAAACATACGGAATATGCTCTACCGGGTTAACATACGAAGTAAAATCTAGCCGAAACAGCCTGGTTGCCCAGGTATAAAATCGCCATTTTGGAGCCAAAATGATACCCAGGTTTGTCTGCGTCAGCTGTACCTAAAAGCCCCCATCATTAAAAGCGGTAAGTAATATAGAATCAAAGTAAAATAATACAAAAAATAGGTACTTCTCTATTATCCCGTCGACCACTTTTCATAACAAAAAACTATCGCCAAACTGTAAGATCAAACGACAAAAATGCAGTCCCATTTACTTGATGTCAGATGCATTATATGTGTTTGTTATGTCATCAAGTAGTTTTCAATTCGACATTTGCGTGTATTTTTCATTATGTTTTACTGACTTATTAGTTATTTCAATAAGTACAGTAACAATTGTGCCCTTAAATTCTTATATTTTATTTATTTATCTATTTTTATATTCCAATGGCAGCGTTCTCCCGTTTATTTGGCGTTACAGTTTGGCAATAGCTTTTGTTATGAAAAGCAGTAGACGGGATAATAGAGAAGTACCAAAAAATAATTCAGTATACATTTATTAAACACATAAAACCATATCGACGGCTTTTAGCATAAAATCATATCGACGGTTTATTCTACATATCTACGATTGTAGTTTTATTGGCGGTATGTTATATATATCAGAATGAATATGGGATATATATTCTAATCACATACTATATACCTATGAATATATATATATATATATATATATACTATAGCAATAAAAGCGTCTTTAATTGTCTTTTATATTTCTACTACATAATATTAACGATAGAGTTACAAAATAGAGAGAAGAAACGGTTTTTCTGTAATTAGAATAATAGGCGCCAATGTTGGCGCGGCGTATTAACCTGTTACAGACCTTAATAGTCAATAGACATTAAGCAGAAATGCCAAAGTAAGAGAATTACGCAATTATGAAAACTCCTAAACTATATCAAGAAAGGAGAGCAGAGAAAAACAGAGATCGGCATCTAAAAGGAAGTTCGTGAATTTTAATCAGATTGTACGTCACGGGTCAAAAGTTCTGACAGCAAATATAGTTTAAAGGGAATGTGATTAAAACTGAGCTGCGCCGCCAGGAGCCTGAAGGCGCCCGTCAGGCACATCAACCGCCTTACCCAAGTCCTGAGGAACTTTCAGCGTGCACGACCAGGAGAGTTCCTCTATGCGCTACGGTATTTGGAGCGCCGCCACCTGCTGACCCAGCTAAAAATGAACTGCAGTGAATCTACAAAAAAAATGCAGTTGGAAAACTGTAGGGATTTGTGCCAAATCACCGCAGACTTCCAACTGCATTTTAACTACACACTTACTGCAGTAAATGTGTAGTTATGTCGACTTCAAAAAAACTGCAATGATTTGTGACAAATCACTGCGGTCTTTCAACTGCATTTTTTTGCAGTTTCACTGCAGCCTTTTAGAAATTTATTACAAAATATGTATATATATAAAATATAAATTTTTCTGTATGAAAAAATCAGCACTAAAATCTAATTAAATATTTTTTTTCATATCTCAATTTATATGCAATCTGTGCATAAAATATATCATGCATACAACGATTAATCATCACTGAAAAATATTTTTTGATCATTGCTGACTTATTCAATTATTATGGTTACCTTTTGAAAAATGAAAGAATTCAAGAAATTGTATGAACGACTTTACTCAAAATAATAATATTGAAAGATGAGTGAAGTATTCATAATAATCATAGTACTTCAATCTTCAAGCAATGATTTTTTTATGGTATTGAATTGTTTTTATTTTTTCAATAGTTTCATTACTGGGCAATTTCTTTGAAATCAAGGACACATGGTTATTGGCTAAAAATTAAAATCTTACTTTTAAAATTTTGTAATAAAAAGTGCAATTTTATAAATAAATTCAATGTGAAGAAGAGAATTGATAATGTGTATTTAATAATTCCATTGCAACAATAAAAATTGCAATTAAAAATAATTGTATATGAATTTTAAAAAATTAAATTATAATTCTTTATATAATGGCATATCTTTTCAATCCTCTACAGAAATTTCAAATTGATAAAGCAAATAGATGCACAAGAATTTAAATCAGAGTGGACATAACTTTTTCTTTGTCCATTGTAATTTTGTTACCCAAGCATTTAAACATTTTTATAAAATATCCTTGTTTTTTTAATTGCTGTAACTGTTTGATTATTCAATATGTGCTTACTGCCTAACCCCTCCCCCCCCCCCAAAAAAAAAAAAAGATTTTCTTTGTAGCTTGTGAGAATATATATTACGAAGCTTGTGAGAATATATATATTGTGCGAAAGGGATTACAAATTTTTAATCTCATAAGCAATTCATAATGAAGTCTATTGTGGCAGATTTAGATGATAATTTTAAATATTAAATGTAGGGGAGACTGGTACACAGTGGACCACTTTTTCAGTTAATTTTTTTTTCTCTTTAATGGACAAACCGATCTGCATAAAAAATATTTTTGAATATTCCTTAAACCTTTATACATTTATCCTAACATAGTTTTCAATATATTTTTCGAAAGAAATTTTTTTATATGCATCCGTAAAGTGGACCATTGTGGACCGCTATTATGTATTATCTGAAATATACAATATAAGTCTATTTTTCATTAATCTAAGTCTTTTTTATTTTCCCTTTACCCACGAAATAACATAGTAATATAAATTTACAAGTAACATTTTGAAACAAAAACAAAATGAATTATATTTTGAAAATAATAACAGATTAATACAGGAATAATTGCAATTTAGTTGAAGTTATTACTTAAGTACAAAACAATCAGCGCACATTACAATTTGCAAGTGAAATTCCAAAATACTTATCAGTATGATTGAGCCTGGAAATTTCCTGAAATACTTTTAGGTCTGAGAGCAATATTATGAAATCATTGACATCAACAATAGATTCATCTACAGTTTCGGGAAAAATAAACTTATTTCCATTCAATTTGCATCTCACGAATCTTACTTGAATAGAATAATCACCAATTTAGACTACAGTTATATTTATCAAAGGCAGTAAATACAAAACAAAATATTTCTTACTATATTAAATAAATTGTCATTTTTCTTTGTTTACTTTATTTTACAGTTAAATAACTACTTTTAAACAATATTTCTTTATAGTAGTAAATAAGCAATTATTAAATATTTTGAACATTCTGCATTACAGGAGCAGAGTGGATTGTGGACCAGCCCAGGAGTGGGTGGTCCACTGTGACCCATGTTGAAGTTCAATAAATAATCGTATTAATATTGTTTATAGCTTCCTTTTAAAAATATTAACTTTAAAGTTAAATAAAAACAAGTATCTTAGCTTTACAAAAAAGCTGTTTTATCTTATTTATCTACAACCTTTAATTACTAAAAAAATTCAAATATGATGAAAAATTTTACTTTTAGAAGCTCAATTTGTTTAGCTCTGAGCTAAACATATTTTCTGAAGGCTATAAATAATCAGTGCAGTGCTGTTGTCTATTAGGATATAAGAGAAGCTTTTAAAAAGTTTAAATAAATAAAATATTAGGGGGTGGTCCACTGTGCCCATAGGTCGAGTGTGTACCGGTCTCCCCTACACGAAATTTAAATGCAAAAATTAATTTTAATTGCAACTAATTTTTCCACAATGTAAATTTCAAATTTGAATATTTTTGCATCTCTTAAAGAAATTATCTATATGTGCATTGAATATTTATATAATTTTGAATATATAAAATAAATTATATGAAAGGATACATACATATATGTAAATTTCTAAATTATATATACCATTTACTATGAAATGTATTACATATATTACAGCTAATAAAAAATAACTGCATAAAATTCATATTAAAAGCAAAACAAATATATGCTTTTCTGTTTTTCTAAAAAAATGCTAAAATTTACAAAAATTACTCTTACCTGCGTCCTGATTTGTCCTTCCAATTTTATCTTGTATACAATTATGGTGCAAATAAGGTTTAAATAAAAAAAAACATTTTATTAACATTTGATGTTTATGCTTTATAATTTACATCGTATTTAAATACCAAATGTATTTACAAATTCTTCTCACATTTCACAGCTTTTGCTGCCGAATTTAGCTTGTTTCGAATAGTGGCACGTACAAGTGATACATTTACAACAAACTTGCAGGCAACATGGCCCTGAATATCCATTATCCTGGATCCCATTACCAGAGGAGACCGCGAAAACACTTATATAAATGCAAATATATGCAATTATCCGTTACCGGATTAAGCAGGTACATTAACCAAACATTAACTCCGCATACATTAACTGAAAAAAAAAAACCCTATATGCATGAAACTCACCATGCAGCAATCTCTAGAATGCATAAAATTCATTCAAACAGCAGTTAGTAACATATATATGTATGCTTCGCATACATTAATTGAAAAGCCCCACCAGTGGCTGAGAGGTTCTGCTCTCGAAGCTGGTAGACGGGAGGTGCTGGGTTCGATCCCAATCGTGCCCGTCGGCCAAATCGTTCGGAGTTTTCATGGTTTTCTTCGAGCCGTGGATTTATCCATGCGTAAATACGGGTTAGGTTCCCTTAGAAAGACCCCCACGAACGGCACTCCCCCCGGGCCTATATCCCTAGTGTGGATAACTGGCCGTCAATAATCAACCCAACCCAACCCATTAACTGAAAAAAAAAAAACGTGGATGTATGAAACTCACCATGCAGCAATCCTGAGAATGCATGAAATACATTCAAACAGCAGTTAGTAACATATATATATATATATATATATATGTACGCTTCGCCTACAATACCCCCCCCCCCCCCAAAAAAAAAAAAAAAAAAAAAAAAAAAAAAACACTCCTGGATGCACGAAACTCACAATGCAGCAATCTCTAGAATGCATGAAATTCATTCAAACAGCAGTTAGTAACTTATATATATATGTACACTTCACGCACATTAACCGAAAAAAAAAACAAACCCACAAATTGAATTTCGGAAGAAAAATTGCAAATTTCACCATTCAAGAGTGCAAAAATCCTGAATTTCATCGATAGTGCGTGTAAAATCATGAATTTTCTCAATCGTGTGCGTAAAAATAATGAAGTTTGTCGATCATGCTCAGAAAAAGTAATGAATTTCGTCTATCGGCTACGTAAAAAAACTTCGCCATTCGGGAGTGTAAAAATCCTGAATTTCATCGATCAAATGCATAAAAATCACGAATCTCGTCGATCGGGCGTGTAAAAATCACGATTTTTAGCGACCCAGTGCATAAAAATCATGAATTTTATCGATCGGCGTGTAAAAATCATGTATTTTGTCGATTGGCTACGTAAAAATCAAATTTCGTCATTTGGCAGTGTAAAAATCTTGAATTTTGTCGATCGTGTGCATAAAAATAATGAATTTCTTCGATCGGCCGGAGAGAAATAATGAATTTTGTGGATTGGCTACGTAAAAATCAAATTTCGTCATTCGGCAGTGTAAAAATTCTGAATTTCGTCGATCAAACACATAAAAATCATGAATTTTATGGATCGCCACGTAAAAATTATGAATTTCTTCTATTATGCACGGAAAATCGTAAATTTCTTCAAACGGGCGCGTAAAAGCCATGAATTTCTTCGAACGGACGCATAAAAATTATGAATTTCGTCGAATGGACGCTGAAAAATCTTGAAATTTAGGAGAAAATGGTAATTGGGAAATCCTGCATTTGGCTTGTGCTTTCCACATTTTTAATCGCCAGTTTTTAAAGTTTAATCAACAACTGGCGACTGCTTATTTTCACCTTTAGGGGGGGGGGGGGAATCGCAAAATTAGTCGCTCAAGGATTGCCATGGAATGTGTTACCTGAAAGCAGAGGTGGTAAACAATGACAATGTTTTAATTGCCGTTTTACAACTTTAATCGCTATGTGGTGAATAACTACTGCTAATTTTCACCTATAGCTAAATTCTAAACCTGTTTACATTTTACATGCGACTCTCGGCATTGAGCAATAAGTGACAGCGTTCGTCCATTATTTTCTGTAATTCGCTAACTTTGTTAATATAATAATTAACACCTTAATTCATTTTTTAAATGTTTATACATAGCCATAAGATAGCTAAAAATATGTACCGACAGACACTTCTTCAAAACTGGTTTCTCTTTTAAAAAAATTAGATAGATTCAACGTATTTATAAAAGCCTTACTAGAAAAAATATTTCATAGGATATTTGTATTTTCAAAGTTTTGTTCATATTATCTTATTTTAAACTTTTCTTTAATAGTGATGGAGTTAATTTAGAGTTTGTTATTGTGAATTCAAATAACTCATATTTATTACAAAATTAAATTAAATATTTGAGCCTTTTATCGTTACAATGAAATTTATAATATTGTTTGGGTTGATCTTGACTGTACTTAGCCTGTGTGTCAATACAATTAATGGTTTCTCAAGGTTTTTACATATATTTTCAATTGCTTTTAATCAAAGTTTACAAATAATATACCAGGAGGAAAATAACTTTATAAAAATTATAATTTAATTTAAAGTAATGCTATTTTAAATATTGTCCTCCTGAATGATGATATGTTACATGAAATGTGATTAAAAGCTTTTTCTTCTTTTTCCAAGATAGTTTGCCAAATTGGTATGTTACAGGTGTCAGTTAACATTTTTCAATTAATAACAAAATATTTGTTGCTATATTTTTATACTTGATAGCAGGGGTGTAAAAATCTAGTCGCCAATGGGTAGATTACTACCACTAAATTTTTAATATTCTTCGACTAATAAGAATACTGATAAAATTTAGGTGAAGTATAACCGGGTAAATTTAGGTGAAGTGAAAATTTAGCTGAAGATTACTAATAAAATTTAGTGGTGAGAATTGGCCCATTGACTCCTAGATTTTTACACCCCAGCTTGATAGCATATTTTAAAATTTTGGATGCTGTTACTTGTTTGTAATAATAAAAACTTTGGATTTAAAGAAAATAATTTTTTTTAGCTTATTTATCCATTGAACACCATAAAACACATTTCAGGATTCATTTTTTGCATTTTTTATTACAAAATAATGTAAAGTTAATATAAGAAAAAACATCTAGTGACCAAAATTTATCAAATTTTAAAGCATATATGACATTATAATAATACTATATGTGTTCAACATTTCGTGATTTATGTGGCCGAAAGTTATAGTCATATGATGCAAATAATATATATATATAATGACGTATTAATTACGCATAATATGAGTGTTTGGTGTGTAATATATATATATTCATATATACGATGCATATGTAAGCTTGGCGATGATTTTGATAAAATCATAGCTGCAACCTTGGCATAATCGTAATTGTAGGTGCAACAAACTTTAAATTAACTCCATCGCTATTACAGTATTTAAAAAAAAAGTCTAAAATAAGACAATATGGACGACACATTGACAATACAAATCTCCTCCGAAATAACTTTTTTTGGCAAGACAACGTGGTACTTTATAAATACGTTGAATGTATCTAATTTTTTAATCTATCTAGATTTGTAGAGGTGTCTGTCGGTACATATTTTTAGCCATCTTATGGCTATATATAAACATTTAAAAAATTACGGCATTAATTATTATATTAACAAAGCTAGCGAATAAGAAAAATAATATACAAACGCTTGCACTTACCGCTTACCGCCGTCGGTCGCCGTCAAAATGTAAACAGAACCACGGAGGAAGATAGATGGAGGGGAAAGTAACGTTGAAATTTTACAATACAGTTTTTCTCCTTATAGATGACGCCACGGTAAACTGACAGATAAAATTTCGGTATCCTAACCTGCTTCTGCAATGCTTTTCAATGCGAAAAGCATTCATTTTTTAAATGTTTTTGATTGAAAATTTGAACTTTAAAAAAGTCAAACAAGTAGAAATTTCATTAAATAAAGTTTTCTTCACACCATGCATATATTTTAATAGATATTTGGCGTTTCGATTGCTTTTTATAACTCTTTAAATAAGAGTTCATCCTGACAGAAGCATCTGAATAGTAGTCATTTAAAAATAAATATCACGGATATTGTACTGCGAAGAAATACGGAATGGACGTATAATTTTTAGAGATTAAAAGTATTATTCAAATAAAAACAGCTTCAGATTACAGCCAAATAAATAGCACTCTATAAGACAATTTAAATGGCCATGTCAATTCGCCACAGACATTAGCATTCATTAAGTATAACATTTTAAAAACATATACACTAATATCGATATACTAGAATAAAAATTTCTTAGTTTAAAAATGATTACATGCATATAACTTTAAATTAAAGTATTAATAAAAAGCACTCATCTTTGGAGCTCTAAACATACTTAAAAAAAAAAAAAATTCTTCGATTTTTCTTTTGTTTATCTCATCATCATAGACCGATCTACATCCCGGAATAAAACATTTATATCCCATCTTATATTTATGACATATAATTGCTATAATTAAAAATAATCGAGTAAAATACTTTCGGAATTTAACAGGTAATCTAATGACATTCTGTTTAAAAGCAGCCACCAAATTTTACAGCGCCCTCTTTCGTTAAAAAAATATGACTTGCATTTTCGATATCCTCGCCTATTCTAGTTTCCCCTCCAGGTTCTTTCTCCGTGACAGAACGATCAGAATCTGAGTTGAGTTGAGATGTAGCGTTTCTTCACATAGTCAGTTACGAAAAAAAAAAAAAAAATCAAATGTTCAAAAGGAGATTTACATTTTTCACTTGTTTTTTGAAGTAAAATTTTCTTAAAAACTGGAAGTCATCATGCCTGTAGTTAATAAGTGGAGAGGCAATTTTCCCCTCCCTCGATTTTGAAATTTAAATAACTAAATAATTAAAATAACTAAAATAAATAATAATAATAATAATAATACACTTAAAATAAAAGAACTAAGAATTTTTGGTTGTGTGTAGGGTGTATATGTGTGTGTGTGTGGGGGGGGGGGTGTTCAATTACTACTTTCTTCCTGAATTTTAAAGTTTAAGTAACTAAAATTACGTTTTCTCCGTTTTTGAACAGCATAATAAAATTGGTTCTTTTGAGTAACTTAAAAGAGGAACTAAAAATGGACGGGGGGGGGGGGGGAGGGGGCGTCATTAACCCTCCCTGGATTTTGAAATTTTATTTAATTTTTTATTTTGACCGATTTTGTAAAACAGTAAATTTATTCTTTTTTCGAGTAATTTAAAGTAATTAAACACTAAGAGAAAGTACAAATTTCCCGTTGGGCGGAAAGGCGGACTTTCCCCCTTAAATTCCCCATGAAAGTTATTTTTATTATATATATATTTATGTGTTAAAAATTTATCTCAAAATGGGTGGTTCAAAGCAGTGTTCGCCCCCCCCCCCCGCCTGAGGATTTTGATTTTTGTTCAATTTAGTCCCATTAAACTAAAAGTCTTGAAAACAGTGTTAATTATTAATAACAGAGTAAATACGCAATATTGTCAAAAACTGAAAGACTTTAATATTGCTTAGCTTTTAAAACTGCAGGTAAATTGCAGAAAATATCTCACAAACTTACTAAAATTAAGTTCTGTAAAATTACCTTAAAGTAACTGCAGTTATACTGCAGATACATCAGAAAATATAATACTGAAATAATGACTGTAAAAATACTTCAAATTTACTACAGTTTTACTACAGATGTAAAGTCTCATTATTTTTTAAATTTATGATTATAACATAAATTCACGTAAACTGCAGTATTTTTGCAGATAAAAGCAAACAGTATTTTTGAAATAAATTACTGCAAAATTACTTCACATTAACTGCAAAATAACTGAAGTATTTTTACAGTCAAGATTGCACTACAGAAAATCTACAGTTGCCTGTAGAAAAACTTTAAAAATACTTCACTTCTGTAGAAAAACTGCAGTTCATTTTTAGCTGGGGACCACTTCAATTCTCTTCCAAAAGTTCAATGTTTCACCAAACCATACTCGAAAATTACGTGCAATAATATGCAGCCCGATTATGGCGCATTATTATTCAAGACGCTTTAGATGAGAATAATGTTAGATTTTCTTATAATCCGTAATCGAGTCTACAGCCAAAGTTAGCGAGAAACAAAAAAAATATTAGCAACAATATGGTTCAGTGCAAATGTGGATATCATTAAAGACTTTCGCAAAACAGACTTCATTGCATCAAATCGTATTAACTGAAATACGCCAATTGGCAATGGACCCAATTACTGAAAATTACTTAATATGTTTAATAATCTCCGCATTAGCGAACATATTGCAACTGATAAGCAAACGGACATGAAGCATAAATGCTTAAGTGGGTTAAGCGGTTTTGTCAAGAAAGATGAAATACATAACAACAAAAAATATGTGAAATGATACCATGATTGCAAAAGTTCTTGATTTGGCTATTAGAATCTTCTGGTTTGGCGAAGGATTAAGGAAAAAAATTAAATTATGAATAAAAGTAACGTGTTACAATGCTTAACATACATTTAAGGGAGACCAAACTGGTCGCCAGTGGCGGCTAGTGTTGTAAGAAAAAACTATTTTTGTATCGATGCATGCAGTTGTATTGCGCGTGATTTTTCTAAAACGGTTGGCTAAAATTAAAAAAATAATAATAAGAGCTTTTACATAACATACAAATGTTGAAAATGCTGAAGTATTATCGCTTTTATGTACAGAAAATGTTTCGCTTACAAAACTCATTTGTTAGCATATGAATTAGATGATCTGCCTGGCTTAAAATTTTTAAAACTATTTACCTTTCTTGAAACAGGCAAGCCCAGAGTCCCAACTTAAATAAAACTAACGAGTATAGAAAACAGAGAGGTAAAGGTGAAATATCTATTTCAAAATTTTTAGACAATAAGGTGCAATTTTGAAAAACATTTTTGATAGAGTGAACCTCATTGAACACAATTAGAAAGGGTAACACTTTAATTCAAAATGAACATTGGCTTCTGGAAGCTGAATTGCAAGAAACTGCGGAGTCACAATGTAAAATCATTGCTCAGTTGCTCCAGCTAAAAATAACTGCAATTTTTATGCAATGAAGAACAATTAAGGCATTTTATATTTGGATTTATACTTCTAAAATTAACGGTTTGGAAAACTAAGAATAAGATGTGATTAATTAACAATATGAAGTGGCACACTGCATTTAGCTATACGTGTTTCTTTATTTTATAATTTTCACTTTATATTTCTCCTGCAAAATTTAATAACTACTTAAATAATATTTCGTTGTAAAATTATTTTTGTTTATGTTAAAATCATAGAAATAAAAGTAAATGAGAGTTTAAAGTATCGTATCATCAATTAATTATCGTAACTTGAAATGCAATATTTTCTGTCAGTTAAATTAATTTTTTTATTAAAAATTTGAAAAATGATCTTCAAAAGTTAATAAAAAGAGAAGTTACTCCACGAAAGCTATTTATATTTTTGTTTTCGTTAACTGGAATGACTGCTAATTAAATTCATCTTCATAATCTCTCAAATTACAGGGATACACAAAACAATCTTATTACATTATTTTCTATGAGCGATAATTGCCACAAGTGCGTTTTCCTTTGTAGTATGATTTTTTTTAATTTAATTAACTTGCTATTTACTTCGTGTGTATTTATTAAATAGATCATAGATAGGGTTGCACAAAAAAAATTCATGTACATTTCTTTTTCTTGAAGGAAATTGCTAAAGGAGAATTTTCAACTGTGTTATGTGTTTCCTTATTGATCTAAATATTAGTATATTATTTAGTACCAGCGGAAAGACCGAGCTACGCTCGTTTAAAATAAGATTTGTGTTGAATTGGATATAACAATAAATTCTCGCTGTATTATTGTTAACAAAGCATTTTATTTTATAACAGTATTGAAAAAATAAATCTTAAAAATATCTACATATTTCTAAATTTTACATTACTTACATATCTACAACTAAATCACCTGCAGGAGCACCAACCGTGAATCAGAGGTAATAAAATCTCCATATCTACAACTAAAGGGCATAGTCTTAACTTCCTTCCAAACTATATGCTTAGTTCGCTATACACTTTCTTTTGGTAGCAGGACCTTTCAGCCTGATCGCCTTTTAATATGTCAGAAAACAAAGTACAGCATTTCTTGCATAAAGGTCTGTGGACACTGATTGGCTGAATCATACGTCTCGACTCCTATTGGGAATTTCTAGAAAATACCTTCAGATTCTGAAAGTCAATTGTTTCGCCAAGCATCTGTTTCGGCATAGGTAATCTTAAAAGTCTATTTTCTTGCCAAATCTGGTCAATGTCGCCATTATTTCGCCAAATTTGGCGATATTTGTTGAAATCTTCTAACTTGTCAACTTCATTTACTGCCAAATGTTTAAAAAATCGATAAATGTTTCAACCTTTATTCACATTGAAATGCATTAACCAGTAGTGATCCAAGAAGACCCACTAATCGCATTTTCTCCAACATGGGATTTAGTGATATGATCTTCTCGTAAGTCAAAATGGTAAGACACAAAATTTGGTCAAAATTGTTAGAGCCGGTTTTTAGATAATTAGCTCTATCCGCATTGATTAAAAAATGACCCACTTATAAAATTTTCTCGATTTAGTCCAATGGTCCTCTCGTATTTAAAAATGGTTGGATATATTTTCGTAGATAATTAGCTTAACCCGTATTGACTCAAATATGACCCACTAATTGAATTTTCTAGAACATGTGACTTAGACAATGGTCTTTTCGTACCTGGAGATGGTAAAATACAAAATTTAGTCAAAATCGTTAGAACAGTTTCTTAAATAAAATTAGGTTTACCCTGACCCGTAGTGAACCAAAATGACCCACTAATTGAATTTTCTCGAACATGTGATACAGACCAATGATCTTTTCGTAACCAAAGTTGGTAGATTACAAAATCTAGTCAAAATGGTTAGAACTGTTTTTTAGTTAAAATTAGCTGGACCCTACTGGTTGTGACTCAAAATGACCCACTAATCATATTTCCTCGAAGATGTGACTTAGCCCAATGGTCTTCTCGTAATTCAAAATTGTAGGATACAAAATCTAGTTAAAATAGCGTGAACCGTTTTTTAGATAATTAGCTTGACCCACAGTGACCATAAAATGATCGACTAATTGAACTTACTCGAACGTGTGACATAGCCCAATGGTCTTAGATAAAAAATTTAGTCAAATTCGTTTGAGTCTTTTTTAAATAAAGTTAGCTTGACCCTGACCCATAGTGGCCCAAAATAACCCACTAATTGAATTGTCCCGAACTTGCCACCCAGACCAATGGTATTCTCGTACCCCAAATTTGTGGAACACAAAATTTAGTCAACATTGTTAGAACCGTTTTTTAGATAGAAATAGCTTGATCCGTAGTGACCCAAAAATGACCCACAAATCGATTTTTCTCGAACCCAATGGTATCGTAATCCAAAACGGTAAGATACAAAATTTAGTCAAAATCATTAGAGACTTTGTTTAGATATAATTAACTTGACACGTAGTGATTCAAAAGTGACCCACTAATAGAAATTTCTTGAACATGTGACTTAGCCCGATTGTCTTCTCGTAATATAAAATGGCAGGATACAAAATTTATTCAAAATCGGTTGAGCCATTTTTTAGATAAAAAATAGTTTCACCCAGACCCGTATTGACCCAAATCAAAATTTCTCACCAATCAAAATTTCTCGAACATGTGACCCAGCCCAATCAGCTTCTCGTACTCAGAAATGGTAAGATACAAAATTTAGTCAAAATCGTTAGAGCCGTTTAATTAGATAAAAAGTGCGTACCCTCAGACACACACACATATACACACACAAAATATTTGCTCGTATTATAATATATGATACTCGTATAAAGAAAACTGGAGAAAATATAGAAGATTTCACAAAATATTTCTAATGATTTTCTGACTATAGATGGTACATGCTGAAATTTTGTTTAAAATGTTTATGCATTCTTCAAATCGTTTACTGAGATAACATATTTCACTTTATTCAAGGGAGAAGTTTGTTGCATTTTTCTTTATGTGTTGGAATGTGTGTCATAATATTTTCTTTACGCATGATTTATATATTAATTTAAAGATACATGTTATATCTCGACAATATCAACGAAGTAAATTTTGCATGACGTTTATATTAATGTGATTTGTTTTTAAACAGTTATACAAGTTTTTTGTTCTGATTTAAGATATACTTTTAGTTTATATATAACACAAAATATGGTTGCTGCTTGCAAAAATATATACGTATAATAAGTATGACTGTTTTATTTTTATTTTCCTCAGTCTAAGTATTTGTGACTATGTCATAAATCGGTTATGTGGAGCTTTTAGACAAATATTGATGGAATTTTTTCAACATTTACATGAATGTTAAAATCATATTTTTTAAAAATAAATATAATTATATATATATATTTTTTCCTCAAACAATAAATTGACATACAGGAAGTTACTAGAGCGTTGAGAAAAACATAAGATAAAATCCCTTATAGGGGAGACAAGGGCTTATTGACACAAAAATAATTTTTTTATAAAAAAAATAGGTATTCTTTTATTAAAAACGAGCTAACCCGCCCGGCGTTGCCCGGGCCCGAGATAATTGCAATCTTCGAGACAGGCGTTAACCCTCTCCCTCCCCATACCCGCAAATATAATGAATGATGTGTTCAAGAAAACCACCGTCACCTACATTAACGCGATTATTAAAAAAATAATTACATTTTTCTGATAATTAGAACATAACGAAGACGCTACGCTAAAATAGCCGGCAGATGACACCCCTTCCCGACCTCCAATTTCAAATCTACATCTTAATTAATTACCTCAATTTTAGTTCATTAGTAAAAATTGGCAATTATTTCCTTCCATTTTCGCAAACTAAATGGAGGAATCAGCCAGAGAAACAGATCTCTTTGTAGTTCAGTTTTTAAGGAAAGCAGATCAGATCCCTGACTGAAACTTCCCTCGGTTTGTTTTCACTGGCACCGGCAGATTTTTGGCAGTTTTTTGCATAAATTACCGAATTTACCGACCGAATTTTTCAAAAATCACATAGTCAAATGCATGATAGTATGTCAAGTACTAGCAATTGTGGAAATCATTGAATCTTGCAATTATGGAGGCAAAAATCCCTTAAATAAAATATTTAAGTTTATTCTTTTAATAGTTACTGAAATGTAGAAAACACAAACAATCTTCACTTTAATAAATACATGTTGAGATAAAAACAGGAACAACAATATTCTTGAAGTCCAATTAAAAAGATTTTATTCATAATTAAATGCTGAGAAGAAATATGATTTACTTCTTGACCACTATCAATGGTTGTTAAAACTTTCCGATTCAAATCACCACATTAAATTTTCGCAAACTCTTCGAGGAACTATATATTTGTAGACAAACTTAAAGAAAATAGCAAAAATGATAATAAAAAAATAACATAACTTCCTATCGACACCCCATCAGAACTAAAACTGCTTAAAAAATTAACGACCAAAGTATTTATACTCAGCTACGGGGAAAGCCAAAGTAATTAAAATGAATGTTCAATGTAACTGATTAAATTTGAAAGTAAACGGTAATTAAATAAGCGAATGGCAAGCAAAGAAGACGAAACTAAACTCCTCCTATTTGTCAACACAAATATGACACCGTTGTTTTGAGAAACGCACGCATGGAGAAGAGACTTTGACCGAGCGTTGATCGATGGATTATCTACTGAGCATGCGTGCCAAAGCGTCAAGAAAGCGATCAGGGATTGAAACGCCGTAATGAAAAAAATCCCTGACGTCTGGCCTACAGGCGCAGGTAGATTTCAAAGACGCAGACCGTGGGGCGCCTATTTGTTGGGAATTGCGGAAGAAATGAGCTTTTTGCTATGATGCGGTAGTTGGAAACGCCCACTTCGAAACCTAACTAGTTTGCAGGCGGAGCGGGCAGGGATTTTTTTTTTTGCTATAAGGGTTAGTCCTTATAAAAAACTTGTCAATTTAAAGTTTTAGATAATAATAAGAGGATTTATAATAAATTTAAGTGGATTTGATATCTTGTGAATTGACGAAGTTATGGATTTTTTTCTTCTAAACCCCCCTTTCCCCCCTTGGGGCCATTTTTAATAATATCAAAAATCTGTCATTCATAAATTTTGGGCGCCCTTTTCCTAGAAGTAATAATAACATTAAACGGATTCGATACGTATCATAATTAAGAAATTATGGGTTCTTTTCTGTTGTCACAAAAAGCCCCCCATTTCCCCCCCTTGGATCGATTTTGCCCATTAATGAACTTAACCGAGATTTTATGCCCCTTGATTTTATGTATCAGTTTGGAAGAGATTTGTGCAGAATTATTGCAGTTATCGTGTCCATAAAAAAGTGACATAGATAGATAGATAGATAGATTTATAAAGTTTTGAACTGGGGTGGTTTTGGGTTCTGGGAGTCATGATCGGCGTAGATCTGCAAAAATTTTCAAAAATTCCAACTTAGGTGAGAATGTAATAGGTAGTATTTCTTACGAAATCTACCTAAAAAAATGCCGAGAGAGCCTAGATGCGCGAGCACATTTGCATGTGAAAAAACTGACGCTGCTGCAGAAGCTAATGCTAAAAGTACACCGGGAGAAAGATGAAACGGTGAAACACAGTAAAGAATGCCGTACAAAGTCGGCGAGGCGGCAACAGATCGCTCGCGTAAGTGCCGAAAACAAATGCTGATGAAAAAAAAAAAAAAATTAAAATTTATCACGTTTTTTACATTAGTAATCAATGCTGAGGCAGAAGGTATGTCGCGTTTATAATTATTCATAAGTTTATGATCATTATTATATTTTTATTTTTATTTTTTAGCACTCAAATTATTTTCAGAGTTCTCCACTGCCATTGTTGCTTCTCGCGATTCAACTTCGTTTTTTATGAAGGAAAGAAGCTGTTCGACCTCCTTTTTTCAGTATTACCACTTTTACTAGTAAAATTAAGTGCAATTTCTAAAGGTATCAATTTCAATAATATGGGGAAGAGAATAGAACCCTAACATCCTGATATAACACCAAGAGAACTTAAATTTCTAATTTGAATTTCACAACTGTCGTAGAATTCTCAAAATTCCTTAACATTAGAAGAACTGTTTACTTGTTTTAAGTTTAACAGTTTGCTCATATGAACATTGATAACTAGGTCGTCACCACCATAGCGATTCTTTAACAAAACAACTGCAAATTTAAAACTTTATTCGGTATGCAGAAATCTAGCAATAGCATTATACGCACTACAACCAAGCAGAGGTTTTAAATTAAAAAAAATTGTCAATAGGAGTTAAATTAGTATTAATTTCAATGGCAGTAGAAAATTCTCTTCAAAATTCTAACCACGAACTACTATCACCAAAAAATTTGTTCATTATGAGGTTGGGTAGTTTCATCGATTTTTCTAAATTTCCGTTCTGAGAACTGGATTTATTTTTCATAACTGCAGTTTGAAAAGCGTTATTTTGATTCTGAGAATTACATTCATTTAAGAATTTCGTGATTTTGTAACTCGATTCAATAATTTTTTCACTATAATTTTCCGAAATTTCGATTTCCTTTTCGAAATCGGCATCAGAAATGACATCTTGAATGTCAGAATTTGATTTTTTTTAAGTCTCCTATATTTCATTTAATTGATCTTTACAAATGTTTAAAAGATCAAATTTATTTTCTAATGGCATCGACTCATCTTTAAGAATCGTACATGTTTTAGTACATAGCTTGGTATTTTGAGTACGCAATCATGAACTTTTCTTTTTTAAAGCGTCTAATTTGCACTCCTTTCTCAATTTACAGTTATTCAAAATAAAAGTAATTTAGACTGAGTGAGCTTACCTCAAACCTTCAGATAATAAATACATCAAATCGTTCGCTCAGACGCAGACGCCAGAATGATAAATCCGAAAACAACATTCAACCTATGCTGCGAATTTCAGAAGCTACTATTCACAGTCTATAATTCCTATAAGATTCTACTGGATCGTATTTTACTCCTTTTTAAGTGTATCATGTAGTCTTAAAATTGCAAGTTATGAAAACGAACTAACGAATTTATTCGTTCAAATCAATGTTTCAATTCAAAAATTCAAATCAGCATTATTATTACCAAGCAATATGATTGGTTCTAGTTGGTTATAGCGCCTGCTGTTCGCTGCAAGGTTACATCACATCTGAACAAAAAATTGAACACAGTTAATAATAATGGTTACAAGATATTTTGGCGATGCCTAATTTCGCCAAGATGTCAACAGAATGGGGGTTTTAACAGTCCGCTAAGTGGTCTCGAAAATTTCATTTTCAGAAAGTTATGCTGCTGTAAAATCAGAAAATATGATTTTAACAGAATTTTTTTTTATCGATTCTCAAACTTCGCAATGTAGGGCTTTAAAAAGAACCAGGTCTCAATGCTAGGTGCGAGCTCCACCAAAAGTGGTTCCCTTGTTAGATGTAACTAGTAGATTTGCGTTCTCAAAAACCACCCAGTTCGCTACCAAAGCCATCTATCAACATATTTCAAATAACACCCAGTATACATTAACTTAATGTAACGTTTTGCGTTATTTAATGTATCTTGTGCAATAATTTAATTTTCCGGTGTACATTATTGGAAAAGCATTACTGTCTTAGGATGAACGTAAGACTCTACACACCTGTATGCGAAAATGATTTGTATCCTAATATTATTTTGGAAAGATATTTCTATCTATTGTCAATGCAAAATCAATACTTTAATCAAATAAATAATTTGTAGCACGTGGTGCGTAATTTCACTAATATTACAAATATTATATTCATTTCGCAGTCTTAAAACATATTACATTACTGACAAATGTCAAGAGCTTCTTTGATTCGGAAACGTATTTCTCAAATTTAATGCTAACTACGACGTTATGTTATAAGTGTATAATGTAAGAAAGGTTTTATTCAATAGATACACGTAAGTGGCTCTGTTTCAAATTTCATATCTTATGTTTGCCTTGAAATATCATGAACGGCAATAGATAAGTGGAAATGCAATGAAAAGTTACATGCATTAAATTAAATCGGATTTGAATGCCTATTCAAAATCTGGAGATATCAATTTAATTACATGTCTAACTAAATAGGACCATATAAGTAAAGTTATCTTGTGATGAATATATGATATACGAAATACGTGCCCACAAAAGATTTGTTCTCTAATAATATTTTACATAGATATTTCTAGTTACTTTCAATGTAAAGCCTAAACATTAATGAAATAAACATTTCTCGGCATTTTACATGCGCAATTTTACAATAATATTTTATACATGGTTTAATTACGTTTTTCGCATAAATTTATTTCCAGTTTTAAATACAGGAATCTTATTAAAATGAATATTTTAATGCTATATATATTTAATATTCGGAACGCTGAGTTTGAAACATTTTTATTTCACGTTTTGTTGGGAAAGTGTACCGTACTTGCTCCCAACCATAAATGTTTTAACTCTTCACATATTCACATTTTAAAACATATATTTTCGCTTTCTTAAGTGAAATATGTATATATAGAGAAATGTAAAACAAACTAGAGATTTTTACTTAATTTCTAAAATTTAGAATATATTACGTTAATTTTAACAAGTATATGAATCAATTAATAGCTTGTGGAATAAATAGTATCTCTATTATCCTTCTGTTACATTGAGTTCCATCTCGGGCTTTCTGGGTTACAAATCATAGCCGAAAACCCCTTTTTAATGAAAATTTAATAGTTTTTTATTACATTTAATATATTGATTTAGATTGCCCTAACAGCATCCAACAACATTTTTATATGAATATTATCAATTATGTATTTAAATAACGTTTTGAAAATTATTAAAGCGACACTTTTCTATTAGCCGTATGCCAGGAGTTAATAGCCAACATCGCAAAAAATCGCCAAAAAATCGCCAAATCGTTACAGTCTTTTTTATTCTGCTAATTTCAATGGTTTAAGTGCGTAGTACAGTTACATTTCTGTTAAATAAGTCTTTAATTCATATTGTTTTATTTATTTTTTAATGAATTTTGTATTTCGTTATGAGATGTCAGCCGGAAACAATAGCTGAATTATTAATATTGTTTTAAGTGAAAACGTGTTAATCTTTTATAATTGAGCGGCACGCGAAAGAGACACATTTTGAAAATATCATGCGTGAAAATAATTTTTAAAACCATAAAAAAAATAGTATCTTGAAATACAGATTTCCTACAAAATGCATTTGAAAGAATTTTTTTTTTCTATTCGATGGTGTAAACATTGAAATTTTGCGATGTTTAGAAGCAAAATAATATCTCAATAAAAGCAAAATGTATTTGTCAGGTATTTCTACAGTCATTGTGACATCATCGTTACTCAAGACATGCTTTTACTTTATAATATATGTTTCGTTTCTAAGGGAAATGAGTAGATTGAAAAATGTAAAAACAATATTCGAGATTTATGTGTAATTTCTAAAACATTAAACATATTATGTTCATTTAAAAAATAAATATGGATCAATCTTTACCTTATGTAATAAATAATATCTATTATATTGTGGTATATATTTTGGTAAAATTATTAATAATTATTTATTAATATGCTTAACACATCAGCATGGACTAATATACTGGACAATTCATAATAAATATCTCAGCAATTTTCTGTTAAATCGCAGATGAGAAAATTCATGATCAATTTAAGAGATAATCAGCAATATAATAATTTGTTTGGGGATGATGTACAACTTTTAGTTATGACATTTGTTTTACAAGTGTGTATAAGGTAAAGCTAGGAGAGTCTGCTCACAATTCAACAGAGTAATAAAAACAGATCTAAATTTTAATTTTTCACTAAACTATGTATGGATAATTTTGACTTCATTTGTTTTCTATGCATTTCCATTACTAGTTTGCTGTTATGCTGAACTTTAATAGAACAGCTGTAATAAAACCAAGAAAGCTATTTTGTGCAATCTGTCCTTACAGGGTTGATGTGATTGCACACATGGGCATGAAAGATTGTTATTAATAATAACTACAATTAAATTGTTAACTATAATAATTACACTTAAATAACATTATTGTAAGGTTTTTGTAAAGAAATATTATTTTATTAGGTGTGAATATTTCAACATTATGATTCAAGAATCAGAAAAAGGAGAGAATTTTAAGAACAATTAAAGAATTTTAATTAAACAAAAAAAAATAAAGAATCAGAAAAAGCAAGCTCAGATAAAATTACAATATAACATTAACATAACTTGATAACATGTTTAACTTAAAAATTAGTCCATTTTCATTTCCATAGTTTCAATGTTTTCTTGTTTGCTGACCAAAGTAGTTGTCGTCCACAATTGATGCACTTATTGTTGTAAATCGCACAGCTTTATCGCAATCACCTACCACAAGTAATACATTGAATCCAGTCACTGGTTGAAGTAGTCTCCTGATACAGTTCCAGACATTCAGTGCATTGATCTTCATTGATCTTCGTTTTCTTTCCTTCACATTTTTTGGATCCCACTTTTTCTGGAAGCATCTTATCTTCAGCTGTTTGCTTTTTTTATAGCTTCTTCCTTCTTAAATCCTTGTAAAAACCTTATTCCTTCTTGTGTATATTTTGTGGATCATTAACATTCATTGCACCCTGCTTACTTTTGATTACGATGGCATGAAACTACTTGGAATGGGTGAAATCTTTTCCAAAATTTTCTTAGATGTATTCTGAGAATAACATTATACTCCCAAGAAGTTGATGGCTGAAAAATGCATGTAGCTGCTGCAATGGCCTTGGTCTAGAATATGCGAAGTGTGGATTTCAGTGATTATGACGAGTACCGTTGTTGAAACGGATTGTTGATATGTGGATTCTGATGGTTATTCAGCGGTTTTAGGAACAGTTTGATTCATGCCTTAATCACAGCCTAGCAAATATGTGTGTTCTGTAATCACTTTAATATTAAATGGTAAATTACAGGTTTCGATAATTATGAGGTTTTCAAAAAATATTTCAAAATTCATTCATTCATACGTTTTACAAGTAATTTGCGATTTATGCAAATTTATCAATAAGCTGCGTAATCTCTCCAATCATGGAGACTAATGGGAAGATTGCGTTATCTCACCTAAATAGTAGATGCACAAACTCTCCAATTTCGGTAGGAGAGATTGCACGGTCTTTTATTTAAATATGGCCACTTCTGAAACGAACCGTTGGTGTTCGCTCCGTTATTCTAGGTTAGTATCTTATGAAAAATAATTTAAGTTTAACATACTTTGTACTACTGATGTTCTATAAAAATTCTGACGAATAGTTATGAAAATTGAAGTACTTAACTCTGGAAAACAAAACAAAATAGCAATGCTTAATACAAGATGCTCGAAACAATCAACGTGCACATTCAATTAGACACTTCACTACTGCTGTTGTGCAACTATCTGGAGTCTCTGCGCGCGCACTCTACCCTTCCCCCCGACGCTCTTTGTGCGCAATATCTCCTGGCTTTCCCTTACATATGTTTATAATGCTGTTGAGAGAAAGTTTGTAGTTGGATGCATGCTCCTCTCATCAGCAATTTATGAGATAACTGGCGATATATCTAGAATTTTTTTTAGTAGTCAAGCACAAATTTTAAGTGTGACATTTGTTTGTTTTATAAGGGTGTATAAATATTAAAGCCAGCAATTGTTTTTTTAACGTCTCTCTCCACAACCTTTTCCTATAACGTATATGCAGAAAACTTCTGCCCTGCGTCTAAGAAACGATTAAAAAATATAATGTTTTCACGACCAGAAATTTATCGAGATATGATATATTGAATTTTATGAAATTTCAGTGTTTCCCACCACTAAAAGAGCGTGTTTTCGTTTTTACAGACAGAAAACATAGAACTTAAAAAAGTAAATAAATAAACGCATATCACTTTCAAACTGAAAAAATAAAACTTAAAGGACTCTTGCAGATCATGATCAGACTTTTTTTCAAAATTAGATAGACATTTGAATTTAATTTATTCTAAAAAATCCTCTTTTAGCCGGATCATAAATGTTCTTTAAAGTAAATTTACATTTTATTTTGCATACACTGTTAAAAATTTGCAGCACACTTTCCAGTCATTTACATAACCGTAATTTAATCCTATTCTGACCATAATATGGGCAATAATATAGTTAGAATAGAGTTAAATTACGGTTGTGTAACCATTTTCTATAAAAACGTTCAAATGACAGGGCAGTTTGCTGCAAATTTTGAACAGTGTATGAAATACATTTTAAATCTAAACATACGTTTGACAAATAGTAATTGTTCATATGCATTATGCATTTTTATTGTTTTGGATATCGTTTACAAGCTTCTAACGCTAGACTTTTTTTTTTGTTCAATAATACCATTTTATGTAGTGCCACTTAGTATGTTTAGCCTTCTTGTAGCTAGGTTTTTTTTATGTGTTTTTTTCATATACTTTTTTAAATTTTCTAATATTGTTATTACGCAAACTCTTTATTTAATTACATTGAAATAGTTTCCATTAAGCGTTCCCACACATGCGTGTAATATGTTTATTTTTTATTTGACGAATTACATAAATGACACATGATAATATATTTTTATATATTATTTAATATATATATTCTATTTTTTTTCTAGACTTCTATTTAAAATTATAATAGTTTACATTCCTATAAAAATCATTCTATGATAGTAAACTTATGTATGCTTGGGACATGCAATGGTCAAAAGTTTCACAAATATATCACGTGATGAATTTTAAAAGGATCAAAATCAATAAAGGATTACTTTCAAAGTGAAAATATAATACTTGAATCCACAAAACGTTAAATGATTCTTGCAGTTCGTGAGCAGAATATTTTTATAAATCTGATATATATCTTTTAAATTGAATTTATTCCAAAAACGCTTTCTACAGTGGAATCATACAAAGATTTCTAAGCTGAAGAAAAAAATGCGTTTAACGTATAAAATTCTAATTCATTCTAAAATATTTTTTTTTTATCAAACAGCCGATACTTATATTTAAAAATTTCTTCGCAATTTCCGTAAATAATTGTCTGTATTTAGTTCTATATATTTTTTCCTGTTTTTATTTACTGTAAGTATAAAAATTACGACTTTAGTGAAAATGACAACATGTTTAGACTTTCAGCACTTTTACCTCTCAACTATAGATTAATTTCAATATTATCTAATATCAGACCAATTAACGAAGTAATTTTTTTCAGAGAAGCAAATTCTTAAAGATTTGCAAAATGCACTGTCAAATAACAGATGCTACTATTTCTTATTTTTTGATATTTTTACTGCTCCGTACTTAAAAAGTAAAAATGGAACCATTATAAGATCACTTCTGTGTTTGTCTGTCCGTCTGCCAGAGCCTTTTTCTCGTAAACTATGGAAAGTTCAAACTTGGGAAAGTTGTAAAACCTTTTTACCCACATATTTTCAGATTATTAGCCTTTCACAAATATGTTTAGGAAAATTTTAGGGGGCTAATTTAGTTACTTGAAGAAAAAAAAATTCCCTTCTGTATATCATGTGGGGTATCATGTGAAAGATCTCGTAATATTGAACTCAAAAATGTATTTATTTTAATTTTAGGTTTTATATTTTCAGAGGTATCGTTGAAAATGTACAGCAAAAATAGCCCCCCCCCCCGCCTCTATTTACGAATCTACTGAAACTAAAATTATGAAAACAAAATTAGGTGAAGTGGGAATTTATTTAAACCTTGCAGGAAAACTAAAACATTTTTCCTATGTAACATAGACTTTGAGAAAAACGCATTTTTCTGTTACACGCATACTTTACTTTTCGGGTGGTCAGCGGGAGAGGAGACGGATGCTGGAGGTATATATCGACGTGGAGTCATCCAATGATATTTGATAATGATTTTCTAAAATAAAATGTTGGTAATTAGCCGAGATATTAATTAAGTTACTTGGAAAAAAACCTTTCATTTTATATATCGTGTAGGGTATCGTTAGAAAGATCTCGTAACGTCGAACTCAAAAAATATATTTGTATTATATTTTCAGAGTTATCGTCTAAAGTATACTGGCAAAATATGTCCTCTCCCCCTTCTATTTTTGAATCTACAGAAACTAAAATTATAAAAAAATTAGGAATTGTAGGAGTTTATTAATTAATGAATAGTAATTAATAAATTAAATGTACGGAACCCTTTGAGTTGTACTCGTACTTTACCGATTTATTTACAAAAAAAAACATGCTGAGATATCTTCACTTTTATTTTACCACTAGCAAGCTTCGCCCGTTACGCTGGTCGGTGTCTCCAAACGAATTTTGAATCAAACTAAATATACCGGTGAATTGCATTCATTCAACAATGTACGCTTTTGGTCAGACAGCTACAGGAAAATATGAAAAGAAATAGCATATCAAATTATTGCTTTGGACTACTAAGTATTAATTGTCTGGCTATAATTATGATCCTCATATTCATTATTCCAGGAATAAGGATGTTGATCTCGGATCTCAGTTACCCTGCACCACGTGCCGTGCCTTGAAGTGGCAGGATGAGACTCCCTGGATATGTTGCAGTTGGCGGTAGTAAAGAAGATATAGTAATGGATGCATTTCTAGAAATTATAACTTGTAATGTTAGAAATATTGATGAGATAGCGCTAAAGGCATCACCAAATTATAGAAAATGTGCAATATTGAAAAAGTATAGACCCTCGAAACTTTACTTCAGCAAACATATTTTATTTAAAAATCACAATTACATAAATATCGCAAGAATAATAGGTACTGTTATATTACTGGGCGCCAGTAAAAACTCACCAAACCTTGTTTCAATTGGCATCATTTGAATTGGAACATTTTGCGTGACATTTTATATGTATTGATATGTTTGTGTTTATGTATTTTATTATGATTCTATTTTAGTTATTTTAAGATATTATATCGCAATGTTAAAATAATGGCTAGTTGTTATTAGCTAACGTTAAAAAAATAGCAAAAAAAAAAAAAAAAAGATTGACAAGATTAAAAAATTTTTGGCGATCACTGGCACCCAGCTAACATAAAAATACCGAATAATATTCAATTCCAAATTCACGAAGCAGACAAAAAAGTTAAAACAAAGAGCCCGAAAACTGGCATTATTGAGATTTCATCTAATCAAAATATCAGGTGATTTTTTTTTCATCCAGTATCTTATAAATAGCCAAGTATTGTTATCTTAAACAATGACGAATGTATTTTAGAAAATATCACTTGGCGTTCAATGCAATAAATTTTAAGGTTTTGTCGCCAAAGGCAACGCCAAATTCGAAAATGTGCAATATCTCACGAATTGTTGGAGTTAGAATATTTTTATTTGGTACCATTCGATTCAGCATGCAAAAATACATTGAAATATGTTATCATTTGACAAATAAATATAAAACCCGATTTTTAAGAAATTTTGTTATTGTTTGTTCCCATTTTAACCCATTTAGGGATGGAATTTTAGGAAAACTTTCTTAGTGCGCCTCTACATCCTAAGATGTATTTTCCCCGCAATTTTTGTGCTTGTAGCTTCAGTAGTTTGGACTTTGCGTTGATGATCTCCCAAGTTAGGACTTTCTTTTACATAATATAGAATTTTATATACAGATAAAATTAACCATTATTATTACCTAGCAGGCTTTGCTCGCTACGCTGGTCGGTTTCTCCAAAAAAAAAAAAAAGAATCAAACGAAATATATCGGAGAATTTGATTGTGTGTTTTAAAGAAACATGAACTTTTACCCTCATGTCCATCCACATTGGTGTAAAACGATGCGAAAGCCATTACGCTGTTATATTTTCTAATGTGTTACACGAAATTTAGGCTGTTAAAGACTAACTTGTTTATTTAATCATTTATAGTATGGTTTTCTAAAGAACGATATAACGATATGCAATATACTAAAACTATCCCTGGAAAATTAACAATGCAAGTTACATAGAAATCCATTCAGCAGAATCTTTAAAAAAGTCTAATGTTTCATAATTGGGTTCAACTAATTATAGAAATGCCCCCCACACCCCTAATTATTTAACTAAGCAACATAGAACGATATGTTATGCACTAAAACTTCACCTCAAAATTTAGCTAACTAACAGTGCAAGTTCCAGCAAAATCCATTCAGCAGAATTCAAGGTATAAGCGGAAGGTCGAAATTCCCTTTGCATTATACATATACAGTAGACAGATAAATGTATCTTTCATAATCATCTTCACCTGTTGATAGAACTTTCAGGAATTTTGTAGAAAGTATATGCTGGTATACGCCATCAAACTTCTGGAATTATTAAGACGAAATTCTGCACACTGTCTGCAGCTATAATGTATACTCTCTAGTATATATTCTCTGTCTATACAGTATATGAACTGTTTTTTTACGACTACACCATTGACATCTTTCTCCCATAGCTCCATAACGAAACAATGTAGAAAATCAATTCTTGGAATATTATCACACTGCGAAACTCCTATCAAAATACGTTCAGTAGAACTTTAAAAAAGGTAATCTTTCATAATCGGGTTCGACTAATTTTATCTATAACTTCCTCCCGTAGCTCTATAAATAAGCAATATACTTTACTTTAAAACCTTTCTAAAACAAATTACCTAACTAACAGTGAAATCATATAAAAATCTGTTCGGTAGGACCTGAGTTTTAACCGATCGGAATGGAATAAAAATTGGCGTTTTATAAATATTATAGATGATTATGATATGATTTTTGTAATCGGATTCGTTGTCAAGCTTTCGCTTCAGAAAACACAACACAGACGAAAATTTTGCTCCAGAGAAGTACCAACCATCCCCACAAAATTGCCTAACTAACATTGTAAATCCCACCATAGTCCGTACAGCAGAACTCAAATTATAAACGGTCGGAATGAAATACGAATTTGCATTTTAAATACATAGTAGATATATCTTTCATAATTGTATTCACCTTTCCTAATCACTTTCCCATTAGCACTATCACTAAGCAACATAGAATGATATGTTATAGGGTCATTAACCATACCTGAAAAATCACTTCCATTAAAATTTGTTCAGTAGAATTTTTTTTAAGTAATCTCTAATAATCGGGTTCACATAATTTTAGAGCTTTCCTCTTTAGCTCTATAACAAAGCAACGTATAATAGCTATACGCTAAAACCTTTCAAAAAACATTTTCTGATTAAAATGTGAATATGCGGTTTATACTTATAGTAGATGTTGATGTGATTTAATGTAACAGGATTCATCATGAAGATTTCGCTTCAAACATAAACGATGCTTTCAACATTGTGGCTAATACGCCAATTGGCGAGGTATCCGATTGCGGAAAATTAGTCGAAATCGTATGAATAACTACCCAAAGAAAAAGAGAAACATGGCTGAAGACTGAAAACAAATAAAGAAGTAATACATAATACTAATCAGACCTTCCACACTTTATTTGGTACTTCTCCATTATCCCGTCGACCGCTTTTCATAAAAAAACTATCGCCAAACTATAAGATTTAACGCCAAAAATGCAGTCCCATTCACTTGACGTCAGAAGTATTAAACGTGTTTGTTATGTCATGAAGCGGTTTTAATTCGACAATTACCTGTATTTTCCATTTTGTTTTTCTGATATTTTAGTTATTTCGTTAATTAAAATAAAAATTGCGTCCTTAATGGCTGTGCTATGACATTAAAAGAAAAATGGGTCCGGGCGCCAGTGATATTTGTGAATATATAAATACATATGTATATACATATATTGTATATATATACATACATATATGTATATATATATGTATGTATATACATGTATATGTAGATATGTGTATATATGTGTGTGTGTGTATATATATATACATGTATATATATCACTGGCGCCCGGCTAACCGAAAAGTACCGAAACATGCATTGTAAAAATGTTGTGTTTCATAGTTAAGTGCAATATATCAATTTCAACTGACGTCGCAAACATTTATTCACCAGCCGAGAAGGATAATTAGGAAAAATAATGTAAATAAATAAATAACCAAGATTTTTTTTCCTATTTTCATTAATATATTGTAATTTTTTGTGTTAAAACTTACTGGACTCTTTGGTGAGTGGGGCTTTTCCGAATTTATTTTATTTTATTTGTTTATTTTATGTTCCAGTGGCAACATTCTTCCATTTGTTTATTTGGAGTTCATGTTTGGCGATGATTTTTTTTTTAATGAAAAGTGGTTGACGGTATAATTGAGATGTACCCTTTATTTTAGCAATCACATTTTATTTTAAATCGTGGTGTTTATAGAAATAATAATAATACACAATTACATAAATATCCGCAAGAATAATATTCAATTCCCAATTGAGCAGTTAATGTTTCTATCTGCAAAAATAAACTAAAAGATTTAATTTGAATTTCTCCCATTGCTATAGTAACGGACGTATTTTTTTAAATTATCACTTGTATTGTTACAGAATTGTTAGATTTTAACGTCCAAAACTTCGGCAAATTAGAAAAATGTGCAATATCTCACGAACTATTTGACTTATGAGTATTTAATTGATAGCATTCGATTCAGCATACAAAAATACATTAAAATATGTTATCATTTGTCGCGTAACTATAATACCCGATTTTTAAGGAATTTTTTTAAAGTTTGTTCCTTTTTTTATCCCCCTTAGGGGTGAAATTTTTGAAAATCCCGTCTTCGTGCACCTCTACATACTAAGAAGTATTTTTCCTGCCAGTTTCGTCTTTGTAGGTTCAGTAGTTTTGGCTGTGCGTTGATCATCTAGCCAGAAAGGACTTTCTTTTATATATACAGATTTCGTCTTTGTAGGTTCAGTAGTTTTGGCTGCGCGTTGATCATCTAGCCAGAAAGGACTGTCTTTTATATATAGAGATTATATGCAAATTAACGCAAACCATTCCGTTACATTTTGAAATTTTATTCTGACTAAGAGATTTTTTATAAATGCAATATTATAGTCTCTTATATAAAATCCTTAAAAAAATAATCGTAATATTTTTAACAAAATAATATTTTACAGGGTGTCTCAAAAAGTTTGAAATGTGGGTTTTTAGAAACTTCAAATAAACGAATCCGAAATTATAGTCCTTTCCGCAAAGTTGTTTTTAAGTTTTGTTTAAAAAGACTATCCGCATTATAATATGTTTTGAAACAACTGGAAATGAATTTAACATTAGAAGTCCCAAATTTTAAACCTGCGTGATTCCTAAACTACTCCATATCATTACTTCCAGTTTGCTAAAGGAAAAATTTAAAAAGAAATCGAAATGTAAAAACATAATTAGTTGTTAGTATTAGAAATTTAGAAGTTACTTACAATTTCTATATCTAGACGAACTAAAAGCAACATTTAAAGGTACTTAGGACACTTAAAAAGCCGAAATTTGAAAACAATGACATTTTTGTCTTTTTATATCTTAACTAGTCAGTTAGCCAAAACCATAACTTTCTGCTACCTCATACATGTTAATACTTTAAACTTCACTATCATCACATCTAGAATAAAATGATTATTTTTCGTCATTCTGTTGTACGTCAGCTGCTTGAGAATCGTCGGGTTACCTGGGTGCTAAGCACCTTTCGTTGCGCGAGCAGCCGATGTACAACACAACTGCAAAAATTCTTTGTGCCGTGTCCGGCAGGAAAAGATCCCTTTTCCTTGGGATGCATATTTTGCTAAGTTTAACGAAAACGCGAGGCTAAAATGCGTGGAACGCGATTACAGAAGATTCTTTCCCAATTCTCATCACTATTGAATTTGAATGAGAATTTTGCCAAATTTTTCAGATATAGCCAAGTTGGCTTCATTTATGGTCACCTATTTTTGGTGCCAGATTTGGCGATATTTCGCCAAGTGCGCCCAACAATGGCAAGAATTAGACGCTGGAAAGTATGAAAATATAGTGTTAAGTATATAAGATTTGGGATGATGATTGCGAGTATCATTGCAGAGATGAAAATTCTGACTACGCATAGACGCTGGAACGGTGCAGATATTTTCGGCATGTTGTATCTCCCATCGCCCAACGTCACTACAAAGTCACCATGCATCGTGCTCTACTAAGCTTGATCTCGCCTCCGTCAATTCCTCGGATAATTTTGTAGAGACGGTCCGGCTACTGTTTGCTTACCTTTGCCCAGCGTCACTTACCTCGGCACAAGGGGAGAGGGATCCTCAAAGGGGCTCCCTTGTCCGAACAACTGGGATTGGCCTACGGGATGTCCTTCCACTACCTACGGAAGAGGCTGCGAGCATTGGCCCAGTCCTTGCGCCGGGGAGAACCCGCGCTTACGAGGGGGCCCCTAGGCCCACAGGACCTGATCTGGGGCCTCGTTGAGTCCCCACAACGGGTCTTCTGGGCGTCCCCGGCTTTTTCGGACATCCCTTTTCTACTGGCAGACCACGATGAAGTATTAGTCCGTCCGTCTCCTGTCTCTGTTGTGTCGACGAATATCTCCTGTGCTGAGAGTCCAGTCATCTTCCCCACTAAAGGGGACGATTCGGAACAACCCGATGGAGAATCCGCGGAATGACTGACTTCCGGTCACCTTCCCCGCAATAGGAGTCGGAACCACATTCGGCCGAGTCGGAACCACTAGGAGGGACTCGCCAGATGTTTGAAGATATGTAAAAGATAAACTATATGGAATATTTTTAAAAGCTTTGTTATTTATACTATTTAAAGTTTTCGGAAACGGGTTATGCAATAAAAATAATTATTTCTAAATGTTACCAATAGATAGCGCTTACATGTTAGGGATGTTTTATTAGCAAATATGGATTAGCTAGCCATTCTTCAATACTGCGTTTAATATGACACTTATAAAGTTTCCAGAATCTTCGAATAATATTATATGCTTATAAATATATATAGGATATTAAAAAAATTGTGGAATCTATTCAAATTATTATTAATGCAAAGTCAGATTTATGAAAATTAAATTGTAGAGCTAGCCTTCAGGTCCCTGATCTACCGATTTACTAGTAATAATAAAAAAAACATTCACATTACAATTTTTTGCCCAAAAGACAGTTGAGCATTTCTGTGGAGTCCCGAAAATATTTTGGTATCTTTCTGTTTGTTACTTAGTCAGTCTGTTCCATGATAAGTGCCGCAAACATCGTCCGATTAGGTTGACATTGGGTATACACAGGTAAGTACAGGCGGGGCGATAATTAATGTGAGCGTGTTTGATAGTATGTAGAAGCTAAACTATATGGAATATTTTTAAAAGCTTTGTTATTTATACTATTTTTCTACTTTTCTACTTTTCTACTCTTCTGAGTTTTCTGAAACGGTTTTTGCAATATAAATAGTTAGTTTGAAATGTTACCAATAGATGGCGCTTACATGTTAGGGATGTTTTATTAGCAAATGCCATTAACAATCATTAATCCAAACAGTAAATAAAATCCCGTTCCAAATGATGTTTATCCTAATAAAACACGATGTACATAAAACCTAAGATATACTACAATAGTGATATAACACAATCAATAACAAATTCCGAATGTAAAAATAAGTCAAGGGGTGCAGAGTCCCTTGAAGAAAGTACTAATACTCTGACAAAATCACATGGTTAAACAGTTTATCGGAATACCGTTGCATAAAACTAAGTTTAATTTGACGCTTCTAATTTCCGGAAGATTTGAGGTAACCTTTAAACTTATAAAGATATATATTATATGTAACTTCTTAAAATTTAAATTGCAGATTGTAGGACGTTAAATATTATGGAAAGGAAATTAGTAAACAATGACTTGCAGAAATCCCCTGATTTGTAGATTTACTAATTAGTAGTATACACAAAAGTAAAATACATGTACTTTTTATATTTAGTTAAATGAATCGCTGTTTTTTTATATCACTCTTATGTGAATATGCAATATTTATGAATCGAAAGTTGCTGTTTAATGTTTAAGATAGTTTCTTTAATGAGTATAAACATAAATGAAAAAATTCTGTTACTTACAACTGTGTTGGAAACGCATTTTTAAAAACACACCTTCAAAAGATGTATATATAATAATATTATACTAAGATTATTAATAATGTTATATTATACTAATATAAATATTGCATTATATATTTTATTTTACGAAAATTTTCCTTTATTTTTAGCACAGTGGACACAAAGCAACTGTCAGATTTTTTTAAAATATTTATGTATATACATTAAATAAAAATTACAGTTTTCGTAAGTTATATGTTTTGTTTGTTTTGAATGATGAAATTTAGCACGATAAGCTTTCAAAATAATGTGTTGTTATGAGAGTCTCAAAACTTATGAATACTTATAAATGCATGAAAATATTATTTTTGGATACAAAGCGTGTTACTGATATAAAAATCATAATAGAACCTACGTAAATAATGTTACAAAAGAAATAGTGAATAACATTTACACATTTTATTTTTCATTGTCACGCCAATACGCAATATGTATTAGCATCAAAATAAAATTATACAAGTTTTGCACTTTGTTCCTGACTTGATTTATTTTTTAAATATAAAAATGACATACTTTAACGAAAGAGTGTGCTATAATATTCATTAATATTTATAGTCTTTTTCTGCTAAAAATATAGGGATTTGTTACTTCGTTCGTACATTGTTAGTATTATTTATGGACTTAAGTATTTATTCTGTAATACACGATTTATTATCAGTGTTGTCGTACCATAGCATTTTATCTGATTTAAAATAAGTATGTTTAACATTCACATGCTAAACGTCTAAGTTGAATAAAAGTATATGTCTCCCCCTCCCCCTTTCTCTGCCGTATACCATCGTATAAAAATGCGTCTGTTACAGTCAGTCAAATGAAGAAAAAGACAGAAAGAAAAGAAATCACCACCGCCACTATCCCTAACGCGTTAGTCGATGTTTTAAGCATTAAATTTAGCTATTAAATTTTTCCGGTGGCATCTTCCGTGATAGGGTTTACCATCGATCCGGTTGGCAACCCAGCGAAAGGAACTCCTATTCCACGCGATTCCTTTTGCGCGAAGATACTTTGTGGAAAAGGCGGCACGGAAGATGCCACTGGATCACGGTGGAAACTAGATCACGGAAGATGGCACCAGAAAAATTTTAAATCTAATTTCAATATGTTTAAAACGTCCATCATCGGGTTACTGTAGGTCGGGGCGCTTAATACGTCGGTCGACCGCTGCTACTTCGAGATCATTATCGCTCTTGGCGGTAGTCGGTTGTGGGCAAGTGAGACAGACCGCAGCCCCTTCGCAGAAAAGGCGACGCGCGTGTGAAATAGAAGGTCCCTTTATTTCTGTTTCCGACCGGATAGGTAATAGAGCATATCACGGAAGATTCCACCAAAAACATTCAAAAGTTAAATCAAATAAGTTTAAAACATCGAACAGCGTGTCAATGTGGGCGGGGGTTTCATTACATCGGACGACTCTGGCGGCTTCGAGATCATTATAGATCTATGATGATTTCAATCAGTAAATTGTCGCAGAAAAATAACAAAATAGCCATTCTATTATGTATTACGTTTTCTTTCTAGTTATTGTAAACAAATAAGCTGAGGGGACCGTCTTGATAATTTCATTGTACAAAACGCAGAAATTTTGAATACAAAATCCTAAGTTCGATATCATATATAGAACTTAGGAATCTTTTACCCGGTATAGCAAACGGGAAGTCTTGTGGTCAGGTAGTTCAGGAACATTAAAAGTTTAATGCTTAGAACTTTTAATGTTAAAATAATTTTTAATTGTTACAAAACAGATTCCACTGCTAGAATTTTTTTAAACATAACTCAAAAAAACTCCATTGTGGAGTAAGTTTTAATTTAAGATTGGCATATTTGAAGCTTCTACAAATCAATTTCTGTTAAAAAAACACATTGGTTACAATCCATATTTTTTTTTTTTTTCAAATATTTGATAGATTCATATATAGTTTAAAAATTTGTTTTGATAACTGGGACTATATTAACAAAATTATTTTTAAAAGAAGAAAACTGTCTTCATTTTATAATCTTATTAATGTATAAATTAATATATATATATATATATATATATATATATATATATATATATATATATATATGTGTGTGTGTGTGTGTGTGTTTACTTTTAGTTTAAGTATAAAGAATATATTAAATTCAAATTAATCGTGATCAACATTATTTTCTAAGATATATCGTTTTACAGCAGCATCACACCTTTTCAAAGAAATTTGAATTAAATCAGAATCAATAAAAAGTTCATCTTATAAATGTCAGAATGACATATAAAATTTACTTTCCATTTCAATCATCTTTAACAGTATTTACCTCTTTATAAATATTCTTTGTTCCTGCATAGAAAACGAAAATACTATAATTTTGTATTTCAGAGTAAATAAGTAAACTAATTTTATAACTTTGAACGAGTAATTAAATATAGAGATTTAATTATTTATTTACTTGTATAGAAAACAAAAAGGAGTGGTAATTAAAATAAATGTTTTAAACAAAATCTTTGTGAAAAAAATCATTAAGCCTTTAATAAAGACACATATAAGTAACACTAATTACATGTATGTGTAAACTGTTGTTGGAAGAAAAAGAAATAATACAAATTTTAATAAACATATATTTTGAACTTACTAAACGCAATACATCAACATTTTAGCTTGCGTAACACATGAAAAAATATTTGATGCAGAGAAATGTGTTTATTTCCATAGAGATATGATGTACTCAGAAATACTATAACTTTGTATTTCAGAGTGAATAAGTAAACTAATTTTATAACTTTGACCGAGTAATTAAAGACACAAATTACATGTATGTTTAAACTGTTGTTGGAAGAAAAAGAAATAATAAAAATTTTTAATAAACATATATTTTGAACTTCTAAAATATAAATTAGACTTACTAAACGCAATACATCAACATTTTAGCTTGCGTAACACAGGGGAAAATATTTGATGCAGGGAAATGTGTTTATTTCCGTAGAGATATGATGTACTCAGAAATGTCAATCATATTGCATATTTACTACTTTCAAGTAGTGTGAAATTTTTATTGTCGAAAATGAAATGCACTACATTATGTAGGAAAATATCAAAAAATTAAATAAACTTTATCGGAAATTTCATTTAAAAACAATACACTGTAAAAAAAAAAAAAAAAAAAAAAAAAAAAAAAAAAATCAGTTAAAATACGGAAACTGTTTAATAATTTTAAAATTGAATAAAATATTTACAGTCATGATAATAGATAAATTAACTCTTAATAAGCTGCGTTTATAGAAAATCCAAATTTAACTATAAATACATTTTATTTGAGTAATTCCCAGTGTTTCAATCTATATGTCAATTAATTTAATTTCCATAAACTTTTTGCTATATTAAATATTATAAATATGTATTTAAAGTTATTAACAACTAGTTCGGGCTCTTAACGTGATTTGTAACTTAATGAATAAAAAAATATAATTTTGAAAATTTCTGTAATTTTATATTTCTTGCATAAAGCATTGCATAAAGTGTTATTAAAAAAATCTACTTTTGAATTTTAAAATTTTGAGAGTTTTTTTTTTTGTTATATTGTATGTATTTATTCTTTTATAATCGCATTCCTTGTTCATAACTTTATCTTCAACCATTTAAATGTTATTTAAATGTAAATTATTATTTATCATTATATTAATATAACGATGTTAAAATAAAACTTTCACATATATGAATTATTTTACGTATAGTGAATTATTCACTTTCATAAAAAAAAATAATAAATAAATAAAAAAGTACACTATAAAAGCAACAAATATCTATAAAAAAGGACATTTTATACTCAAGCAAAAATATTCATAAAATGAAAAGAATAACAATAAATGTACATAAACATTTTAAAAGTGGATTTCCTTAAATTATTTGTTCTATTACAAAAACGGTGCTAACTATGAAGCATATCAGAAAAGGCTGAAAAAAAACTTCGTGTCTATAAAAAAAAAAATATTTTATTAACTCTAGACCATTTAAAATAATAAAAAGTTATTTAAAAAATCTTCCCCGTTTCGGCACGTCTAACTTGTCTGAAATATATTTGCAAGTCGTTTATCAAATTATCATTTTAAACATGTGTTTATTTGCTTTAAATGAGAGACTTTAAAATTCTTTAAAATGTGAACCTGTGATACTGAAAATAATAGCGTTTATAAAATGTATGTCATAATTTTTATTTTATTTTAACAACTTTTTTCGAAGTCATCTGTTGAATATTTGATCTTTCAATATAAATTTTTGCTTTTTAGAAACATCGTATTTAAATAAATTACCAATATTTTAATTTATTTATATATAATAGTTTAAGCATTTACTTAAATTTAAATATAATAAATGTTTTCATTAAGGTGGATTTCCACAATTAAAATGAATTTATTATTATTTTTTTTATACATCTATATAACAAATTTTCATTTTGGAATATTCGGGTACACATTCGAAAATTTTCAAATACAATATATTGCAACCACGTTAACATGCACAATGTATAAATGTCTGTACTTAAAACAGTTTAATAATAAGAACTAAATATACGGTTCTATAGAACTGGGCTGTTTTTTGTAAAGAAAGGTAGTTTTTTGTAAGGGTAATTCTTCACAGTTCATGCTCGTATTCACCGTCTACCTAGACCAAGAAAACCTCGGTCAAACACTCAAATGGTATCTATATATTTAAAACGCTAAGCGTTTTGTTTCGACAATCCGTGAGAACAAACTACTACATCAAATTACATAATTCTTTTTTTAAATGAAAGATATTTGGTCACAGATTTGTTATCGTACATTCGTTTGTTCGTAAATTTAATTAATTAGCTGTAATCTTAAATTAAAATTTTACTTCTGCTTATGACGTCATAAAGTCGGCAATAGGATTAACGCCCACTGTTGCGACGTGCAGAGTTTATTTTCTGAACTCAATGATTGCGAGCATAAAAAATAAATATTAAATATTAAAAGCACGTGACTTTTAGGCCGAATTTTTTAATTTGTAAGTTAAAATATAGTTAAAATGTTTAAGTATTTCGGTAAAAATATTTATCCGTGTGTTTTATAAGCAAATAAAAATTCTTATTTACTGTGACGTCACGGAAATATTGTCCATTGGGTTAATTTTATCATTAAGCATTATAACTTTGTTGATGGCATTTTTTTCATTACAATTAAATGCAAAATAAATTTTTATTTGTATGCATGGTGCTTAAGCATAAATGTACGTGTGAAAAGTTTGTACCGGTGAAAATGACGTTATGCTTAGCTTGAAATGCATTTTAACATTGATAAAACTAAAAAGAAAAATTTATATGATTGTGTCAACATGGCGTAATATTGACTGATATTTCAATTTTTAATTTTAAATATTAGAACCGAAGCCTTTATTGGTTGCTTCATCTTGAATGCATACCTTGATTACATGTTACCAATTACTTTTTTTAAATTATAGGATTACGTTATAGGAATTATAGGATTTAAATTATTATGATTTCCTTTTTTAATAAAACAATTCACAAAAGTAAAGAATTTCAGGAAAAAAAAAACTTGAAATAATTATTGTATTTTTAGCTAGAATAAACAATGTAAGGCTAATATTTTATAGGAATTATTTTGGTAGGTTTGTTATAAGTTCATTTAACAGTTCCTTATTAGCGGCAAAGACTTATTTCTTTCCCTGTGAATTTTTCTTTCGATGTCAAAAAATGGTAGTCTACTTTTGGATGCCAACCAAAACACAGTGGCAATATTTAGAAATGTATAACGGTTGTGACAACAAACGGCACTATCGCTTTAGCTTTCATCGCGCTTACATCACTTCTAAATACTAAAAATTTAATTTTTTTACTACATTTTACAATTTCAATTCTTACATCCTCAATTAGAAAAAAAAAATAGCTTTCGATTGAAATTTATTTGAAATCTGCCGTTTAATTTAACGACTTTTTAAATAATTTTCAAGCATGAAATATTTTTCAATTCTATCTCAACAATGACCATCCGTTTGTTTTAATAATGTAAAATAGCCCCTTGGAAAGTTGCAACAATTGAAAATAGGTATCCCTAACCTTCATGAAAAGTGAAAAAAAAAAATAATAATAAAAACCTGATAAATCATAAGATCAGATTATCCATAAGATAGAGTATTTTGGCGCTAATATAAAATCTGTCAAAAGAAAAAAAAACTATTTTTAGTTTATGATTTACATAAAATTGATATGTTGAATTCGTTGATGTATATGTTGAATCAGAATATGCTAGGAACTGTTATTTATTATTTTTTTTAAAGATCCATTGGATACTTAACTGTATAAGAGACCGACTGTGATGGAAAAGGAATAATCATCCTGATTTTGTAAAGGGATAGAAGAAACCATACAAATAAATTACAATTGAAAACATTAAAATTCTCCCTCATCTGCATATTAATTTATTATTTTTAACAAAAATTCTTCATTTTTACATAAAAATTGATTAGCTTAAAACAATGGATGCGTTTTAGATGATATGGATTTGAAACGAACAATGATTAAACAGGACATTTTAAAACTTTTTTAACGTCGAATTTCAACGGTGCCTTTGGGCAGATGCAATACATATGCGCATAGGAGCTCATTAGATTGCATTATAACAGGGAGGGGGGTGCTTATACTATGTTCTTTTATTTACTGAATATGAGATGAAAGTTGGAAATTTGTATAATACTTTATGATAGGACTATTTATATAATAATTTATAGGTCCATAAACCCTTTTATTTTTTTTTATTTTTTTTATTTTTATTTTTATTTTTTTTGTCGTGGGGAATATGGTGGTAATGTCAAACTGATTTCCATTACACATTTGTTTACGGAGTGTTCATTTGGAGTTTGCATCGGAAATAGCATTTCACTGGGGGGGGGGGGGTAAAATGAAATATTTGAAAGACTGTTTCATACGAAGCCCTACTTAAATTATAAAGAAGCTTATTTTACTGATATTGTTGTAGTATTTTTTTCCGTCACGTTTTGACTGGTTCCATCTAGTTTATTATTAATCTTAGTGGAGATCGGCAGCAATCTGATCCAATCACCTTAATCGTGAAATTCAGAGTTCGACGGATGCTTCCCAGGTTCAGGTAGATGGTGAATACGATGGTGAGTCATAACTACGAATTTTAGCATTCAATTGACACTGCATGTCCATATACATGTTTGAAATGAGTCCTATCATTCTTCATTCTGTACAAATGACCATATTTTCTGAAATCCGTAATTATATTACAGAGTAACGTTTATTTTAAATGATTTAAAAATAATTAAAATTCTGAACATACACGCCTCACACTTTTGAAAATTTTACATTCGATTCTCGCACAACTGCACTTTATTTTAGATAAATGTCTTTATAGTCCGGGAGGCTGCGGCATTTTTCATTTAACTAATTTATACAGACAATTCTTCAAGTATGTAATTGATATTACTTAATCAATCATGAAAAGAGACATCAGCTGCCACGACCGCGGTAGATGCAGTCTTGCGATACCGAAACATAACATGTGAAAGCACAAGGAATGGAAACCCAATTGAGTAAGATTACTACGTAGAAACATCCCACAGTCTTCCGTAATCAGGTTACAATTAATTTTTCTTTGAATAAGAGATGTTGCGGATAACGATACCGCGTTTACGGTTGTCGTAACATCTGGTGGCTGTTTTAATGATTTATTAAATAAGATCGAATGCCTTCTTGAAGTTCAGCTTGTATAAAATGGTTAACTAAAAATTGTCGCTGCTTCCTGGACTACTAGAATAACTAATTATTTTCGCTTAGATTAGAAACATTTGTTTTTAAGTTTACAAAAAACAATGAAGTTAATTATAAGTCAAACAACTTTCGGCAAAATATACCAACAGGTTTTGAGACTGCAACAACAAAATATTTTAAACACTAAAAAGTAGAAATTATAAATAAAACAATAAGTGTACAAATTTCAATTACAGAAAATAAATATATATTTTATTAAGTTTTAACAAATGCATCTTATATTTTTCAACAAGTAGAAAAAAACAACAACAAAAAATAGAAAATAAATAAAAAATAACTAAATTTTTCATATTTTTATTTAATTTGTCAATATAATACATATGAAAATCTATGTTGTCTGATTTACACGAAACCATTTTCAATAAACAAGAGAGCATCCAGTTGAAAGCTTTGTTAAAATTATCCTAAATTTTAATGCCTTTTATTTAAAAAATACAATACACAGGAAAATTTATGTTCTCTGATTTATGCATAAAATTTTCAACAACAAACATAACAATTTTTAGAAAGTTTTTTCTTTTTTAAATTATTATTATTATTATTTTCTGCTTTAAACGATGAAACATGCCACGTGAAACTTACAAAATGAAATTCTGCTACGAGCGTCTCAATCCATATAAATATTTATAAATTCATGAAAGTGCTTCTTTGAGGAGTAAAACGTGTTTCTGTTATAAAAAGTATAATACAATGACAAAAACTGTCATAATGACAAATGAGTAATATTTGTACACTTTTTTTATGATTGTCTCGCTGTATTGCAATATAAATTAGCATAAAATTAAAATATAGTGCAGAAGATACAGGATTTTGATCATATGGAATATATTTTATTTTTATTTTTTTGCTGATAAATACAAGATAGAAGAATATTATATGTCTTTCCGATTGTTTAATGACGTTTGTATTATTTGTGGTTATAATAATAATTTTAAAGTAACATTTTAAAATATGCACAGAGAAATGTAAGTTTTCAATTTTCCAGTCTTAATCTCCTATAATTCTTTTAAATAAAATCCCATCAAAAACGTCACCTGTAAAAAATGCACAACCAAGTCTCGTAACTCTTTTACCGTAAAAAGTTCTGAGATCGTGTAAAGCCAAATTTAGCTATCTTACTAACTCTGAAATTTTCATTCACAAACCACTCCTAATCTCTATATCTTTAAATAATTATTATTTTGTGACTTGGCAATTACTCAGAACAGGGAAGTTATTACACCTTACTATGTTATAGGATGGGATGGGATAATTTGATTAAGGCAAATTATGTACGCCCAGGGAAGTTATTACACCTTAATATGTTATGGTGTTATTTGATTAAGACTAATTATATACATCACATTCTCGTGCTACTGCCAAGTCACAAAATAATAATTAACAAAACACGTAGAGACTAGGAGTGATTTGTGAATGAAAATTTCAGAGTTAATAAGAAAGCTAAACTTGGCTTTACGCGATCTCAGAACTTTTTACGGTAAAAGAGTCACGAGACTTGGCTGTGCATTTTTTACAATGACGCTTTTGATGGGATTTCACTTTTTTTTGTAAGTAATCCTCCTTTTCTTGATTCAGGGAACTTTTTGGAGATCATCCACTGATTTTCGCTAAGCCCACACTCTGTCCCTATTATTTTCAGGTACCAAAATTTTGAAGCATTAGTTTCGTTTGCAAAGTCCTGTAGATAAAAAGAAGTTTCAGGTTCCTAGGCAAGCACTAAGCTATGGGAGAGGGGAGTCAAAAGTACTCTCAATTGCTTCCAGGAAATGTGCTATCCATTTGAGATATTACTCGCAGCCCTAGATTCTTGATATTTAGCACAAAAAGTACTGTTTAGGATTAAAAGAAAGCCGAAATTTAAATTTCCGGAAATTTTCAGTAAATCAAACTATATTCAATTTTTCGATGGTTTATTTTTTTCGTTTATTTTTTCGTCTTTTTTTATTTCCGGTTTTTTTATTTTTTTCTTACTTTGTAACCTAAACCCTACCTTTCTTCCAAGTGTCAAGCTGCTAGGACTACAAAATCGAATTATTTTCAAACTTTCGACTTTTTATAAATTTATTGATTTTTCGATTTTTCTTCACAAAAGTTTTCTAATTGTCATGCCAATATAGTAATTCTTTGATCCGTCTTCTTATGATCATTTAGGTTCAATTTAGAGATAAATCAAGAGAATCTTAGAGTCACCATGTTTTTATTTCGAAAGGACTATCAAGCCATAACCAACCAGTAATGTCGGGAGTACTCTTTATTATCCTATTTATGAATTTTATATTTGGCCTGTTTCAGTTACGATGTTATTTTTTTAGAATAAGAAAGCTAAAAAATGAATAGTTATTTTTCATTTTATCACATTTTGTTACTTAAATTTCTAAGCACTACATGATTTTTACATGATGCAATAATTGTTTTTTCTTTTTTGCTTGGATCAGCATCAATAAAAAAAATATATATATAGTATGTATATTTATTACTTTTTCGTTAAGTAAAAATCAATTAGCAGATTTATCATTTGTGTCAGAGTGCTCGATATTACTTTAATGTTTAACTCTTACGAATATACTGCAGAAAGTATACTTCCTACTTAGACTGCACTTTAAGAAATACATTTATTTATTTTCAAATAAATTTGTTCCAAAATTCTGGTGACAGTAAATCATTTCAGCATTTTAGCGACCGAATTATTTTGCCCAAGAAAGTGTTAAAATGCATTGTTGCATCCGTTGTATGTAGAGTACGTATCGTAAGTAATATATAAAATGTAAGTTATAGTACTATGCATAAAAAATATGTGCTGTACCAATTATAAGTTGTCACAAGTTGTATGCCAGTAAGACTTTTCCTGTTGTATGATGTAAGTGTATTGCAATGTGTGTATTTAAGGTTATAATTTATAACTCAATAACTAAGTATGCATAACTATATTGAGGTAATGTATCAAACGTGAAGTAAAAAGTATTTGTATAAAATGTTTTACTGTATGAAAATGAAATAAAAATTTAAACGTATTTTTAATTTATATCCACAGATGTTAACAAACAAAATCTTCTAATAAGTCAAATTTGTGTGTTTATATTTCTGTTATATAATTTATTGGAATTTAATTGTTCACTTTTAAAGAGGTTTCTTTAATTTTTTTATTCCTATACAAAAATAACAGACAGAATCTCCAAATAAAAAATTAATTTCATTTGACAAGTAAAACTAAAATGTTATGTTTATTTGAATAACTTCAATAATCTTGTCGTTTATTTATGATACAAATAGACAGATAGATATTGTGATTAAAAGAAAACCAAAATGCATTCTAATATTTGCACCAATGATTAACATTTTGTTAGAAAGAAAGCAATATGTGCTTTAATTTCGTAACCTATAGTTTCAATATCTCATGGTTATAAATAAACATTACAAACTAAACAGAAGTCGCCAAAATTTTAGATTCCATAGATTTTGAAACATATCAACAAAAATATTTTCAAAAGAAGAAAACTGTTATGATTTTGCTAAGGTTTATTTTCACAAGGATATCGTACATAAATGTCAAAAAATATTTCATTTCTTAAAATTTTTAGGATCAAAAGAACATATTTAATTCAAGAAGATCAAATATAACCTATTTTAAGAATGGCTATATATTATTTTGAGCACCATCATACAGGTATTAGAAAACTTTTCGGAACTCTCTAAAGTTTATTAGGGTCTGCAGAAACATTCTCCTCATAAACCTGGCAGAAAAATAAAATTACGATATTTTATTTCTATAAATATTATTTTGTGAAACCTAGCAGCTGTTTTTATTAAACTATAAATATTTGTTGTTACTTCGTAAAAGAAAACAATGTGGTAATATTTTATTAAAAGCAAATATGAAAACTAAATTCAAATCATCTAATTAAATAAATACTAATCTGTGTGTGAAATAAATATACAGAATCTTAAAGATAATAAATTTAATGTATGGAAATTCTTTTTGAACTTTTTAAAAACATAAAAATAGAAGCATTTTAATATTCACATTTATGTAGAAGGACGAATGATAGATAATATTTGCGGATGAAATTTAAAAACATATGTTTATAATTTTTTCAAAATCACATATTTTAAACATCACTGAATAAACTAAATGTATCAAACTTTTAGAGAACATAGATTACATAACATATAAACAAAAGTATTTGCAGAAAATGAAATATGTATATATGAACTATTTTTTTTCGGACTCTCGAAATATTCGTTCTGATAAAAGGTGTGTAAAAATTTCCGAAATTATTTATTTTAAGGAGTGAATATAAAAGACAATAAAAAACATAAATTTTGCATCAAGCATGAAGTCGATCGGATAATTAGTTGCCGAGATATTTTTAATCCTATTTGCCACACTCTTTGATTTTTCATGGCCCTGTATTTCATCCAAATTTCAATTCAAAGATATATTTTAATTGGAAATGAGACGCTTAATCAGATGCAATAAACCGCTACTTAATAGGATTATTGTTTTTGAAGTTATAAGGATGTTTCTTTTAAGCAATTCAGTAATCGAGCCTTTAATGTTTCTGACGTAATCAAGCCACGATTTTATTCGAATTGCAATGCATTTTATAAGTAGTTTACCCTTTTTTTATTTCAATATTTTACATTAGGCATATCCATGACGTGTAAGTATTACGGTAAGTATTACGGTTATTTACCCCCAACGACTAGTTTTAAATTTCAATGATTCTACTATGAGTATTCTGTGTTATCTTCTATACGTTTGTAGATGAATGCTTGAATTTTGCTTGTCATTTACGTATACAATAAATTTCAACATTTCACTTCATTCAGTTTTTTAATGTTCATATTATGCAACCCTGCGCCCAATCAAATAATGAGATTTTTTTTTTTTTTTTTGAAATTGAACCACTTTATCGTAGCATATATGTCATGACAATACGAATATTTTTATGTGAAAATGAAGTTTTCACGTTCAAAAAGCAACCACATGCCAATAGGCGTGCTTCTAAAATACGGGTTTATAAATAAAGTTTACTTTATAGGATTTTTTTTTCTAAAAAAAATTTAAATTCTATCTTAATAAGTACATTTATCATCACTCTGTAGAAAACATAATTTGCTCATTTCATAAAAACATAGGTTTATCATGAAGTCCTTACGATATAATCCATACATATGATCTTGTAAAACATATAAAATGCATTCTCGGACTTGTTCTCTTTTTAGGTGCGTTCGTAATTATATAAATACGTAGCACCTATAGTCGTCGTTTGGTCCGTCCGTCTGTCCGTCCGTCTGTCTGTCTGTCTGTCTGTCCGTCTGTCCGTCTGTCTGTCCGCATATAACAACGCAAAAACTACCCGACCAAATGGTTTGCAATTTAAAATATATTATCTTTGCAGAATTTTGTCGAGACATTTCAAATTTTATTAAAATCGAATCAAAACTTTAGGAGATATTAATAAAAATATTTATTAAGAAATTTGAATTTTTTTTTTTTTTAAATCGGTGCTTTTTTGTTATAGGAGCTTCCGAAGTTTAATCGTCAAGCGACCGAGATACTTATTTTATGACAGAAATTAATCTGCAGACGATATAATTCATTTCACTGAATTAAAAATCATCAAGATCTGAATATTTATATAACTAGCTGATACATATATATCTGAATATTTATATAACTAGTTAAGATATTTGTATGAACAGTGTCATAAAATATATACTTAACTAGCTGTTTAACCCGTTCTACGCACGGGATATCATGAATTTAATTCTAAAACGTGCGTACGAACGCACCTCGTTTGTAACGTTTGACGTACAATTTCCAACTTGTTCATTTTAAAATCATTTGTCTTTATCGTTTAAAAACAATCTCAAATACCTGCTGTTTATATACAGATATGATCTATATCGTATAGTTCTCTGTTACTCTCTGCCCCACCAGTGGCTGAGAGGTTCTGCTCTCGAAGCTGGTAGACGGGAGGTGCTGGGTTCGATCCCAATCGCGCCCGACGGCCTAATCGTTCGGAGTTTTCGTGGTTTTCTTCGAGTCGTGGATTTATCCATGCGTAAATACGGGTTAGGTTCCCTTAGAAAGACCCCCGCGAAGGGCACTCCCCCCGGGTCTATATCCCAAGTGTAGATAATTGGCCGTCAATAATCAACCCAACCCAACTCTATTACTCTCTCGAAATAGCGTTTTCACATCACCTAATGCTTCTTCCTTTTCAAATAATTTATTTTTAATTTGTCTTTTTTCCTTTTTCTCTTTATTTTTATTTATTGGGGGGGGGAAGAAGGTAAAACAGGGAAATAATTCAATAGCAGCTAAAAAGAGGATATTTATACTCAGCATATTTATACACATAAGTTGTAAATATACATGCGACGTATATGAGCATATTTATACACAGAAATATTAGTAACTGAATTTAGCTCTTATACTTATCTTTTTAACATAAAAAAATGCATTTCTGATACATTCTGTGATGTTATTTTTTTTCTCTGCCTATTATGTAATAATTATTTTAAATTCAAAATACTTGAGAGTTCTCATTTAAAATAATTTGCTTAAATATATCATGCCGTAATCTAAAAATTTGAGATTCATTTCATTTTGCTATGTAACGTATGTGTACATCTTTTTAAAATAAATTATTAAATATTTTTTAAATAGTTTTTATTCTATTCTGTCCTAACACATACTTTATTTTAAACGTTTTGATGCTCTTGAACCAGCTTTTTTTTTTGTTAAACATAAATTAGAACAGCACAAAAAATATTTTAAACAAATAAAATAAAATAAAAAAGTGCATTTTGAATTTTTTAACGCAAAATAAATCTTAAAATTTAAAACCAAACACAATGTGGAGAAATATTTTAACTTGTGATAAAAAAAGAACTGTTAATCTATTTAAACTTCTATTATACAAAGGCAGTACTAATTATAAAATATATAAAAATAAACTGGTGAGAAAAATTGCTTATTGTCATTTTAAAACATCTTAACATACTCCCGTTAAAAAATTCAGTATTTGTTTAAATGAGATGCAATTTATTTTTTAATCCAGTTTTACAGACAGCACACTTGTCTAGTTTATATTTGGAAGTCATTTATAAAATGCTCATGTTAAATAGGTGTTCATTTTCTTTAGGTAATAAAATTTTTATGTTGTGAAATGAAAAAAAAAAAAAAAAATCAGATTCTGGTATGCCTGAAATAATTTTTATTTTATATGAACGAATTCATTTTCAGTTGTTTATATGATGTCATTTTCAGTTGTTTATATTCAGTCGTTTATATTCAGTTGTTTATACACATAAATGTATTTTTTTTTTATTAAATTATTTTAAATATTTTGTAAATATTTTTATTTGTTACATTTATATCCACTACTCAATTTTTAAGAATATTTTTAGCCGCCCACAGGGTGGCTTATTCTTTCAATCTTTATAATTTTTCATGTTTATGAAAAGTCACAGCAATCCATCGTTGCCACAAGTTAATCTCGGAAAATGAAACATTTGAAGTTACTGAAAAAATTAATAGCTCAAAAAGTATCTATCGCAAAATTGTTAGACAAACTGCATTAGAAAGGTAAAAAATTGTATTTTTCTTGATATAAATTTCAAATCGAATGATTATGCCTTTTTCAAATAATGAATTTCAAAAATTACTAAACTTCACAATGAAGTTCTATAGCGAAACCTTCACGCGAAAAAAGATAATGATAACGGTTGTTGCTTTCGGTCGAGAATGGACCAAACGATGCTCGTATTTTAATATTTTAACCGTTTTTAACGAAATTCTGTAACTTAGAATATTTTTTCTTTGAATAGGCAATAGAAATGCATAAAATCGTTACAAAAATGTTAAAATTACAAAAAGGATAGATGCAAATTATCAGATATAAAAAACAAAGAAGAAATTTGGTACTTTCGTGTTATAGCAGCCACCAAGCATGAAATATTTGGTACTTACGTATTAACGCTCCCGCAGCTACATATTTGGCGGTTTTTAAGTGCCGCCAATCTTTCGTAGTACTAAAAAATGGCGTGCGTGCGCGTGCGAACAAGATTGCTCTGTATTGGCGCATTAACTTCTGCTGCGGTGGCGTTTATACGTAAGTACCAAAAGTTTTTGTTTCTGTTTTCATTAATATATTGTAAATTTGGTACTTTCGTGTTATAGCGGCTTCCAAGGATGAACTGCCTAGCGGCCAAGATTTATCGCAAAATTATACAGCATGTATGACATTATAATAATATATGATATATATATACAGTCAAACCTCGTTACCACGAACACGTTTAACGTGAATTACTTTTAGCACAAACTGTTTGCGACTGTCCCGTCCATTTGTATGTAATGTATTTAAGTTCGGATAACACAAACTACTTTTAACACGAACAAAAAACTTTTCCCCTTGAGTGTTCGTTGTAACGAGGTTTGACTGTATAACATTTCTTGACGAAAGTGGCCAAGTTATAGTCATATATGATACATATATGATGTATATATATGACATGTGTATATGATGTATATACGACATATAAGACATAAATAATATGTGTATAATGATATGGCACATATAGGAGTGTTTGGAATATATATATATGCGTATATAGGATGCATATATAAGCTTTGAGATGATCTTGGCGAAATCATAACTGCAACCTTGGCATAATCATAATTGTGGGAGCCGCTATAACACGAAAGTACGTTTTTTTTTTTTTTTTTTTTTTTTTTTTTTTTTTAAGCCACACACAGGGATAAGTCTTTCAGTCTACAGTAAAATTCATGTTTATGAAAAGTCACAACCACTCCATATATAAAGGGGGACAACCTTTATATACATAGCTATACAAATGGTTGTTACTGGCGATATTAAAAATCAAACTGTCTTTCTTTATTATGCCGATACTTCCGCTTGTATTTCCTTTCTCAGTCCCTAATTGCCCTGCAGTGGGCGCAGACCCCATTTAAACAATAATATAAAGGATCCAACAAAATTAAACCCTTCGTGGCGGACATTTCTAAGGAGGTCCCGTGGCCATATCTCCCATAGGAACGAAGTTACCCCCCCCCCCTGAGGGCAGACATTCAAGGTGTTCAAACCGCATCATGTAACATATCAAAAGTTTGATCTCGTCAAGCACTTTTGGCAAGTCGTACTCTCCTTCCTCCTTTTCTCCCCCCCCCCCCCACTCCCGTCAGGAGCAGTTTTCTTTTTTAATTTATTCAATTTCTCATAATTATTTTAGTTTTTCTATTTTTCTCTGTTTCATTGGGCCGGACAGCTCCAAAATTTCGCCTAAATTAGCTGTACACCGCCTAAAGGTATTTCCCCCCACTTCTTTTGGCGCCTCGGTTTTCACGTATATCTTGAGGGGGGGCCCATCAGAAGGACGCAAAAGGGGCATCCCTTTTAAAGTCCCATCTCTCAATTGCAAGTGAGGATTCATTTTAAAGGTCTCGCAGAGCACTTGTGTTTTGTATAGCTCCCCCCCCCTAGCGCTCTCCAGGACCCCGTCAATTAATGCTAAAACATCATTTGTTAAACAACTTCTCTTACCTGTATCCGTCATAAAAGCTGCTATCATAGAACTTTTCATTATTTTTTTAAGTTATCTGTTAAGTGTTAAAGTATCTTGAACCATTAAAAATAGTTTAAAGGGTGGCATTAAGCCAGCACATTTGTAAACAACATATACCTCGCCACTTCTCAGCCCATTGGAGCCACATTTTTTCTCAATTATATTTATTAAAAATACTTCTAGTCACCGAATCTTTTTAAAACTTGGTGTGTTCGTTCCCAATATATTCCGCCAGCCGCACAAAAAATCTTAGAGCGTTAACTAAATTCTAAAGTGGAAAAGCTGGCTTATGCTAACAAACCCTTTTTTTTTTCTTTTTTTTTGAATAGGTAGACTTGGCTGAAAAAAATCTCAACGATAAAAGCCGTGGGTGGCCAATCTGTATTCTGCCGTAAGGTAGAATTTTTCCCGCTTGTATTTGAATAAATCTGTTGATATTAAAATTAAGACTGTCTTGAATATTGTTAAAATTATTAGTTTTACCTTTAATATAATTCTACATTAGAATCTACCTAATGAAAAATGTTAATTTTGTAATATTCGAAATTACGTCATAAATTTCTATTGTACAATCCAAATATATTTAAAAATTCCTTTTAAACGGGTAAAAAATTATGTTAACCAATGTAAAATAATGCATATCGTTATTATTAGATGATTTATTAAAATATCAGTTTTTAAAGTTCTTCATTAAGGCATAACTTTTCAGAGTAATTAAGTGTTTTTTTATAAAATAATAATCCCGAAATTAAAAACAAATTATATGGCAATTATCTTCGAATAACTCTCGCAGTTTTTAATAATTTTCAACTCATCATTAGACAAATTGATATTTATGATCGTTAAAAAACGTTGATGACATGAATGAATTTAGCATCATCATATTTGCGACTTTTTTTTACCTGAATATGTCAAATAAAAAGGTTCTTTTAACAACGTATCCTTATATACATTCAATCTTATACTTTATCCATAAACGATATGTTTAATTTTCTTTGTGTTATTTTAGTTGTATTTTTATTATGAAATAGGTACTACAAAAATTACAACATTCAATTTTTTTATGATAAAATTTTCAAAATCATAATTTGCCAGATAAATTGCGTCATGTTAAAGTTCGTTTCATTAATGAATATTAAAAAATTCAATTTTTTCCTGACGCATTAATTTAGTTTAAAATAAGTGTGAATGCAGAAAACATTTTTTATTTCGTAAAGTACAATATTGAATAAAAAAAGAGAAAAGTTCAGATTACCCACTCCTTCGTAGCAAGAATATTTAATAAAAATTAATTTTATATTAACTATGCGAGAAGAAATTCAACTGAAAGAAAAAATATATTTTAAAAAATCCATTTTCTTTTTTACAATTTTCTTAAAAACGTAAAGCAGATAGCTAATTTAGGAGATACATATGCTATATATATACATAACAACTTTTTTTATGTATTTTTATTTTTTTCATTTTGTATGATTATTTCAGTTGTCTATACAATACATGGTAATTTTGATTATATATGTGTATTTTATCGTCCGAAATATGAATTATTGCCATGAATTTGCTGGTTTTAAACAGAAGAATCAGAACTTTTCTGAAAACAAAGTATCACAAGTAAACGATTTATTTATTTTATTTTATTTTATTTCTTTTTTTGGGGGGAGGGGGGGGGTTGATTGTAGAGTTTGAACATCAAAGTTTGTAAATATCGAATAATATTTTATAATTTATGAATAATATAAGGAAGAGTAACAGAAAAACTGTTCCTGTCTTAGGTTGTTTTAGCAAGAAACAAAGTTAGGTGGTATTTAATTTGAACAAAACCGTCATATTAAACATAGATTTAATGAAAAATAATGAAGATAGCACTTATACAGGAACATTTTTATGTTTTAATATGGTACTGAATGCAAATGTTAATATGGTAATGTAATACAGTATCTGCATGTAATCTGGTTATTGCATGTAAAAACCATTTAAGTCGCTGAATTTATGTCGTTTAAGTGCTGAACAAAAATTAGAAGATATCATTTGAAGGCGAAGGAATACACTGACTTATGTGGTAATTACCCAAATTATGGCTCTACATTTAAAGAAGCATTTGCGAAAAAAAATGTATATTTGGAAAAAAACTTGACTTATGCGGTTTTTGAAATGATCTATTTAAATATATGTTTAAGAAATACCTTTCAAGTAAATTGAATTTTGAATGGAAAAATTCATTTCAATAGTCTTCTAAACTTCCTTAAACGCTCTCAGTTATTTATTTTTTTTTCGCGAACTTTTAGACAAATTGAATTTTTTTGTTCTTTCTTAAAAAATAAGCATGGCACATTATTCAAATTAATTCCTCTGAAGGAAACTAATTGAAAACATTTGTCATAAAAAAATCTGTTAAATAAATTATTTTTATTAATTGGAATTTTTTAATTTTCTTATTTTCCAATACTATATTTTGTATATTATTATGCGACAACAATTTGAATTGAGAAATTAATTAAGCTTGTATTAAAAAAATAAAATACTTTTAATATTTAAAGATTTATTTGACATTGAACATTAACTTAAAGATGTAAGAAATCAGCATATGTAAAGAATTTTTTAAATATTTAAAATAATTTTTTTCTTATTTAATACTGTATATTTTGATTTTTAAATGTTTTATTCTATGGTTGTTACGACTTTACACTTTTTTTAATTGGCATTTTATGAGAACAATTATAAGTATTTATCTTAAAATTTGTGGTTTGAACTTTATGTTTAAAAACTTAATAATTGAATTTTGATTTTTGATTTGAAATAACAGGTTTTTAAAAATAAAATTTAAATTTAATACCTTTTAATGGTCGATTAACATTCGGAGTCTGTAACATGTTTTTGCGCATCATTAGAATAATAGTTATTTTGAGTTCTTTAAAAAAGTAACCATAACAAATGTGTCAAAAAGAATTAATCTAATAAAAATTAGCATTATAACATTTAACTATCTTTAAAAACCTATAAATTAAATGACAAAACTATGAATAATAAATGTGACCCCTTTTTTAAATATTATACTTAATTCATTAACAGCACCTTTAATCTTTATAAGGTTTATTTTTAGTGTATTTTTTATCAGATAAAATAAATTATAAGAAATAAATATTATTTCAGTTTTTTTAATTTTATAATAATATAAATTATACACAAAAAACAGAAAAACTTTATTATTTAAAATTTGTTTTCATTTGCCATGAAATATATTCAAAATTACTGTACGTGCAAATATAATTAAAAGAAAATTGATGAAATAATTCATTAAAATATTTTCATTCCTAAAATATAACATTACATAAAAGTGAGTAAGGTTCAAATTACTCACACATTAGTGACAAGAACAATTAATGAAAAAGGAACATTATATTTTTAACATGAAATATTTGAAAATAATTTCAACGAAAAAGACAGCAAGAACTTTTTTTCTAAGAAATTGCATTTTCGTTTCCACAATTTCAATAAAAACGTAAATTTACTTAAACTTAGTTGATAATTAGCAAAACAAAATTTTTATTTTTTTTAATAAATACTGTCATATTTAATTCTTTTTTTATTTAGATAATATGTGTTTCTCTTTAAGGTTGTTAAATCATTTTAAAATTCAAAATTACTGTTTATTAGCCGAAATATGAATTATTTCATTAATTTGCTGTTTGAACTTTTTGTTTAAAATAGTTTCTGAAATAAGGAATTACACACACGCGTACAAAAGAAATCCTGTCCGTAAAATTATAATCTGCGACTAACACTCTCAGTTTTTAATTGTTTTCGCACATCATTACGCTAATTGGTGTTTCAAGATCCTTTTTAAAAACAAATATGACAAATGTTTCAAACTAATTTTTGTTAAGAAAATTAGATTAACATTTGTGATATATTTTAAGAAATATGTGACAAAAATACGATGTTCCTTTAAAGGCATCCTTCCTTTTTTTACTTTATTATACTTTCTCCGTTAAAGGTAATTTTAGATCTGAACAGATTTTTTTTTTCATTTTTTGTATTTTATTAAGTGATTAAATATAATAAATTTTAAGTTGAATTTCAATCTGTCAATTTTATAATGATAAACATTATCCAGATGCATAATTTGACAGAAAAATATTTAAGAATTTTAACGACTTTGTTATAAGAGAGTAGTTATAAAATCAAAATTTCCCGACGTATATGACGGTTCGAAATAAATAACACGAGTGCAGACATTTTCTTCGTATCTAAAGTACAACACAGCATAAATATAAGAAAAAATTCGATTATTCACAGCATTGTGAAAAGCATATTTAATATACATCACTAAATGTTAAAAGATGTTAAACAAACACCATAAAAACAGTAAAGAATTATTACATATAAAAAGTACATACATGTTTAGTACATGCAACCTTTTTCAAAATTAATGAAAAAAATCTGCAGTTGAATGATCTGCAATGCAATTATTTGAAACGCTATCTTTCATATTTTACACGTTCTAACTCAGATTGTTTTTATATTTCTAAAAATTATGAAGGGCACAGAATCAAAACAGAAATAAATATCATTATCAAAATTAACATCAAAGTAAAAATAAAATATATATTTAAAAAGAAATTAAATAAAATAACGTGAGTAATATGAGAAATAACGTGAAAAACGTCACTGGTGACCTTTATCATCATTGCATAATAGATCACGGAATCATAATAGATAACTATAGAAATTCTCATTTGTTTTAAAGAAAGCTTCAGTGAAGGCGAAACATGCAAACAGTGCATATGTAACATTTTTACTGTTACCTTGTACTGTTACCACACCTTGTAATGTGGCATGCGTTACCAAATGACAGAGGATCAGTGACAAATTACTAACCGAGTCTCTAATTAAGTGGCACTTCCGTGTAGATTCAACCTGAAATGTGTTACAAGAGCATTATCTGAAATTTAGTATGGTGCAGCCATCACAAAATTTTCTTCAATATTATTCTAATAAATAAACTAAGAAGTATAGTGCATTCCTTTAAATTTAATTTGTAGATACAATGATCAGTGAATTAAAAAAAAAACAATGGCACTCCGGGAGTGCCGACAGAAGTGAAAACATGAACAATTACGTGTGTATTTTTTGAATCGTCAGGAAACGTTTTATTGCGCAGGAAATACTTTTAAATGAAGTGTTTTTTTTATTCATTATTATAAACTACTACTACAAAAATTATATTACAATTTTCATTTAATGCGCTATTGTACATGAAAAATAATGCATATTATTTTACATACAAAAATTGCAATCTATTGCTTAAAACGTAAATTTACAAATAAATGAAATATAAAATTTAATTAATTGATATTCTTTGAAATGAATACCAATGAAACTTATGAATTTTCATCCACAATTTAAACAACTCTCAATACATTCATCATTTCTTCCATGAGATTTAGTTTCATATCTTTTGTAATAGCATTTATCTGCAAAATAGGGTTTCTGCTTCCTATCACTCCAAAAATGACTTCTTTGCTGCCTGTCTTGTTTATGGTATTCGTTAACATTATGCTTTTTTCTATCTTCATACTGCGCGTATTGTTTGCGGTATCTATAATTTCTATCAACATCAACAAACTTTTCTTTTCTATAAAATGATTTCACTTCATTTCCGTATCGGTAACCACGTTTCTTAAAACTTTCGTGAAATATTTCATTATTTTCATTTTTTTTTATATATTACTTCCGTCGATTTTTCTCGTGCTCATTAAATTATAATATTTTCCGTGTTTTGTTATTTCATTTTCATCTTTTGATTTGGTCTCGTGAGTTGAGTCACTTTTATCTGTTTTCACCGCGCGTGCTAAATTTATCTTGAAATTATTTTCTGAATTATTTTTTATTCATAATACCAATCATTTCGCTTTCTGCACGTGAACTATTTCCTTTTGATACTTTCGCTTCATTGTATGAATTGGCAACATATACAGTGGTATCAGTAACAGTGTCGCGAATTCAGTGGTTTTTTCCCATCTCAAAAATGCCCAACGCGCCTAAAGAAGTTTTCACTTCAAAAATGTAGAATTCAACACCGCATCCTGTTAGGTATTCAAGTACAAATTAAAAACAAAATAATAATTAATAACTTCAAATATAACATTTGGTAAATTTCTACCCAATAGAAACTGAAGAACATATATAATGTCCATCGACGAAATTGCATAGTGCATCCACTATTGAGCAAACAAAGCCAAATTTGAATACAAATATAAATATAATAAATATTAAACATGTGAAATTTGGTGCAGTCGATTAGCTATCACGGAAATTGCACAGCAGCGCCCTGTTTAATTAACAAATCCAATTTTGAATCAACATAATTTTTAATTAATATACTTTTTATTAAATTTGGTGAAATTCCTTCTCATTCATGCGGAAATATAGCTGTCACAGAAATCGTTGCCAGCACAGCATAGCAACGCCACCTTTTAAAGAAGATATACCTAAAAAAATTAATTCCAATATATGTAATGGTCAATATTAATACAACATTTGATCGATTTCTATCCTATAGATTCCGTATGTTTGAAACATATATCACGAAATTAATGAATAAAGAAACACAGCAGCGCCACCTATTTGACTATATACACTAAAATTTTATCGTTACCTATATGCGCCAAGTTCTAACTAAAAATGTTGTTTGATGACATTCCATCCTATAGATGCCGAGATATCGCCATCACGAAATACTGAACAATAAAGTTTAGCAGTGCCACATGTTGCCACATTAAAGCATCAACAGCAGAAGTTTTTGTAAAATTCTCACAGAATGCAAAGTTCGATGAAATTTGGTGTTTTGTTTCTTGAAAAACAGCACACAAAATATTTTGCAACAGACATAGAGACAGACAGACAACTAGGCAGACAAGCAGAACCTCGCCAAAAATACTGAAATTCTGATAAAACAAGTCGGAAATTGTACGTTAAACGTGACAAATGAGGTGCGTTCATTTCGTGCTATAACTAGTTTTACAATGTAAAAAATCATCGTTATTATTTCAGTGAAAATAATTATATCGTCTGCTATGAACGAAATGTGGATGCCTTTTTTATTATTATTACCGTATGCCATGCTTACAGTTGCGATTTTTTTCTTTTTTTTTTTTTTACACGAGGCAGCGCTTGTAAATTCACCATGGGGATCTTGCTTTGCGTATGACTACCATCATGGTTCATATTTCTATGACTCACGATGAATGGACATTTTGTTTATTTACTTTAATTGATTGACATATTCGGCTGTTAACCTAATTTTCACTGAATTTATCTCAAAATCTATACATTTTTAAATGCAATTCTTCTCTCAAGTAATTTTTTTTTTTAACAATCTTTCTAAAAATGTAACTTTTATGCAATTTTATTCGAAAAAATAATTTTGAATAAAAATGGCCGCTTGGCATATGGAAAAGGATGTGGTTAGCCCGTATTTGTTTTCCTCAGTCACATGACTTGCGCTTTTATTATGTAGATTACGTATGATAGGATTTAATAGAATAAAGAAAACTTTTATTAACATATTTTTAAGTTTTTATTCGATTTTCATAAAATTTTAAATGACTCGACAAAATTATGCAACGATTATATATATTAAATTTTAAACCATTCGGTTGGTTATTTTTTGTGATGTTACACTGAAAAAAAATGGGTACTCAAAATTGAGTAAAAAGTACTCAATTTTGAATACGTCACATAATCAAAATAGCTCCGATCCAAATGTACTCAAAATTGAGAAACACATGTACTCGTTTTTGATCCCATGGATGTATTCAAATATGAACTGCTATGTACTCATTTTTGATCCCATGGATGTATTCAAATTTTTAAAAAAAATATGTCGTTAAAATAAAATTTATAGGATAAAAAAATATATATATTATTTCGCGAGGACAACCTCATAAGTGAATTTTTTTTTCATTCTTGCGTGAGTTTATAGTAATTAACCAACCCTTGTCCATGAGAGGAATCGAACACGTGATGTTCTGTGTACTAACCTGACGACTCAGACCAATGCGCCATGAGTGGTCACGCCTCCTTCTCAAATGTTGTTAGTTATTTTGCAAAACTTGCAAAAACTTGAGGTTTCATCTGTAGATGGATTTTTTCAGTTCCAATGTTTTTAATATTTTCTTTTCATAATTTTCAAAATTTTGCTGTATGATTTGGTGCCTTATAACAGATAAATTTCAATTTATTATGTATTATATGCGTAAAACATTGCATTAAGAATACTGATTGCTTATTTTTGCAACAGTACCAACAATTTCTTTATTCGAACATACACTTTTTTTTAATTATTTGCCTGATTATCTATTTATCAATTCTAATAAAATTTTAGCAACAATTAAAAAAAAAATCTAGCAACAATTATCTTAATCAGACGTGTTTATTACATGCTATTAAAATATATTTTTTTTAAATGTCTAATTTAAAAAAAAATATGTATTTTTTTTATAATAAATTAAATAATTATATTTCAGCTATGCTGAGAACTTTTGCGTACGGTTCGGTTAAACTAAATAGTTTAAAAAAATGATTTTTAGAGACAAATTTGAAATTAATGACCTTGGGATAGGTAGGTTTAAATCTGGACTTATTGATTTTATTTAAATTAGTTTAATTTATAAAACTATAAACTAAAGAAATAAATTAAAAACGTTATAAAGTTAAAAACTTTACTTTTATAAAAGTATAGAAAAAATATTAACTAATTTTATAAATTTAAGAACAAAATTATAAACTTTGTAAAATTATAATTTATAAAATAATAAATTTTAGCGTAATTCATAAATTTGTACGCCAAATCAGCTTAGTTTAATACCAATTTACATAGCTATAATTTGCAAAGATATTATGTTATGAAACTTTTAAATAACACAATATTGCCTCACGTTAAAAAAGTTAAAATAAATTTTAAAGTGGGAAGACCCCTTTTAGTGGGACAAAAAATCCTAATTTTTGAAGTACTATCAAGAAAAAAAAAGTAGATGTGTAAAATGTGAGGGGGAAAAAAAAGAGTAAATGTGTTGTAGTGGATCCACTTTGATGAAAATCCCGAACAACCAGATCCACTTTTCATTTCTCTTATTCTTCGTTTTTCCTTCAAATAATAGCTTTTTAGACTCCGAAATTTCGTCTTTACACATTCTGAAATATACAAGTATGTTGGGTTTCATCATATGTTCATTTTTGATCCAAAAATACTCATTTTTGAGAATACATATGTTCATTTTTGATCCAAAAATACTCATTTCGATATGAGTACATGAACTTACTCATTTTTGAGAATGCACATGTTCATTTTTGATCCAAAAATACCATTTCGAAATGAGTACATGGACTTACTCATTTTTGAGTACTTCATTTTTTTCAGTGTATATGCTGACAGACGGTTAGACGGACGGACCAGACGACGACTATAGGTGCTACGTGTTTATATAATTACGAACGCACCTAAAAATCAGGAGAAGTTCAGGAAAGACCCTCGCCTTTGGGATTCCGTACAATTATTCTATATTAATGTAAAGCTTAGTCAGTACCTAGATTCTTTACAAATATGCAAAAATTAGACCTGTCTACTTATACCTAGACGATAGTAGATAAATTAATTAAATGTTTTATAACATTTTTCTATATTTAAAATATTTGTAAAAATGTTAAAATTGTGATAACTTCAACTTTTTATTAACACTTTTCAACATAGTTGAAACGTGTTTATGAATTCGGTTTGTCTATCTGTCTGCCTTTCCGTGCTCGCGTAAATATATTAGGACTAGCCGCCACTGGCGACCAGTTTGGTCTCCCTTAAATGTATGTTAAACATTGCAACACGTTACATTTATTCATAATTTAATTTTCCCCTAATCCTTCGCCAAATCGGAAGATTCTAATAGACAAATCATGAACTTTTGCGATCATGGTAGCATTTCCCTTATTTTTTGGGCACAAATGTCGCATACGCACGTTGGCGCGATTCCCCTCCCCCCCTCCCCCCGCCAATTTGGCGAAAACTTTGTTATGGAAATTGTTGTTTATTTACTTTTATTTTTTATTTTAATTCTATAAATTATTTTTGATATGTATATCAATATTTATTTACAACAAACTATCATTTATTTATTTTTATTCTTTTTTTTAATTATGAGTATTTTTGTTAGCCGGGAGCAGATGATAATTCGCCAAATATCGTTCCCATCACCGTCATTCATACTACAATTAATTTAATTTTAAATTATAAACCTGTCACTCATTTCATTTAAAATACTTAACTTTAATCTAAAATGCTTATATTACATAAATTTAAAATACTTCACACTTTTTATTTAAAAGAGAAAATAAATAAATAAATAAGAAATAATATCATAAATCAAAACATTTGATTTCAAAATCAAAGTATCATTTCTAATTTGTACACGCGATAAATAAAAGCTGTATTAGCGATTTTAAAAATGCTAAAAATCTGATTCATTAAGTATTATTACATGAGTTCAATTTACGTCAAGAAAAGGTCCGAAAGTTGAGTTGTATAGCACATAATTATGGTAAACTTTGATTGTCTCACTGGTGCGAATTATTTTTTTGACGCGAGGCAGCGGTCCAAAAATTCATTCGCGGAGAACTTGCTTTGCGAATGATTACCTCCATGATTTAATATATTAAATGTTCACGACGAATCAATCTTTTTTTTGTTTACTTTTATGAATAGAGAATTTGAACTGCGAATCTTTCGACTGAAGTTATTGCAGAATATATACATAATTGAACGCAAGTCATCTCTCAAATATTAATTTATTTTGAACGATCTTTCTTAAAATGTAACTTTTATGCAGTTTATTCGAAAAAATAATTTTGAATAAAAATGGCCGCTTGGCATATGAAAAAGCGATGCGGCATCCCGGAACTGTTGAGGACAGTCACATGACTTACAGTTTTATTATAGAGATTGTCATGCAATTAGTATATGATATTGAGGTATACTATGGCATGTTCGGTATTGAAAATGAAGTGTGTCGCACTTATAGTTTTCTGCAGGGATACTCAAAAGAATTCCTTTGCATTACGGTCTATGGGAAAAAATCATTTGCGGTTTATTTTAATGCTGTTACACAATTTCAAACAAATTGAAATTGATATATATATCACTGAGGTGCACTACAACAGGCTTACTATAGAACATAGTGTGTATAGCACGTATAGTTCCTTTGCAGGCACACTCAAAAGAATTCCGTTACATTACGATCTATGGAAAAAAGTCGCTTGGGGTTAATTTTAATAATGTTTCACTATTTCAAACACATTGAAATTGATATAGTATATCACTTAGGTGCAGTACATGAGGCTTACTGTAGAATGTTTTGTGTATAGCATTCATTGTTCATTTACAGTGACGCACAAAATGATTCGGAACTGTATGTTAACAAAGATTGCTGGAAATGCGTTTTCAGTTTCTGAACACTTTTTAAAATGTATCTCAATTTCTGTCTGTTACTTGGTGTGTATAAATTCTATAGATCATATATTGGGTAGCACAGAAGTCCTCGATTACATTTCCGTTTATTGACGGTATAATTCCCTTAGGGGAAATTTAAACAGTGCTACTTTTTTCCGAACTGAACTAAAATTTAGTATGCTATGCAGTGCATATACAAATCTATAGATCGTATACAGGTCTGCACAAAAGAAGTCGGCTATTTTTCTGAATATTGTTTCTAATTAATGGAAGGAATTAGGTGTAGGTTATTTGTAAACGAAATAATAAACTAGTCGTTGGGGGCTGCCATAAAACTAACTCATCATGGATTTGCATAATATAAAATATGAAAATAAAACATGTGTAAATTATTTATAAAAGGCATTGCAATTCAAATAAAATCGTGGCTTGATGACGTCATTAACTTTAAATGCTATATTAATGAATTTCGTAAAAGAAACATCCCCATAACTCCAAAAATCATAATCAACTCTGTAAGTTACATAGTTTCTGAGAATGGCTCTGTGACGGACGGACAGACAACGGAGCGGGAGTAATAGGGTTTCGTGAGATGCACGACACTCTAAAAATGACAATTCTGAGCATATCTGAAGCTGAAATGGAATCACCGAACCAATCAAGCATTCTGGGCAAAATTACTTAGTGTCGAAGGAAAAATTTCGCCAAAAAATCAAAAATCACTGTACAAATTTCGTATAAACTTTATTGAAAAATGGATAAAATTTCCTATATTATGCTGAAAGACTAGAACCGGATTCACGTTACTAATGTGGAAAAAACACTAAAAATCGTAATTTTTATATGTTATATTTTTTAATTGATCACTTTCGCACAAACAATGCAATTTTTTTTTTCATTTGTCGCCAACTATTACGTCTGGCGACAATAGTGTTGGTATAACGGAAAAGTATCAGAAAAATGTCTTCTTTATATTAAATAAATTGTCTAAATATTTAAAAAATCGCTTCTGTATATGAAATAGTGAATAGGTTGCCAGAAAGTATGTTGCCAAATTTTCTTTTCTTGCCAAGGCCTCCCATACTATAAAATTACCTGCCTTCTTTTGGAAAAAAAAAAACTATAGTGTTATTTAGGCACAGATGTCATATACGCACCACATTGGCCCGATTTTCCCCCCCCCCCGCCAATTTGCCGAAAACTTTTTTTTTTAATATTAACGTTATAATGTATATTAACGTTATAACATTAATGTTATAATATTAACGTTATAACGTTTTGAATATAACGTTATAGCATTTTGAATATAACCTTATAACGTTTTGAATATAACATTATTTCATTTTTATGTCGAAATAAAAAATCACGTGCTATTATTGCATGCTATTTGTAACTAACATTCAAAGACAAGTTTTCGCCAAATTGGCGGGTGAAAAAAATCACGCCAATGTGGTGCGATATGACATCTGTGCTGCTTATTTTACTGATATTGTTATACTGTTTTTCCCGTCAAGTTTTGACAAGTTAAGACGTTCCATCTAGTATTAATGAAAACAGAAACAAAAATATTTCATCCTTGGGGGCCACTATAACACGAAAGTACTGAATTTCTACTTTATTTTTATATCTGATTACTTGCATCTGTCCTTTTTATAACTTTAACATTTTTGTAACGATTTTATGCATTTCTATTGCATATTCAAATTCTTCTAAAGTTACAGAATTTCGTTAAAAACGCTTAACAAATAATTCTAAAGTTACAGAATTTCGGTAAAAACGGCTAAAATAGTAAAATGCAAACATCATTCGGTCCATTCTGGACCGAAAGCAACAACCATTTTCCCAATGGTTAATAAAATATAAGAATTTAAGGACACAATTTTTATTTAAATTAATGAAATAACTAATAAATCAGTAATACATAATGAAAAATACACGCAAATGTCAAATTAAAAACCACTTGATGAAATAACAAACACGTATAAGTGCTTCTAATATGCTTCTGACATCAAGTAAATGGGACTGCATTTTTGGCGCTTAATCTTACAGTTTGGCGATAGTTTATTGTTATGAAAACTGGACGACGGGGTAATAGAGAAGTACGATTGTTTCATTGTTCACAGCGTGACGTACATATTAATTAAGTACTTTTCCGTTATTACGGACACCATTGTCGCCAAGCATACATTTACATACATTTAATACATACATTTACATACATTTACATACATATATTTACATACATGCATTTACATACATTTACCTATATATATTTACATACATACATTTACATACATTTACATACATTATGCATTAGCATACATTTTGGCATGGTGTCCGTATAACGGAAAAGTACCATAAAATATTATATTATTACGTGCGCCATAGGTCGCAATATATATTTCGTGATTATAATATTTGGCGCAAAAATACACTTTCTTCAGTCGAAGTCACGTCAAGGCCCCTATGAGAAAGAAGTACCGACGCAATATCCAAACTATTATCGTTACTTATGCAGACCTTATGTTCCATTGTAGAACAGATGTCGCAGACGCACCGGGGTTGGGGCGATTTCAGCTTTGCGCTAGAATGTTAGAAAAAATATAATAAATTATAACACCTTGTAATTATATATTTCTTTTAAATGTTAAAAGATGTAAACTAACAACATAATATAGAGTAAAATAACTTCTATTAGATTGTTGACATGTTTCGACCCACTCCGAGCCATTTTCAAAAACAAAAACAAATGAGAATGTTCGATAACTGCACGGTCTTTGAAGTATTTATTTTAAATGCTATCATTTAATTTCCATGTACTTTTTAAACATTACGCAAGTTTTAAAAGTACATGAAAGTTAAATGATAGCATTTCCAATAATTACTTCAAAGACCGTGCAATTATAAAATATTCTAATTCGTTTTTGTTTTCAAAAATGGCTCGGAGTGAGCAGAAAAATGTCAACAGTCTAATAAAAGTTATTTTACCGTATATTATGTTGTTATTTTACATCTTTAAGCATTTAAAAAAAACATGTTTGTTTTATTTTATGATGAAACAATTTATTTTATTATAAAACGGGCACAATGTATTATAAAACACACACAATTTATAATGAAACAAAGACAAGTTTATTATACATACACACAAATTTTCATGAATAGAACAGTCTCAGCTATTAATACCAGAGGGATCTCATTAATATGCATCATATGGTCTGCCGGACAAAATCACCGGGTTGTCGCCCCGGGCCAAAAATCGCCATTTTGGCGCCAAAAAGAGACTCTGGTGAGTCTGCGACTTCTGTGCCCCATTACCAGTTTAAGCATAGCTGCCAACATTTACGCTTTTTTGTTACCACTAAAATTTAATAGAAATTTTTGTGTTATTTAATCAACTAGTTGCTGTGATTAAATAAGATAACATTTACTATTAAATTTTAGTGGTACGGAAAAAGCGTAAAAGTTGGCAGGTATGGTTTAAGTGATATTTTTAGGAAATCTCACTGCAAAAAGCATCCGAAGATACTTTACATCGCACAATATCATTTTAGAGTGGCAAGAAATTCTTTGTTCATAGTATTAAAGAAAATCAGACTTCCACCGCTGTATATTTTCAGGCCTCATTTAACAAAACATAATTAATTTTGATTATTTGGAACTTCTCTGTTATCCCTTCGACCACTTTTCATAACAAAAACGGTACTTACGTATTATCCGTGCCAGTTTTAAGCCAACCTGCCCAGGCATGGAGCCAATATTACTAATTATAGTAACCCTTATATTTATATTTCTTTGCTACATGGTACATGCCTGGGAATAATCTATAATATTATTCTTTCTTAGTTACTATGCTATTTACCATGCATTAATTTTAATAAAATAATGTTATTTACTATTTTAACTATGTTATAAATTTAATAAACATATATTACATTTTATTTGTTTTATATTAATTTCCATTTTTAACAATGTTATTTGATAATGTTAAATTACTGCGTTTGTAAACAGGATTCGCAACGATAAACAAAAGATCGGTACTTGGCAACCATTTTTGGCGATCAATCTCCTGGCACGGATAATACGTAAGTACTACAAAAACTATCACCAAACTGTAACGCCAAATAAACGGGAGAACGTTACCATTGGAATATCAAAATAAATAAATAAATAAAATATAAGAATTTAAGGATACGTTTGTTATTTCAATTAATGAACTAACTATTAAATCAGTAAACCATGGCCATAATTAAAAGCTATTAATCTAGAATATTAATGTAATGAAACATATAAAAATGAATACAAGAAGACGTCTGATGTACATAGCTAGTTCTAATGCTTTATTACGATGATCTAACTGATCTGCCTTGACAGAACATTAGTCTCTTGCTTTAATAGTTATATGACACAAGCTTCTACAAATTTCGTTGCAATATATATATATAAGAAGTTATCTGTCCTCCTTTAGCAGATGCTACAGAATTTCTTTTTTTCGTCATCAGAAGAGGGATTCTTTGCAGTTTCCTCATTTTTTCCTTTTCCTTCAGCGGCTTTTCCTGAACTACCTGCACTATCCTTGGTTTTATCTTTTTCACTACTTATCTTTGACACAACAGCTTGACCAGCTTGCTGTGCATATTCCTTAGCATTCTGTAATTTATATTTTCCATCAGACAGTGACACAAGTCCTTTTTCAACTGCGCCGTTTAGCCACGATTTGATGCTTTCCATATCTGGCGCCTTATCCAGCTTGGAAGTCAAATAGTCTTTAATTTCGTCCAAAGATGCACCTGCAGAACTGCTGCTTTTCTTAAGAGCTGACATAATTGATTTTCCAATACCTGTCTCTGTCAAGGCTGTTTTCGACATATTTTTTAATTTCTTTTGATGGTTTGTGTAACTCAGAGATGTTTTCTAAAGAAAACTGCAATAAGGATTTAAATAAATAAAAAAAAAAAATCAGCCATCACTTTAGAAACAAATTTAGCTTCCCATTCTCTGTATCATAAGAACAGAAATAAAATTGTTATTCTGGAAAAATCTGCACTATCATTACTCGTGATAAGCTGCATGAAAAGTAAAAATAAAATTCATGGAGTTTTTGAAAATGCAGAAAGCTGACGGAGCGGGCGGCGGTGACAAAAATGGCTACGTCATCGAGTTTCGAGATGAAATTATGATACAGGACAAGATTATTCAAATTAAATTAAAGAATGTCTGGTATGCCTCGATATTTCTTGGCACGAAATGAAGTGCTGTGGGTGCTAATTCATAATTTTTGCTATACTATCACATCGTCGATTTTCAAACTGAGATTGGTGCAAAATTTAAATCTAAGCAAAGTATAAAACTATTTTGGACTACCTGATAGGATCCTCTGGATTATAAAATTTTCGACAGAAAAATGACATCATATTGTACAGTTGAAAAACAATAAATATAATATTTTACATTGAATTTTCTATACATTACAACGTGATTGAGTTTCAAGATGAATTAATTATGTAGGAACTTATTATTAAGAGTACGTTAAACAATGAGTGTTAAAATATCAGCAGAACGGGACGCCATTTCTTTCTTTTCACAGTACTATCACGTCATCCAGTTTCGGCATGAAATTACAACATGTTATAAATATACAATTACACGCTGCAATATTCGAGTCTGCCTTGTAATATCCTGGTATAATATCAGCAAAAGGGTGAGCCAATTTGTCATTATGGTTTTTCTATTACGTCATTAAGTTTCGGAATGAACTTTTAACATGTTGTAGATGTAAATATTTCAGCTTGCCTGCTGATATATTGATGCCATAAGAGACTAAAGAGGCGCCAATTGTTTAATTCGGTGGACTATGACGTTATCAATTTTCGGGAAGCAATTTCAGCACATTTAAGATAAAAGCTACACATAACATGGACACTTCCTTTTAGCGGCACCATCCCATAATCGAGATCCAGTATGAAATTTTAACAATTTAAAGGTATAGATTTGTAAATTACAAATCTCATGACAAACGTCACCTGTAAAAAATGCTGCCAAGTCTCGTGACTCATTTGCCGTAAAAAGTACTAAGATCGTTTAAAGTCATGTTTAGCTATCTTATTAACTCTGAAATTTTCATTCACAAATCACAAATGACACCTAGTCTCTACATCCTTAATCATTATTTTGTGACTTGGCAATTACGCAGCACAGGGAAGTTATTACACCTTACTATGTTATGGGATGGGATGGGATAATTTACTTAAGGTAAATTATATACGCACAGGGCAGTTATTACACCTTAATATGTTATAGTATTACTTGATTAAGACTAATTATATACATCACATTCTCGTGCTACGTAATTGCCAAGTCACAAAATAATAATTAACTAAAGATATAGAGAATAGGAGTGTTGTCGATAAAAAGACGTCCTGTTGATAAAAAGAAGTTTCAGGTAAGGGCAAGCACTAAGTTATGGGAGAGGTGAAACAAAAGTACTCTCAATTGTTTCCATGAAATGTACTATCCATCTGAGATATTACTCGCAGCCTGGATACTTGATATTTAGCACAAAAGTACTGTTTAGAATAAAAAGAAAGCCAAAATTTAAGTTTCTGGAAATTTTCAATAAATCAAACTATATTCGATTTTTTAAAGTTTTTTTTTTTGTCTTTTTTTCCGGATTTTTAAATTTTTTCTTACTTTGTATCCCAAACCCTACCTTTCTGCCGGTTGTCAAGCTTGTAGGACTACAAAATCGAATTATTTTAAAACCTTCGACTTTTTGTAAGTATATTGATTTTTAGATTTTACTGCTAAATTTTCTGATTGGCATGCCAATATAGTAATTCTTTGATCCGTTTCCTTAGCATCATTTAGGTTCAATTTAGAGATAAATCAAGATAATCTTAGAGTCAGCATGATTTTATTTAGAAAGGACTATCAAGCCATAATCAGCCAGTAATGTCGGAAGGGGAGGGGGAGCTGTGAAAATTTTTGTGGTGCTAACTTCATTTAACAATCCATATTTCATATGCAAAAAATAGAGTATAACCTGTGAAAGTAAACAAACCGCCCATAACGTAGCCGATCTATAGCGGAACTTTTCTATACCGAAATTCGTAAATAAAAGAAAAAAAAGCATAATCCGGGGAAAATAACATAAAACAATTAGGGGCGGTGTACTAGCTAATAGGACAATTATCTTAAAACTCATGTTTCTAGCACTACAAAATCGAATTGTTTTCGAATTTTCAATTTTTGCAGATATTTCGATTTTTCGATTTTATTTTCGAATTTCACAATTTTTTTAAATGTTTCTTTTTTGAGTCGTAAATATTACCTTTACACTACATTTTAAGTCTCTAAGATTACACGATCGAATTATTTTCCATCTTTGATTTTTTTCGATTTTTTTTCTAATTTTGCGGATTTTTTAATTTTTTCTTATTTTGTATCCTAAATACTACCTTCATTACAAATTTCAAGTTTCTAGCGCTACAAAATCGAATTACTCTCAAATTTTCGATCTTTTTCGATTTTTTAATTTTATTTTCGAATTTATTGTGTTTCAATTTTTCTTTTTTCTGTATCCTAAATAATTTACGCTGAATGTTTTTCAGTGCAGGATTTCTCCATCTATATATGTACAAAATCTAATTCATAAAGTGTGAAAATAAAAATTATTATTTCTTGCGGTACACCCAAGAGGTGTATTGATTTCTAACCCTTTATTAACCTTTCAGTGGCTATATACGTTGAAAAGTCTTTGAAAAACATGTTTTTTCAAAAAATTTCCTTTTACAAACAGTATTGAAAATCAATTTTAACTATTGATATATATAAAAGCGCATATTTTTAACTGACGTAGTATGGGAAGAGTTTCATATTCTATGCTAGTTGGCGTGATTTGCCAAAAAATCCAAAATAGTGACAAAAGGGATGTGACGTCACGCAGATAAAGTTCATTCCAGAAATTAAAAATGCAACCCCGAAGTCTTAAGATCTCAACAATCACATCAAACACTTATCGCCAAAATCAACTCGCCAAAAAAACCAGCACAGGATACGAAACTCTTCCCTAAAATATTTTCTTACAATTATTTTTCTTAGAAAATATAAAATAAAGAATTTTTAGGCTTATGCTATATGAATTATTTTCATTGTACATAAATATGTTACAAAAAATATGATTTTTACTATTAAAAATTTAGTCCGAGTCTCAGAATTTTCACACTTTTTTTTTGCTTAATTAAACGCCATTGAGCCATGAGGCATATTACAAAGATCAGCAAAAAAAGCGAATATATATATATATATATATATATATACCCAATACTGTACTTCTATGTCAGATGGGCGCCAGTGAAAACTCGCCAAATCTTGATTCAATTGCAAAACGTTCAATTTAAATGATTTGAATTCAATGATTTCAATTTTGATTTCAATTCAGTTCTTGGATTTTGTTATTTTTATTGATGTGTATGTGGTTACGTATTTCGTCATGATTATATTTTAGCTATTTTTAAGTAAGTTCTTAAAGACATTATACTGCAATGTTAAAATATTGGTTATTTGTTATTAGCTAATGTTAAAAGATTGTCCAGGAAAAAAAGGGTTGGCGAGATTAAACAATTTGGGCGATCACTGGCGCCCAGCTAACATAAAAGTACCAAAATTACATGTATTCAGACAATTCAGGGCCCATTTCGATGTTATGAAAAAACATTGGAGGTACTTTTCCGTTATACGGACTCCATTGTTGCCAAGCATACATTTACATACATTTAATACATACAGTTACATACATACATTTACATGCATACACTTACTTACATTATGCATTAGCATACATTTTAGAATGGTATCCGTATAACGGAAAAGTACCACATTGGAATTTTATTTTGTAGTGCATAAAAAATTACCGGTGTAGATTTGTTGGGAATTTTTGAAATTTTCGTCACATTTTTTCAATAGAGACAAAATGTGCATGATTATGGAGCAACATTTATTAAAACCAAGCAAAAATATTCTTGCAATAATAGAGTAACATTTGTAGAGCAATAAATACATACAACAATAAGTATTTACAATGTTAGTAAAAATGTTATAATATGCAAGCTGAATGTAGATATTTATTTTTATTAAGAGAAATATTGTTTTATTATAACTCAGTTATTTTTAGAACTGTATATATAAACACTACAATGGTACTGTGATAACTTGTATATTGTAATTAATAATAGCCGAAGCTTAGAACACGGAAGACGACATTTATTGACATAAACAACGAACAAGTACGATACAAACGATTACGATTAATACAAGGGTGATATAACTACAGTTACAGTTATTACATCTCCCTTCTTTAGAAAGTTAAGCTCGTATCTATCATCCTGTGTTCACTTTAGAGATCAAGTCTCTTTACTGGTTTGACGACTCTGCCGGATCTTGTGGTGACAGTGGCGGGATGGTGTTTAGCATCATGTGTGACAGAATTGGACGAGTCAGGTGTGGGAGAAGGATTGGGTGGTTCGTCTGGGAGTGTTGAGTTTCCTGCATCCATTGGTAGACTCCTCTTCCTCTCTATGTTGAATTTAATTTCAGTTGGCTTTATGTGACTACAGTTGCGTCTTAATGTGCCAGATGGAGTAATTACGTTGTAGGATCTAGGTGCAGTTTGAGAATTTATCTTAGCAGGGATCCAATTTCTGTGTGCTTTTCGAAGCATGACATTTTGATTAGGCTGGAGCGGCAAACTTTCTGTTGGTTTCGCATGAGCATCATGATAATACTTTTGCTTTAAACGAGCTTCAGCAAGATGTTCAGATGTATTTTGTATGAGCATAGGTTTTAGGAGATCTTCGTTTATAGGAGTTGTAGTTCTCGTTCTTCTGCCAAACAATCTTTGGGCAGGTGATCCGAGGTTATCTCTGGGTGTGTTTCGAAAGTTCAAGAGAGCCATGTTGATATCTTGACCAGAGAGTTTGCATTTTCGGAGCAGATTCTTTGCTGTCTGGACTGCACGTTCAGCTAAACCGTTTCCTTTAGGATACAAGGGGCTAGATGTTTGATGGTGGAACATCCACTGTTGAGAAAATAACTCAAACTCCCAAGATTTGTAATTGCCGCAGTTGTCAGTCTCTAGATTTCTCGGTACTCCATGTACGCTGAACCAGTCCTTTAGAATTTCGATAGTGGGTTTACTTGTCATGTCCTTTAAGGGTTTAAAGTCTATATAGCCTGAGTAGCTATCAGTAATAAGTAGATAATCTGTACTTTGAAATGTGAAGACATCGGACGCGAGAATTTCCCAAGGCAGTTTTGGAATTTCCTTTGGAATCAGAGGTTCGGCTGGTGGAGCTCTCTGAGTTCTTTGACAGGTTTCAGAGTTTTCTATCATAGAAATTATGTCTTGCGACATGCCGTGCCAAAACATGCATTCGCGAGCTCTTTTCAGACAACTTGATATACCTAAGTGTCCTTCGAGGAGATTCCTTAGTGCTGTGGATTTGTATTTTTCTGGGATAATGATTCTTAGTCCCTTCAAAACTAGATCTTTTTGAACGGATAGTTCATCGACAAATGGAAGGTACTTCTTGCATGAATTTGGTACGCAATCTTTATTTGGGGGCCACCAAGTTGAAATAAAATGCTTTACTAGCGTCAATTCTGGATCTGTATTTGGGAATTCTTGAAGAGCTTTTAAACCTTTATTGGTAGTTGGAATTGCAAATAAGATTTGAATATTGCTTTCTTCTAAAGAATCTTGGTAGTGACAATTTCTACTTAGCAAATCTGCTATATATAATTCTTTACCACATTTGTATTTGACTTTAGGTCCGTACTGCTGAACTTCTAAGAATAACTTTTGGAGTCTTGGGGGAATTCGATCGATGGTCTTGTTAAAAATAGATTCTAGAGGCTTGTGATCTGTTTCGATGACCACATCTTTTCCGTAGATGTACAAGTGAAATTTCTGGCACCCGAATTTCATGGCTAGGGCCTCCTTTTCGATTTGTGGATATGCCTGTTGTGATGAATTTAGTGCTGTGGATGAATAAGCGATGGGTCTGCCTTCTTGTAGTAAAACAACACCGAGAGCGTAAGAGCTGGCATCTACAGAGATTGTAAAACTTTTGTTCGGATCAAAGTATGTAAGAGTAGGAGATGCTTTCACCAATTTTTTTATTTCACAGAGGTCTTGGTCTAATCGTTTATCCCAAACCCAAGCGGTATTTTTCTTCAACAGAAACCTCATGTTGTGGGTTTTATCTGACAAGTTAGGTATGAATTTCTGAAGATATTGTATCATTCCAAGTAGTCTTTGCAAATCCTTCTTACTGGACGGAGTTTTGATTCGATCGATAGCTGCGACTTTATCTGGATCAATCGTGATACCTTCAGGAGTAAGCACGTGTCCAAGAAATTGCACTTCAAACTCACACTTGTCTCGATTCAACTTTGCTCCTGCTTCCTTGAGGGCTTCAAAAACTGTTCTAGTTCTGTATTTATGTCTGGTGCATGGATTAGAATGTCATCCATCGAGTTTTCTACACCTAGAATGCCTTGAAGAATTTTAGTCATATGGTTTTGAAATATTTCTGGAGCTGTCTTTATGCCTAATGGGACTCTCAGAAAAGAATATCTTCCCCAGGGTGTTGTGAACGTGAAAAAAGGTTGTGTGGCGGGTGAAACTCTTAGTTGCCAGAAGCCTTTCTTCAAATCTAATTTTGTGAAGTATTTGGAGCCTTTCACATTAGCAGTGACTTCTTCAAGCGTTTTTAAAGGATAATGCCTTCGCAGCAGAATTTTATTAACTTCCGACGGATCAATACAAATCCTTATTTTGCCTTTTTGTTTTGCTACGACCATTGGACTAGCTATGGGTGTTGGTTCCTGTACTTTCTTTATAATTTTATCCTGGACCATTTTATCGAGTTCTTTCTTTACTAATGGTCGAAGAGAAAATTCAATTCTTCTGGGGGGTTTAATGTCAGTTTGGGGACATTCTGTGGAAAAATCTGCTGTATATTCAAAATTTTTGATGCAGCCGATTCCATGAAAAAGTTCTTGAGATTCTTCTTCTAGTGTTTTTACTAAATCTATTCTTTGAATCAGGCCTGCCTCTGTGCATGTTTTGCGACTTAACACTGGGCTTATACCGCCATGTGCGATAATTATCCGTAACTGCATTTCTTTATTTTTAATTTTGTAGGGAACTATCGATTCTCCCGCAACATTTATGGCATGGCCAGAATAGGTAAGAAGTTTGCGGACAGTTGAGGAATTTATTTGCAACCCCAGTTCTTTAGCTATTTCATACGGCATAGCGTTACACTGCGCACCTGTATCTAATTTCATGTGAATGGATTCATTTTTAATAACAACTGTTTCAAACCAATCGTCATTATTATTTGCGTCTACTGCTCCAATGACATAGTTGTCTTCATCTCTCTCAGCCATTGTTTCATTTTTTTCTATTTCTTGGACTTTATATTTTTGCTTTGATCTGCATTTTTTAGCAAAATGGTTAAGTTTTTGACATATGTTGCATTTTTTGCCAAAAGCCGGGCATTCATTCAATTTATGGGAAGAGCCACAATTTCTACAATCATTAATATATTTGGCGATTTTCGGGTTTAACTTATTTTTCGAATGATTGTTTTTCTGCCCTTTTGAGAATTTACTGGAAATACTTGAAATTAATGAATCGGGTTTGCTATCACTAACAATATATTTTAGTTGCAGCGAAGCACTTTCAGCAGTGAGACAGATTTGTACTGCTTTATCTAAGTTAAGTTCTGGATCACTTAACAGTTTCTCGCGAACATCGTTATTGTCGATTCCGACTACTATTCGGTCACGAAGTAATTCTTCTTCCATAGTGCCCAATTTACAGCGAGATGCTTGTATTTTAAGACGAGTTAAAAAATCTTTAAAGCACTCACCTGACTTTTGGTGTATCTGGTTGAATTTATACAGCTCGAATGTATAATTTACTTTCGGCGTAAAGTATCCTTGAAATTTATCTTTGATGACCTGTAAATCTTCTTTTTCGTCATCTTCTAAGGTAAAGGTTTTGAATATTTGTTAAGCATCACGGCCTATACATGCCATAAAAGTAGGTACTTGTACTATCTTACCTTGCGAACTAAGCGAAACTGCTTCCGCGTACCATTCGAAGCTTTGGAGCCAATCTTCCCATTGTTCTCTTGTATCCGCAGTAATTTGCAATGGCTTTGGAGGACGAAGTCCGCCATCCGACATGATCGAATGCAATTTAGATTCGTATTCGTAATTAAAACAAGTTAAAATATTAATCTGACACCATGTGATAACTTGTATATTGTAATTAATAATAGCCGAAGCTTAGAACACGGAAGACGACATTTATTGACATAAACAACGAACAAGTACGATACAAACGATTACGATTAATACAAGGATGATATAACTACAGTTACAGTTATTACAGGTACTACTCCATTATCCCGTCGACCACTTTTCATAAACGAATTATCGCCAAACAGTAACGCCAAATAAAGATATGGGAGAATGTTGCCACTGGAATATCAAAATAAATATATAAAATAAAATAGAAAAACATTCGGAAAAGCCCCACTCCCCAAAGTGTCAACTACCAGTAAGTTTACACAAAAATAAATTGCAATGTGTAGCAATGAAAATAGAAAAAAAAATCTTGGATATTTTTTACATTATTTTTCTGAGTTATCCTTCTCGACTGGTGAATAAATGTTTCTGACGTCAGCTGAAATTGATCTATTGCACTTAACTATACAGCGCAACATTTTTTAATGCATTTTCTCTTTTAATATCATGGCACAGCCGTTTAAAAACGCAATTGTTATTTTAAATAACGAAATAACTAATAAATCGGTAAATCATAATGAAAAATACAGGTAAATCTCGAATTAAAAACAGCTTGATGACATAACAAACACGTGTAATGCTTCTGACGTCAAATGAATGGGAACATTTTTGGCGTTGAATCCTATAGTTTTGGCGATTTTTTTTTTTTTTTTTTTTTTTTTTTTTTTTTTTTATGAAAGTGGTCGACGGAATAATGGAGAAGTACCACTATAATATAAAGCTAACATAAAAGTACCGTAAAATAATATAAAAATAAATTCGTGTATTTAATTAAAATAATGTGTGAAAATTGGGTTTTCTCGCCAAAATGTCGCAAAAAAAATCGCGATAATCAAGTTTGCGTCCGCAACATCTGTTCCATTAAATCATTCAATGGTACTTTTTTAATAAATAAAATGTATTAATGTTTAAAAACAAATTTATGAGTAATTTAATATATTTTAATCTTTTTGTATTAGTTTTATTGTTTCAGCAATTGTTAAAAGTATATAAATTGGTGACATTGATATTTTTTGAACGTAATCGATCTTTGTTTAGAATTCTACCTTGACCAGATAGTTTGAAGTTACGGTCGGAGTCAGAGTTGCAGCGTCCTCTTGAGATTGATTGTATGGCATCATATGCAGATGTAAAAGTTTAATTTAAAATTACGGCTAATTAATAAAATTTTCGAACAAAGTGATATACGATAACAAATCTTTGTCCAAATATCTTTCATTTAAAAAATAATGATGTAATTTGATGTAGCATTTCGTTCTCACGGTTTGTCGAAAGAAAACACTTAGCGTTTTAAATATATAAATATATAAGGTAGATTATTTCTCTTTTATCCTCGCAAAAACAGAGTTCAGAGAATAAACTCTGTGTCTCGCAACAGTGGGCGTTATCAGATTGCCGACTTTATGACACTGCCCGGTATCCCAGGAACATTATGAATGTAATTTATTTAATAACTGAAAGAATTTGAAATATTTCAATTTCCAAATGATTTTTTAATGAGTTCAGATTTCAGGGGTTTGTCTTCGCATACTTTTATTTTAAAAACTTATGCTATTATAATATTATTAAGAAATTTACATTCCTCATAAGCTTACTTATTACATTTTACTGATATTACGAAATATTATCAACATTATAATAACACAAGCCATAGGACTGTCATTAACTGTTAGGGGCTGACCGCTTCGCTTTCCATATGTGAAGCGGCCATTTTTGCTCAAAATAATTTTTTTCAAATAAAACTGCCTAAAAGATAAACTTTTAGAAAGATCGTTATTAAAATGTCATGTTTCAGAGATGTGTTATATTCATATACATATAATATATACAGGGTAGTTAAAATTAAACTGACGGTACTCAAACGCTCATAGCTCTGGTTCTACTGATCGGATCCGAATGAAACTTCAAATATATGTTATGTAGATCATGCGCCCAAGGTTTTTGTAAAAAAAAATAGTTTAAAATTTCGCTCCCAGATGGCGCTGTATTGCTGAAACCATATTCAAATGAGTAGCTAATGTAATTTCGCTATAAAAGCGATACGTATGGTTCAAAGAAATCATTCGTCCGCAGTGAACATGCCGATGAACAAGAAGGAACGAGCATTGATCGAAAACTTTTTTTATCAGAATGAGAGCAATGCTTTGGCTCCAAATGCAATTTCCTCCACAATCGCCAACTCAGTTTCTCGTCGTCCGCTTCCGGTGCAACATCCAGAGGACCGGTTTTTTCAAACTTACGAATCTTGCCTCTAACTTCATTTACGGACATGTTTCATCCGCCGATAAGCACGGAGTGCTGCCGAAGCATTGCTCTCATTCTGATAAAAAAATTGTCAATCAATGTACGTTCCTTCTTGTTCATCGGCATGTTCACTGCGGACGTATGGTTTCTTTGAACCATACGTATCGCTTTTATAGCAAAATTACATTAGCTACTCATTTGCATATGGTTTTAGCCATACAGCGCAATCTGGTAGTGAAATTTCAAACTATTTTTTTTTACGAAAACCTTGGCTGCATGAACTACATAACATATATTTGAAGTTTCCTTCGGATCCGATCAGAAGAACCGGAGCTATGAGCCTCTGAGTACAGTCAGTTTAATTTTAACCACCCTGTATATATATATATATGTATATATATATATATATTCTGAGATAATTTTAGTTGAAATTTGGTTGTCAGCCCTTTATATTTCCATCAAAGTAAACAAACACAAGAGACCCGTTGATCGTGAGAGATTAAAATACATTAAGAGCCTACACTAGTCACGCGACGAAACGCTCACGCTAATGTTAAGTCTATGGGAAGGTTATCGCGCGATTTCTCGCTTGCATTTTAATATTTTTAAATGATTTTTTTTTTGCATAGGATAGCTGGGGGCGATCTCTAACGTTGTTAGTTTTTACTTTTTTGGTTTTGGTTACAGTTTTTTTATAAGCGGGCATTTTAAATTTTGGAACCGGTTTGAACCGGTTCTGAAAATGAAATAACCCTTATATAAAAAAACTGTAACCAAAATCAAAAAAGTAAAAACTAACAATGTTAGAGATCGACCCCAGCTATCCTATGCAAAAAAAATCATTTAAAAATATTAAAATGCGAGCGAGAAATCGCGCGATAACCTTCCCATAGACTTAACATTAGCTGGAGCGTTTCTTCGCGTGACTAGCGTAGGCTCTTAAACAGTGAAGTTAATCATTCGCAGAGCAAGTTCTCCTTCGATGAATTTTTCAGCGAAGGAGTATCACAAAATAATTAGCACCTGCCGGCCATTCAACGTTTAGCGTAATTCTGTTAGGTGAAGTGCTATTCAACACATCTTCCTTTACAATCTTTTATTGCAGAAGTTAAAAATAAACAAACCCAAAACATGTAATAAAATTAATGAATCAAATTTTTAAACGAATCGTCAGTTAGCTTGGCACTTGCGTATTATTCTTGCCCAGAAGATAGATCACCGAAAATGATTGTTAATTGCCAATCATACTTACCTATGTGAATGACAAAACTTATTCAAAACAGTAATTTAATATACATTTATTAAATATATAACATCATTAAAAATGTTAAACTAAAATAATACAATAAAAAATAATTTAGTATCTATTAAACGTTATTAGTAATTAGAATTATTAGTAATCTATTAAACACATAACATCAGTTTGACGGCTTTTACCTAAAATATTTATTCGATTGTAGTTTTATTTTTGGCTGTATGTTGTATCCACCGGATTAAATATGTGACATGTATTGTAATGTAAACACATACTATATCCATGAATAAACACCAAGTAGTATGCAAAAATTGAGTTAAATTTAAAAACGCTTACACAACTACATAAAACGCACTTTCAGCAGCTATTATTAATAGACAATAGTGTAACCGAATTATTTTATTTGTCCCTGTAAATGAACGATGAATGCTATGCACACCTTATTCTATAGTATGCATCTTATAATGCAACTCAATGATATATATCGATTTCAATAAGTTTGAAATAGTTTAACACTATTAAAGTACACCGCAAACGATTTTTATCAGTAGACCGTAATGTAACGGGATACTTTTGAGTGTCAATGTAAAAGAGCTATAAATACCACACACTTAATTTTCAGTACCGAAAAAAACATAATAAATCTCAATAACATATATCAATTGCATAGTAACCTTTTTATATTTTTACGTGAGTTAGAAAACGGAAAGACGGCAGACAGTTAATTTGAATTCATACAAGCATTTAAAAGGAATGTGTTACAAATTGCTGAGATATAGCAGTTTTAAATCCTATTGTGGCTGATAGTGGCTCTAGTGTGGCGTTATATGACAAGAATTTTTCGATACATTTAGCTAACATTTTAAAACTAAGAAATAGTTAAGGTTTTCTTTTTTTTTTGATACAGGCCGGAAGGACTTTTTAAAATGGAATCTACCGAAAAGGATGTAAAAAGACTGTGGAAACTCATTAATTACAACATTAAAGCACGGTAGCTGTAGAGTCTAAACAATTATGAATAGACCCGACGCTACTCACAAGTGGAGTATAAAGTGATCATTTGATTAGTGGTTTTGTTTGAGAATTTTACTCTCACAAATATTCGACATCACTTTCCGGATGTCGGCTGATACCGTTGGGGATTTCACAAATGCTGAATAAGGGGATTTTACGCAATGCAAGATATTGCCTTGACGAGTTTCGTTTGATAAGTGGCAGAGGTTTCAAGCGTTTTGTACTCGTATTTAAACAAATTTTTGTTCTAAATGTGTACACAGAGATTTAGCTTAGCAAAAATTTTATGTGTTTTAAGTTCTTTTAAATTTGAACGCTGTTTATTAGTTAAAATAAAATTTTTTATGCTTGCAGTTTAGTAATTTTAATCTTTTTCTTAAAAAAATCATCACTATGAACGAGAAAACTATTTTAAAATGTAAATTATTATCTTTGAGGATAATGTTTTTGCGATATTGATCACCCCATTTTTACAAGACTCTTTTCAAAACAGCAATTTGCTTCATAAAAAGATGCAAAAATTATTGCAACGTTATATATTGTATATTTCGGAAGCACTATTTAATTGAAACAAACATTAATAATATTTAGTTATGAAAATATTTAAATATTAGAATGTATTAACAAAATATAGTGTGTATTATTTTGGTGTAACTGTAGCTATCTACATGTAAATAAACTACTAATCTTACTGACATTTTTAAAAATCGATATATAAGACATAACTTCCATTTTATAATGTCCACAAGAACAACAAATTCTCTCGTATTCAAAATTGCTATTTTTACTTTAGCTAAAATGTCTTTCGCATGTTTCAGATTCTAAAAAAGTATTCGCCCTTTATTAAAATATTCCTATCACGAACTGCTAGTGTAATTTGAACTTTTCACACTTTCTGGGAATGTTATAACGTTGCTAGGGAAAAAATTCTTTTTCATATTTAATCCGAAATACAAAAGAATTTTAATAAAATTTTACGAAAATCTACACCTTTCTAACACCTCAGGAATTATATATATTTATTTAATAACCTTAATATATGAAATATAACTTTTCGCACTTAAGTGTATGTTATAAATTTCAATTAAAAAATCTATACTTAATACAACATGAAATAAAAATCATGCGTCATAGTTAGATTATAAAACATTTTCCAACACCACCAGAATGCTACAACAAAACCTTACTATTGAACAGGGAACAAACAATATTTAAATAAGCAATATAGAAAAATAATAACATAACTGAACACTCAACTTCAGCATTTAGTGTCCCCATTCGATAAGACGGTCAAGTTTTTATTTATTAGCCCTGTACATGATCATGTAGATTTGTATACACACCATATGTTTTCTAAAATTTTATTCAACTGTAAAAAGCATAACAAATTTGAAAATTTATTTTTGGCATTTACCATGAGTAGAAGGTAAATTTTTTGTACAACCCTGTATATGAATAGAAGAATTTACACAAAACACGTAATGTACTACAATTTGTTTTATCTTATAAACGCATACCACATCTGGAAACACACTTTCAGCAATTATCGATTATATCGACTATTGTAACGGATTATTCTTTGTGTGTTTCTGCAAACGAATAAATAAATGCTATGCACTCCATACTCTACAATAAGCATCTTTTAGTGCACCTCAGCAATACACATCAGTTTAATTATCTTTGAAATAGTGTAATATCTTAAAATACTCTGCTAATCATTTCCCGCTGTATACCACAATGTAGCGGAATTATTTTGTGTGTTCCTGTAAATGAATGACAAATGCTATACGTTCCATATTCCACAGTAAGAATGTGTATTGAACCTAACTTATGCATATCAACTTAATTACGTTTGAAATAATGAAATTTCATGAAAATGAACTGTAAACGAACTTCCGAATAGAACATAATGATATAGATTCCATTTATGTGTCCCTGTAAAGGAACTATAAATGCTACATACTTCATTTGCAATTAGGTTTGTCCTATGGTAATCTTCAAAAACATATACCAATCACATGGTAATGCACGAATATTTACGCAAGGTAGAGCACGGCCAGACAGACATACAGACGGCCAATTAGGAAGAGACTGCCAGAAAAGAACCAAAGTCACAAACAGATTTTAACTATATCATAAAGTGTTAAAAACCCAGTTTTCTAACTGAAATATACATTCAGTTTTACTAATGGAAAAATATTTTCAAATGGAATTTGAAAATATTATTATTTTTCATTATTTCAAATGGAAATCAGAAATGATGTATTTTGCTGAATGTATATAATAGCTTTCTAAATTCCAAACATTTATAGTATAAGCATATATTAGATATTTATGGAAATTACTATCGTCGGACCGTTTCCATTAATGTAATAAATAAGGATTTTCATTCATAAATATTTTAAACAAAATATATAGTACTTATGATAATTTCCTATTGTCTTCCAAGCTTGACAATGCCATAAATTTTCTAAAGGAAATTTAACTGGATTTGTGAAATGTTCATTTTACATAATAATTATTGGTTATTTTATCACAAAAAAAGCCAATATTTGTTTCTCGAAACAGTGCATCGAATTTCTCTGAAGTGGAACACGTGCAGACTGACTTCACATTACTTTCAGAAGACAACGAATATTTATTTTGCTTGCTAGCTCGTAGATGCATTCACTAAATGATGTCAATACTAGATATGAAACTCCCAAAGAAATATATAATTTTTATATGTACATATATGTGGGGTTTAATTTATCTGACACCAACTTAATAAATAATTCACTCGATTTACTTCAAATAAACTAGGAAACATCACGTTAAAATCAAACTCTATATTAACGAAACTAATTACAAAAAACCTTAAAAATACATGTAACAATACGAATAATTAATGAGACATCTTAATTATATGCATTATATCTCTTTTAATCTAAAACTCTCAGTGTCGACGTCCTCAGCATAGTTCAAAAACGACCGTCTTTACTCGCCAACTTCATCGACTGCTGCAAAAGGTTCCCTTCAATCCAAAACACCTCTTTTGACTTGACCTTTTGAAGTGTTGTCTAGAGCTTGCATGCTTCAACATAGAATATATGACGCAATACTAAGATGAAGTCGCGGATCGGCTTTGCATCTGTCGTTTTAGTTCAAGCAGGAAAACAGATTCAAATCCCATATATATATAATTATAATATCTTTGAATTTCAAAAAACATATCAAGTTCTTGTAACATTCTAATTAAATCTCCAAAGAGATAATTAATAATAATGTGTAGACAGAATACCACATAATTAATAAATTAACAAGTATACATATATACACTGTAAAAAATCTTCAGCTTTTGCTGCATAGTCACTCCACCACTTTTATAGAATATCTCTATTTTGACCAATGAAAATGCTCCATTATACAGTGTGTCCACGTATAACCTGACCGACCTTTCTTTTCGCAACCGTTGGTCCTAGATGCATACTTCCAATTACAAAAGTGGTCAAAATTAGGTGCAGAGTTAAGATAAAAAAAGTTTGAAGCGAAAAAACAATTTAGTGATGAATTACAGAATCTAAATTTTTATGCAGCCCCCAGGTCCCTATATTATTTTTAGGAACGTGTTATTTATTCAAAAGTATTGTAAACAGAAAAAGTTCCGTATCTGTGCGACCAATATTCACTGAGAAATTCGAGTTCAAAGTTATCATGCATAGTATGGGGACCGTATACAAATGGAGATGCGAATATATCCCCTATCAGAAAGACAAGGAGGTTTTAGAGTTAGATATGATCATGACAAAAAGGTTGTTTTTCAAGTCAAAAACAGTATAATATTTGTCTAATCACTGGTATTGAAAATAAAAGTACTGCGCACTGCTTTGACATAAGGATAGAGGAAATTCAAAACGGACTCCTGAGCTGTTTAGCTGTAAGAAAACCAGTATACGCCAAAATATTGAATTAATTATTGAATTAAATAAAATTAAACTAAATAAAAAAGTTTTACGTCTATTTTATAGTATCATATTTTTTGCTAATTTTAACCTTGAAATTTACGATTTGCGAAAAATCCTGACATGATGGTTAAAAGTGAAGGAATTTTTTTTTATTCAGCGATAAAAAATAACATAAAACGTAATTATAAAAGTTAAAAAACACACAACCATCGCAGGTTTATGTTATCTAATCTAAAACTCTTTCTTAAACTTGGATTTAAGTCAGTATGTAAAATTTAACTTCGATCGGACATTTGAAAGTGAGTTAAACTTCAAGTAAAAATTTTAAACTGGAAAGACGATCGTTGCAAGTTAAATAAAAACCTTATGAAAATAACATAATTTTTGTTAAAATAAATCATAGCCTCAAATCCTTTCAAAATAAAACATATATTAAAATACAATTATTTTAATTAATCTGAAACTTAACTAATAAAAATTAACTCAATCGTAATAGTTGTACGATTTCTTTCAAAGCGCAGATACCTTAAAACAAGTTTAAGTACTTTATATACGACCACTGAAAGCATGGCCGAAATCATCTCTTTTTAGATGCAAAAAAGTGGTATAAGTCATGCATTTCAAAGTTTCATAACTCTGTCAATTTTAATGTTAGATGAATGGGACTTTCTTTGTCCTACTTGTTAGTGTCACAGTAATTTTTTTCTAAATATCACTTATAGGACCGGGGAATCGCATAAAAATTTAAATTTGGTAATTTTTTAATGAATGTTTTTCTTGACTCAAATCGCTTTAGAAATAATTCTTTACCTTATTTAAACCATTTTTGTAATTGGAAGTATGCATCTAGGACCAACGGTTGCGAAAATAAAGGTCGGTCAGGTTATACGTGGACACGCTGTATAGTAAAACAACCGTTTTCTCTAAAAGCAGTGGAATGCGTCTGCAGCAGAAGCTGAAGATTTTTAACAGTGTATATATAAGCCATATAAATTAATATTTTACGAGTGTTTTTATACTCTTGAACCAGACAATTCAGTATTCTTCGAAAAGTTATCAAGTAGTTGTATTTCGAAAGATATGGAAGCACTGAGTAAATGTAAAAATACTCCGCTAAAAAAGTAAATAAATAAAAACTTAAGTATTTTAAAAAGAAAACAGCAGTAGGTTTTGCTTTTAAATTAATGTGCAATATAATTTTATGTAATTGAATGCAATTGCTCAGTTATTATAAATGTATGATTTTTTTATACCCTCATATGTTAGAGCTTTGAAACAAGAATCGCTCTTTTAACATTTATCCTAATACATAATGATTATCTTCTATCTGCTTTAAAAAACAGTTTCAGTTCCTTCAGTGTTATTAAGTATATAAATTTTAAGCATTTGTCAAAACATTGAAGCTTAGGAACATTACTAAATCGTGGTTTGTGCATCTCATATCTAAATATTACATTAACATTGTTAAAAATTTAAAATAGTAAATAGAAATAAAAATAGCACACTATTTCTTTTTATAAAAGTCATGATAAACGTATGTACAAAAATAACAAAGTCAAAATTAACATTATGGTTCGCATATCATAATTGGGGGGGGGGGGGGGGTCGGGGTAAGAAAGTGCTAAGCCAACATTTGTAAACTTCCGAAATATATTAGTTTGCAAGTTAGATCAAATACCAAAATAAAGATATATAATTTTTTTTTACCAATGTCTTAGTAATATTTTAGATATCCTGAATAACAATTTATTATTACTTTAATGATACTAATATTACGTTCTTTGTAAAATAGCTATCTTCATTGGAGACATAAACATCTGGAGCAAAAACGAAACCTGTGACATTTGCTGCCACCAATAAATTAGAAACAAATAATATGTAGGATATTATTAAGCAATATAAAAGCCAAAAATGTGGCTTGGCACTTTGTTGCTCCGACCCCCTCAATTGTGGTCAGATATGTAAATATGTGTGACAGGGTAGAATAGTGTAGAACATTGTTTAAATATGTAGGTGTGTATACATCTGAAATTTGCTATTTATATAAATTTCGCCATAATGAAATGAGTAAAGTTACAAACAAAAAAATGCTCAGTTGTTTTACACATTATTCTAATCATATATTTAGGAACATATACAAAATATTTTCTACAGAAAAAAAAAAAACTGATTTCAATTCGGAAACGAATAAAAAAGTATTCTATGCCAGAATAATAGATTACTTACAATAAGAACAGAGAAAAAAACTTCAGTGAGCATAAACATATATTATTTTTTTAGCATCGCATAGTCTCAACAGAGTGATTTTATTTCCGCAAGTTACGCATCAAGAAACAATACTACACTGGTCTGCAAACTGAAACATAAATAGTAAATCTTCAGATCAGGAACCTCAACGTCAGCTTTGATAGTCATTTTTTTTTCAATCTCACTTTAAATATTATTTAGTATCTTACATTCCGCAATTTACTTTTTTATTACATACATATTTATAGGCATATAAAATATTTCAGAGGTTTCAGAAATTAGAAGCGTTACTTCAATCAATATTTCTGTTAAATATATGCAATGATATTCAGAATATGCAATGATATTCAGAATATGCAATGATATTCTGATTTGATATTCTGATTGATATTCTGCAATGATATTCTGATTCGGTTTTGCAATGATATTATGATATTCTAATGAACTTCTTATTCTTGTAATTGTTTAGATAAAAAATAAATTTTTCCAGCGGGGCTCTGCCCCCTGAACCCCCATAATCTGATGAAATTTATATTCGTGATTTCCTATTGATTGTATGAATGATTCTAGTATATATATATATACAGGGTGTCCCAAAAAGGAGTACCTATTTTTAAAAATGAATAAGAAACAAACGAATAGAGTTATTTAAAAAATTCTTGCAGGAAACGGATGTGTGAAGTCTGGAATTTTGTTTATAACACTTTATTATGATAGTTCAAAATCTGACCGACAGATGGCGCTACAGCACCGAAAATTACCTGAAATTAACCGGCAAGGGTATGAATTGGCCACCTTACTCACCAGATTTAAATCCGTGTGATTTTTTTCTTTGGGGCCATCTGAAGATGTAGTTTACTGCCAAAATTCCACTTCGCTAACTGAGCTCCAGCGATTAACCGCTCAAGAGTGTACAGCCATTTCCGTACAGACGTTGCAGAAGGTGTGTGCTAATTTCATTCTAAGACTCCGACATGTTATTGTGATGAATGGAGGACATATTGAAAATATTGTCATTTAATTTTCAACTATTGCTGATGAATGCGGTAGCCACAGCGCCATCTGTCGGTAAGAATTTGAACTAACATAATAAAATACTCTAAATAAAATTCCAGACTTCACATATCCGTTTCCTGCAAGAATTCTTTTAATAACTCTATTCGTTTGTTTCTTATTCATTTTTAAAAATGGGTACTACTTTTTGGGACACCCTGTATATCAGACACATATTTTAAACACTGCAATTTTTGTGATGCTTTCGCAATGTGTTAATGCAATGTTTCTGAAGAGGAGCTTTCGTGCAATCTGTTATAGATAGACCACATATGTCCAAAACAATATATATTGTTCGTTTTTTTAAAACCTACTAAAAAGGTGATATTTTTTTCATTACTTATATCAATTGCATTTATGAGATTGCTGTGTTGTATCATTTTTTGAATTACATTAAAAATAATTTTTTTCATTCTACCAAGTGTATTAGTATAATGTAACAATAAATATATAAAACAAATTATAACTTGAATTTAATTAAATTACAAATCTAATGGATTTAAGTAAGTTTTATGCTTTTCATTAAAAACGACAAAATAGATTATAAAGATAATACAAGTTTATAATTAATGTCTGCAACCTTAAATAAATATATTAAAGTTTGAAACCCTCTTTTCGATATGATCCACTTTCAAACAATTAGTATAGATATATTTTTTAATGAAAATCCATTCTTTAAACTACGTGTCCCAGTATATTTATTAACATACAAATGGTGAAGAAAACAGTTTGAGATCACTTATTTATATTTCATATTTTAAACTTATGTCCTAGTGTTCGTCTGAAAGCTTAAAATAAATGACAGAATATTTTTCACGAGTCTCGATGAAACTTCCGATAAGAAAGTTAAATATTTATTTTAACAGAAATATTTATTTAACATGAACTACAGATTAATGTGTTTTAGAAGTGAAACTGGCGAAGCATGTTACTGTGAAAATGGACCGTATTTATTTAAATGATTTATATAACGACATTGAAAGTCAGCAATCCTTATATTAGCTGGGACTTTCTTTATAAATAATTTTAAATTCACTTTTAACTAAATATGTTTATCAAAACGAACTCTTGGTAACTGCTTAAAGTTTTTTTTTTTACATTTATATTTAGGATATTAATTTTTAATTCAGGCAATATCTCTAAATCTTTCATGCTTAAAAATGGAATATTTTGTTCTTTAACGTCTGCAGTTTGTGCGAATGTAAAAAGTCGCTATGTGCGGTTCTAAAAAAGTAAAATTAAAAAATGTGAAATAAACTTAAAATTTTCTAAAATAACGATTATTTATTGAAATTAATGAACTCATTTGAAATCTTTTCTCAGCATAAAATTTGGAATTCTCAGCTTAAAAATAGGCTACATTTTATGTCTTCACAAACTACCCTCCAAAGGGTTCAAGGGAGAAAAAAGTTCTGAAATAGGGATTTCATTGATTCTTTTGAGGCAAAGAGTGGGGACAGACTTTGCTTAAAACTGGGCTACTTTTACTTATGTGACATAGCCTTCAAAGGTATACATGTTTGAAAAACGTTCTGAAATTACGATTTCATTGAATATATTGAGGCTGGAGAAATGAAATTTGACATGGTGGTTACTTTTAAGATGTAGATGCTCGCTAAGAGTATTACTAAAGAAGTTAAATTTAAAAACGTGAAATAAGCCGTAAAATTTATTAATAGCTGTTACATTGAAATTTATGAAGATATTTGAAACATTTTCGCATGATAATAATAATGAAAGTCTGACATAAAAATAGGCTAAATTTTATTTCTTCACAAATTACTCTTCAGAGGGAGAAATAGTGAAAAAACGTTTGGAAACAGGGATTTATTTGATTCTGTTTCGGTAAAGAACATGAAATGGTTGTTAATTTTAGGAAATAAATGCTTGCTAAGAACATTTGTTTCAATATTCGAGATTTAAAAGGTTTAATTGATTACAAAACATCTTAAATTCTACCATCATTTCCCTAAAAGTATCAGTGCTAGAAAAAAAAATAGATTTGACATGCAGGTTTCTACTAGAATGTGATTCCCTTGAAGAAAAGTTTTAAAAAAAATCAAATTTGGAATGGGTGAAAATTATTTCTATTTGTATTTTCACTATGATTTCTCAGAATGTATCAAACTAAAAATTTTAAATTTGGAATATTGATAATTTCTAAGACTACTAAAGCGCACGAACAGTGTTTTTTTTAATTAATTATTTTTTTTAATGAAAAGAGAAAAAACTATAATTGCCATGCGGCCGGTGCGTGTTGAAACTTTTTTAAACAATACGATAAAACGCAAGTGCCTGTAACTGATATAATGACTTAAATATATTTAAAAAAATGTGATTCCCAACTAGGTAAAGAAGGTAAGGTATTTAGACTTTCGCTGCACAAAAATGACGATTAACGGTTAATACTAAACGAAAGTTTTCCAACTTATTATTTTATTTTATTACTTTGTTCTATCTACATTAGAAGAAAGTATTGTAATCGATTTTTTTCGACTTCCGGTTTTCGACGGATTTAGACGTTTTAGAATTCAGAGATTCCGAAAAACATCTCTTTACAAAATGTCTGTCTGTATCAGTTTTTTGGAAGAAAGTGACTGCAAATGGGTTGAAATGAAGATTTTCAGAAGTTGAAAAGAAGTCTCATTTTTATCTAATGCAGTACAAGAATGAAATTTACTTGATGAAATACCACTTGTGTATATCAGCAGCCCTGTGTGCAAAGTCGCGGATTTTCCTAGTACATATTTATTTGAAAAAGTAAATGCTTTTAATTAATACTCATTAATTGATGAGTGGTATAAATAAAATGATCAACTTTAATTTAAATTAACTATTTTTTAAAATGTATACATTTAAGTAAATAAAATTATTTTAAACGAAGAAGAATTTTAATATTAATTTAGCTTTATAAATATTAGCAATTAAACTTATTTAATGAATACACTGAATGGGTAATTTATCTATCGCACAAATTGCCCTTAATTTAAGCATGATTCTTGACACATGCATTCTGTATATTCAGAGCTCGTTAAATATTCTAAAGGATTAAGTAGTGTTTAGAGCATGTACTGCCGGTACTATTTTGTGGATTGTAATGTTGATTTAGCTAAATTATGCATTTGATGAACGGTGAAGGTTTATTAAATTTCATTCATTTGGAATTCCATAATAGTCTGCTTTAAATGTGCTATATACGAATAGGAATTTAAATAGTTTTCCATACATCAAAACATTGTCTATTATTTGTCAAAATGGTGATTTTGTCATTTCAAATGCACTAAAACTAAATGATATCTTTATGCGAATTTTTAAATGGAATAATTTGTTAATTTATACGTAGTGTGAATCTTTGAATCATTTATTCTGAGACAAGTCAATACAAGAGTTAACAATATCTATAAGGCTTTCAAACATAAATAATATATACAAAAAATTATGCATAATTTGACCTATCCCTTGGCGGTAATAAAGATCGAAAGTCCAATTATTGATAAAATTTTACGTACCAATTTCTCTTTACTTTTAAAATTAAATTGAATATCATACACGCTTATAATTTTTCTACCCCAATAGAGAAAAGTTGTAAATTATCAATGATTTTCCGTGTTGATGTAGATGTGATTGATACATCAATTAATTTATTAATGAGTTCCAGAATATTGCAGATAAACATGATTTACATATTTTAGATACATTTTATATTTGGTATTTAAAAATAAAAAGACACTTTATAGAAACATATTTTCGAAACACAAAATAATCTAATTCCAAATCATTTATTATGAGGAAATAAAACGTAATCATTGTAAGATAAACATCGCGAATAAATTTTTAATAAACGATCTTCATTATTAAGAGAAATATGTTTTTGATTCTTAAAAAATTCAAAACAATTCAAAATATTTGAAAAATAATGCTGAATTTTGATATATTTCATTTTCAAAAATGCTTTCTCATGATTGATGATTTTGTTCAAATGAAGCTCGCTCTTTGTTTCAGATATTTCTTTGAAATATTTATGTGCAAATTAAAAGGACTTTCCAGAATAAGTAGATTGTCACAAATATAAATGTGCTATATATTTTATATTTCATTTCATTGCAGTTTTCTATTCAAATCAAACTAATTATAACGTTAAATATTTAAATGGTTAAGTTAACTATTTCGTAATTTATTTTTTTAACTACCATGTATTTTACTTAAATATTGTTTTGACAAGCAATTATTATTCAAGAAATCCGTATAATATATAAAGAAGGTATGCGGTTGATCTCCATACGTTTATTTTTCATGCATAACTATTTTCAAAAATATTTATATGGATATTATTGCGTAAGATTGGTAGTGATTGTTTTTTGTTTAAAATATATAGAGTTCTTCAACTCTACAGTTTAATGTAAGTGTATATTGGAATGAAATGTGCATACAAAAATATGCTGTACATAAAATAGAAGTAAAAATAGGTTAAAAAATACACTACTTTATAAGCATATATAATTGTTATCTTAAAATTTACGTCTGTTTTTATGACAAATTCGTGTAGTTCCAAAACATTTCCGCTGCAATACGTTAATTTGAAGCGTGCCTTTATTTTTCAAAAATCACCAAAATGATTTACGATTCTTAAAAACACGAATGAATTAATAAATTTTTATGTTTATCTGCTTTTTTTTTTAAAGCTATGTCAACATACAAGGAACAAAAAAGTACTATTGAAACTGTCTATTCGGGATATTTAAATTCGATTTTGATTAAATTATAACTTTTAAATGATAAAAGAGTATTTTTTAAAACATATCTTACATTCTTTATATTTTATTTTTAATTTCTATTTTTTCGTTTTTAAAATATTTGTTGTTGCAGTTTCACAACTAGTTAGCTTTATTTTGTCGAGAGTGGCTTGGTGCATAATTAACTCCATTGTTTTTGTAACTCTGAATCAGTTGTAACCATTAAGATTATTTGGTATTTTATCACCGGTGGCGGGCTAACGGAAAATTCTTATAATTATTTTATTAATTTATAATTGAATTCTAAATATATTAAATCATTGTATAGTCTGTCTCAAAAGTTTAAGCACTCTGCAAATCTGGTTTAAAATAATTGAAGAAAAAATATTTTATGCTAATTTACAATAAATACTCGACATTTAATCAAAATACAATAAAATAAGCTATTTTGGGTGGTTAAAAAAATATATTTATTTTTATTTAATTTTGCTTTTTTCTTGAAGAAACGCTGTCTCAAAAGTTTAAGCACTTTATGCAATTTTTTTTTAGAAACACGGGATGGGCCGTGTGTAATGACGTTGTATAACATCATATTGCACTTTTATAAAAGTATAAAAGGTGGAGAAATTATTTCCTCTCGTTTTAAAAATGCCAAAGGGTAAAAATTTCACAAAATGTGAGATTTTGAAAGTTTTAAAATTGAAATCGCAAAATAAAACTGTTTCTGAAATTCTAAATGTTTTAAATCGATCAAAGCGACGTATATATCAAGTACTCTCTAGAAATGATAATTTTAAGCGGAAACCAAGATGTGGACGACCAGGTATGACGACTCTTCAGACTGATCGGAGAGTACGGAGATTGGTATCTAGACAAAATATGTCCATATAGCAAATTAAAAATAATCTCAGTGTACAGGAGTCTAAAGACACTGTACATAGACGTATTAAAGTGTGTGATTACATTATACTAAAGAAAATGGCTCGCAAACAGTCTCTCAAATTACATCACAAACAGGCAAGAATGAACTGGGCTAAAAAACACATGTCCTACAGGGACAAATGGCATACTACTTTATTCAGCGATGAGAAAAAGTGAAACTAAGATGGCCCTGATGTTTGGAACGCGTATTGTCATGATTTACGAAAGGAACCAAGGACATTTTTCAGCAGGCAGCAAGGCAGTAAATCTGTTATGGTTTGGGGAGCATTTGGATTCAATGTCCAGACCTCTCTGGCTTTTCTAAAACGAAGACAAGATTAAAAAAAGTATCATGAGACGCTAAACCAACATTTGCTTCCAACATATGACATTTTAGGGGGTCCTGAATGGACTTTCCAACAAGACAATGCCTCAATCCACGTATCACATTGTACAAAACTTTGGCTTTCTCAGAAAAATGTTAAAGTTCTTGACTGGCCAGCTTTAAGTCCAGACTTAAACCCGATTGAGAATGTCTGGGGTATTTTAACCCGCAAGGTTTACGGCAATGGAAAGCAATATGACTCTATTGAAGAACTCCAAGAGGCTATTGAGAAAGCATGGTACTCTTTGCCACCAGAAACCCTACAAAAACTAATAATTTCGATGGACGCACTTTTATTTGAACTAATCTGAAATCACGGAAAAATAATTTGTAATTAAAAGTTCTGTAAAACTTATAAATCTCGTTGTTTTTGACATTGTGCATAAACTTTGAGACAGTTTTTTTTAAACATTTTTTTTAATTATATTTTTTACAATTATGTAATTTATTTTTTCTACTTTTGATATCATTTATTTAAATAATGTTGCGAAATCTGCAAATAAAATTTTTTATTCATTCTAACTTTTTTAATTCTTTGAAAATCGACATTTTATGCTTGTGCTTAAACTTTTGAGACAGACCTTATTATCTCGTATTATACACCTCTGCACATAATTTGTATAATTCTGGTTATATCAGGAAATGAATGAAAAATCGATTACAAACTTCCATCTTCACGTACAAAAACAGAATTAAGTTATATAAAAGAGTGTAAAAAGAGATTATTTTCGTAAATTTAGAATTAACTTTAGTGTAAAATGGCTGTCAATTACAGATGTTGCATCTAGGGTTTTAGATTTCAAAATAATATAGTTTTTTTTTCTGAAAAATAAATAGATGCTACCATTTCGATTTCACCAGATTACGAAAGAATCTTAGGCACATCATGGACGAATAAACACTCTTCGTAAACGGTAAATTTGTCTTTAATGAAAGCGGATTTAAAATAAATTAGTAGTGTCTTGAAGACCAATAAATTGATTTTCAAGGGCTAAAAAATCACAACTACTCTGAATCACTGTTATATTACTTACTCATCATAGTATACCCATCGTTGTATAGGATAAGTCTTGTAATCGTTTTGAAAATAAAAAAAATAAAAAAATTACGGGTTTATACGTTTCTCAGACACTGGAGAACCCGGAAAACATATTTTTAGAATATATTTTTGGCTGTCTGTCTGCCTGTGTGGCTCTGTGTGTGTCGGAAAAAGCTCGGTCTCCCGAACAAATTGAGATAGAGACTTGAAATTTGGTATGTACTTAGTATGTAATTATGGAGAGAAGATTATTGAATTTCAGTAACCTCGACTATCCGGAACTATTTTTTTCGGACTCTCGAAATTTTTGATCATTTTGATAAAAGGTATAATAAAATTTTCGAAAGTGTTTATTTTAAGGAGTGAATATAAAAGACAATAAAAAAATCATAAATTCTGTATAAATAGTGAAGTCGATCGGATAATTAGTTGCTGAGATATTTGTAATCGCATTTTCCTCACTCTTCGATTTTTCATGACCCTGTATTTCATCCAAATTTCAATTAAAATATATATTTTAATTGGAAATGAGACGCTTAATCCGACGCAGTAAACTGTTAGTTAATATGATTATCAAATTTGGAGTTATAAGGATATTTCTTTTACGCAATTTAGTTTAGAGCATTTAAATTTTATGATGCCATCAAGCCACGATTTTATTCGAATTGCAATGCATTTTATAAACAGTTTGCACACGATTTCTTTTCATATTTTATATTATTTATATCCATGATGGGCAAGTATTACGGTGGCCCTCAACGACTAGTTTTTCTGGAATCAGAACACCTAAGATAGTATTGAGCAAATCAGTTTCTGCGCCCTGGCAGCTTATACAGCAAGAGTTGTAGGTATAGTGAGAGTTGATTTTGTCTACTATTTATCTTAATATTCTTATATATTAACTGTAATGCGTATTAAGTAAATTGCCATTATATATAGGGTGTTTCAGCATCAAAGTTACAAAATTTAAGAGGTGGTAGAGTGCACTAGAGCAAAAAATTTTTGAATATGAATCCAGAGTAGTCATCTACTCATTTACTCAAATAACAGAGTGCTTCACATCAATCTCAGATAGGATTTTTGGGCATAACATCATCAATAATGAAGATATTTAAATGATAATTACAACAGAATTAACTTCATGTTTTAAAACTGCAACAAAATCAGGAAAAGCGTTAGAAGTACTCAGTAAATTCGCCAGTGTTCGTTTGCAACTTCAACTACATTTTAAAAAGTCGATCGTCAGATTTACCACTGATTGCATGTTAATGATGACCACTTTCACCACATCTCATGATTTTGTCTCATTTATTGCTGTGGAAGTTTCATCATTCGCATTCAATCAATGCTAATATAACATCCACTTTTCGGAATGTAGTTGACATTACATACGGTGTAGCAAACAAATTGCCGTGTAATTCTAGCACTCTTCATAATTTCATGACATTTGGACTCAGAAAGTTAATTCTGCTATAATTATCGTGAAAATATTTTTTTACTGTTAAAGTTATGAACAAAAATCCGAGTTCTGATTGAAGTGTAGCATCCTGTAATTTTGACTGAATGGGTATATTACGATCCTGGTTCCCATTTAAAAATTATTTGGTATAACGTACTCTACTACAATTTAAAGTTTGTAACCCTAGTACGGATAACCCTGTATATTTTATTACCAGTGTAAAAAAAGTATAGTGATACTTTTTTTTTTTTTTAATATAAACAAATTACACGAATCTCACTTCCATTAAGTTTATTATTGTATATTTGCATTTGTCAGTATTCTTAATATATAAGATTGTAATGTAGAAAAACATTTTACAACAGGAGATTTATTTTAATGAGAAAAAATTGTATAGTGAGTCATTTTATATTAGTTTATAATTAAAATGATGTACTTGTATGATGTAAGTTTAATTAATATGGGATAAAGCAACAAAACAAATACATTAATTTTACAGTTGTATTCGAAGTTACAAGTTAATAAAAAAGGAGACACATTTAAAACAGAAATCCATACACTAAACTAACTTGGTTACTATACATACAATTGAAAACGTACATATCAGTTAATATAATAAAAGCATAATATGTTACTACACTAATTAACTAAGACAATTACACTAAATTTTGCGAGATAATTACAGTTTAATATTTTGTCAAATGTGTGCAGTAAATTATACTAAATCAACATTTTAACTTCATTAGTTAATTGATAATTAAGTATACCTATTAACAAGATCAAGTCTGTAATTTCAATGATAAAGCGTGTTGATTATTATTCAATAATTGATGTTGTATATATTTAATTAAATTGATAACTTTTCTCCTCCCATTTAGGTTGTGTTCCTAAAAGTGAAACTTGACAATTGAGAATTAAATTATTTTGAATATTACGGAATATAAATATGGTTGTGAAATCGAATTTACTTGACAGCTTCCTTATATATCAGAATAATGCATTGAGCATAATATATTTTTCTGAATTATTATTGTATTCAGTATATTAAAAGTCAGATTTGTTTCATTATTATACACAAAGCTAAATGTTTTTTGATGTTTGTGAAATTACGCTTTTTTTCTTTATTTTTTTTCCTATATTACTATTTTTAGAAAATTATGTTCAACTCTTCTTTTAATATGGTACTCAAACATTGCTTAGTAAATTATTTTTATTTGTAATATGAAAAATCCCGTTTGCTTAAAAAATTAACAATATTAAAACATTTTAATTTTATAAAGTATATTAAATTAATTTAATTTAAAACGCTTCAAATATATATGTGTGTTAATAGCAAAAACAAAATTTTCGAAACTAGCAACTGATGACAAAAAAGTGTTACATTTAGATCTTGAGTTAAACTGCAAATTAGAGTTTTCGTAATTACAAAAATACAGAATTACATTTAAATTTAATTTTAGATTGACTACAAAAGATATTTATTTTTTAGTAAATATATTTTGTTAAATACTATTTATTTCTATGTTAAAACTTTAAGTTAAACTGTATAAAAATCTGAATATTTAAAAAAAAAATAATTAGACATGCAGCACTAAATTATTGTACCATTAAAAGCTTGTAAAATTCATAATGTTTAGGGTTTCGTTCATCTTACGAAACCCTATTTTTCCCGCTTCGTTGTCTGTCTGTCACAGAGCCGGTTCTCAGAAACTATATAATTTACAGGCATGACATTTTGTGTACTTATAGCTAAATACCTACTATGAAGCTCAAAATCATAAAATTTGAAAAAATCGCATTATTTTAATATAGAGAGATAAAAAAACAAAAATCTAACAGCCTTTTCCTATTAAATTTAAACATTTTTCGTTATAGCAGTTGCCAACAGTTAAAAATCCACAATAAAATTCTTTCTACAATAATTAATTTTCTGTTGAAAGATTTCCACGTGAAAAATTAAAATGAAATAAAAAGTTTCACCAATTGAAAAAAAAGATTAATATGACGTCATATTGGTAATGAAACGGAAATTTCCAAACATTTCTCAGTAATACAAGGAGTATGAGTATATGTAAATACAGAAAGCAGCTTAATATGACGTCATTAGAGTACTAAAAAGAAAATTAATCTGACATCATAACGGATTTTTCCAATGTTTGAAAATAATACAAAGAGGGTATCAATATGAGTAATAGAGAACAGTAAATATATAAGTTTGAGGAACGTATTGAATTATGATAAAAACCCGTTTATGGAAATATTGGCATATTTTAACATTTTGAAGGTCTCTATCTATACAACATGTTTAATTTTAAAATTGATTTTTTTTAAATATTGCATTTAGTCCACATGACAGATATTATTGTGAAAGAGTATAATAGCGAATATCGGGCGGGTTCAGATATTCGAAACAAACGAGAAAAATATACCGGTAATTTTTTATTTTACAAAAAACATGACCTTTTCAGTTTTTTTTTTAGTTTTTTTTATGAAAATGAAATTTATTTGGATTTATTAAAGAAATGATAAAGTGTTTTGAAAAGAATATTAAACGAAACCATTTATGCGAACTTCGATCGCACTTACCCACTTGTTTCATTTACCACACAGCTTGGTGAAAAAAGATTATTACTTTACATTTTAAGAATGGGATCAGATACAAGGATAACTCAGCGTATTTCGTTCAAATTAATATACTTTTCTGGAAAAATGAATTTTCCTGTCAGTCCCTTAAAGACTTACACTTGGATATGTTAGCTAAGTTTGAATTTAAAATTTTCGCTAACTAAAATTCAGAAATTTAAATCTAAGAGTGACTGTGTACCATAATTCTTTTAAATAAATATAGTTCAACAAAATCTTCTTAAATTATTTCTAAATACCTTCTAAAGAAAAGAAATTTTGGACATATCTAAGAAAACAGCTTGCGGAATTTTTATTATCAAAATTACTAATAAAATTGCATCAAAAATTGTACTTTTATCATCAATCAATTTATAATTATTCTTCAAAACAGGCTAACATGTTAGGCATTCTTTTAGCTACATATGATAAAAGATTTACAACTACAGTTTTAAATTTCGCAGATGAATTCGGTTTTTTGTTTACCTCTTTGACCGATAAAATAATACTAATAAAATAAATCAAACATTAAATTTCATTTTAAACTAAGCAATAACAAATATTGAAATATTTACTTTGGATAAATAATCAAAAACTATTATTACTTTATTATTTAAATATCTATATATTAAGTAAATTAATTTTAAGTAATGCATAAGAAAGAAAATAGTTTTTCGCATAATGATCTTATTTCAACCATGTTTCATTATAAGGTTTTCAAAAGCTCGACAGTTATCTTATTCGTTTAGGTGAAAATGGAATTTCGCTCTTGCTTCCAGTACTATTCTTTAATTCAGAAATTTGATTGTTCGTCGTTTCGAAGAACGCAGAATAATTTGATAAGGTTTTGATTCGAGAATTCCAAAAAATATTGAAAACAGCTTGAAGATCAGTATTTCGTAATATTATATACATATTTGTATTTAATGAAACGTGTTTCAACAGTAAAAATGCGTTAAAAAAATATTGACTTCCTTTTTCTCGTTAATTTTAAGTATCGTATGATTTGTTTACATCTATATATACATAGGATATTGTTGCAAATAAGTTTTACGAAATTGCAGTAATAAATTAAATTCGTAAGCGCAATAACTAAACGCGGAATGTGTATATTTTTACATTAATCTAGCTCGACTTTGAGTTTGAATTGTTTACTTAATATCAGCTTATATTGGAATATTTCTCCCAATAATTCGCTTTTAAAATGTAATGAAGTATAGTCATCATAAGTCATTATAAGTGCCATAGACTTAACATTTAAATGAACTACTTTTTTTTAAATTTTCAAATCCATTTTTTTTCTTTCCTATTAACAAAAAAATAAATTGCGAATTAAATATTTATATACTTTAAATCAAAAACAGGTTCATGAGTAACTCTGACGTCATATTATCATTGCAGTGATTTGAATAATAAATATAGCTTTGCTGCAGATTTATTAACTTTCAAACATCAAACAATTCGAATATTTACACCGTCGAAGAAGGAATAAAATACTTTCAAATGCAGTTGGATTGGAAAATGTATCTAAATTTTCTGATATTTATTAATTATAAAAAACTTTCAAGCATGTTTTTTTTATCTATCTTTATCACGTGCAGCCCACTTACGGAAGTTTGACAAATTTGCTCTTAAAACAATACAAATATTTAAGTATTTGTTTCTGGCTAATAATCTACAACGAACTTCATCAATAAATAAATAAAGTTAATAAAACCATATAAATAAAACACAAATTTAACATACAAGTAATCGAATCAGGTGCTTAAACACTGAAGTATTCAGCTTCAAGAAGGTTTCTTTAAATTGTAAAATGTTTGGCGATGTTTCTGTTTGCAAACAAAACTTCTTGACTGACGTCACGACTTTAAGCATGCAGAAAATTACTTCTTTTAAGACAACAAGTGTAGATTGAGTTTTTATGAACGAAAATGTAAGTTTGCATTTAAAATAATTGCCATATGAAACGGAATTTCACTAAATGCTGTGATACTTGGAGGAATATTTTGCATTCACTTATCGATATTGTCAAACAAATAGTATATTTTTATTTTGCTATTGCGAAAGAAAAATAAAATTCTCAATTTTAAATCTGGGGAATTTTACTATGATTACATCAAAATAACGTCAGTATTTCTTATTGTTGTTTTTAACTATTTATGGGTGCGAATGCTCAGAGCTCCGTTATTGCGATTTTTTAGGATATTATATTTTTAGGATATTATAAATTTAAATTATTTCCCCATAACGCGATTCATAATTAAGTTTCCCTTAACACGGTTTCTTATGAAAATTACTCGATATTAAATAAAAGACACTATCTTTGGAATATCTAAGAGGGAGTGCTCTGACTGGGAACCAGATCTGTAGAGCATAGATGTTCCTCTCGGTAACTTTATTAAGATTTTAATACATATATACATATTACAGCCATAGCTGAATCCGCCATGAAACGCGACAGGGGGCAGCGTGCAAATATACATGCTATGGTGAAAATATCTTAATTTACATAATAGGAACTTCACTGCCGGAGACATAACTCCAACGCGACACTGGGCCATGAAGATGATGCTTCGCGAATGAATGATGTTCATACCAGGAATGTAGCCCATATCTCAGGAGCGGGTCGTTAGATAGATCCATTAAGAAATTAAAGATGTTTTTCCTTTGTTTAAAAGTTTTGGGTGGAAGTGGATATTATCCAGCAAACCACTAGTGGGAAAAGAGGGGCGACAGATGTGCCAGCGAGCTTTAAGGGAGCAATTAAAATAGAAGTGTGAGATTGATGCCTCTGCGCCACACTCACAGGGTGGGAGTGTGGGCCATTTTAAACTTGTTTAGATATGACCCGAAAGCGCCATGTCCCGTTAGGAAGGCAGTGGTTGAGGGAGTTAAAGTAAGAAGATTGTAAAGTAAAAAGATTATGTCATAGATATATCTACTTTTCTCTGAGTATGTCACAGTGGTCTTGCCACTGCTGCAACATGCGCGTTTTAAGGGATCATTTGATATAGGAGTGGGGCGCAGGAAGCAAAATGTATATGGGTGTTTTTGTCGTCTTCCTTTGCTAGCATGGTCACAGATTAATTGCCGAAGATCCCCTTGTGTGCTATCACATGTCCTAGGGACGTTTTATGTTGCAGGCTTCTATGTTGGGATTTAATTTCTTGGTTTTGTAGATTGGAGGTTCTAAAGGCGTAGATACCCTGCAGACTGGATAGTCTATCATTATAGATAGGGATTTCAATGGTTGTTTGTTGTTCCAAAATCCATTCTAGAGTTTTGTGGATGGCAAAAAGTTCAGCTTGATATATTGAGTTGACGTTGTTCAATCAGCATGCCCACTGGTGAGTCAGCACTCCGCCTTCCATAGCGCTGAAAGCTGCGCCTACGCCAGTTTCGGTGCATGAGCAGTTGGTGAAGACTGTAAGGCGGTGGGAAGTGGAGAAGAGGGTGCAGGTAGGGTTAACTTGTAAGTGGGAAGATTCATCAGCTGGGCAAATTTGCCAGCCCGGAATTTTGTGTTGAATGGTTAAATGTGGGAAGTGGATTTGTGTTATGGCATTGTTATGTAGATATAGGATGGTGTTTCTTTGAAATTCGTAGAGGAGGGTAAATGTGATAGGAGGGAAGCATATAATGACTTCTAGTGCATCAGTAGATATAGTTTTATATCCTCTAGAAATCTGCAGTAGGAATATACGTTGGATGGATAGTAATTTCATTTGTGCTGCCTTGGTAAGGTGGCCTCCCCAAATTACTGCCCCATATGTTATGATTTTTTCTGTTGTTCTCATGTACCAGATTTTCAACATCGTATTTTTACAGCCCCATGATTTAGATGTCAATTTAGTGGATTTGTGGTAGTAGTTAATGAGCTTAAGTTTTAAGTAATTTATGTATACAAACCAATTTTGGTGTTGGTCTATGGTTAGGACTAAAAGTTTTATGTTCGGGACGTAGTGTACACTGGTGCGATTAATTCTGATAGTTGGTTTCCTTTTTAGTTTGCGTGGTTTCACGAATGAGAGGGCTTGAGAATTTGCAGCTGATAGTTGCAAGTGTATACACTCCAGGAGCTTGCATAAAAAGGGAAGGGCTGAAGCTACATCCAGTTCTAAATCTAGACGCCTTCGGCCAGAGAATATGAAGCTGAAGTCATCCGCAAAAGTAAACTGAAGAAAGCCTAATCGATCTAATTCTTTAAGAATCAGGTTTGCTATTAGGAACCACAGGATTGGCCCAAATCATGAGATTTGTGAGCATCCCTTCTGTTGGCTGTGACTGGATGTACCTGCCCCCCCCCCCCAGTTGACTAAGATGCTTCTATTCGATAGATAGGTGCGGGTGACTCCGGCGATTTTGCCTCGGCGGTTTAGGAGACAGATCTGTAATAGGATGTCTTTCCATTCGACATTATCAAACGCTCCTTTGATATCCAGTGAGACAAAGGAAATGTATTTTCTTTTTCTAGGCGCAGGAAGATACAATTTCATGTAATGCTTTTTCACATGATCTACCCTCTCTGAACCCAAATTACAGGTCATGTAGAAGATTGTTGGATTCTAAGAAGAATGTTAGTCTGTTAACTATTAGCTTTTCTGGTAATTTACCTAATGTTGAAAGTAGGCAGATTGGGCAATATGACGTGGGTTCAGAGGGTGTCCTCCTTTGCTTCAGAAAATAGACTACCTCTCCTTGTCTGAGAATAAGGGGGAAATATTGGTGGTGGAGACAGATATTTGCCCAACGCTTAAAGATCTCTGGGAGTGTATTAAAAGTGCGCTTAAGTAGACGAAAGTCAGTGGCCGGGGCTTTATTATCAATGAATTTGCTAAGGGTGGCCCGAATCTCAGCTTTGGTGAAAAGTTTGTCGTTATAGGCAGAGAATGTAATAGCGGTATTGTCATGTTGTGGGTAGGCGGTTTCGCCAAATAGTTGTTCTGCGAGGAATTCGAGGTTTGTCTGTCTGGGTGACTGTCCTGAAGGCAGTTCAAGGAGGATTTTCATCTGGCGGAAATATTTCCGGTGAAGAACTTGTGTTCTATGAAACAAGGGGATCTTTTTGGTTAAAGCAGAAAGATTTCCAGGCTGCACTCTTGTTGTCAAGAATACAACATTTGTACTGCGCAGCGAGTTTATTTATTTTATTTGTAGTAGCTTAATTGTTTCAGGCGGGCTAATGTTGTTCTTAAGAAATCTAAGTTTTGTCCTAAAAGCTGTTCGCTGGTTGCGTTTTGCCGTTAGTCATGGTGTCCACAATGTGTATGTGGGAGATTTTCTAAAGGTTTTGAGGCGGACGGAGGAACGCGCCGCTGATTGAATTGTGGCCATGAGATTTTCTGTGAAGGAATTAAACTGTTCAGTGTTTGTGACTGTGATAAAGGAGTCTCTAAGAGAGTGTTTACTGGCTTATATCTGCATGGTGAATGTCTTATGGTTTCCATGTTTTGTGTTAAATCGTCGTTATGCTGCAAAGAGTGGTTTATGTTGTAGTTAAATTCAATGTATTTTTGTTCTTAGAAATTATGTGTATGAAGTACTTGCCAGTTGCGAATGTTTGGCTTTGCAAGTGTATTAACTAATGTATGATCTGGAAAGTCTTTTGCTATTTTTTGTCCTGTTTTGGTTTTTTTGACGAAGGTGTGTTACCGATTATCGGCATTGATGATTGAATGTTTGTTTGTGACAAGGAATCCAATGATATCTCCCCTCTGTTGTCCTCTCTAGGACATACCCAGAGCGGAGAGTTTGCATTGAAGTCCCCTTCGGTGATGAACAGGTCCTCATTGTGTAATTAGGTGTTGCCAAACGTCAAAGGTTTGATCAAGTTTTTCATGGAAGGCGCTAAATAAGTGGATCCAATGATTAGTTCTCCTTCCGCCGCTGTGAGGTTTATGAAGTTCCCTGTATGTAGTAGTAGCTCAGTAGTCCCCAGTGTATAGGTGATTGATTATGAGGCTCGTATTCCTGACAATCAAGTGCGCAGAACATTTACTAGACGTGAAGATCTTAAGATATTATCTTGACAATATATAGAACATATTACAGAAATACATTTAAACAAACAATAAAAACTTTAATAACAATGAAAGATTCCGGTATGTTAGTCGTAGTTTTTGACAATCAAAAACGTTACCAGATCTATTGCAGGTATATTGTTGTTGTCAAACAGTTAATGGTCATTCCAAAATTACAAATTATCAATGTCTGCTTGATGACAATTTATTTTTATTTATGAAAACTCTTAATTCTAACATTTTAATGATCTAAGAAACATTTTTTTATTTATTATTATTTTTTTATAATAACGGACTACTTCAGATAATAAATTAGTTTTATTCATTTTTATACATAAATTACAATACATAAAGCATAACTTTGTTTATAACGAATAAAAAATAAAGAAATTATCCATTTTATATTTATTTCTAATCAAAAGATAAATTTTAAAATTTAAACCTAAATAAAACTGTAAATGTATACTTTAAACCGATGAAGATAATGATGTTAACTTTATGAAACATTTTATTTACGAATATGGCGCTAATTATTAATCATTTCAAATTAAATTAAAAGAATATCTCTGTGTCATTTTAAATGATCTTGAATAACTCTATTAAGAAAATTAGTGGTCTCAAAAATTAGCAGCAATTTATTTTGTGATGAAAAAAAGACATCTAATTGTCAGCACTACACACTTATCCAAATTGCACTTGCAAGTCATTAATAAGATGTTCATGTTAAATAAATATTTTTTTTTTCTCTGTGATGTGAAAACTGTGAAATGAAAAAAAATATTTAAGTTTTTCTTAAAATTAGTTTTATTGCATTTCAGCTAATCTGTTTTAAAATACTTACACTTAAGTTCCATTGAATTTAAGCACAAAAGTTTGCTTAATTAAATCGTAATTTGCACCTTAAATAAAATGAACTTATTTGAATAAAATAAGAGCTAAACAAAGTTCCAAACGGTACAAGGTACTGGTTGTTTATATTATTTTCAGAAACAAAAGACTGACAGGCAATTTTTCTTTCTGCAGATTCTAAAGTTACAGTTATAGGATTAAATAGTGTGTTTTTAATTGACTACAGATTTCACACACCAGCATTATTCTTGACTTGTAGATATCTTACAAATAAGAAAATGAAATGACTTTAAAGAATAACTTTTCTTCTCATCATGTTATTATCATTTTTTTTTTGAAAACTAGAATAAAGAATCAGAATGAAGTATTTTTTTTTTTCGGTTAAAATATCCGTTTATACGTCGGCTGCGCTACGTCAAGCGTTACCTCTGGATCGTCTGGTTACGTTTTGTCAGGTGAAAAACCAGTATCAACACGTGAATATTTTCCTCCAAAGAATTTTGCAAAGTTCATTAGTCTTTACAGGGTATTTTTTTAAACTTTTGATGAATTTATACTCATCTCATCTTAAATGTTTTGTAAATACTTCAATTGATAAATTCGAGTAATATTTTGATTTAATAATGTGTTTTTTGCAAATGCACTTTCTGTATCTGTATCTATAAATACATACTTCAACTGTAAATAAAATATTTTACATTTGCGAAGGATATAAGTAATTATACTGGTTACTTATCGCACCATGAACGCTTTGTAATCTCGAATGTTTTCTACTAAGCAGACGTTTTTATTCAATTCAGATACGTGTTTTCAGTGTCATTAAAGCTTTTTTAAATGCTCATTAATTTGTGATAGCACATTTATGTGTTTTTGTGCATATCAATATTCTTTTACGTCATGGAAAGTACAGACGTCGTAGTAAATGTGATAAGTTTGTCATACTGCTAGTATATTTCGAATATTGTACAGAAGACAATACTTTATACGCAGAGTATAAGCAGAAAGCAGTACTAATTTCATTGCAACAAACATACAAAATAAGCGTAAAATATTTTTCAGAAGAAACATACTAATAATTTTTTTTAGATTATAATAAATATTGTATAAATAAAAACTATGCAAAAAAGATTTACTTTTTAATTTGTATTTTGCAACTATTTTACTGTTTACTTTAAAAATGTTACAGTGCATATAAAATTTCTTCACAACATTGTCTTTATTTAAACAGAAACAAATACAACCAAAAATATCAACTGTAATTCTATTTTTTTATTATTATTATCTTTAAAAAATAATATTAAATTGTCATACGTACAATATTATTATTATTAAAGAATAAAATTATAACAACGTTTTTATATGAATTTGCTTTAATATATTTTTGAGAAGCACACTTTATTTTATGAATAAATTAAAGTGCGTGAATCCATATTATACCTGATTTGTATAAAATTCTGTTAATTAATTCAATTTCAAATTAAAACTACATTCATTTTTGTTATAAAACTAAATATAAATATTAATAATACTATGTGAGTCCGAAAGGTTATTTTTGACAATGGTTCAAGACCTTTAGTATATACGCGTTACAAATTGTAAATTATTGCAATATTTCTATTTTTAATGTTAACATTTTAGCCTTATACTCGGAAATGCATCCTGTAAATGATATATTTAATTGTTAATAAATATAAGATTAATAATTAGATGCATGCAAGGTTGTTGAACCTTTGAAATATATCTCAGCCAAGAATTAATTTTTTTCATGATATGGATGAAGTTAAAGAAAATATTTATTTGTAATATGTGAATCACTGAAAAGAATAGCGGATCATTTTCTATGTATTCATAAATTCAAAATTATTGGTAATAAATTGAAAGATATATATTAAAACACAATACATTCTTGAAGAATATTTCCATTCATCTACTCTGTAGTGTAATATCCCAAGAAAGTGTATGTATAGTATACACATTAAAACGCTTTATTAAAGAATAAATAAATTAAAAGTAAGCAATGAAAAAAAATTAATACTATTCGAAAGCAAATTCAAATTTTAAATAAAAAATGTTTTTATCTTTGATTATATTTCTTATATATGTTAAATTTGTAATAAAGCAATGTTATAAATATAGACGGAAATGAAGAATTTCTTATTCAACTTATACGAAATTAGCAAAAATAAACTTTAAACTTAAAAGAGCTTGATGCATTTTTATAGAAAATACTGCACTTTACATAAATGAAAACAGATGTGGTGTTGTTCTCAGAAAACGCCTTACATGAAGTCTAATGCAAAATTTGACATATAAAGAATATATGAGATACATCAAAAACATTACATATTCCTCGCATTTTTACGGTTTGTATCTTATAGGGTATTACTCATAATCCTTTTCTACGTGTTTGAAAAATTGGCTTTTCCCATTTGATTTAAAAGTATCATAATAAAAATAATCTGAAAGAATTTACTTTAAATTTGTTACAATATAAAACAATTGAAAAACTATATTAAATTTAAGGTAATTTATATCACTTCTTGATCTATTTCTTGGGGTTTATGAGCGAAATTTTTTATACTTTGAAATAATGGTTGGGGAATACATCTTGAAAATATTCCCATTTCCAAATATTTCAAATTCAGTTACTGCATACTATTTTTAATTTGGTAAAATATCTTTATATTAGAACGCTATTTCTGTAAACTAGTTGGGTAATATTTTTAAAAACAAATGTCTTACGCACGAATATATACAGAATGATTTTGCACGTAATGTTATTTAAATCTTTGTTTATATCTAGCTCATAGTTTATATAAGAAAATATATTATTAAAATTTTACATCAATGAATTATTAATCTGTTTTAATGTCTATGAAACGAGAAAATGCATTGGAATACAAAATATTACAGTTATTCTCTTAATTATCATTTGAACATGTTTCATGCAAAAAACTTATTATTTAGAAAACTTATTTAATTAGAAAATTTTATAAAATTCTATGTAGTTTGTTATTTGAATAAAATGTTCATAATCTGAGTGTGATAACATATAGGATTCGATTATTTTAACATTTTTACAAATTTATAATTAAATACTTTATATTATGATAAAATTGAACCAATTTCACTTGTCACAGTTTGAGTAAATCTAATAGTATTAAAACACTCATAAAAATTATTGATTCTGTTGAACAATTGAAAACAGAAACTGTTGCAAAAATGCAATCCCAATCTTTATTACTTAGTTTTCATTTTTGTCCGTTTAACTTTATTTAAACAAACTTTTAAAACTATATAAGAAAATGAAAGAGTATATATTACATCAAAATCGAAAAAAAAAGTAATATTGAGGTAAAAAATAAGTAAACTACTAACAAACTATTACTTCATTCATGCCATTACCACAAATAAAAAAATCCAGATCTTTTAACCTCCAAACCGCAAGCACTATTTGCGAATTGTACCAACAGGTATAAAAAAATCATGCATATTTTACATTTAATTTTTACGTTCTAAAATCAATAAGTTTGATATCATAATTTATTGTTGTGTTTAGTATTCTCAAAGCTATTATAACAGTAAAAGTAACATTAAAACTACGTCAGACGCAACAGATCTCTTAGACATAGCCAATCCGCGCTGGTTTACAACACCTTCTCAAAATTACTTGTTTTCCCGCCCTTCCCAGTAACTTCAGCTGTCGTAGTGATGATGACAGTGATTGCTTCAGTCAGTGCATTTCTTTCTTTTTATGTTGTTGTTAGGCCGCTGGGTCTAATACACTTATTGCCCCAGATATTGCAATATTTTGATGATTAAGATTACTCAGTAATTTTTAAACTACATCAGTTTTTTGGTTAAATCATTAAGGCAACGACCAATTAAAAAAATAGAACATGATAAACTATTAACTGCAAGCGAAAGATGAATATATTGCCGTCGGGTGCAATATAGTTCCCAAAAAGGTTGTGTGAATGAGACTGGAAGACCGCTTTTTATTTACTAATTTAGATTGACAAACTTTATAAATGTCGTCCTACGTGACTAATTAAAACTATTTTGTTGCCCCTTCGGAATTTTTAAATCTTGAGAGCGTTTAAAAATTATATATATATATATACCGCTGTTCTTTGACAGAATAAACATTTTCCATAAACTAAATTAGTAAATCAAAAGTTGACTCCCAGGCTCATTGCGCCAGTCTGTGTTGGGAACTAGATTGCGCCCAACGGAGTGTTAAATAAAAATAGAAAATCTGGTGTATTATGCGACGTAGAAATACACAATGAACATTATCCTTATTTTTAAAATATACTTCTTTATATTTATCAAACATTTTTTTCACTTTTTTCTCTGTTATTTTTTTCCTACTGTCAATTTTAGCTGATATGTTTTGCACTTTAAACAATCTCCTTTCTGCATGTCATCTTGATAGACGTTTTCTTTTTACTATTTTTTTTTTCATCCAAGTTTTCCAAACAAATTCTTCGTCGATAAAGATACTCCTTCAACTATATAATTATTTTTTGTGTTCTGTAGGAGTAAATTTATTTTGTTGAAATTTGTGGCATTTGCCTCTCTTTCTGTGAGTGCTTCTTTGAGATTAACTTCCTTTTTGTAAATGCGATCGTGAGTGGGGTTCGATTAAACAAATCTGGCAGTTTAAGTCAAAATTACAATTTAAACGCATTCAATTTTTTTCACGTTTTTTTTAAAATATCGCCATAAAAACACATATCTTTCTTTAAATGACAATTTCCACAGAAAAACGGAATTACATTGTAGAATCCCAGTGTAGAAACATGTGTGATAAACGTGAGTGTCATGTTAAGTTTACAGTGTCCACAATCAATCCCTGTTTTAATTCACTCCCCACCTCAAACAACCACCACCCTGAGCATCTCAATATAGAGTTTATTTGTTTAAAATTGACAGTAATAACAAATCCAGGCATATTTTTTTCTTAACGAAATACTTGAGAATTCCAAAATGCAATTTTGGCTGTTAAATCATTCTTGAAAAATAAATTCTTTATGACATTAACGCTACTTTACACCCGAATTTGTAAGAAGTAGATTCAAAACATAAAAACATATTGTAAAATATGGACTTGCCTGAAGAGCTGTTTTCTAAAAGAGAGACTCATCCTACAAAACATAGTTAAGTCAATCGCAATGAAAACGAAAAATCCAGGTCACTCCTGATTTCCTCCACGTTTGTTTTTGCTAATCATATATTTTATTACCTTTATTTTTATACAGATAAATACAAGAAGATACGTTTTCAAAATATTTTATCACAGGCCGATTGTCAGTCTTTCAATTCTTATTCCTACCTTTCACTAAACAATATCAATGCGAGTTGATAGGTAATTTAAGAATAGCATTTCCAAATAACTTCATTTCCAAGTTATAATTTAAATTATATTCTAATATATTAAAGGTTTAATAAATAATAATAAATAATATTAAAATTTTATAATAATTTCCATATTATTTGTTATTTCGAATCATGACTAAAATAATGTGATTGTTGTTTTTTGCCATATTTAACAGTTTGTTCAATGTATGTAACATTTATGGGATATTATTTAAAGAACAACACATTATTTTTTTTTATAATGTAAGACACAATTGTTATGTTATCAGTAAATGCAAAAGTACTTTTTAGTACAGTTTGTTTGCAATAGTTTGGAAGATATATATAGTTTATTGTTTAGAATTATGCTAATGATTGTAATATTCCTATATAAAAAGATGTAAAGATATTGTTACAAGAAATATGTTGTCTTGGTAAAACATAAAATAAACTCAGATTTATTCAAAATGAATGTTTGTTTTCTGAGGCAGACCTTAATAATTGTCTTCCGAAATACGACTGGATATTCCCCACATAGAAAGTATCATTATAGCTCACAAAATCCACAATTTTGTACCATACTTAGTGCTTTTGCGATGCACATATTGTCTAAATACACAATTTTTTCTAAAAGTTTTAAGTTACTTATCAATCGTTACATATGCTTCTGGATTTAAAATATTTGATAGTGTCTATTGATTTTCTCACAATTTTTTTATCGTGGCAACTTTGTCATTTGATCTCATCTGTCTAGTTTCTTTTTTATCAAATAGAATAACAGTAGATATCATTTTGAGATTGTTTAGAGACATTTTCGCACATAGCAATTGTCTATTAAATGTTTGATCTGTATACACTTGCTACCAAGCAAAGACCAATGTTTGCATCCAAATTTTTAGATCTCCCAAAAATTTCCTTCATATTCATGTGTTTAATTTAGAATCATAATTTAGAAATTGTACGAAAAAAATAATTAAAAAGCATTAGATTCATGTTCTACTCGTGCTGTTAAAAACCAAGTAGGACCAGCAGTATGATTGAATGTATCACTGCATGGTAATCGACTAGGTTTATTTTGCAGTGATACCTTTTAAACTTTGGCATCATAATGTTTAATGGTTTACCGCCTGTGAATATTTCCTCATCGAACGAAGAATTTCCCTTTTATATGTGACCCTTTTCCTCCGATACAAATTCATCCGAATAATTTTTTTTTCATTTTACTATGTCTTCAACTTATTAAGAAATTTTCTCCTTATACCAATTTTTTCTAATGACATTTAAGTTAAAACTTTGAATTTTATAAACGTTTTAGAAATTACACAGAAATATTTTTTAAGTGAAAAAAAGACAAAATTATGTGGAAATTGACATTTGTGCAAAACATGATAACACGAAATCAAATCAATGCAGTCACATTTTGGAAATTGGATAATAAAGAGAATAACTTTTTCTAGGACATAGACTAGCCGCATTATAATAGCAGCTCTACCGCAAAAGCTATGGTACTTGAATTACTATTGTAATGAAAAATTCGTAAAATTTCTTGCAACTTTTTAACTTATAGTAGTGTAAATATAAAACTAACTAATATATCATCATGATTGTAGTCTGTTCCCTCAATAAACATTTGTAAAATAAGTTTTAAAAATATTCAAGGCATTTCATGCATAATTCTTTGTTGTTGAATTTTTTGCGTACAGTAAAAGTCTAAAAAATTTCATTTTGAGAAAAAGCTAAAAATAAATTTTAAAGGCGGTTTCTTGTTATAAAAATAATTATTACTCTTTAAAGGTTTTATTATAAACTCCATGTATTTTCTTGAACATATAATCCAATTTAAATGGTAAATCTCGAAAAAGAAGAATGTAAACATACATTTCGGCCTACTTCTGGTTTGCAGAACGATATTTCCGGTTGTAAAATTCTTCGGCAAAACGTAATAGATGCAGTTTTAAACGGCTGTAACTCAGATTCTATTTAAGATACAGACACAATTAAAGCAAAATTCGATAGATAAAAGATTGGATTTTAATATTACTGCAAAAATGAAAAATCAATATTTTGATCAAAATGACGTTTCAAAGGTGTGCGGATACTTTAAAATGTAACTTTAATATAAGGAATACAAAACACTTTGTAACAAATATACATTACTGTTTTTCTCGACAAAAATATGCAAGCCACTTCTGAAACATAAATTTTTATTTTTTATTGACCGAACGTAGCACACAATTTCCGCTGTTAGTTGTGTTAAAATGTATCATAACGTCCTTCCCTGTTCTTAAACCTTTCCCTTTTTCCGCCTTCTAATTTTATTGCAGTGCACAATTAAAGAATTAAAGAGGTGTTTAGTAAAATGAGAAGATGCCTTTTGAGTCTTGGCTCAAAAATATCCTGAGGGACACTTAAAGGTGTTTTTTCCCAAGTGAAACTAAAGTCCTATTAATTTAAAATTTGAGAAATTTATAGGATTTTCATTTACCCGATTTTTTAAGATAGAGAGGAATCGAATGAATGGAAATGGGGTTAGGACTAGTTGATTAGGCTAAGGGTCTTAATGTGTCTTTTAGCGTTGTTCAAAGACACAGGGATCAATTTGAATCCGATAATTCACCATCAATAAGACCAGTTTCAAGTCTCCTACGGGTTACAACACCTGCGTATGATCGCTTTATAGATCTTTCGGACCGAAGGAGGAAGTACAGTACTGTGGCTCAACTAATTTATTATCACGTTATCGCAATAAGGGTGACAATATTTGCTACGACACTGTGCAGAAGTCTACACTATCAAGGACTCTATGTAAGACGATCCGTTGTGTGCGACTCTTTCAATCGAAGATACAGAAGTAGTCATTTAAGTTGTGCAAAAGAGCACGTTGTCTGGACCAGACAGCAATGGTCTCCTGTACTTTTCACAGACGTGTCCCGGTTTGCTTTGGAAAGGTAACATTGGTAACATCGTTTTAATTTATTAACTAGTTTTTTTCGGTCCGGTCAAGGGTGCTGGAAAAGGGGTATAGGGGACTACGGACGCGGAAAACCACGCCCCATGAATTCTGTGGCGGTGCTGATCTGAAGTGAACAAGGTACCAGATATTACCAATGTATCACTGTTGAAAGACGCAGTTATAGAGGAGATGTAGTCGTGGTTTAGGATGCAATATATCTGGTTGTTACACTAACCTTCGTGTGCGCAGTGGAGGAACTCTGACTGCAGTAAGAAATCGGGCAAGATCCTTGTTCCGTATGTCACATCATTTAGCTGCTTTTATTGGTGAAGAATTCATTCTAATGGATGGTAAAGCTGGATCTTACTGAACTGTATTTGTCATGAATATCTTGAAGAAGAAGGTTTGGGCAAATGGAATGGCTAGCCAAATCGCCGTACATTAATCCATTACAGCAAATTTGGGAGTATCTCTGCAGATAGGTGGCTGCCTTAAGTCCTTCTCCGTGGTCGGGGACAGCATTGCACTATGTATAGGGTTTGCTTCACATTCCAATGTATAATAATTTAATTGTCAGCATTGAAAGTCGTTGCCACTAATGCATTACAATAGATTACGTTACTTATTAAAACCAATTTATTAAACAAAATTAAACAAAAATCGGCGATTTATTCTTTTATTAAAACACGTGGATTTTTTCAAAAATATAATTATTTATATGAAATTATACTTAACGTTAAAATTATGTAAAATTCTATAAATAGCTTTTTATTTTTAAAATATCTTTCTTCTAAATTTCATGTTTGTATATTCATTTGTTTTCAAATTAGATATAAAGATTGGTTGTACCTTAAATTTTGGAGTAAAGTGTATATATCATTTCATATAGGTATCTTTGGAGTTTCTATAAGTACATCAGAAATAACTATGAATAACTGATATTCGATTATGGTCAGTTATAACTTTAGAGTTGCAATACATCTAACCTATATATATAAAATCCTAATGAAACGACTTTATGAAAAGAATTTGTGAAATCATTTTATGAAACGACTGACTTTATTAAATGAATATATCTTACTTAAATGCGGGGTTTGTAGAACTCTGATGGTAATTAATTTATGTATGTTGTTACAGTTATTTACAGTAACTTTTTCGGTTTGGAAAAGGTATATAGTATTTATAGTTATTTTACATTGCGCACAAAATAATAGGAACACATGTCTAATAATTTTAAGAAACGAATATGTATTAAATGCGAAGTTTGTAGAACGATGACAGTAATAGAATTTTAATATGTTCATTCAGTCACTTACAGGGTGCATTTCTTTTAAGAGAGTGTAAATGGCATTTATAGTTATGTTACAGGGAGCTGAAAAAAAACCAAATATATGTAACAATTTTATGAAAATAATATATGTTAAATGCAGTGTTTGTACACAAATGCATTTACTAAGATTCTGGCATTTTTCCCTAGCCAATCATGTCTTAAATCAGAAAATATATTTAATAAAATATTCCTTCTTTCCACGTGGTAATTGCTCTTTTAAATAAAACATTCTGGTTCAAAAGATGTTTTTTATTTTTATTTATTTATTTATTTTTTCTTTTTGGCAACGGAACAATACCGAAATGCTGGTATCTACGTTAAAAATAGAGATTCTCATACAAATAATAAATCATTTACAATCCTTGTTACACATAAACTACATAAACTGAAAGAGAAAAAGTTTTATCTTGTTAATATATATATATATTATTTTTCAACAGATTATAAATTATAAAAATTAACACACGAAAAATGTATTTTTAAAATCTGAACAAATGCTGTAATTTTACATAAATTATTTTCTAAAAAAGATTACGCTAAATATAAAGCATTATAAAATATACTCAGAAAAATAGTTTAGTGTTATCTTAAAATGTCTTAAGAATTTTTAGCTAACGAAATTAGTGATCATTTAAATTACAAGCTATTTATAATTCAGGAAAAAAATCCTTCCACTTTTCAGGACGTTGCACACATCTAAAGCTTATTTAACAGCAATTTGTCAAACGCTTATTTTAAATTAGTTTTAATTATATTTTAAAGTGACAAAAAGATTAACATGTGAAATAAAAAGAAATAAGTAAGCTTCTAAAAGTTTATATTAGTCGCGACATATATATATATATATATATATATATATATTTTCAACGAATTTGTTTTAAATTGTTTGCACAAAGATTTTTTTTAATAGAATGTTATACTTGGTTAAATTACATTTAAATAACATATAATCATTTATATATATTTTTATTTATGTTCCTTACTCAAATTTAAACGATTTATTTGCATTTTAAATTATGTTTTTTTTAAAGTTCTACATATTATTTTTTTTCACGAATGGTGATTTTCTTTAACTTCTACGTAGCTAAGCACATAAAGAAATATTCTATGATAATTAATACATTTTTAATTCTGTAGTAATTGAGTACAGAGTATTAAATTAAAAATTACAGTTCAGGTGTATCTAAAAATTCAGTTTAAAACGAAATATATATATATATCTTCTTTAAGAAAAAAGTTATGCGCTGCTGGCGACTGGCTTTTTCGCTAATCGTTGCCATAGATTATTATCGGAAAATAAAACATTTGAAGTTACTGAAAAAAATTAATAGCTTGAAAAGTATTTGTGAGAAAATTGTTAGACAAACTGCGTTAGAAAGGTAAAAAATTGTATTTTCTTTATATAAATTTCAAATCTAATGATTGTGCCGTTTTTTTTTTTCAAATATTGAATTTCAAAAATTACTAGATTTCACAATGGAGTACAATAGCAAAACCTTCATGTATAAAAATATATATGTATAACGGCAATGTGTCCTGACCTGTATACTGGCTATATAATATAATGCTATATATATAGTCAGGTCCATGTGACTTTAAAACACAAAGTCAAATTCTAGGTCAATATTTCGTTTGATTAAAGGTGCGTTAAGAGAAACTGACCAGCGTTGCTTGCTAGTATATATATATATATATATATATATATATATATATATATATATATAGATAATATAGATATATAGATACAGAGAGAGAGAGAGAGAGAGATAATCATCGACACTTCAGAAGGGCTCTTTCTGTCTGTGTATTATTTATTTTTCTTTATTTTTCTTTTTTTTAATATCTGGTTCTAACTTGCAAATACCATAATATAATTTAAATTTTAATCTTAGGGATTTAATATATTTTTATACCTGTCTTTTTAATTTAAATTTTACTGATGAATATGTATAACATCTCTTATTTTAAAGAATGTACTTATTTTAATACTAAATATGCAAATTATTATCCAACTAAAATTTAATTCCGGCGAAAATTCTGCCAAAACTACTGAAATCACGCTTTCAGGAATTACTATTAATAGCCGTGAATGTATCTAGTTTTCTGCATTGCTCTTTATATAATTTTACTTATATTATGCGAACAACTCTTAATATACAAAATATAAATGAGCTTAAAAAACGGTAACTGAATCAAAAACCACATTTAATCATTGCACACTCATGCACGATAATGCTTACGAATACCTTGTGTAGCCCTATATATGAATATAGAATTTATATTCACCACGTAATATGGAAAATTTAGTAAAACTTAAAAGCGTGCATTATACCACAAAACGCATTTTCAGCAATTCTCCCTAATAGACAATACTGGGGATAAAGTACTGTATCCGACTTATTTTGTGTCTCCCTGTAAATTAACAATAAATGCTTTGCAAATCATATTCTCCAGCAAGCTTCTTGTAGCAGTAATGTATATCAAAATCATCATGTTTAAAATAGTGCAACATAATTTAAAATATTCTGCAAACAGTTTTGTCCCCGTAGACTATTATGTAACCAAATTTTTTGTGTGACCCTGTAAAGGAAAAATATTTGCATTGTACTCCATACTCTACAGAAAGCATGTTTTACAGCACCTAAGAAATTCATATCAATTTCATTATGTTTGTAACAGTGTAACATTATTAAAATGGACCTCAAACGATTTCTCCTCATAGACTATAATATAAAGGAATACTTTTAACTACCCCTGAAAATAAAGTGTAAATGCTACACATAATATATTCAAAACTTTCCTTCTTATAGTGCATCTCAGTAATGCATATAAATTTAATTGCCGAAATGTCAGTTGAGGCGCGAACATTTTTTTGGTTTCCGTCTGTTTGTCTGTCGGTTCCGCGATAACTGCCGTAAAAATCGTCCTATTAGGTTGATTTTTGGTGAGGTACCCGGAATTAACAGTATATATTTTAGTTCCATTTGGTTCATTCGTTTGAAAAATATAGAACATTTATTTCTGGACCAAAATACTTTGCTATGGAAATGCAGACGATTTTCCAATTTCATTTTTAACTGAAATGAAAATCGCATATTTGAATAATGGATTTAAAAGTAAAATTATTAATGCTAAATTTTGGATATGGAGGTTTTAAATACATCTGCTGATACATTCATTAGAATTTAGAAAATAATTGATTAAATTATTGGAAAATTTTTTGCATCTGTTCGGCAAAAATAAAACATTTTATTTTTCTTCATTTGAATAATAATCATCATGAATAATAATCATGAATAATAATCAAACATTTGAATAATACAATTTCATATATATATATTAATTTCATAATCATATAAATATTGCGATATCGATATTTATATGATAATCATAATACGCTACAGCGCATGCACGGTAGCGTATTACTGCTTATTTTACTATTTATTACTGTTAATTTTACGGTATAATACTGGCAGCTGCGATGCCAGTATTATACTGTAAAATCAACACTTTTTTTTCTGTGTATGAATGTATTTATATAGCAACCATCTCTTAAAAGGGGAGGATCAGATGTCAGACACAGAGAATATTTTGACTCTTTGTGTATCGATACAGTATAGTCAATAGATAAACATGAAAGACGCTAAAAGACAAGAAATACATTGCACAACAGTCATAGTAATACAAGACCTAAAGAGTGTGCTTTATTTACGCTTACATATATAACTGGATAAATTACCCACTTTTTTTGTGCGGCTCTGTATCACGGTTGATAGCGCACCGGACTGCTGAACTTGACACATTTTATTATTCTTATTCTTCTTATTATTTTTTTTTTTTACCATTTGTAAAATGGTTGTCGTTTTTGGTCGAGAATGGACCTCTTGACGTCGTCACTTTACTCACGTCGTCACTTTATTTACATCGTCACTTTATTTTTTTTAAGCGTTTTTAACGAAATTCTGTAACTTTAGAAGAATTTTTCTTTGAATAGGCAATAGAAATGCATAAAATCGTTACAAAAATATTAAAGTTACAAAAAAGATAGATGCAAATTATCAGCTATGAAAAAAACGCTGAATTCAAAAATTGACGTCGGATGAGAAATAATCTTATAAAGCAAAAAACATGGCCTTCAACTTTAATTTCCTCAAAATACCTTTAGCGCAGACATAAATCTAAACAAGAGCTAAATACTTAAATTTTGCTTAGGGAATAGTTTACAAATAGAAACTGTACCAAAATTTAAAAATTTCAATGCTAACACCTAAAGTTGGCATCATATTTGGATATTTTGGTTTATTTGTTTCTGTTTTCATTAATGTATTCTAAATTTGATACTTTCGTGTTATAGCGGCCCCCAATGTTGAATCGCCATGTGACCAAGTTTTATCGCCAAATTGTAAAGCATGTATCACATTATAATAATATATAACGTATATATAACATTTCTTGACGTATGCGAACAAGTAATAGTCATATACGATGCATATATGATGTATATATATGATATGTGTACATGATGTATATACGACATATAAGACGTAAATAATAACTATATAATGACGTATATGGCACATATAAGAGTGTTTGGAATATATATATATGCGCATATAGGATGCATATGTAAGCTTTGCGATGATCTTGGCGAAATCATAACTGCAAGCTCGGCATAATCATAACTGTGCGAGCCGCTATAGCACGAAAGTACGATAATTATTTTTTTTTCTTTTAAGCTTTCGGAACATTTTCCCAAAGGTCATTGTAATTTGTTAATTTATATATATATATATATATATATATATATATATATATATATAATTTTTTTTTTCGGCGGGGGGGGGGGGAGATTGGTTTGTAAGTTCAATCCCTGAGTATACTATCATCTCAGGTCAAAATACGTATCAATTATTTTTCGAGTAACAATTAAAAAAATATATATATAATTATTTAAATTTGGTAGAAATATTAAAAAAGTTTTTGCGTATAATATATATATATATATATATATTTACATGGAGAGATTTTTAAATATGAAATTTTGCATTAAAAAACAGAACTGTACGCAGTTTGCATTTGTTTAGTCTTCAAAATTCCGTACACGAATAAATTCCTTCTTTTCAGAAAATTTGAGTAAAATATATCACATAACATAAAAGTTTGTTATTTAATATAAGTATTTTAATTACTATAATTTATAAAAAAAAATTTAATCGTAAACATAAGTTTCTGAGACTGAAAGCAACTCATGTATTTAAAATTTAAACAGATATATATTTTTTAAAAACTCATACCAGATTTATTTCTTAGGGTAACAAAAGAAATTAAAATAGCATACTTTAATTTTTTACTCCGTATTTTAATCCATTTTGCTGAGAAAAAGAGAAGTTTATTCTTGCAAAAAATTGTAAATTGTTGTAAATAAAATGAAAATTTTGTTAATTGAGCAAATATAAACTGTTTATTTTTTTAAATGTTAATTGTCATTAAAACATAAAAATGGAAAATTTCATAATTAAAACTCTCTCTTTATTCTTCTTTTAGAAAAATAAATAGTATGCACAAAAACGTACGTGTCTACCAATCTGAAAATTAAATAATTGTTTATGTATTTTTTATTGTATTTGTAAATGAATGAGTCATTATTTTGTTTGTAAACAGTATTTTTTTTCGGTGATCGAACTGACATAGTAAAAAAAGTCAAGTTGAGAAGTCCATCGCGATACTTACATTGCCACGGAGCCTCAGAGAAGAGAGAATAATTTATCACTACCGGAGACGACCGAGCTATGCTCGGTTAAAATTAGCTTTGTGTTCAACTCAATATAACAATTAATTCTCTGTATAACTTATAAAAATAAGTTCTATGTACCCTCATTGGTTGAAATCTATTTCCGAGAACGTTCTGTTGACGCTGATTGGTTGAACCATATATCTCGGTACCTATTAGGAATTTCTAGGAAATCCCTTCAGATTCTAAAAGTCAAATTTTAGCCAAATATTGACGAGTTTGTCGACATTCTTTCAATTGACGCCAAGCACGTATTGAGAAAGTTATTTTTGCCCTGATTGGTTGAATTCTGTTTTCGAGAACGTTCTATGGACTCTTATTGGTTGAATCATGTATCTCAACTCCTATTGAGAATTTCTAGAAAATTCCTTCAAAGCAATTTTTCGCCAATTCCGTCCAATTTCGTCATTTGGCGCCAAGCCTCAGCATTGGTAATCTTAAAAGTCAATATTTCCCTCCAAATCACGCCAATTCGCCAATATTTCACAAAATATTGCCATATTTGGCGTTATTAAACTTAATTTGCCAACTTTGTAACTTTGTTTACTGCCAACTGTTCAACAACTTAATAACTGTTTCAATTTTCATTTCCCTTAAAATGCAAAATGACCCCCTAATCGAACATTCTCGAACATGTGACCTAACCCAATGGACTTCTGGTACCCCAAAACGGTAGGATACAATATTTCGTCAAAATCGTTAGAGCCATTTTTTATATAATATTTCCATACACACAGACATAGATACAAAGTTTGTTGTTATTATAATAAATGATATACATAAGCGCAAAAGAAGCGCAGACTTTTGCGCTTTTTTCTTCCTTTGACATTACACCTTATTTCTTTCATATGTTGAACTATTGACTATATTCTTTCTAAACACAAACGATCACCGTGTTCTGTATTTTCGAGTAAGGAAACTCTCCTTGTTAGAACACTAAATATTTTTCAGGTGGAAAATATATAACTCAATTAAAAAACCTTTACGGTGGTTCTGAAATCCAATGAAGCTACTTTCGGACACATTTCTGAATTAATTTATCCAGAAACGCACGAAATTGGTCGACTTTCTTATTCAGAGACTCTGTAATCAAAATGTGTTTACCATTTCTTGGTAAAGTCAGAATATCGTTCCGAAAATACTGTCAAAGTCGGCGTTTTGAACCGAATTTCGGACGCGGCATAGCAAATAAAGGAAAAAAACGAGTACTCACGTGACAAGAATCGCGTATGTCTCAATAAGCAATTTATTTATGAAAAAATGGAAAGCGCAATTCGATTACAAATCACTTTAATAGCCAGGCCTGCCAATTTCCTGCTTCTACCACTAAAATTTAGTCGCAAAATGCTCTACAAAATTTCGCGTTGTTGAGCAGGGAATTTATGGACCCTCTTAAGCAATTCACAGTAATGCTTACGAGTTATTTTGTGTAGCCCTGTTTATGATCTATAGAATTTACACTTAACCACGTGGTATGCAAAAACAATGTAAATTTAAAAACTCATACACACTTTGATACTGCACGTTCATCTTTTATTTCTCATAGACAGTACTGTAACAGGAATATTTTGTGTGCCCCTGTAAATGTAATGCACGTTATATTCTACGGTAAGATTCTTTTAGTGCACCTCAATAATGTATATAAATTCCATTATGTTTGAAACATCAAACATAATGGACAATGTCAAAAATCATTAAATTACGTTGGAAAATATGTTTTTTGTGTGACCATGTAAATGAATTATAAATGATTTAAGTAAAAACACCGTACCGTAGTTACACAGTATTATACAGAAAGCATGTTTTAGTACATTTCAGGAAAGCGTATTAATTTCATTACGCTTGATATAGTGAGCCAACATTAAACTAAATCGTAAGGTATTTTCCCCATAAACCGTAATGTAACGGGTTTCTTTTGAGTGTCCCTGTAAAAGAACTATAAATACTGCCCATTTCAAATTCAATACATAACGTGCAATAATAATCCATGTATCGGTTACATGGTAATCTGAGTAGATTTACGAAAATTACAGCACGGAAAGACGGCAGACAGATAAATCGAAATCAAATCATAGATACTTTTCAAGTACGTTTTAAAGTGTTAATTAAAAAGGGAAATACTGGAAAAATATTCAATTTTAGGAGAATTTACTTGAATAAAGAGAATTTATTTTAATACTTTGCGGTGATTTAAGTAACATTTCCAATGTTTGTTACATATTCATCTAAATTGTTGTACTTAAACAGTCAAAATTTTAATTAGAATAATATTTTCGTTAATTTGGCAAATATATGCATAGTTTAGATAGCCGAAAGCAGTTTTAAATGCCTTGTTTACGGAAAAAAAGAATACAAAATTCGAATTTATTTGATATATAGATTTAATATAATGTAAAACATATTCTAAAACTACATCAAGTATATTCTAAAAATTGTAAGGCTTTTATTTATTTTTTTTTTTATATTGAAGAAAAAAAAAATTCGTCTTACAATGTATTTTTGTTATGAAACATATGAATCTAATAAATTCTTTCTCCATACAAGTAGCAAAAGATTTTCAGTAATCCCTATGTTATAAAAGTCTCAAAAATAAGGTTATAACCCATACCATGTACTTGATATATCTTATGTATCCGTTTTCTACGAAATCTTACATTAGACTATATGCAAGATATTTTTCTTGATAAGACATGAAAATGTTTTGTTCATTTCTATAAGAGACAGTATTTTTTTGTAGCTTAATTTTTCAAAAGCATTTATAAATATATATATTTTTATTTCAAATTTACTAATGTAATAATTAATACTATTGTGCAATATTCTCTTTTGAATTAAGACTTGCAAAATAACCCTTTAGACACGTTAAATTAAATCCTGCATGTTTTTAAAAGAATTATCATTCATTTATATTTCATAAATTTTAAACTTTCTTCTTTTTGTTAATATTTGTTAAATACCTTTGCATAAATATTAGAAAAATATTTATTCATAAATTTCGAAAAATGTCTGATTTTATTGAGATTATAAGAAACAATTATCCCATATGTTATAACTTGAACTTCATGTAAATTATTTATAAAAGAAAGATTGTGTCGCAATGGCTTTTGCAGTGTTTATATATGATGTACCAAAAAGATGAAAACTCGCTTTTACTTTTTACCTCTTAGAGATACATAGACAGTGTAAATTGAAAAAAAAAACATTCAAAATAAGGTTTGAATTAAGAGTATATTCATTGACAAAATTCACCTATCATTAATTTTCAAAAACTTAAATTTGTTTAAATTTTTATTAGATGTATCTCTCCTTTCCTGGCGGGTCCCTCTCCGTGGTCCTGACCCGACTCCTTCAGTGGAGGAGGTGACCGGGAGCGGAGCATTGTGCGAACACACCGTCAGGTGACTCCGAATCGGCCCTTTGAGTAGGGAAGATGACCGGGCGCCTAACATACGGAGTGTTCGTCGACACGACGGGGACAGGAGGTGACTGGTCTGGGTTCCTCATCGTTGGTCCGCCAGTGGGAAAGGAGTCTCTGTTGTGCCGGAGTCGCCACGCCTTGACCCATTGTGGTTCGCCCTTATGGGTTGTGGGTTCGTGGGTCTCCTCCTTGTAAGCGCAGGTTCTCTGCGATGCGAGCATAGCCTGTGATCGGAATTTTCCGTAGGTGGCAGGCAGACGACTCCGTAGGCCAATCCTAAGGTTCACGTGGATCTTGGGCTAAGGCTAGCAAATGCCAGCCGGATCCCTCCAAAACTTGACTAAGGAATGGACGGAAGCACGATCGATCTCTGTAGAGCACGAACTCGTGATGACTCTTTTGTGCACCGATCGTTGGGAGATACGGCGTGCAGCAACTGTCTGCGACGAGACGGAGGCAGAGGTGAAATAGTCCCAACACGAGTCCCACAAACTCGTGGAAGAGGACCTCACGAAATCCACTGCAACTGGAGAGTTGTGAGCCGACCTCAATGGTGACCGCAGGAAGTGCCCGAATCGAGGAGACGGTCACCATCCGAAGGCGGTCAAGGCTCGACCGCCAGGGACGCGAACGCTCTCTTCGAGGAAGGGACTAGCCCGCTTTCTGCCATGTGATTACGAGGAACCGGGCCGGAGGCTGCCGACTAATGCGGCATCGATCAGCCAAAACTCGAGACCTTGGTCCGAAACCCAGTCCGAGCACGTCTCTCGTGCAGCCAGGAGTTTCCACACCTGGCGGGCGGACTAGTGGCACGTCTACTAAGTTTCTTTTTACTAACCTCGATTGGGCCAGTCTTTTTGGCGCGCTTAGAGGGAGTTTCCACGTCCTTTAGAGTCCGATAGTGGTTCTTTAGGATTCTTCCGTTTTTGAGTGATATGCTATGTGGATGAGCTCGTAGTTCTGGAGTTGTCGCTGGGTTACTGTCTAGTTACACCTAGATGGGTTCAACCTCGCGCCAGACAGCGTAGGGATGACCTATCCGAATCCTGTCTATGGGAAAGAACCTAATTTCCTCGTGGTTCTGGGTCGGAGAGAGGCGCCTTTCGCTCTTTTTTTAGTGCATAACCATGTGAACCTCACGGCCGATGAAACCATTAGCTTGTCCTTCCATACATGTCTACGATCGAAAGCCGTGAGAAAGCAAGAGCCGTCGGAGTAACTCGACATATGACCGAGGGACCGTCTCTCCCTATGGGGTTTCGCGAACGAAGTCGTTGGGGGTTCTTCGGCGGTTCGTCAGGTGTCTGTTCCACGCGGAAGTTTCCCATGAATGGGATTACTGGCGCAGCGACCTAGAGGTCGACACCTGGTAGAATGACCTGGGGGTCCGCAGTGGGGAGCGGCCTCAGGCCGATCGCAGCGCCGGGCTAGACAAAGCCCTGGTGCGTTATAAGCCCTTCAGAGGCTTGGGCGCGATGGTCGTTTACGCGCGTTGGCGATCCCCGTGGGCTCCTGACGGTGCAAGATAGTTTTATATCTCTCCTTTCTAAATCTACACTATAACTTTTAAATCTACAGATGAAAGGCATCAACGTCATCTCTACAAATCATTGCTCATTCATCTCACTAATTTTTAACATTATCTGGATAATATTTGATATTCTAAAATTAAATTTTTTAAAAGTTATTTAAACATTTATAAGAATATATAAAATTTATCGAAAGTTCCGGAAATTTTAGAAGTATTGTATTAAACACAATGTTATGCAATGAGAGGATAAACTACATATTACTGTATTTTTTAAGAATAACAATACATTACTTCTGTGGGGCTCAGCCCCCCTGAAACCCTCCTTGCCCTTTTAATTTTATATTCTCAACTTCCAGTAACTGTGCTATTTCATTTCTTGAGTATATGTCTGAATGTATTTACTATTTTAATTCCATTAGAATAACCATCTCTTTGTACAAGAGATTTTATCCTATCCTTAAAAGAATACTTATATTTCGAAAACTAAACATCATATGTTGCTGAAATTGAATAAAATTTCGTGTATAAAATATACTTATACAAATGTAAATTCCTCTTACGTCACCTATATTCAATTTACAAATTCAACGTCTTTATTATTTTCAATTGGAAAACCGATTTGGTAATCTTTCTTTAGTAGTTAAAAGACATTTTCATCTATTTCATTAAAACAAAAAACATATTAAAATCTTAAATCACCCGAAAATTACCTATTTTGTTACTAAAATTTCGCCTCAAAATAATGCGATTCACTCGAATTTTCTTTTGTTGATATTATTTGAAATATAGATACTTAGGAACCATTTAATGAAAGAGAGAAAAGAAATGCATTGGAATTTTTTATACAAAATGAGAAATTAAAATGTTTCAGATCTTTCAAATGAATGCATACAATTTCAGAATAATTTATGCAATTAATTTCGAAATACTAATAAATGTATTGGCAAAATTCTATAGTGATTGGATTAAATTAAGATCTCTATTTCGTAAATTTAGCATCCATAATTTAGCATTACAACTATCCCAATGCGGCTTTTTTTTCTGTGAATGTTAAAATTAAAAAACTCGTCTGAATTCCCCTTGAAAAGCATTATGACCTAAACAGAAATGTTCTATATTTTTGAACGAATGAGCATAATGTAACTAAAAACTATACAGCTAATTCCGGGTACCTCACCAACTTACCCACCAAAAATCAACCTAATAGGAAGTTATAGTTTTTAAGGCAGTTATCGCGGAACAGACAGACAGACGGAAACAAAAAACTTTTCGGGTCTCCACAGTGAGCCTCAATTGACGTTTTTGCAATTAAAAAGATCTAAAGTTTGTTTGTTTGAGAGGCGTAATCTCCGGAACTACCTAAACGCTTTGGAAAGTTATGGTGGCAAATGATTAAAACTCACTCTGTTTCAACACAGGGAATATTTTATGTCGATACCACTACCCTCCAGAAGGTGTAAATAACGTTCTAAAATTGCGATTTTTATGATGCTGTTGGAGATAGAAACATGAAATTCTGCATGGCGATTACTTTTAAGATGCAAATGATTTCTAAAAACTGTTTCTAAATAACTCGAAATTTAAAAAGGTTAAACGAGTGAAAATCGTTCTAAAAACTTCTAAATTACGATTTAGTTGCGATTGCTAGAGCTAGGAAATTAAAATTTGACACGGTTGTTACTTTTAAGATATAAATACTCGCAAAAAACAAACTTCTAAAAAAATCGAAGATTTAATGTCCAATGGCAAAACCTCGTTCTAAAATTGCTATTAATGTGATATAGCTGGGGATACAAACATGAAATTTGGAATTGTGGTAATTTTTAAAATGTAAATTTTCGCTAAGAATGGTTTCCAAAAATGTAGATATTTAAAAGTGTGAAATGAGAGAAAAACGTTCAATAAACTTTCTAGTTTACGATTTATTTGAAATTTTTAGGGATAGAATCTTTCAATATGACATGACTGATTTTTTCTGATATAAGGGCTCTGACAGAACAGTATTTAAAAAATTGAAATTTAAAATAGTGGTATGAACGGAAAAGTTTATTAAATTAAGAATACTTTGGAACTACTAAAGGGATTTCATTTCTTTTTCAGGATAATACTGGTGACAGTCTATTTAAATCTGGATTACTTTTTTTTTTATCTCTGTGCAACTATATTTAAAGGGGTTCAAGAGCAACAAACCTTAATAAATTGTGATTTTTTGTATATGTTTAGAAAAGAAACAGGAAATTTCACATGATTTCACTTTAGGGAAATAAATGTTAGCTTTGAGCAGTTCTAAAAAGAAATCAAAATTTATTTTTTTTAAAAGAACGGAAACTATTTTAAGAACGTTCTAAATTACGATTTATTTGTAATTGTTAGAGTTAAATATGAAATTCGAGATATATTTATTACTTTATATCATGTACACACTCGCTGATAACAGTTTCTAATATTTCGAAATGTAAAAGGTTAAAATGAGCGGAAACCATTCTAAAGTAACGATCTTACTTTGAAACTACTGAATTTATTTTAAATATTCATTAAGTGCAATAATGTTGACAATCTCAGCTAAAAAATATTTCTTTTATCACTGTACAAACTACCTTCAAATTGAGGCAACAGAGAAAAATGTTGTAAAATCCAGTTTTCATTGAATCTGTTGACGCTAAAAATGAAATTTGATATATTGGTTGCTTTTAAAATAGTAAATTTAAAAGGATGAAACGATTGGAAAGCGCTTTGTAAGCATGATTAAACTGATACTAATAGACCTAGGGATTTTGAATTTTATATGCAGGGTCTGTTAGGATGTATTTCTCCCAAAGATAAGTTTAAAAAAAAGTTCAAATGTGTCAAATAACAAGAAACTGCTTTACAGCTATGTTTTCCTTGCGATTTCTCTGAAACTGTCAGCCTAGAGCATTTATGTTTGGCATAGATGTAACTAGAACTTCTATGTACACATGCAATGTTTTTGTTTGAATTTAAATTTGAAAAAAATAAAAAATCAATCATTTTTCATGCAAGTGTTCGGTACAACATTTCTGAGAAATGGGGTAAAATGCAAGTAACATAAAGTGTTATAATTAATTAAAATGATAGTAATGAAGAAACATGATTGCCAACAAGGTAAGGAATTACTTAATATTCAGCCTTTCACCATACAAAAATGAGGGTTAAATATATTAAACCAATGTTTTCCAAATAATTAGTTTACAGTATTTTAATTTTTATTGTGAATTAAGGTATATTAATACTGCTGTTTGTTTGTAGTTAATATATTCTGAAACTATTTAACCAATTTTAAAATATACTTTTACTTACTTCACAATATCTGATAGCGTTCCTATGTAGACTGCATTGTATTCTACTTTTGGAAATGAGTAGAATGACGTTTTCCTCATTAATTCAAGTTTCACGTTCACATAATGCGGTGCAAGAAATAATATTCCTGAAAATGTAACCCAATTACAAATATTTAAATAATCTGAATGGAACACGATTACAGAAGATTCATTCCCAGTTCTCGCCAATATTTAATTTGAATGAGGATGTCGCCAAAGTAGCCAAATATAGCCAAGTTGGGTAAATTTATTGCAACCTATTTTTCCGCAAATTTGTCTATATTTAGCGAAATATCGCCAAGCTTAGAGATAATTTGACGCTGGTGAATATGAATATATAGTGTTAAAGATATAAGAGTTGGAACGATAATTACAACAATGAAAGAAAATTTGCGAGAAAGCATGTTCACTAAAACTCATAAAATAAACCCTTTTATGCAGGAATCCTGCTGTCTTGTTTCAAAATATCAGTCACCGTAAAATTTCAAACTGCTATATCTCAGCCATTTTTTAAGATAGAGGCAAAACAAAATTGTTACGGAATCGGTGCATCAATGCCGAACATTTAACGCAAAAAGCATTTAAGACTTCTAAATTTTCAGTACATCTTTTCTAATTTGAAATCTTTAAATGGATATCACAGCGCCTCCTTCCGGCATAATACTCCCAAATTCAACTGTGCCCTGCAAGCTATAGTCAAAAACATATACACAATATTTGGTTCAAATCTCTGCATTACTTCAAACACCTTTCGATGATACAATAATGGAAATGGAACAAAGATCGCTATCACAGCGACCCTTTTCTTCAGAATTTCTCCAATTTCAAGTGAGACCTGTTGGCCATGTATAAAAACCTATAAATGAAATTTGGTTCAATTCTAGGCATAGCGTCATACACTTATCGATAATACAAAGCGGACATACACACGAACACACGGATATTCGGACAATCAGACATTTTGTAAAAATAAGTTTTTCGGAATCTCTGAACCTTAAAACGTGTAAATCCGTCGAAAACCGGAAGTCGAAAATATTTCGATTGCAATAATTTCTTCAATTTATATAGAAGAAAGTAATATAAAATTGATAAGTGGACTTACTTACTTGTACGGTCAAAATTTTTATCGACAAATATTCATCAACAATGAGGATTTAGCGCGTTTTTTATTAAATATACATACCATAATTTTAAAATAGAAATTTAACCTTCACTTAATTCGTGATATAATTAATTAGAACAAATATTACTGTTCGGATATTCTAGTATGTTGAAAACATGATCAGCACAGTATCCGGAAGTTTTAAATCTATTATATTCAGTATAAATATTGAAATTTTAAATATTACCAAGAAGCATTTTCTGAGAACGATGAAAACAAGATATGTGTTTTTTTTTTCTATGCCACAACAAGAAATGAAAATTTTAATGAAATAGTTTATTTATTGATTAAATTATGAATATTGGTGATATATTTGAATATATTTTTACAGCCTTATGTATGCGTATATGTAATATTTTCATTACTATTTTTTAATACATTCAATATATTCCTCTGTTTTAATACATCAGAAATGTTTTGTCTATAAATATACATAATTTTTTTCTTTGTGGAATAGGCTAAATAAACATATGCGATAAAATAAAATATACAAATAAACTATTCTTTAACTATCCAAACCTGTTTTTTTTTCGTTGTGCAATTTCTGAATTCAAATGCTGATTTAACAATAATTTTATATTAATGATATTTTTTTTTTGGTGTATAAGATAAATAAATACGTAAGTTAATCAAATACAAATCTTCATACCAATGCTTTTAATAGCTATTTTTTATTAATCATTAAACATAGAGGAACAATTTTGTCAGGCACTTAAGGTGTTAAAATCCGGTAAGTTTTAAAAAAAGTGAGGCATTTTTTCCAATCTTTTATAACATTGTTAAATTGTAATACAAATATCATATATATAGACGAAAAATATGACCCTATTTATATAATAGGACATGTAATTAAGAAAAATTATTTTAAGAACAGAATAAATAAACGTGGCTGAACAGTTAAAAAGAGAAAATTTCGAAAATACTGTCCTTTACAGAAATGAAAATAGATCTGATATTTTTCCAAGAAAAATGTCTTACATGCAGTCTAATGCCTGATTTGACACACAAAGAATATTGAAGATATATGAAAAACATAACATAATCTCCTTATTTTTCATTCTTGTATCTCATAGAGTATTACTCATAAAATTTTGCTACACGTGTGAAGAATGAATTTTATTTTTATTTTATTTTTTTTTTTGATTCACATGTCTCATAACAGAACTGATGTGAAAGAAAACATTTAAAAAGTCGTCGCAAAAAGTAAATAAATAAATAAATAAATAAATAAAATTAATAAAAAATAAATAAAACCCGAAAGAATTTTTATGTTTAAATTAATTTATGTCTCTTAGTAATGTACTTTTTGAATTTTTATACCCAGACCGTTTTATACTTTGAAGAAATGAATATTTTTCTTTAAATGTTCCCATTTTAATATACAATGTTAAAAAAATTAGAAAAGTAAGCAAAGACGTGAAGAGAACCATGCGAGAGAGCTAAAATGGAGAGTACATGTGCACTCTCAAAAATTTATATTTAATGTTGAACCATTATATGGTTCAAAGTCATCAAAAGCACCAAAAGATGGTTTAATCTCTACTTCAAAAACTCTATCTTTGGTGAAAACTAGAGTCTGGTACTTTTACTATACTATGACAACACGTTGGAGCCAATCACAGATCGTCTGCTATTGAATCGTGTGAGATAACAGCAATCACACGATATTGTTTATTTTGTGTCATTTAATCTTAACAATATACACGGATTTGCTTATATTTCTTATTTATAACTTGTGAATAAAATATACTTCCTTATTATATTTTATTTTTGTGTGATGCTGATAAAATGTAATTTTATAATGTGTTTGTACCCATTAAGCTTAGTTGTGTAATATGTGGATATGAGGATGGTTTTATTTATTTTCATTTCTTATATCTTGCGTATCATGTATTAATTTTAGTGTTCTTGACTAGCCACGGATATTGTAAATTAAGCTTTCCTAAGTAGCTGCGAGTGAAGTTATTATTAGATTCTAAGTTGGATTCGTCAAGACTTTCAATACTGTTTACATTTTAGCGTGGATTTGAAATGTATTATATATGCTGCTTGACTAAAACATTCGATTGATCATCGATGGAAAGAACATGAAAAAATTATTTAGGGCAAAAATTTGGTTACATGTAAGTGTACAAAAAAGTAGTGTTTAGAAATGATACAAGATGTTTAATATGGCGTGTGGTCCCCTCGAACAGCTAAGACTGCTGCCCACCTGTTTTCCATGGATGCGATGAGATTATCGATAAGACTTTGGGGAACAATGTTCCACACATCAAGAAATGCAATCCTCATGTCCCGGACAGTAATTTGATATTTGGTTTTGCTGCAATGCGTCGTCCGAGTATGTCCCAAACATGCTTTATCGGATTCAGGTCAAGAGGGTATGCTGGTCATTCCATACGCTGTGTTGTTTCAGTTTCAAGCATGTTCTCCACAAGACGAGCTGTATGCGGACTGGCGTTATCATGCATGATAACAAAGAAACCATCAATAGCTGCAGTGACGACATGATATTTCACTATTTCGGCTGAATACCTTCGGGCGGTCAGCGTGTCATTCCGAATGATATGCAGGTCCATACGTCCATCTATGCTGATTCCAGCCCATACCATCAATCCTCCTCTAATGCGATCTTTCGACGAATGTAGCGTTATTTCGAGTACACCTTTCCTCCATAGCAAAACACATCGGGTGTGACACTCCAGAATAAATCGGGACTCGTCTGTAAACAGCACTTCACTCCATTCACGTTGCCTCCAGTCTCGATGTTCAGCAGCCCACCTTTTTCGGGACGCACGGTGACTTGAGGTCAACGGAATACAGACCATTTGCCTCCCATACAGACCATCCTGATAAATCATGTTTTGGTCTGTTTCGCTGTACACCCTTCGTCTTGTTGTCAAAAACAACTGCCTTTGCAGATGAGAGGCATTGCCTGTTCTGATTGACGAGCTGTTAACATAATATATAGGTCATCAGTTGCTGTGGTAGCACCTGACCTACCTTGTCCTGGTCAACGTCTAACCTTCCCTGTTTCTTGTAATTGATTTAAAGTCTTAAAATGACACTTCTTGTGATTCCAACAGCATCCCCTACACCTCGTTTTGTTTGCTCGGATTCAAGTATCCCGATAATACGCCAAACCATAGTTTTCAGTAAATCACGTTGTTGTGACCTTTTCAAGCCACTTTTTCTTTAAATATATGCTGAGCAATTGACTTTCACAAATGAGAGAGTTAATCAGTCTTTTCTGCGAAATCCCGATTTTTACACTTATCTCATTTTTCTTGTTTTTGACGTCTTGGACTTCGATTTGCATATGAAGTTTTCTTCTTCTGTTTTCTGCTACGCTTTAAATTATGGATGTTTTATTTTTAAGTTACTTATCAGTGTAAGTTTTTCGCTAAAACCATGTGGTCCCTTAATCGATTTGAGCCTTGTATTTAAAAATCAATAATTATGTACAATTTACTAGAACGTTAGTTCTCTAAAAAAATGTGCATTGTTTTTAATAACTTGAGTTTGATTTACTCCCTGTGATTTAATTGTAATATGTTTAAAACTATCATTTTGAAGTATATGTAAAAGAAAATTGCAATAAAAAGTGTCTTTTAATTTCTAGCATGCGAGTAAAATAAAAATATGAAAAACAAATCATGCATATTAGATATATCTTTTAACTATTTGTATATTTGAACATATTTAGTAAGAAAAGGTACGTTTAAAAAATTCGTTCCCTCCAAATACAAAGTTTTATAAAACTTCTACATACCTACGATACCTACGTAAGCACATAAACATGCAAGTTCTTCAATAAATCACAAATTTAAGGAAAAATACTTTATACTTTTAAAAATATATAAAAATTTCGTTTATGTTAGAAATATTTAATCTACAATTACCAAAACTATACTAAACTGAAATTTATATTCACCTAACATGCAACGGAAATTTATTTTATGCAAAATCATTAAAATCGCATAATGTTGCAGAAAATATCACATTAATATTTATAGTAAATTATGTAAAAACTTTATTTGAAAGAGACTAAAAAACCCCAATTATATATTAAATAACTTAAAAAAATAATTAAAATAATAATAATAATATTTGGTCAAATAAACTAAACAAACCAGTACAAAAATTATTTTCTGTCGGTGGGAATTTTATTTAAAAAAATATTTACGTTTATAACAAAAATGCACACCCAATAAAAATACTACAACTGAAAACAATTATTTGTTTGTTTACAAAAGATTTTTTTTCAGCTTAACTGCATTTTGCGTATTTTAGATTTTAAAAAAAAAGAAAATATTTGGTCTTTCTGAAAATATTCTTGTCACGTACTGCTAATTTGAACTTTTCACATTTCCCAGGAATGTTTTAACTTTTCACTCACAAAAACCTTCTCTTTCTACACTTATTCCGAATATTTAAAACAAACTTCAAATAAAATAACACGGGATTACTTTTTCTTTTATCACCTCAGGAATTATATAATTTTAAAAATGATAAATTGTTTCTGCTAAATTATATTTCTGACTGTGTTTTTTTTTCTTTCTCAATTAATCAATCTTAGTTTGAAAAGAATAAGAATAGTGTAAACTTTAATTAATTAAAAGCATCAAAATGACAGGTTTTATTTTTAAATAAAATAAGCTTTTTCATTTCAGTATTTTTCTTCGAAAATATTTGCTAAAGAATAGAAACAATTTCGTATTTGTTGTTTTTACATGAAATTTTAGAAATGAAAAATGTTCTTACTTTTTCATATAGAAGTACGTTTGTAACGTCAGATATTCTGATATTTAGTTATAAATTATAGGTTTTCTACCATTTAATTAAATAGCTGAAATGAATGCACTTAAAGTAAAAAAAAAATTGATATTATAAATTATGTATTTCATATGGGTTCACTTCCTCGAGAAAACAGCCTACTGGCAAATAATATTCTAATATCGATATGTAAATTAATTGTAAAATATCATGCTCTTTAAGTATTTTCCCTTAAAACGTAGATTCTTCGTGTTTTATTTCGACATATCCTTACCTTTATAAATACAGGAAGCTACTGTTTTACATTATATTGTTTATATTGTATAACACATTTCTGAGACAGAGAATTTCCATTTCATTCTTACTAATGGTCAGTTGTTCGTGCAAAATGTAATGTTTTCTACATAATTAAAAAAAACAGTAAAACAAATTTTAATACTAACAATACCTTTTTTTATAATTAAGACAGATAAAAAATATACAGCACAGAAAATCCTCTCTAAAATAAATGTATTGAAATGATTATAAATAATGTAAAAAAAGTTGCATTTCATTTTCTAGAGAGCTTTAATATCCGCGAAATGGGATTAATACTTTTAAATTTAAGGTTACCTATACTGTAAAAAATAACAAATGTTTCTTAATCTACAAAAATATAATATAACCACGGATAAATTTATAATATAAACTCATCCTTGTTAACCTTGTTCTGAAAAGTGTTTCTTTATCTTTAGAAACTATAGACATAAATGGCATTTCGACATTTAAAGAATCATTTATAAAAACAAAATTTCTCTTGCTGCCCGTAATTTTCCGGAACGTTTACGAGTAGATTTTAAAGTGTATTAATCAATTTTCTAAGCCCGGAATATAGTTTTTTTCCGATGCTATCAATTCTCAAGTAAACGTTTGCAGATGCATAAGTTAATTTATACATGAAAGACTAAAAGGAATAATCTTAATTTTTATGTTATTGTTAACGCTCTTAATTTTGTATGTTTGTCTGTTAAACATTCTTGTTGAACATGAAAATGTTTACTTGAGAATGGATAGCATCGGAAAAAACTATATTCCGGGATTATAAAACTGATTAATACACTTTAAAAGCTACTCGTAAACGTTTCGGAAAATTACGGGCAGCAAGAGAACTTTTTTTTTATAAATGTTTCTTTAAATCTCGAAATGCCATTGATGTTTGTAGTTTCTAAAGATAAACACTTTTTAGAATATTGGTTAACAAGGATGAGTTTATATTATAAATTTATTCGTAATTATATTATATTTTTGTAGATTAAGGAATATTTGCCATTTTTTACAATTTATATAGTCAACTGACAAATTATAAAAGAAACAAGCTTTACATTTTGCGCCTGCTCATTTCATTTTTTTTTTCTAAAAATGCATTTCTTTCATCTAACGCTTGGTGTTTTATTTCGAAAAGAAAGTCCGTATCTATACAAGTGAATTTATGTAAAATTTCAGTCTTTTAACGGAAACTTTTCATTTTTAGTGTGAATCGTAAATTTTCCTGTAAAAAACAGAAAATTTCCCTTTTAACCACATATTTGGCGAATGTTAAAAGCAGAAATGTTTCTTTTACGACAAACAAAGGGAAATGCTTCTCTTCAATAAAAAGAAAATTATATATAAATAAATAAATAAACGGAGAAAATCCCAGTTAAATTTTCTCAATTGATATTTATGCCTATAAACAAATCGTTGAATAAGGCAAGTTGGTTTGAGGGACAGAGAATTTATCCTTTAATGGCGAGTACGGAGGTTCAAATCCGGAGGATGTCAAGGCGATAAAAAGCGGGGGTGTTAAAGTGCTATACCAATATACTATGTACATATTCATCAGTGCTTATAATTATTATTTAGATTTCTTTGAAATACTGCGCTGTGGCTCACATTAGTTTCTAAAAACAGAAAAAGCTCTTGAATAGCGATAAATTATCACCTTGAAAACGGAAGAACATTGAAACGGAAGTTTTATGAAAATAGGCGGAAACTTTACTGCCAGTATATTTTTCATTTTTCTTTTTAACAGTTTTTTTAACGCTGTAATGCTTCGTTGATGTTGCAAATCTTAAGTGTGAAAAAAAAAAAACTTTTAAAATAAACAATTGGGTGTTCGTGAATATGTGAGTAATACTTACGAAAATATACAGGGTGTTCTGAAAGCATCGTATACAAACATTAAGATGTGATAAATTATACTGCAACAAGCAATTTTTGTATAAGAAAACATTTTCTCAGTCCACTTATTCTATAATTAATACAGGGTGTTTTACTCCCAGCCAAACTGGTATTATAATTTATAAATCTATATTATAAAGCAATGACATTGCAATAACTCAGGCGTTATATCGGCTGTGGTAATGTAACGAATTCACTTTCATATTTTGGTAACTTTCATTATTTATAGGCATCTCATTATTTCATTTTTTACACTGTCGAATAGCAAAAAAATGTAGCTGTAAAAGCAATTTATTTGGACATTCTATCTCAATTTATTGAATTTGCGTAGTTTTAAAAATAATTTTAAGCATGAGTTATAAACATCTATCTTGCGCGTAGCTCGATTACGGAAGATCAACCCGTTTGCACTTAAAATATTATAAATAGATCATCGTTTGTTTCCGGCAAATATTCCTTAACGAAATTAACACTTAATCAATAAATAAATAAATAATCCAAACAAACCACAAACATACATGTAATCTAACAACGTGCATAAATACTGAAATAATCAGAGAAAAGGCTAATTTAATTAGCATCCTTGGCGATTGCTATTATTTTCTTGCATGCTGCTAATACGTAAGCATCGCTTTTAAAATGTAAAAATTTTATTTCAATGCATCATTTATATTTTTCGTATAAAAATGTTTTTTGTGGTCTTAGTAGGAAATCTAAAAATCTAAAAATGATATATTAAATGTAAAAAATCTAATAGAATTTTCAACAAAAAAAAATGGTTTAACCTAAGTTATGTACACTATGAAGTATGTCCAGTAACCCGGGAAGTACGGGTCGGGGTCAAAACGTACATTATATTTTTTTAATCAAATAACTATCCTGGAATTACAAGATATGGCCATGATACACGTACAAGCAAAACTGATTACGACAATCATCAATTCGCAATGCAGCTCCCATTGCATAGGGTAGCACTGACTTAATTTCCCCAGATAACGTTTTACACAGAGTAAAGTTAGTCTGTTGAAAATTCAATAACTTATCTCAATCGCTTTAAGGTTGAAAATGGAAATCCGTATTCTGTGGTAGATACACTGTATTTAGTTTTGGATAAGTGCATTACGACCTTGGTTTCCTAAACATAAAGTGTTTATTGAAGTCGCCTCTAAAATTTTTACATTTCGTTGCACATGTTCTCAAACACACGAACTCATTTAATACTTCAAATTAAATATTTTGAATTATACAATGGAAAACGCATACAAAGAAGCTGAAGGAGTCGTGAAAATTATTCATTATATACGGAACTAGCAGCTACGCCGTCTTTGCTGGTCGATTTTTCCAAACGAACCAGCAATGATTAAAACATTTTAGTTCCACATTCCACCGTCAGGGGACTCATTCTATTCTAAACAAACTTCTTTCCAAACGAACCACAAGAACGGGTCCCCACTGCCTACGGTACTGTATAGCAGGCATTTTTGGGAATTTTGTGCACACGGTATTTTGGCGTACACGTATTTTGGCACACGGTATTTTGTGCACGCGATACAAAAATAAACTACTTCCACCTTTCACCACCAGGGGGTGCCAGATCTTTAACATTAACGCTATATTTAAATTAAGACCGAATCCCCCCACCCGTCAAAATTTAACGAAAGACTTTTAGAAAAGTTTGCACGGTGTAATCTGGCTACCGTGTAAAAAAAAAAATAGCTCTTTCAAAAAATCGCTTCAAATAAATTCACGTTTTAAAATTCGCCCTAATATATATATATATATATATATATATATCATTATATATATATATATATATCTTTATATATATCTATATATCTTTATATATATCTATATCTATATATATATATATATATACGTGGCTGTTACGTAATACGGTTGCAGGTAAGAAGTAAAGCTTTTAAAAGTCAATATATATCGTAAGTCACAAATGTGTGCGTCAGTAACGTTGACGTCATAACGATGCGGACAACACTGAGGTTAAAATTTATAAGTTACAACAATGGAGCTTTAACATGAACAAATATCGGTAACTTTTGAAATTGAAAAAACAAAATGGCATGTTTTTTAGTTTGACTTAACATTTTATTTTATTTCCTTTTCAGAATGTAGCTAGTTTTCAGCAAAAATCAAGAAGCATCACAGGTCGTTTTTTACAAAAAATGGATTTTCGTATTAGATTTTGATATGTGAAGTGAGTTTTAAATCGATATGTAAAATAACTTTCTTAATATTAGCAAATTATGAAACAAACAACTTGTTGCCATCGGCAAAAAAGTAATAACAGCATTTTCGCCGCCACGTACCTTTGCATTTTTATGTATAGATTCACTATAACTTCATTACATAAATTTGCAATTTTAAGGAAATATTAATGACCTCGATTTATTCGAAAGTTTGACTGAATGAGGTTCTTATAATTGTAATAATACGTTCTACCGTTGTATTAAATTATTATCTATTTAATATTAATTAATCAAAAAATAATAAAAACTAAATATCTTGCAAAAGCAAAAATTTGCATTTATATAATTTTTCACCCTCGAGTACATTTTATTTTGCAATACACCTATAGTCAATTAAAAAAAATAAAAACATTCATTTTATCTTTTCAAACTAAATTTAAAATTAAAACAAATGAACTTGTTATTCGATCGGATTAATTTTATTTTTTGCCTTTAATTATGTATTTGCAAATGATTATAAAGCTGTACTCAAAAATGTATATTAGAAAAGAATTATATAAAAAAAAATTGTATGATAAATTATAAAGATTAACTGATTATTTTAATTAAAGGATTAAACTACATTTTTTAATCCTACTTCATGTAAAAAGTCATTTATTTTATGTAACAAGAAAAAAATATTTAATCAGATTTGAAATCTTGACAACCACTTTAAAATAAATGCAGAAGCAACACAAATGTTAAAGAAAAAATAATTAAACTCGCCACACAAAATTTGGTAAGAAAACAAAATTGCAAATTAATATTTTTAGATAAAGGATTATGAAATAATACCTACTTGAAATAAATCCTTCTTGAAAACGAAAAATATATTTATTCACATATGAAATATTTCCATATTTTCATATTTTCTAAATTATTTTTATTATTTATATGTATTCATTTATTTTACTTAACTTAATTTATCGTAAAAAATGAATAACCGATTTTGTCAATTTGTCATTTTTATTATTTTGATTTTTATTTAAAAAAAATAACAATTAGATAAATGAAATGAAACACGAATTACTTTATGTTATGAAAGCTTTATTATTAATATTCAGATATTTATTAACTCTGCATTATTTTTTAACTCAATCATATTGATCGAGAAATAAATCAAGTTAATTAAGAGATTTCCCACTGAGTGAAAATGTGTTCAGGCTGGGTGTCGAACACAAGACATTTGGATTAAGTTGCCAACCGTATGTCTATTGAGCTACCTAGAACGATAACTGACCTACGCTATTTACTCAGACAACCTTATTAGCAATAGCATCTGCTCTGCCATGTAGACAACACCACTGAATGTACAACAGGTAATGGAACTCCATTTAACGATGGATACTTAAATACACTTGATTACTTTTAACTCAATCACACTGATTGAGACACATATGCGAATTGAAAATTTACCAACCTAATGGAATTTTTTCCAGACAGAGAGTAGAAATAAAGACGCTTTGGCTCAAATTGCCATTTCTGTGGTATTCAGATACCTGGACAAACAACACTCATAACATGGCCGGCACTATTCACTCATAAAACGTTTTTTGGCAACAGCATGTGGTCTGCCACGTAGAAAGCAGAACAGAATAGATTCAAATGTAACAGAATAGGTCCAAATGGTGGCAGTGGACCGCCTTTAAATTAAGAATACGTATATACACTTTGTTATATTTAACTTAATCAATCTGATTGTTAACGATATTAATCGTCAATCCATGTAGCTTAATAGGAAGGGCATTAGCAATTTATGCCAAATCTCTTGGGTTTGACGGTAATTTTTGACTGAATTGGAAAATTTTCAATTCGCTTCATATTTTTAGAACTCGGTGTGATTAAATTAAAAATAATAATGTATATCTATGTATCCATCGATTAATTGTGTTCCATTAACTGTGGTATATTCTATTGTGCTGTCTCCATGGCAGACCGGATGCTATTGTCATTTCGGAGTGAAATGTGTCAGCCGGTTGGTGGTCTAGATCATAGGTTCCCAACCTTTTGTTGACCACTACCCTCTTTACAAGAAGAAAAAAAAATCCCAACGCCCCCATTCTTCCATAATAGTGAATTATAGCAAATCATTAAAACGACCATCAAAGGAAGCAAAAATGTTTCAAATAAAATGAGAAAGAAAATAATAATGAGATGGTTGAGACTGGGGGGGGGGTGTTAGCAATTTGTTAATGACGGATTTCAATTTCGTTAGCATCAATCGCAAATTGCCACGTTCAGTGATGTGCAATCTGTTCCTTTTGTTAGACAGTAAATTAGATACTGCACTGAACCAACGTTCAGACAAGTACGATAGAGGAAAAGCAATTAAAAATTTCCATGCATTTCCCCATAATCTACGGTAGAGAGCTAGTTGTCTTAGTATAAGATTTTGTTATCCATTTCCGAATTTTAATTTTAGTTCTTCGTTAGTTATGTGTTCTACGAATTCCTCTTCTAAATTTGATGATTTTGCTTTATCTGTATTTGTGAAAGGATTTAAAACAACTTGGTATATTCATGTTTAAAACATACCGGAATCGTTCCGCAAAATCAGCATGAAGAACGTCCAAGTGTTGGCAGTAAGTAAGTAAATCTTTCTATTTTGCAGAAACTGCTGACAATGTTGGAAAGTGACTTATATTTACATCTCCCTAGATTTCGTTTGAACAGAAGATGTTTTCCCACGAAAACATCAATGACTTTATTTATTTTAATTAAATTCGACTGAACAAGTTACAATTTTAAATTGACTTCATTCAGTATTTTAAACAAGTCTATCAAATAAGCGATGTCTTTTAGGATGTAATCAATTTTTGCGTTTCGTCGTTGTTTTCAAGGAAGTCCAGTGCTAAGTAGAGTAGATTTCAAAATCGATTCAGACAAATGCCTTTTCAGAGCCAACGAAATTCTGTGTGCAGTAACAAGTGATTGAAATCTTCAACATTTTCACTACAAAGCTGCCCAGATAATCTGTTATGAAATGAACTGCTTCTAATCTTATTAAATGCTCTAATAACATAATGAAGTGACGCATGCAGGCGTTTATTAAAGTTTTTTGCAACCAAATGCTGACTATGAATAACACAATGTACAGCGAGTAAATCTTGTACTGCTTGTTTTAAATACACTATGAAGCCCTTATGACCCCTCGTCATTGCTAGAGAATCATTAGTAGCAGCTGCAAAATATTACGAATAGGGATTTCTTTCTTGTAAAAAACTTCCTCGTGGTATTAAATAGCGATTCTCCCTTTGTATAAGTTTCCAAATTTTTAGCAAATGTTAACTCTTGACAATTTTGTTTTTCTTCTTTTATGAATGTAACGCATGACAATAGTACTACTTTGTTATTTGGTATAGTTGATTTATCAAATTGAATGAACATTTTTCATGTCTTTAAATGATATCATAATGATGTTGAAATAGCCATTTCACATTTTCTTTTTTGCACCCAATTATTACTCAGAGGATTTATTTTATGATAATTGCAGGTGTTTTAAGATAAAAAACAAATTTTATCACATCTTTGACTGCCGAATAGATTAATGCCTTGCCAATTGTATGTGATTCTTTACGATTTTGAAATTAACAATAAAATAGTATATGTGTCTCAAGTCCGTAATCTTCTTTAGAAAACGATTAAAGAAGTTTTGATACCGTTCGCTGTTTTAAATATCTCTTTTCCAGTCCTTGAAAATAAGATAAATCTTTGTCCTTTTAGTCAACATGCATTTTATTAAAATGCTCTTGTAGCCTGGAAGGCTTCATGGCTTCATTTGATAAAACTTATCGGCAATTTAAACACATAGGCAATAATTGGTTTGTAAGAGAGCGCGTCAATCCATACTTTAATTACTCAACACTATACTGCCGGCATTTCTTCTTAGAATCAGACATTTTGTAAAAAAAGAAATGTCGCGGTTTAAGTTTAAATAAATTAACTTTTCAACAGATTTGTAGATAGGTATAAAAATAATGTCTACAAGGATTTCTATCACTGTCACTCAGAATAAACGAATTTCTTGAGCAGATTCAAACCACATGTTTGTTTGGAAATCTATCTTTAGACATGTAAAAGTCACCATATTTTTAACATTTGTCGAAATACAGGTTAAGAAAAAAATTAATTCGGTTTCAAACTTTTAACCAGCTTAATATAGCAATTTTTGCACTCTGCAATTTTTGAATTTTTAACATATTTTACTGTGATTTATAGCAATTTTTTGCTTTCCACAACAATTTTCTGCCATTCAGGAAAAAATTGCGGTTACAATGTTTTAGCCTTCAATAATCAAATTTTGCCTTCCGCGATTTATAGTTTTCATTCGTGTTCCACGGCGATTTTTTGAATTTCGTAAAATAAATTCGATTAGGAGCCTCCAGCTTCAGGTTAGTTTATACAGATTTTCATTTAAAAGTATATATATATATTTATTTATTTATTTATTTATTTAATCACGAGCCAAGGCAAAACGCCAGGGGGTCAGCTGGTGTTATTATATTAATTTCCTACATGGGTAGGTAACCCACTTTAACAGTCTTAACGCCCCCCCCCCATTCGGCTTTGGACTCGCTACTGTCCCCGTTGGGAACCTGTGTTCTAGATAGTTAAATAAGCAGAGAGTTGGCAATTTAAGACAAAAATGTTTAGGTTCGACTGCCGGCTTGGACACTTTTTCTCTCAGTTGGAAGATTTTCAATTCGTTACATATTACCTTTTAATAAATAGCTATATTATTTTGCATTGAAGTATATTTCAATGCAATGATTTTTTGTCAGAAGGAATATATCGTATATAAAAATTTTAACGTTTTGTGATGTGTGAATGATTATGAAGTTAAAGATCTTTAATCACAGTACTGAAGGCGAATGTATTTTTATTCTAAAAAAACTGAACAACTTTTAATTTAACTTCATTTATTTTTTTGTTTCTTTTTAACACATTTTAAAATATGGCAGAGAAAAAGCAAATAAATAAATCATTTAATTTTGATAAAAGGGTCTCAGAGCAAATGAAACTGTACTAGGTTCACATTTAATTAACCAATGAGATATTTTAATTCAATATATTTCTTTTATGCATTACAAAGTGAAGAAACCAATGCGAAATATACTATTTTTGTGAATATACATAATGACTGCTTCCATTTTAAGATTAAGTTAAGCACGAAACTCATATTTATTTTTAAAAAAATTCCATTTATATATATATATATATATATATGTTATATAAAAAAATTATTTCCTTCGCATTTATTTCGCATTAGTCCTTTAAATTAATCTAACTTCTGACATAGTCAGTATTTCCTTAATTCTTAATAATATTTGTTCCTATTTAATGTCCTTTTAAATGTAAATACCCGTATATTAATAATTATCTTATTAAAAATCTTAATCTACAATTTTAAGTTCATTCGTAACTTTTATCAGCTCCCCAATCTATAAAATTCCGAGAGACGCTTTCTCATTTCGAATGTTTTTTAAAAAAGCCATTTGTTTTATTCCATGCTCGGTTTCGCACGCTAGGTATTTTTCACTTCAAAATTAATGCGCGGCTCGAGAGGAATTCTTTCGTGTTAGAGCTTCTCCCTCGCGCCTCATTCGCTGGGCTGGAGCTCGCCTCTCGCTCATTGGTTTGTGCGCTCGTGACGTCGTATTCTGCATGTCTACGCTCCGTGAACAAAACTCGTTTGTATGCTTTGGAGAGCAGATTTTTGACGTGTTTGGAAGTGTAACCAAATGGGTATCTGGTGTTGTAGTCACGTAGAATTTTAATACAGCTCTTTAAGATTTTTGAAAACGATGTAGTGAGCCATCGTGAAGCCTGAGGGCTATAAGTTTATACCTGTGGGAACTGTTACTGCATCGCTCTTATTCATAAATAAACGATTTGTCTGGAAACTGGCTGGTCTTTATTGACGAAACTCTTCTGTTGTCTCATCATTGCTCACCTCCTCGCCATAATTATTGATATCGACTGCAACCTTCTATATCTTTAACAAACTGCCATTTTCTCGTTTTAATATTACATCTCGTGGTATCTCATCTTCGTAAAAACACCACAAATATATATATATATATATATATATATATATATATATATATATATATATATATATATATATATATATATATATATATATATATATATATATATATATTAGTGTTTCTGACGATAAAAATATAATATACTTTCATTTTTATTGTACATCGCATATAATATTTGTTTGTCTGAAAATACATGATTCGCTTTAATTCAAAAGCAAACTTTTGGACATGGATGGCTGTATAAAAATCTAGAGTGCCTTTAAAAGTGAATTTTGCTATAATTTAATTCGTTAGTAAAATAAACGCAACAGGAAGCAGTGCTTTGTGACGTTTATCTCTTTTCGGACGGTGTATTTAATTTAATAGACAGTTCTCGAAGACAAAATACATTCTGAAAGCGTTGTAGGGATTAAATTCATTAAAATGTGAAAGTAGTTTCATTTTATTTTTAACTTTATTTATAATTTTCATTTTATTTATAAACACATATGAATGTACAATCGGCCAAAATAAGAAAAATTCACATATATTTCATACATGAATTTGTCACAGAAAAAAAAATAGAAAATAGCCATTCGACTTGAAATTATATCTTCATTCATTTATTTTACACAAATAATTATAAGGATCGTTTCCATACTGAAATTGTATGAAACTCGGAAATTTTCAATTGGAATACTTAATTTTGACACCATTTGAAATTTTGGATTAAGTAGACAGGTGCATGTACCACTTGTAATTACACTGTTGTATTCTGATGCATTTGTTCCGACACTGCAATTCAAATTAGACCATCTTAACATTTTTGTAAATGCTGTGGATCGCAATGGAAAAACGTTATCAGGCGATGGAAAAATGTTATCAGTGTAGGCACAAGGATATTAGCTGAATTCTGTTGCGAGATCAAAAGGGATTAACCGGACACCATACATGCAACGAAATTATATATGTTAATTTTCTAATGCACATTTTTTGTACATGTTTCTCGAAATCACCAGATTTGTCGTTTAAATATAATTTTTCTTTAACATGTAAAATTCATTGGTGATCAAAATTTTAAAACTTTTTACTAACGGCACTATATATTATTCAAAAACTCTACCAAAGTGTGTGACACGTTAAATTATGCTAACCAGTGGTATTATTTTAAAGAATGTTCTGTTAAAATGAAGAAAGACATATTATTTAGTATTCTCAAATTATAGATACAAAACGATTGAAATACTTATAAAAAAAGATTTCTGATACAAAAAAAAAATTTTCACATGAACTGTTCTGCTCTTTTCAAAATAAATGGTTAAATTTAAATAATTAAAACGAATTTAAAAGTATAAAAATAGCAATAACAACATTAATGTAAAAAAAATTATTTGAAAACACACTTTGCAATATAATCTTCTAATACACAATTTGAATGAAATTGATTTTTAATAAAGAAAAAAAAATGTTATATATTTTAAAATAAATTTCCAAACTTTCGCTATTGACATACTAAACATGAAGAAAATATTTGCAGAGCATTCTTTACTTTTCATATTTTAAACTTAATGTTTGCATCAAAACGTAAGATAAATTATAGAATATGTTTTGAAAATCTCGATAATACTTCAGCTGACAAAGCTAAATATTTATGTTAACGCATACTATTTATTTAACGTGAACTCCAGATTAATGTGTATTAGAAGTGAAACGCGCGATGCATGATGCTGTAAAAATGGTCGTTATTTATTTCTGTGATGCATTTAAACATTAGAACTCTGCAAACTGTATTTCTCAGAGAAGCTCATAAATATTTTTAGATTATGCTTACAGGATTACATATGTATAAAAACTAGACTAATGTTAATTTAAATTACAAATTTATTTTTTCATACATATTTACTTGACAAAACACATTAAGTTAGAACAAATTTCAAAAACATTTCTTTATTTAAGATATATTTGGTCTTGTATCTTGTGTAATCAGATGTTTTTTTCCTACAAATTTTTATTTTAGTTTTCCGATTACAGGGTGTAAGAAAAGTTTTGTAATAATTTTTTTTTATGCGTATGTGTGACTGAACATGTTAACTTTTGATTGAGTTCCCATTTGGTGAATACACAACGTGTCCGAGAAAAGACTTTATAATTCTAAACATTAATAACAAAAATACCAACAGGTGAAATTGAATGCAGTTTTCTGCAAAAGCATAAATAAGTCTAAGACTTTTGTCTGGTCTAAATTAAGCGTACGTGAATTATTTAATAGAGTGTTTTCCGAACGATGGATTGGTCGTGGGGGACCCATACCTTGGCCTCCGTGATCGACCAACATAACTCCCCTGGATATATGTTTTTGGGGTAATGTTAAAGACAGGGTTTATCAAACTCCTGTTTCTGAAAAATCCGTTTTAAAGATAAGGATAGAATTTGCAATCATCACTGTTACACGGCAAATGCTATAAACCACTTGGAGTGTAATCGAGTACAGGCTCGACTTTCTCCGTACTTCGGGCTACTAACGTAGCTCATGTACATTGAAAGTACTGTGTTAATTGAATGTACTGTAAAAAAAAAAAAAAAAACTCTTAGACTTCTTCATTCTTTTGCAGAAAACTGCATTTTATTCCACCTCTTAGAAGTTTTGTTATTATTGTTTAGAATAATAAAGACCTTTCTCGTACATGCTGTATTGTAGACTACAGTAACAATTTAGATGGATTTTTTTCGGGACAATCACAACAAAATATTACTGAGTTTAAGTGATAATTTTTTCTTCTAAGCAATCAAGAATTACTAGCAAAAAGGTAACGTCTTCAATTTCAAAACGAAAGTGTCCAGTTTCGAACACAGCCGATTCCACTCTACGCACAGCATGATAAGTTGTATGCTTTTTTAAAATTAATTTTTAACATTAGGTAAAAGTATTTGCAAACACATTTTTAATAGAAATTATGCCATTTTTACTTATATTTGTGTTATTAAGTTTAAGCAAATTGTGGGAAAAAATATAGTGTAAGTGAAATATAGCATATTGTAAGAAAATAAAAGACTTTTTTTTCTAAGAGTTATAGTGCTATTTTTTTCATTTTGTTTTTTATGTATAGGAGTTAAATAATAACTGTTTTTGGTTGAAGTGTGACAACAGGAAAAATGTTATGTATATACGTTTGTTCATTGGGGTGAAGGAAGAAATACAGTATCAGTTTTTGCAAATTTCATAAGTTAATCTTATTATAATCAGTCTTACTAAGACTTTAACAGTTGTTAAAATTTCAATTGAGGTTGTTAATGTTCAGTGATAATTACAAGTATAATTTGGAATGTTATTATTGTTTTTTATTCTATGCTGTACTATAATTATTTGTTTTTTATATATAGGGGTTAAATAATAACTGTTTTTGGTTGAAGTGTGACAACAGGAAAAATGTTATGTATATACGTTTGTTCATTGGGGTGAAGGAAGAAATACAGTATCAGTTTTTGCAAATTTCATAAGTTAATCCTTTTATAATCAGTCTTACTATGACTAAGACTTTAACAGTTGTTAAAATTTCAATTGAGGTTGTTAATGTTCAGTGATAATTACAAGTATAATTTGGAATTTTATTATTGTTTTTTATTCTATGCTGTACTATAATTATTTCTTGTTTACCATATCTATCTTTTAGTAAAATAATGTTTGTGTAATGTTAATTGGTCAAATATATTTTCATCGAGGGTTAAGTAGATCTGCTACTGATTCCTTTCTTGACGGGGCCGGACAAAGTTTTCCTCAGGGTTATTCGATATCTGAGGTTGTATTCCGGGATAGGTAATTTATTTATGGGTCGCAGTTAGTAGGTTCCCTATCGGAAGAGGTGTAAGCTAATACATTTTTGGTAGAAAGCTCTGTTCGTTTGAACTTATCAAAAATTTATATCTATATATATATATATATTTTCACTTTCTGAAAACGTGTACAAGTGTTCTGATATTCGAGTGGACTTACTTTTTTCTTTTTTAATATATATTGTTTTCAGTACAGTGTTACTATGTAATTTAATTAAAGAAGATATAATTTTAGGCTTCATAGTGTCATTAATATAGCAAATTACATAAATACTATTGTTAATTGTAATAATATTAGTAATCATGAATTTAGAAGGATGATTCTTTATATTTAAATATGTTTTTTTTCTCGTGCATTACCGAAAAGCAAGTCTGGCTGTAAAAACAAAATCATATAGTATAGTATTGAATAAACTATATATTAATATCTTATTTTAAATATTTTTATGGATTTAGGTGCAAATATATAGTGTTAGCACTACAGTTTATACTTTTAATAGAGTTTATCCAGTAAAGTAACTATATAAAGTGCTATCGCAATACTACATAACGCATACCTGCATTTAAAATTTCAAAATAATGTTAAATTCTACATTATCTCGTTTTGAACATTAAATGATGTTTAAAAATTGTAAACATATGTTGATATAAAAGATGTTTTATTGCGAATAGTTTGTTTGCATAAGTATAAAACATAAAGAGTGAAAATATGTTGAGCAATTTTGGGATTTACATGAAGACATTAGAGTTAAAATTACATTTTGTTAGAATTATAAAACATTAACCATTTATATTTTGCATTTTCTTTACAGAAAAAACATGCAGTAAGACCTGTAAAATATTATAATAGCCAAAGTTTAAGGAGAGTAGTATCAGTGAGATTTTAAGCAGTATAATAGGTCTATGCATAATTCCGTAGCGAAAATCGAGTAAATTTCAAACGCAAAATATGTAAGAAAAAACAATTTTAATCAATCAAATACGTTTCATACTGTTCAGTAAATTTTTGTCATCTTTCTACGCGCTTCATTATCCCTCTTTCATAGAAATCCTGAGATTTTTGGGCAAATAAGTCATCCAAGTGGTTTTTTAGGACGTCCAGGGAACTGGAGTTCTTGTTATTCAAATACTTCTGTAGCGCCCGGAACAAGTGATTCTCTGAATGTGCAAGTTCCGGACTATGCGTTGGGTGCATCAAAACATCCCATCCAAGCCGCGATAATTTTTCCCAGGTCATCAGAGAAACGTGCTGTCTGGCGTTGTAGTGGTGGAACATAACGCCCTTTCTATTCGTCAATTCGGGCCTCTTCTTGTTGATTGTACTCTTTAATTTGTCCAGTTGTAAGCAGTACTTGGTCAAATCAATCGTTTGGATGGGTGGTAGCTGCTCATAATAGACGATTGCCTTCCAATCCCACCAGATACACAGCATTCTTTTCTTCGGGTGTAATCCAGATTTTGCGACCGACTGACAAGTCTCTCCGCGGTTTCGACAGTATTCTGCCCTCCACGGAAGAAACCGACGCGGAAACAAACGTTAACGTAATTCATAACGAGATTCAAGAGTTTGCAATTCTGCCCTGCGATCGGTATACGCGAGTGACCTTCAAACTCACTACGTTCGAGTTAACATGTTTCGACCAATCAAAGACAAGATCACACTTGGTTTGTTTATTTACGGGAGATGTGAACGTGTGTTTTACTGGGGTGTTTGCGATGCTATTAAAAAGGGAAAAAAAGATTCATCTCGTTTACTTAATTTAAAAAAAAGAAAAATCCTTGGATTAGCAGATAATAAATAGATCTAAGAGAACAAGAATTTGAAATCATGGTTGATTTTATCACCAATCATAGGGTTGGGTTGATTATTGACGGCCAATTATCGACACTAGGGATATAGGCCCGGGGGGAGTGCCCTCCGTGGGGGTCTTTCTAAGGGAACCTAATCCGTATTTACGCATGGAGAAAATCCACGGCTCGAAAGAAAACCACGAAAACTCCGAGCGATTAGGCCGACGGGCGCGATTGGGATCGAACCCAGCACCTCCCGTCTACCAGCTTCGAGAGCACAACCTCTCAGCCACTGGTGGGGCCACCAATCATAGACAGGTAGAGAATAGAAAATTTGCGCCTAGTTATACAATATTTTAATTTTTAGAATTTTTTTTTTCGGGATATTGATTTTTTTTAGCGTGGCGGATTTTTTTTTTTCGAAGTTAAATTTGCGGGAATTATTTAAAAGTCAATGAAATTTTTTATTTATAAATATTAATAAAGAAATAATTTTAAAATATTAATTACTGATGGGACTTAAAAATTTTTGGAAAAGGATTTAAATATTTTGATGAAATAAAGGAGAATACACCAAATTTTATGAAAATTTTATGCGGTATCTATCTACATTACATAAATACACATTGTTGTTTAAATAAATACTACATATTCTGATGACATGCAGCAAAGGCTTTATTGCTAATTTATAAATTATGTAAATTATGTATATATATATTTTACTGTTCAGTTAATTTCAATTGTTCTAACCCATTTTTCATTGTGATTCAGACTTGAAATTAAATAAACATTTTCTATTGAAATTAAATATTCGTAGCCATGTGACACTTCCCTCCTTTTTTTTTTTTTTTTTTTTTCTAAACTATTCAATGAATATGAATTGTTCTTGCGCATTTTTTATTGTGATTTAGACTTAAAATTAAATAAATATTTTCAATTGAAATGAAATATTCATATTCATATGACACCTTCCCTTCCCCACCCCTCTTTTTTTTTCTCGTGTAATACACCTTTTACATTTCATTTAAAAAATAGAATTACATTATGTATATACTGCAAATAATGTATTTCATTTCCACAATTAAAACTACATTCCGCATAAATATGAGTGCAGTAAACATATTTCAAAATTAATAACATTTTTATGAGGTGTTTATCTAAATTCTATAGCTATACAGGGTTGTTTAAATATATATTTTTTATTTTCTTATGAAATGCAACAAAAACTTTCGGGAAGCGAGTTTTTCTTTCTTTTTTTTTCTAGTGGGTGTTTAATAATGATGAGGCTTTTAATTGTGTATTAACATGTTTTAAATCTATTACACACAGCCCGGTTGCATTAAAATATCGCCCACCCCTTCCTTTTTTATTATGTTTATTAGTAAATTATCAGGGATCTATTTAGGAAGAAATTTGGTCCTTTAAAGAACCTTTCACACATTTTTATTATTATTATATATATATATATATATATATATATATATATATATAAAGTTTTGTACTGGGGGTGATTTTGGGTTCTGGGAGTCATGATGTATATATATATATATATATATATATATATATATATATATATATATATATCACTTTTTTAAGGACTCGATAACTTCAATAATTCTGAACAAATCTCTTCCAAACTGATACATAAAATCAAGGGGCATAAAATCTCGGTCAAGTTAAGTTCGTTAATGGGCACAATCAAACCAAGGGTGGGGGGGATGGAGGCTTCTAGTGAAAACAGAAAACCCCCATACCTTCTTAATTATCATACGTATCTAATCCGTTTAAAGTTATTATTACTTCTAGGAAAAGGGCCGAAAATTTATGTATGACAGATTTTTGATATCATTAAAATTGGCCCCAAGGGATGGGAAAAGGGGGGGGGGGGGGTTAGAAGAGAAAAATTCATAACTTCGTCAATTCACAAGATAGCAAATCCTCTTAAATTTATTATAGGTTGTTATTATAACCTATATTATAGGTTATTATATGTTATTCTTCTTAATATATCTAAAACTTTTATATTGACAAGTTTTTTATAGGACCAACCCGTATAGCAAAATGAATAAATAAATAAATAAATAAATAAAAACAAAAAAATCCCTGCCGGCTCCGCCTGCAAACAAGTTAGATTTCGTAGTGGGCGGTCCCAACTGTGCCATCATGGCAAAAAGGTTATTTCTTCCGCAATTTCCAACAAACAGGTGCCCCACGGTCTGCGTCTTCGAAATCTACCTGTGCCTGTAGACCGAGCCGTCAGGGATTTTTTTTATTTTAAATTAACCCCTTCACAAAATTCTTTCATCTCAAAACAGAACCCTTCACAAAACTTTTTACCTTTAAAATGGACTCTTGACAAAATTCTTTTTCTTTAACAAAATCTTTCACAAAACTTTTCCTCTACAAACCGAATTTTTCATAAAATTAATAATTTAAAAGTAAAATCTGGCTGTCACTTTTACATATAGAAAGTATTCATATTTTACATACACATATCTTCTTAAAAATGTATAAACAAGAACCTGAATATGACGATCCTTTCAAATTTACAAAATTAATACTAGATTTTTCACAAATGTAAAAAGCTGTTCACAATTTACAAAGGCAGGACCCAGGGAGTAAAGTCTGGACAGACCCCTGATTATGCTAATTATGTTATGAGATGTTGGAAAATTTTAATGCTGTTAGTGAAATATATTAATTAAACTATATACATTTTTAATGTTGTTTGTGAAATATGATTTAAACTAAACAATTTTTTAATGTTGAATAAATATTTAATGTTGGCAAAATCTTTTATTAAATTGAATTTTTTTTTCTTAACGAATTATTTTTTTAACGAAATGTGTTAATTACATTTTGGAAACTGTTAACGAAATAAGAAGTAATGTTTTCCTTTATTAGTTTTCAATAGAGAATATGTTTCAATCTTTATATGTATTATGACTCAGACACTATATTTCATACATATGCAAGACAGTGCAAAACAAATCAGGTAAATTTCATTAGTATATAATTTCCATCGGTAGTGTAAAACTGTTTTCTCGTAACATGCAAAAATAATTTCGTGAGCAAAAAAAATTTTTTTTCAATCTAGTGAATTTTTTACTAATTATAATTTAAATAGTACTATTCGATTAGGGCTTTTATTTTTATTTTCCTAAAGGGTGTATAATACTGTATTATTTACAATTCAAAATAGTATTAAAATAAATTTTAACTGTAAAATAATTTATGTTTAAAAATTTCGTGTAAATTGTATTCATTAGAAAATGTACCTATTCTAAAACACTGTCTTTTGGCCCTGTATTCTCATATACAAGAGCGCTGTATATACATGCGCCATCTTAAAACGACAAAGCGAAGGCTTTCCGGCTGCCTAAAGCAGTCGGAGAAATTACCACAAAACAACCCCGAAATACCGGAACCAATTCCGAGACGATAGGGGCAGAATGCGAAATTATCACTTCGTCGGCGCATTACGAGAATGTCTCCCTTTCCGATGAGGGCAGAATACTGCCATTTGTCAGGAATCTTTTTCGATTGATGTTATTTTAAACAATCCATTTTTCAACAATAGTGATAATCCGCCCGCCTAAAAAATCATTCGTTTGTGTGGCGTTTGAGCAGAGAATAACAAGAACTTAGTTCCCTGGACATCCTCAAAACCATTTTGATGACTTCTTTGCCCAAAAAATCTCAGGATTTCTATAAAAGAGGGATAATGACGTTTATGGAGAGATGGAAGAAAATTATCAATTAGAATAGAACATATTTGATTGATTAAATGTTTTTTTTTTCTAAATATTTTGCGTTTGAAATTTACTCGATTTTCTGTACGGAACTATACATAGAGCCAATATATTACTCCCGAGTACTGCAAATTTTACTTATATCATTTATACCATATTATCCATAGTTAAAAATTGTTAAAACATTCTTATACATATGCACAGAAGGTTTTTTTAATAATAACATATTGCTTTAAACTATATAATTTTACTTCGAAATATAAGTCAAACGTGAAAGATGTAACTGTTGGGAATATATTTTAGCACAAGAATTCATATAAATTCTTTTAGATATCTTCCTAAACTTCAAGAGATTTAACGAACAATTAAAATAATAATCGTAGTCAGTAAGTTCTCTTATTTCTCACATATTCGATAACATTTTTGAACGAAATAGATGGATAAATTTAGATATGAGCATTAATAGACTTGTGTTATTAATAAAACTATTTCCCGTAACTTTAGGTAATGACCATTTATTTTCTTCTAAAGCACATACATATAAATGAAAATACGATTATTCAAAGTATTATTTTAACATAAATTTAGTTTTATAATTTTTAACAAAAGAAAATCTCTCATTAAATAAGCTAATTAAATACGCCTATATCATACAATTAATGCCTAATTTAAACGTGCATTCCAATTATTTAGGGTTCGTTAAATATTCAAAAGGTTTAAATATTGCATACACTATGTGCTGCAGATATTAGCTATAAATTGTAATGTTGAATATTTTGCGCTTTAAAATGTTGATAGATCGTGAGCGTTTATTAAATTTTATTCGTATGAAATTTCGTAATTTCCATCATTGATAATTGCTTTATATAAATATGAATTTAAACAGTTATAGATATAATAAATGATTCCTACTAACGTGGCAATGTTTATAATTGCATTCTATCTTATTAACTCTCCTATTAACTATCTTATTAACTCTGAAATTTTTATTCATAAATCACTCCTAGTCTCTACATCTTTATTTAATTATTATTTTGTGAATTGGCAATTACACAGCACAGGGAAGTTATTACACATTACTATGTTATGGGATGGGATGGGATAATTTAATTAAGGCAAATTATATACGCACAGGGAAGTTATTACACCTTAATATGTTATAGTATTATTTGATTAAGACTAACCATATTCATCACATTCTCGTGCTACGTAATTGCCAAGTCACAAAATAATAATTAACTAAAGATGTAGAGAGTAGGAGTGATTTGTGAATGTAAATTTCAGAGTTAATAAGAAAGCTAAACTTGGCTTTACGCGATCTCAGAACTTTTTACGGTAAAAGAGTCACGAGACTTGGCTGTGCATTTTTTACAGGTGACTTTTTGATGAGATTTCACTTCTTTTTGTAAATAATCCTCTTTTTCTTGTTTTTGGGCTCTTTTTGGAGGTCATCCACTGATTTTTGAAAAAGTTACCTTAAAGAAAGTTCAGGTAACTAGGCAAGCACTACTTTATGGGAGGAGGGAGTCAAAAGTACTCTCAATTGCTTCCAGGAAAGGTGCTATCCATCTGAGATATTACTCGCAGCCTAGATACTTGATATTTAACACAAAAGTACTGTTTAGGATAAAAAGAAAGCTAAAATTAAAATTTCCGGAAATTTTCAATAAATCAAACTATACTTCGATTTTTCGAAGTTTTTTTTTTTTTTTTTGGTCTTTTTTTTTTTTTTTTCCAGATTTTTAAATGTTTCCTTACTTTGTATCCTAAACCCTACCTTTCTGTCAAATGTCAAGCTGGTAGGACTACAAAATCAAATTTTTTCCAAACCTTCGACTTTTTATAAATTTATTGATTTTTCGATTTTACTTCTAAGTTTCCTGATTGTCATGGCAATATAGTAATTCTTTGATCCGTCTTCTTAGGATTATTTAGGTTCAATTGAAAGGTAAATCAAGATAATCTTAGAGCCACCATGATTTTATTTAGAAAAGACTATCAAGCCATAACCAGCCAGTAATGTCGGGAGGAGAGGGGGAGCTGTGAAAATTTTTTTGGTGCTAACATTATTTAACAATCCATATTTTATATGCAAATTAAATAGAGTATAACCTGTGAAAGAAAACAAACATTTCTATAAAGAATCCGCCCATAACGTAGCCGGTCTATAGCGGAACTTTTCTATACCGAAATTCGTAAACAACAACAACAAAAAAAGGCATAATCCGGGGGAAAAAACATAAAACAATTAGGGACGGTGTACTAGCTAACAGGACAATTATCTTAAAACTTATGTTTCTAGAACTAGAAAATCGAATTGTTTTCGAATTTTCGATTGTTTACAGATATTTAGATTTTTCGATTTTATTTTCGAATTTCACAAATTTTTAAAAGTTTCTTTTCTGAATCGTAAATATTACCTTTACGCTACATTTTAAGTCTCTAAGACTACAAGATCGAATTATTTTCAATTTTTTATTTTTTTCGATTTTTTTTTTCCGGATCTTTTCATTTTTCTCTATTTTGTATGCTAAATACTACCTTTAATACAATTTTCAAGTTTCTAGCGCTATAAAATCGAATTATTTTCAAATTTTCGATCTTTTTCGATTTTTTTATTTTATTTTCGAATTTATTGTGTTTTAATTTTTCCTTTTTCTGTATCCTAAATGACTATAGTACCTTTACCCTGAATTTTCAGTTTCTAAAGCTACAAGATCGATTTTTTTTTTTTTAATTTTTCGATTTTCGAAAAAAAAAATTCGAGATTTTTTTAATTTTTCTTTTTTTTTTATCCTGCTAAGTATTACCCTTATTCCATATTTCAAGTTGATTTTTGCAAAATCGATGCGCTGCAAAATCGAATTATTTTCAAATTTTCGATTTTTTTCGACTTTTTAATTTTATTTTCGAATTTATTATGTTTTTTCTTTTTCAATTTTTCAAATTTTCCAGATTTTTTAATTTATTTATTTATTTATTTATTTATTTATTTATTTTGTATCCTAAATACTAGTTATATTCCAAATTTCAAGGTTTTAGCTCTAAAAAATCGAATTATTTTCATATTTTCGTTTTTGTTTTTGATTGTATGATTTTATTTTCGCATTTTATCGTGTTTTTATTTATTATTATTGTTTTTTTTTGGCTGAATCACTTTACCCAAATTTTCTGTTTCTAAGACTACGAGATAAATTATTTTTAATTTCTCTTTTTTTTTTCGAATTTTGCGGATTTTTTTCTCGAATTTTCCGTATTTTTAAATTTTTTCTTAAATAGCATCCTAAATATCACCTTTAGTCCAAATTTCAAGTTTCTAGCGCTATAAAATCGAATTATTTTGAAATTGTCCTTATTTTTCCGATTACTTTTATACTACCTTTATTCCGCAACAAAATCGGATTATTTTCAAATTTTTGATTTTTTTCTATTTTATCAATTTTTTATTTTATTTTCGATTTTTATTGTGTTTTTGATGGGTTTTTTTTTTCTGAATTCTAAACACAACCTTTTTTACACCAAATTTTAAGTTTCTAAGACTACAAGATTGTATTATTTTCAGTTTTCAATTTTGTTGGATTTGTTGAATTTTCGAATGATTTTTTTTTTTCGAATTTTCTGGATTTTATAATTTTTTCTTTCTTTGTGTCCTAAACACTACCTTTCTTCCAAATTTCAAGTTTCTAGGCCTACGGGATCCACCTAATATTTTTGTCACGCTTGAGTGAGTGAGAGTGTGAGTGACAAAAAATCGAAACTTTCAGTTCATATATCGTTTGCACTAGAAAAGACAGAAATGTGAAATTTTAAATTTTGGTCTTATTTCCCACATACTCTATATAAACGAAGTTTCAGATTTTTGGGATACACCAGCTCAAAGATATGGGGTCAAAAGTATCCTGAGTTGCTTCCAGAAAGGGATGCCTACGGTTGTGCTCTCTCAACTTGGCGGAGGCACTGCCGTGCCTCCAGATACAAAATTAAAAATTCAAGAAAATTCCAACAAATCATTCTTTTTTCAAATTTTCGATTTTTTTTTCGATTTTTTTTTCGATTTTTTTTCGAATTTTCTGGATTTTTTATTTTTTTTTATTCCAAGTACTACCTATATTCTATACAAGTTTCTAGTTCTACAAAATTGAATTATTTTCAAATTTTCGATGTTTTTAAATTTTTCCGATTTTTTAATTTTATTTTCGGTTTTTATTGTGTTTTTAATTTTTTCTTATTCTGAATTCCAAACACTACCTTTACGCCGAATTTTAAGTTTCTGAGGTTAAAAAATCAAATTATTTTCATTTTTTCAACTTTTTTCGAATTTTTGAATTTTTTTTCGAATTTTCTGGATTTTTTAATTTTTTTCTTTCTTTGTATTCTAAATACTACCTTTATTCCAAATTTCAAGTTTCTAGCGCTATAAAATAGAATTATTTTCAAATTTTCGATGTTTTTCGATTTTTTCGATTTTTTAATTTTATTTTCGATTATTATTGTGTTTTATTTTTTTCTTATTCTGAATTCCAAACACTACCTTTACGCCGAATTTTACGTTTCTCTAAGGCTAAAAGATCAAATTATTTTCATTTTTCAACTTTTTTTCGAATTTTTTAATTTTTTTTCGAATTTTCTGGATTTTTAAAATTTTTTCTTTCTTTGTATCCTAAATACTACCTTTATTCCAAATTTGAATTTTCTAGCGAAAAAAATCGGATTGTCTTCAAATTTTGTTTTTTTTTTCAATTTTTTCGATTTTTTCAATTTTGCTTTCGATTTTTTTGGTGTTTTTGATGTTTTCTTTTTCTGGATGCTAAACACTATTTTCACACCAAATCTTAAGTTTCTAAGACTACAAGATCGTATTAGTTTCAATTTTCAATTTTGATGGAATTTGTTGAATTTTCGAATGGTTTTTTTTTTCCGGATTTTATAATTTTTTCTTCCTTTGTATCCTAAACACTACCTCTTTTCCAAATGTCAAGTTTCTTGGTCTACGGGATCTATCTAATCTTTTTGATGACGCGTGAACGAGTGAGTGAGTGAGTGACAAAAAATCGAATGTTTGAGTTCATATATCGTCTGAACTAGAAAAGACAGAAAGTTGTAATTTTAAATTTTAGTCCTGTGTGCCAAACACTCTAAAAAAATGAAGTTTTCAAATTTTTGGGATACTCCAGTTCGGAGATATGGGGGGGGGGTCAAAAGTGCCCTGAGTTGCTTCCAGAAAAGTATGCTTACGGCCGTGCTTTCTCGACTTGGCGGTGGCACTGCCGTGCTTCCAGATTATCGTTTCCTCATCGGTTTTTTTGTTTGAAAATATAATTTTGACTTGCATATTTTTTTCTGTTAGTTAATTGTAGTCCAAATAATTAAAGTCTAGTGATTTGCTGTTACTGCAAACTTTGTAATTTGCTATAAAATTAAAGTACACACACACACACACACACATATATATATATATATACCAATATCTCTTGTTAGAAAATGACCATGAAATGCACAAAATCACAAGGTAAATTCCTTAAAAAACTATTCCAGTGTAGGCAAGTGTAAAGACCGCACACTAATTGAAAATATACTGCTTTAAACGGGTCAAAACCGGTTGCGACGCTCCGATGCTTTTGGCGCAGGCTTACTGCACTTAGCCATACAAAAAAGAGTGGTAACGTGATTAACTGGTCGCTCCGATTTGTTTCTCGGCGTGAAAATAGGGGTGTTCCACTTTTTTTGGCAGTACACCAAATTCAGTTTGTCTCGATTGTACATTGTGCAAGCAGTAAACAGTTTTGCAGAAAAATACCAGAATGCGTCAAAATTTTCAAAATTTGAAGCCTATGAGGTGGCAGAAGGTATTATCCTATAAGTCTACAATTTTCTATGATTGTTGCTGTTAAACAATAGTAACTTGTAACCTCTATCCCAAACTGATCAACGAAATATGTGACTGTTTATTAATTTTTGTATTTTAATAATTTTTAGTCCAATTTTCAAAACTTTAGGTCCACTGAGGCGACAGAAGATATCAACGCACAGTTTTAAGATTCCGCACACTTTTTAACGAAGGGAGTTCACAACTTTTCCGCACTACCACAAAAAGATCTAAGAAATTTCGATTTTTTCGATACGCCCTAATATATATATATATATATATATATATATATATATATATTATTTATCCTATAAAAAAAAATCTAAATCGTTGACAAACATCATTTTACGTATACGTTGGTTACAGGTGTACCACCCTTTATAAAATTTATTAAAAAAGGTTTCGACACAAATATTAAGATGTTTTACAAGACTATTTTTCATTTTACAAATTATATGCTATAACGCAATTGACCAAAAACTTTGTCATAACATGATTTTAAATTATGTGTATGGTTGGCAGTTAAACTAGTGGCCAAAATTGTTAAAACGTTTGAGAAAAATGCTTTTTTGAAGCTTGATGTGTCATAACACTTAACGTTTCTTAGTAATGCCATGAAAGCAATATACCACAGAAAAGCTAATTTAATAACAAATATCATGTAATACAGTTTGTTTACTTATAAATGTTTTATAAAAACTTATAGCAAAATAATTAGAAAAAGACATTAAAAAGGGGTTAAGTTGATGTGAAGTATTTTTTTAATCTTCAATATAACCAATGCACATTAATGTTTAGAGTGAAAGACATGTCAAACCTAGGGTAGGATTTCAAAAAATTGATGTCATGATTTAATATACTGTTAGGAGGACATTTATCACTTTACCATTGCTATTAAGTTTTGCGTTATGATTCTTATTAAGTTGTTAAAGTTGGATGCGGCGTTTAAAATTTTGATCGGATAAAACATACAAAAAGGAGAAAACTTCATAACGAGATTAATTAGTTACGAAAATGAAATATAGATAAATACTGTAAAGTGCAGATGGCTACAGGTTTGCAGAAATTGAAAATTGTAATAAAATTAACCAAAGGATTTTTGATTCAAGCAAAACAAGACTGGTAAAGGCAAGAATACGCTCAGAAGAGAATTGGTGGTAGAAGAGTGAAGTTCCTGTATTTAGGTAGCAGAAAAATTTATTTCATTGTATGCAAAATGAAATGTGACCGTGCAATGTCGAATGTATCCAAAATTCTAAATTGAACCAACGTTAATTTATTTATATTTTTTGCACACATTAATGCAAAAGGCAAGAGCGAGTTTCTTTTTCAAAATGTTTGAGGTAAGCCAGAGTTATATTAAATTGGAAACAGTCTGGAAACCCAAGTTACTATTTATACAGAAATGTTCTGCAAAAATTAGCAGAATAATACACACACACATGTGAAAATATGAATAAAATTATTTTATAAACTTATTCATGTATCATTTATAATGGATTATATTATTTCTGTTTTTTTTTTTTAAATATAATAAATCCTTTGACAAGAGAAATTAATTTTTATCTGTCAGCTAATTATCTATAACTAACTTAAAATTAATTATATACTTAATAATGCAACCTCTTAAGCAAAATGCATAATCGACAGTCTTACAAAAGTGCATAACATACATTATTAACACATATAATATGTAATCTTACAAAAATTATATATTGATATGTTAAGTATTTTTGGCGCATTCTGTCTTAAAATTTGATTTTTTACGTAAGCCTTTTCACCAAATCAGTGAGCTAACAAACTTTGTAATGCTTCCAATTGCATCAATTGCATAAATTTCCTATTTAGATTTAAAATGGGCAAAGTCGACTTTACTTCTCCATCAAATTCAGTAGCGTAAATGTTAATCAAAAATTCTAATTTTACTTTGTTTTTTAACTAAAATTATTGTTTTCCTATCGAATATATATGCCATACTATAGATTGACTTGCAGCACATTTGTTTTACGTTCTTCTAAGCAGGAGGTCAATTTATCTTCTTTGTAATCGTGCAAAACTGTTGTTTGTAAAATAATTAATGAATTTATTCAGCTTCAGAACATGTCAACGTTTCCAAGTTGACATTTTCTGCTGTATGGAATTTTTTGTCGTTTTTGTTGCATATACTTAAATTTATTCATAAAAAAGCACTTAAAGATGAAGGAGTGAAATCTACGAGTTCAGAATTCGAAATTGGAGGTCAAGTATACACGACTTCATACATCTAAGTTGGAGATAAACATTCTAAAATTGTAAGGACCAAAATAAACAACATTGCACCTTATTATGTATACTGTATCCAACTATGTGTAATGTTTTCAACAATACGCGGCTTGTTGCAACAAACAAACCCACAATCTTGCACTTCACTTCACTTGTAATTCGTGAGTGATTCAAGATATAAGTGTTTGAATATTTGAAACGTCTAAACATTTAAATGACTTAATTTCAAATATGTCTTCATTATTTGGAAATTTCTTTTCGGTTTCTTTTAACCTTATCCCTTCTTTGCATGAGTTTTTATTTTACAATTGTGTTTTTTTATACATATGTTAAATATTAGACACCAGAAATTTTAAGATAGATTTTTAACTTTGTTCAGCAACATAGTTCACGGGAAATTTACTGGATTAATATTTCTATATAAATATAGTGGTGGCGAAGAAGTTGATTTATTTATTAAAAGTTAAATAAACAGTGATGGAAATTTACATCACTATGCAATTAAGGATTAAACATAGTAAGACACGTATGTGTCTTAAATTCAAACATTTATTCTATCTTAAGTCTAGCATTCAGTAACTTAGCTGTCTGAATTACTTTTAGGACACATTTGTATTTGAATTTAAAACGCCTCTATTTGCAGTGTATGATCTTTAAAATGATGCGCAATTTTTCCCAAAGAGGGCGCGTTTCATTGATACTTGATTACATATGTTAATTTTGTTTATTTCAAATAATACAACATAGTAAAGATACACTAGAAGTATTTATTTCTACTAGACGTAAGTAAAACCTTATTTGAGTGTCTTTGCAAATGTATGAAGAATGCTACCCACGCCATTTTTTACATTAAAGATACTTTGGTGCAATTTATTATGCCATATTAATTTCAATTTGTTTAAATTATTGTGGCCTCTTTAAAATTTTACGTGAATCATTTATCGTCTAAAGCATATCATTAATAATGTATCCGAATTATTACCAGCAGATATATTACCAAATTTGGCGACAAAACAAACGAACTATAAATGCACTACTTATGTGCCAGGAAAACGAAATAAAAATGAGAATTCTTAACAATATAATAAAAATACATTAGTGCCATGATAGACGAACTACTATACACAGAGTAGTTACAAAAGAAAGAGAGAGACAATACGAAATCATAAACACTTTTTAGGTAGGTTGTTAAGAGTAAAAAAAAATATTAAATTAAATCTGAAATATCCTGTAAAAACTTAATCGGGAGTTTTTATAGCGATTTAATCGATTTAAGACTAAATCGATTTTAGACAGGTTTCCGTCTTGGAAGGTATTACACAATGGAATTTCTTTTGTTGGGACTATAAAATAGTATTCCGTGATAGAAATATTCTCGTTCAAAAGTTTTACAATATTATTAAAGTTTAATTTAATTTTGAAATTGTGAAAGGTTGTAGTTTGCTAGACGATTAGATAATTATCTATATTTACATAAATCATGATTCATGCAATAATTACTAAAACAAGTATTGTTTTTTACATAGTTATGGTATTTTTACCACGTAAATAGTTTTCATTAAACAGATTTCAAAGAAACAGAATTACTTTTATTCTTTTATGAGAAAACTAACAGACTTCCCTACGCTACGTGGTCCGGTGTAAATGAACCTTCAATCAAACGAGATATTTCAGAGAATTTCACCTTTAGTTTTAAAATATGAACTTTACCTGGAATGTCCTTCCATATTTCTGAAAACGATACAAACGCCATTGCACTACTATATATTCTAATGTGTCAGACAACATTTAGGAGTTTCTTTTAATTGATCATTTATAGTAGGATTTGGCAAATAGCGATATAATTATATATTATATACTAAAACCATCCTTGGGAAATCATTGGATTCACCTGACTATAGAACTTTACCCAAACGTTTATAACTGAATAACATAGAACGATATTTTATGTATTAAAAGCTTCCCTAAATTACCTAACAGTGTAAGTTTCATCGAAATGTGCTCATCAGAATCTTTTAAGAATGCTAATCTTTCAAATTTGGTTTCATCTGATTACAGATCTTTCCCCATAATTATATACCTGAGCAACATAAAACAATATGTTAGACACTAAAACATTCCCTGAAAAAATATATATTTAACAGTACAGGTCACACCAATACCCATTCAAGAGATCTGAAGTTATAAGCTGATGGAAAGAAATTCCCATTTGCTTTATATATATATTGTAGATGGAATTTCTCCCTTCCTTCCAATACTAGTCTTTAATTCAGAAATTCCATTGTCTCGCGTTTCGAAGAATGGAAAAGAATTTTATAAGGTTTTGATTTCAGGATTCCGAACATTATTGACTAAAGCTTGAAATTCATATCTTCATAATTATCTCTCTATATATATATTAATACTTAATGAAATTTATTTCTGCTATGAAATTTAATTATACGAATTTGTTATATAAGCATTCTTTAAAAAGCTCTTTTTAATTTGAGATACCATATATGCTATATGTACGTATACTTGTGAAACTTATAATTTTGCGTATGTTTAGAAGATTATTTTATAAAATTAACTTTATTAGTTATGGATTAAATTGTGTTGAATGTAGTGATATATATATTTAAAAAAAATCAACGGAATGTTAAGAAAATATAAGTACTTTAAAATAGCTTTTTACAGTAAAAATCTAAATTCGAGAATAAGAACATTTTTATGCGTGAAAAGAAATGTCTTTCATGATTCAAAGAACTGTCTCTCATGAATTTAAGTATAATAAATTGGTATATAATTTATTTCTTATTACTTTTTAAAATAAATAAATATATTTTTTATTAAATTTACTTTTTCATTGACAATAGACGATTTCTGTTATGATTTTATGAAATATTTAAATCAGAAAAACTAGACAAAAATACAAATGTTTACTTAATTTACGAAAATAAACTATAGCCGCAAACGGAAATATACAATAAATTCTTCCAGGATTCCGAAAAGCGTTATTTATCTTTAGAAACCTTAGAAACAAATATACTTTCGAGATTAAAAAAGCATTTAGAAGAACAAAGTTTCTTTCGCTGTCACTAACTTTTGAAAAAAAGTTTTTGAGTAGTTTTTGTAGTGTATTAATCACTTTTATCAAACAAGAATATCAGAGTTTAAAATGCTATGAATTATGTATTAAATATTTTCATCTGCTGGTTAATTGTATTTATATACAGGGTGTTTGAACACAGTGTTTACAAACTTTAAGAGAAGGCTAGAGCGCACTACAGCAAACAATTTTAATACGGGAAACAAGTCTCACAACCTTCTCCTTTAATCAAACATACAGGGCTCTTCAGTTCAATCTGAGGCCGAATGTTTGGGCATAACTTTAATAATGAAGAAGATATTTTAATGATATTTACAAGAGAAATAACTTATTATGTGCAAAAATGCAATGAAATCACGAAAACTGCTAGAAGTACGCAATAATTTGGCGGGTGCACCGTATGTAATGTCAACTATATCAACGAAAAGTCTATCGCCCACTTTAGCATTAATTAAATGCAGATGTCCATTTCCATAACATTAAATGCAGCAATAGAGCAAGATGTGTTGGAACTGCCCACCTTATACCTCGAAATAGAGCTACTTTAGACTATCAACTTTTCGCAATGTAGTTGACATTGCATACGGTGCACCAAGCGAATTACTGTGTACTTTTAGCATATTTCGTGATTCCATTGTATTCTGCACACAAGAAAGTAATTCTCTTGTAAATATAATCAAAATATCTTCTTTGTTATTAATGTTATGTCCAAAAATTCGGCCGCAGATTGAATTTAAGTTCGCAGGTTTGACTAAACGAGTAAATTGCGAGCCTGGTTTCCTGTAAAATTATATTATGGTCAAATTATTATGGCCCATATTATGGTCGAAATATAGTTAAATTACGGTTATGTAAACATTTTCTGTAAAAACGTTCAAATGACTGGACAGTTTGCTGCAAATTTTTAACAGTGTGCTCTACCACGTCTTAAAGTTTGTAAACATTGTGTTGAAACACCATGCATGCAAGAGTGAAAAAAATAATATTAATTTTAGTGCTAAAGTAAATGCTCTCAATTCCTCATGTTTGTCTGTAAAATATATTCGTGGATCGTGCTAATGTTTACTTGAAAATAAATAGCATCTAAAAATCCTATATTCCGGATTGAGAAAACTGATTATTACACTGTATAAACTACTTTGAAACATTTCCGACACTCAGCGTCAGCAACAGAAACATTGTTTTTATAAATACTTTTTTTTTAAATATCTGAAATATATTGGTTTCTCTTGCTTCTAAAGATAAATAACGCTTTTATGATTAATGGGTAACTCGAAGGGTGTTATTGTATATTTTCGTTCATGTGTATTTTATATTTTCGTAGATTAAGAAACATTTGTCTTTTTATTTACCCATCATACGTAGTATAGGGTAAGTCTCGTAATCGTCTTAAAAATCGAAAAAAAAAATCATGGATTTACACGTTTCAGACACTGGAAATTTCGAAAAAAATATTTTTAGAAAAAAAAAATGCCGTCCGTATGTCTGTCTGTGTGTCTGTAAACGCTCTATCTTCCGAACAAATTGAGATAGAGACTTACAATTTGGTATGTACTTTGTATTTAATAATGAGAAGAATAATTTTGAATTTTAGTAATCTCGATTATCCGGAATTATATTTTTCAGACTCTCAAAGTATTTGTTCTGATAAAAGGTACTTAAAAATTTTCAAAATTGTCTATTTTAAGGAGTGATTATAAAAAACAATTAAAAAAAAACATACATTTTGCATAAAGAATGAAGTCGATCGGATAATTAGTTGCCGAGATATTTGTAATCGTATTTTTCCACACTCTTCGACTTGTCATGACACTGTATTTCATTAAAATTTCAATTCAAAGATATATTTTAATTGTAAATGAGGCGCTTAATCCGACACAGTAAACTCTTTGTTAATATGATTATAATTTTTGGTTACAACGATGTTTCTTTCACGCAATTCAGTAACAGAAAATTTAAAGTTTAAGACGTCATCAAGCCACGATTTTATTCGCGTTGCAATGCATTTTATAAATAATTTACACTTGTTTTATTTTCATATTTTATATTATGCATATTCATGATGGGTAAGTATTACGCTGGCCCACAACGACTAGTTTTATAGTTTAAGAAACAGAACTTAAGTAAAAAAATAACAATTCTTAATTCACGCAGGATTATCAAAAGAATTTAATAAATAAATGTCCATTACAATTTTATATTGTATTTTTTATAATGCAAACTAAAGGTTAAATATCTAAGAATTTTTTTTCTCAGACTACATTTCAATAAATTTTTACATACATTTTGAGGTTACATTCTTTGGAGAATTTTAAACTTAAAATTAAATATTCATGTTGATATCTTACGGCACGTTCCTTATGTTATACTACGATACATTTATTATTAATATGCAGGAAAATGTTTCTCTAAAGTCATCTCAAATGTTGTTTCTTGCTCTTTTAAAATTTATTATTAGAAAAAAGTACCATTTTTTTGTGCTTTATGCGATATGTATTAAATGCATGACATAATATTTTTTAAAGCTTCGTTTTGAAAGAAAATATTGAATGTTAAAAAGAAAATGTGAAATATTTTTACAAATATATACGCTCACCTAAATAGAAAAGATTAGTTCTATAAATAGAATTAATAAACGTGCAAGTATATCAATTAAACCGCTTTAAATATACATAAAATGTTTAGGAAAGACAATGGATGTTTCATTTTTAAGAGGTTCTATTATTAATTTAAAAATTTATACATTTCCAATAGAATTTACACATAAGTAAATATATATATATATATATATATTTTTTTTTAGTTTTTAAGGAATTTCAACATGGTTTTCTAAGGTGATTCTAATGTTGGTAAAGCATCATGAGAAGTTATATCATATCCGTTTTCACTGCCGCTGTTACCTAATCCCGTGTAAATATTTATTTTAACATAGACAAATTATTAGATGACGGGGAAAAAAATCAGAAAAAAAAATTAATATAAAGGATTTAATATAGACTGTGCTTCACATACCCGTTTCAGTAATGAGAAACAAATAAATTCAGTAGTTAATAAATTAAAAATTATTCAGTATTCATTAGCGTAGCTGAGTCAATTTCGTATATATAAACAATTATAAATTGAAATAATTATAAGACAATGCCGGAAGAGGACGAATTCTTAATCAAATTATGGCATGTAAAAAAATTTCACTTTTTTTTTTTTTTTTTTTTTTTTTTTTTTTTTTTTTTACAAGTTACATCTACATTTGTCTAGATTTGTACGATTTTATTGAAGAAAAAATGTGTTGTATGCAATTACTCAAGAAAAGCATGTGCGTTGTCAAATACTAATCAGTAAATTTCCCTTTATATTAAGTGATTTGAGACTAGAATTTCGGAAAAATCGTGCGCAAAATACAATGTTAAATACAGAAATGTGAAAAATAAAACAATAATACATATATTTGTCCACAGAGAGTTTCAAAATTTTAATTATATACATGATGTTGTTCATTTCTGTTTTTCGAATTCTAAACGCCTAAAAATAATATAATAAAACCCGTACATTTTTAGTTTCCTTTATCAGCTGGCTTCATAAAATATAAATTTCACACCATGACAATTTAAACATGCATGAATTATATGTTATCTTTATTAATCCATTTTTAATGTAAGTAGTTAAAATTTTAGTTATGTGAAAATTTTCATTTTTTCCCCAGTAAGAAAATATACAAAGGATTTTTAGCTTTCATTATTTTTTTAATTATTTTTAATTAGACTTATGATATAATTAAAGTTTAAACTGTTCAGTTCAAAGAGTAAACTGTCAAAATAAAATTTTATACATATGAAATATAAAATATTCCCCTACATATCTCTTCAGTTAATGATAATATTTATAATATTAAACAGTCAAATACTTAAAAAAATTATAATAATATTGAAATTTAATAAAATGGGAAATCAAATAATAAAACATTCTGATTTTATCTATATTTATAGTGATATCAAAACATCTTAATAATTATTTTTTTTTACTCTATTTTACTACTTCTTTCTAAACATAAAGTTAAATATAAATATCAAATTGTTTCATTCAGACTAATGCATTTTCCCATTTGTTTTAAAGTAGAAATTCTTCTTTTTATTTTTCATCTCGTTTCTTACATTATATTTTGATCCGTTTATTGTTAATAGCCTAAAAAATGTTTTTCAAAAACATACAAAACCGGTGTTTTTCTTATAATATGTAATATCATTCATTTATTCGCTCTACGTTATTTGTGGTGGATGAAAAATATGAATGTGTACCACATAATGTAGAAATATTTAACGTTAAAATTACGAGAGATAATGTGATAAGACAATGTAAGCTATATTCCAATATTTAACAAAATATGTGTCTTGTATATTTGCATATACACAATCATTTATTATTTCAAAGCAACACATTCATTTTTAATAACTTTTTTATTTTAAGAATTGTTCAGCTGTCGCAATTATCCTAAATTTTTATACACTAGCTACCATTATTATAAATCAAAAGTCTATATAGTATATTCCTTCAACATTTGCAACAAACATTCACAATAACGATTATCGTGATAAAATAGTGTTACAAAAATGAGAAAATGTTTGGAACGCAACAGTGATTTTTTTCTTTACTTATTTATATATCTGAGTTATATAAAAACAATTTATCTGAACTGCTATTTTAACTTAAGGTAAAGCTAGGAGAGTCTGCGCACAATTCAAAAGAATAACAATAAATAATCTAAATGTTATTTTTTGCTAAAGTATCCATGAATAATTTTTACTTCATTTGTTTTTTATGCATTTCCATTGCTATTTTGTTGTTATGTTGTAATTTAATAGAACAGTTGTAATAAAACCAAGAAAGTTATTTTCCGCAATCTGTCCGTACAGGGTTGGTGTGATTGCGCACATGAGTAGGAGAGATTGTTACTAATAATAACTACAATTAAATTGTTAACAATAATAATTACACTTAAATGACATTGTTGTAAAGTTTTTGTGAACACATATTATTGTATTAGGAGTGAATATTTTAACCTAATGATTAAAGAATCAGAAAAAGGAAACGATTTTAAAAACGATAAAAAAAAAATTTATTAAATGAAAAAAAAAAAGAATAAAAAAAAGCAAGTCCAGATAAGATTAAAAAATAACATTAAGTTACTTGATAAAACGTTTAACTTAAAATCAGTCCATTTTAATTTTTAAATTGTTTATGCAAATTTACCAATAAGCTGCGTAATCTCTCCTAGCATTGAAAGTAATGGGAACAATGCATCGTCTCTCCTAAGTAGCAGATGCGCAAACTCTCCAATTTCAGTAGGAGAGATTGCGCGGCCTTTTATTTAAACATGAGCGCTACTAAAACGAACCGATGATGTTCACATTGTTAATCTAGATTAGTAACTTGTGAGAAATTGTTTAAGTTTAAAATATTTTGTACCACTGACATTATATAGAAATTCTGATGAATAGCTATGAAAATTCAAGCACTTACTTTGGGAAAGCAAAACAAAATAGGAATGATTTATCTTAGACGCTCAAAACAATCAACGTGCACTTTCAAGTAGACACTCCACTACTGCTGTTGTACAACTACCTAGAGTCGCTGCGCGCTCACTCTACTCCTTCCCCCCGAACCTCTATGTGCGCAATCTCTCCTGGCTTTACCTTATGTCTACATAGTTAAGTGTATGAATGAAATTCATTTTAAATGTCTCAGCAGGGTTATTTTTCAGCGGTAAATTGAATATTGTCCTTGCGTGTTAGCGAAAATTATATAGAATATAATACTACCAATATATTAATGTGCATCTGTTAAATATCTTTCATTTTCAGCAGCTACTCCGCAATGAATACATTAGATAGTTTATACTGACGATGAATATAAATCATTTGTGTGTTTGCATTAATTAATGTTCTTGTTATTTTTTTCTGTCTATTACATTTACATAATACATATCTCCCGTAAAAAATTTTGAAACAAGAACAAAAAATCATGCATAAGTGATAGATTATGAAATACTTTGAAAACTAACAGGATATTATTAAAAAAAAATGCATTTTACATAAAAAACAGAGATATATAAATAAGCAATTTAAATAAAATCACAGAAAACGGTCTTCACCGTAGACCACAATTTCATAAACTTATTTTGCGTGTCATAAACTTATTTTGCGTGAAAGAAGTTGTCGATTTTTTGGATAAAACAGAAGATATTAGAAAAATATTGTCAAAGTCGGCAGTTTGAACCACATTTGGTTTTCTGCAACAAGAGGAAGTCGGAAATGTGTCGTCACGTGACATGACACGCTTATAACTATATAAGTAATTTATTTATAAAAAAATTGAAAACTCATTTTGATTCCAAATGATTCAGATTCAAGATGTCCAAATTTTAAATTATCACAAAACTGCAGATTATAATTTTTTTAGTTCTTGAAAACAGGATTTCAGTGTCATCTTGCAATTTTGTTATAAATAAGATTTTGTTTAATGCAACATTATTATTTCTTAATAATCCATTTTAAGAGTTTTTAAAGTGTAAAATGTGCTTTTTCGTGCAAGTAAAAATAATTCATACATGGGAGAGGTAGGGGGAGGGGAAGTAAAGCGATAATTTAATACTGATGATAAGCATATACATATACATGCCATCATTATATTATTTGATTAAGTATATTTGACTTTTGTTGTAAGTAACATTTAAGAGTTAACATTTAAAACCTATAACAATACCAAATAAAATATAACGGATTGGCAAAGCGGATACAATAAAAAAATTTGATCCGGGACTCTGATTTTCCGAACATTATTATCCAGCTCTGAGAACAACCAGACAGGGAGGGGGGGTGGGGCAATCGTTGTTATGGAGGCCTAGAGAACTATATTTAATTATTAAATCATTATCAATTCAGTAAGCTCATTCAAAGCTCCAAAATCTGTCATTATCTCCGTACGTGTTTTACGTTTTTCATCATCACTTGCAATATTTTGAAGCAGAGTGCGTAAGTGTCAAATTGGGAAGAAACTTAAACGTAATTGGTTTAATAGCTTTTGATTGATGCCAAGTCAAGATTCTTACCGAACCCCGGGGCTACGGTCTTGCAGGCTTCAGCGACAATAAACTTTAAATTGTGTTAACGTTTGCATTCTGAATCTTAAAGTTGCTTACAATTTAACACCTGAAAGTAATTTGTGTCGGCCTGAAAAACAAAAATTGAAGGGGCAACTTCAAAATTGAATTCTCTGGCAACTTAATATTTCGTTTTTCAAAATTATTTCGACCTATATGTAATCGACCAGTAGCTCCTCTAACGTTGCCTATTTCAAATCATCATGTATTTGAAACATGTAGTAAATTTATTATATGCATTTTCCGCGTTTAACTGTAGAATTTTAATCGACCAGTAGCTCCTCTAACATTGCATATTTCTAATCATCATTTATTTGAAATATGTAGTAAATTTATTATTTGCATTTTTCGCGTTTAACTGTAGAATTTTAATACAAAATTGCTTCAAAAATTATGTATTATGTATTTTCTATTTTACAAATGTCTTCCTCATGAAAATCGCAGTATAAGCGGTAAAAGGTTTAAGAGTTAGAAGATATTTATTTGGAAATTGGGAATTTATTATTTTAAGACTTGTCATATATGTGAACAGAATTTATTTAAAAAAAAAAAAAAAAAAAGCTTTATTTCAGAGAGTAAAAAAATATCTTTAGTTCATAAACCGCATTTAATTGGCACGGGAGAAGAAATTCCAAAGTATATTACATCTTATGTATATAAGAATTGTAAATTTTAAAAAATGGAAAGAGCTTATCATGCAAAATATTTATTTAATTTTAGAAAATTTAATCTAAAAGCTAATTTTATGTGAGTTGGATTAAAAGGAATAGCATTTACGTATTACTTTATATCAATAAGTTTGTTGTTAGGTATTTGAAAACTGAACAGTTAATTATAATTAAATTTCCTTCTACTAATATTGTAAAATTTAATCATAATACGCAAAATAAACTTTATAAGCAAATTAATTACTATTACATCGTGTTTGTGAATTATGATAATTAATACTACATTTTAAGTAATAGAGTATCTGGTTTATGAGATGCTGACATAATAAATTATTCATTCCATAGCCTTATTATAATTAACATTAGCTGTTAGCTTTTATATAGAAATTCATTTAATCGTGAAAAGTAATAAGTTTTCTTTTTTCGCTTATATGTTAGTCTGTAAATTACCTAAAAGTACATTTTTATTTTTGTTAAACTTCCAACTTTTATGTATTTTATATTTTTTTATTATTATTTTCCATGCAAAGAAACATTTGATATTAAATCAAGGATTTTAAGTAAAAGAATTTAAACAAGAACGAAAAATCATTCGTCAAGCATAGATTATGAAGCACTTTCAAACACAGCCAGAAAACTATAACGAAACTTCACCACTGAATATGGTGAAAGAACATATGCATGTATATAGTTTAGTAAACATATAACACATTGAAAAATCTAGTTTTAGAAATTACCTTCCATTCACAAAAAAGTAGTCGGATTATTTTGATTAGCCCTGTATTTGATCAATAGAAGTAGTGGGAAAACGACAGTTCAAGGACAGCCGGAGGATTTGAGGATCCGCTCCTCCGGCCGGAGGCACGCAGCTGCAGCACTGAGGATCCGCTCCTCCGGCCGGAGGCACCGCTCCTCCGGCTGCACCGATCCTCCGGTAGGGAAAAATAATTTTCTACTGTAACACGAGGGGTGAAAATAAGAACTCTAAGAAGAGGTTAAATGAACAAGATTATCATACTATAAGATGAATATTGATTTTATATACTAATTTTGAATGACAAACACCTTAATGAGTATCACTAATTAAGCGAAACAATGGAAAAATATCAACCTTAACGAAAAAAGCAGATTTCTTAAGAATTTTTCAACTATAAGATGACGATATCAACTTATATGAAGAAATTTAAACTTACATTTTAGTTTTGCACAATGGACACCTTAACGAGAATAATAATTAAGCAAAATAAAATAACAATTTTAACGAAACTGCTGATTTCTTATGAATTTTTCAACTATAACATGAGAATATCAAACTATAAGATGGATTTTAAACTTATATTATAGTTTCTGAACAATAGACACCTTAATGAGTATAATAATTAAGCAAAAGAAAATATTACTTTTAACGAAAATGATGATTTCCTATGAATTTTTTCAACTATAAGATGTGGATATCAAATCATAAGCCGTAGAATAAACATATATAATTATTTTAAATGACGAACATTTTAATGAGTATTACTAATTAGACGAAACAATTGAAAAATATCAATTGTAAGGTATAAAGCTGATTTTTTAAGAATTTTTCAAGTATAAGATGAGAATATCAACTTATAAGAGGAAATTACACTTTTTTAGTTTTTCAACCGTAATACACAGAAAATATTCAAAATTTGAATGAATTTTATACCTAATCAATTGATTTTCCGTACAATAATAGGAGTTTTAACAACCATTATCTAATTTTACTGTGTATACTTGATTTAATTCTGTTTAGACGTACGTAATATAATCTTTTTAAATTATTTAGACTTGAAATAAGAACCATATTTAAATAAAAACTAGTTGTTTATTTATTCTTAATACGCAAACTTTTTTTCTTTCCTAAAATGTAGCATTTCTGAGGAGGGATAATAATTCCACCCCACATTCTAAGGAAAAGGGGAGCCTAACAATGACCGTCTAGGTCACAACTTTTACTATAATATAAATATTATTCGCTATCAATGTTTACAAAAATCCATGTTGGGAGATAGATATGAGTTATATTTTAATAAAGTTTACCCTCCTCCATCTTCTACACGATGCTAACAATTATACAAAACAAAAGAAATACCGATTTTTAACGAAAAAGGGTGAATTTTAATGAATTTTTACACAAGTTTTCGGTATTATTGTACACTAACAGGTATGATATTATTTCTTAGGTGATTACAATACAGAGAAAAGTATTCACCTTTAGATTACTTTTCGTGAAATATTTAACAGTAATTATATAAACTCCTGTTTACTTCACTAATTTACATTTGAAAATAAGGATTTATAGGATAAAATAAATAATCTTAACTTATACTTAGTAAATTTTACACAATTCCAATTATTTTATACCGTGTTTTTCACGAGTTTTATATTAATTAGTAATTTTATATTAATTAACTTTGAATATTTTCTATGATATGGTTAATCCATTTTTATCACAGAAATACCAGTACCTAAAATTTCACTTAAACTCATATTCTAAGTATTAATATTCACTTATAACTTTACTTTTAGTTATACTTTTACTTGAAACCATGTGAACTTGTAGAACCCTGCTTACGCATATGGAGTTTAGTACATCACACTGTTATCTAAATGAATATGAATACCTTATTGTTTTAAATTTTCCAATTTTAACAGAATATGCACGAATATAAACTTTAATTTTATCTAAACATTTTATTTCAAATAGCCTAGTTTATGAAAACGATACATATTACCAAATATTAGACAACATTTTAACATGAACTTAGATACTGATCACATACCTATTTTAGCATAATTTATTAGCATACATAGCATTTCTTCCATTTCTTTCAGAAATATACATATAAAATTATGGATTTACCGAGTATATATCCAATTTTAGCTTTCACTTACCAATTTTTTACACCATTTCAATGATTTCAATGATTTCAAGCTATTTTATATCACAGAAACGAAAAAATAATTGAATACAGACGCGAGTAAATAATATTTGTATTGTATTTTCCATTCAAAGATTTGAAACTCAAGTTAAAATTTATGTTATAAGTATTGATATCCACTTTTAGTTATACTTTTACTTGAAACCATATGAACTTGTAGAACCTTGCTTACGCATATGAGTTTAGTACACACTGTTATCTAAATGAATATGAATACCTTATTGTTTTAAATTTTCCAATTTTAACAGAATATGCACGAATATAACCTTTAAGTTTATCTAAACATTTTATTTCAAATACCCTAGTTTATGAAAACGATACATATTACCAAATATTAGACATTTTAACATAAACTTAGATACTGATCACATACCTATTTTAGCATAACTTATTAACATGCAATAGCATTTTATCCATTCCTTTCAGAAATATACATATAAATATATGGATTTAACGAGTAAATATCCAATTTTAGCTTGCATTTAGTGATTTTTTACACCATTCCAATGATTTCGAGCTATTTTATATCACAGAAACGAAAACATATTTGATCATAAACGCCTGTAAAATAATATTTGAACTGTGTTTCCTATTCAAAAATTCAAATCTCAAATTAAAATTTATGTTCTATCACTTATCAACTATTTATCACACATAACTTTTACCATAAAAACATCCTAGAAATTAAATATACGTTAAATGAAAATAATAAATTGTAAGTACCTAAAAATATCAAACACAAAATCTATTAATCAAAACTTAAAAAATTAAAAAAAAAAATTAAAAGTTCTTACGAAGTTAAAAAAAAATAATTTACAAATGAAAAAAAAAAAATTACAAATGAAAAAAAAAATTACAAATGAAAAAAAAAATTTACAAATGAAAAAAAAATTTACAAATGAAAAAAAAAAAATTACAAAATTAAAAAAAAAAGTTTTTACAAAAAAAAGTTAAAAAAAAGTATTTTACAAAAAAAAAAAAAAAAAAAAAAAAGTTTTTTACATAAAAAAAAGAAAAAAAAATTACGAAGGTTTAATATATTACAAAAAGTACCCATTTTTTACAAAATTTTTTAAAAATTAGAAGTTTAATTGCTATTATTACCACTATCACTTCTCAGAATTTAGCAGCCTAGACTTTTGTACACTATATATTTTTAATACTATAAAGAAAATTTCAACTGCAATTGTACCAACACTATTATTAAGTTCACATAAACCAAATTTCATACTGTATTTAGCGAATTTCCAATTAACATCTTCCGTGTAGAGTAACTTTTTCCTCTAACATTTGAAATCGTGTATATCTGCTACTTTCATATTTATAATTAATATTTCAGAATTAAGACCATACTAACCATTTTAATATAAGACCATATTTAAGCAAGATTCCATGATAAAGCTTATTATACTGATTATTTTTATTTAGTACGCATGCGCAGTTTTGTCACATGATCACTTTAACTGATGATAATATAAAATTTTGAAAAGTGATGCAGAGGTTCTCATTTCCCAAGTCAAATTCTTGCAGATGACTATTCAGATGACTGTATATGTATAGCTCCAGTAAATTTCCTGATTTTAACCCAGTTGGGGAAACAATTTATCTGTTAACGAATAAAGTAAGTTGTACTATATCATTGTAAAACATCAATAAATGATTATTTATCTATTAAATCTTTTCTAAGTATATAATTATATTTCTTTTATTGTATAGATGTTACACCAAGATGAATCAAAACAGCAGAAACTCTCTTTACCAGAAATGGATACCCCGGATGATTCATCGTCAACACATATAGAGTTAAAGCATAATATACATGTGAGTACTTATATGTGATATATTAGAATACATATATTAAACATAATTAGAGTGAATTTACAATAAAATATTGTACCAGATGTTCTATAAAATGTGATGTTTTTTCGTCTATAGTGTTAGAAGGAATTCTAAATATATGCATTTATTTCTCTTGCAGATGTGTTCCACTTGTAACAAATACTTTTCAAGTAAATGGAATTTAAAAGAACATATACAAATCCATACTAGTGAAAAACCATATACTTGTAATCATCGTCAAAAATCATCTACAAGAAAGCGTGAATTATCTTTTACTAGAAAATACAGACCATCAGTTCATATGAAAACACATCCTGTTAAAAAATTGTTTCAGTGTGAAAAGTGTGAGAAAATATTCGTTATTCGTAATAAACTGAATAGACATATGACTGTTATGTTGAACTTGTCGAAGACAGTATCCCAAATCATATTGAAGATGGATATTCAAAAATTAACCAGTAGTTTGAAGAATTTAACAGTCAAAGATCAGATTGGATACTTCGAAAAATTGACTGTATAGAACATAAACCAACATAACATTTACCCAAACTACTCATGCAGCATTATTGATTTGACATATGATATCCAAAAAGTGAAATTTGTAAAGAAACACCCAAAGTGTTGTAAAGAATTTTATTGATATAATTGATAAAATGTATTGAAGAGAAAATGATATAAATGTAGACAATATTCACAGTGTATTGTTTAAATACCCATAATAATAAAAAATGTATCTATACACATCTGTGTTTATTTTTATAAAACATATTTCATTGTTAAAATACATTGTATGATTTTTAACATGAAATTTCTACATGACAGTAAATAACTAATTTTGCTTTACGTAAGACTTGAGATTTATCATAACTTGTTCAACAAAACAACATTTTTCCCCAATGAATATCCAGTTTACACACATACATATGAAAATCAACTTTTGATAATACTATACATCAGATTAATGAAAAATATATAAAATTCATTAAAAAAATGTTTTTACAAATAAAAAATTAAAAATTTTTTACAAATTTAAAAAAAAAGTTTCTTTACAATTAAAAAAAGTTTTTACAAAAAAAGTTTTTACAAATTAAAAAAAAAAGTTTTTACATATATAAGAAAAGTTTCTACAAAGTTAAAAAAAAAGTTATAAAAAAAGTTTACAAAACTAAAAAAAAAATAAAAATTTAACAAAAAATAAATAAATATTTCAAGTTTTTCTAAAAATATTTACATATTAACAAAAATTTACTCAAAAGTCAGAACCAGACCTATGTCTAACATAGCCTTTTTTCGACTTCAGTTGTTAAAATCATAGTGTTAGCGCTGTGAAAATACAAATGGTAATCTATCTTGGATCCAATATATGGTATATTAAGAATCATTTGTGATTTCAACAAATTAAATATGCATGAGAAAACCATTAATGTATCAGCAACTGATGGGACTCATTTTGCTGATGTTATATCAATCTATAAATCTGGAAGTTACCGACAGTAACAGTAACCAAAGACTAACAGATAGAGATGCTTTAAGGGTGTTGACATTACAGACAGATACAAGAAACAATTTATATCAGTCTTAATCAAATAAAAAATCTTCAGAGTTTCCTTTAGATTTACCTATTGAAGTGTAGATAACTGAAAACATATCTATCGGTCCAGAAGTGACTAATATAACAGCAAAGCATACAGATAATGGGTATCGCGGACTTTTAGTTTATGTTATCACTTCAAGTGATAAATACTGCTGATTTCGGATAGATATGTATACAAGTAAATTATATGATGAGTCGAAAATGAACCGAGAATTCATATCGGAGTATAACTTAAACATGTGTACCTGCTTATGACTTGAAAAATTCACGACATTCTACAACGACTGATTTCAAATTACACAACCAATAAAATATTTACCTTCAAGGAAAGAAAATGAAACCCCATTCAACTGTTTCAGATATCCAAATTGATCACGTACGTGATCGATGTTGAACAGGATCAGGCCTAAATCTAACATCCCATTTTTTCTCGATTTCGATTGTTTAAAGTGTTATTTTAAAGAGTAGTATAATGGTTGTCTAACCATTGTACATTTCTTTAAAATAAGAACTTTAAACAACCGAAATCGAGAAAAAATGGGATGTTAGATTTAGGCCTGATCCTGCTGTTTAACATCAATCACGTGATCAATTTGGATATCTGAAACAGTTGAATGGGGTTTCATTTTCTTTCCTTGAAGGTAAATATTTTATTGGTTGTGTAATTTGAAATCAGTCGTTGTAGAATGTCGTGAATTTTTCAAGTCATAAGCAGGTACACATGTTTAAGTTATACTCCGATATGAATTCTCGGTTCATTTTCGACTCATCATATAATTTACTTGTATACATATCTATCCGAAATCAGCAGTATTTATCACTTGAAGTGATAACATAAACTAAAAGTCCGCGATACCCATTATCTGTATGCTTTGCTGTTATATTAGTCACTTCTGGACCGATAGATATGTTTTCAGTTATCTACACTTCAATAGGTAAATCTAAAGGAAACTCTGAAGATTTTTTATTTGATTAAGACTGATATAAATTGTTTCTTGTATCTGTCTGTAATGTCAACACCTTTAAAGCATCTCTATCTGTTAGTCTTTGGTTACTGTTACTGTCGGTAACTTCCAGATTTATAGATTGATATAACATCAGCAAAATGAGTCCCATCAGTTGCTGATACATTAATGGTTTTCTCATGCATATTTAATTTGTTGAAATCACAAATGATTCTTAATATACCATATATTGGATCCAAGATAGATTACCATTTGAAGGTATTATTTTGTATTTTCACAGCGCTAACACTATGATTTTAACAACTGAAGTCGAAAAAAGGCTATGTTAGACATAGGTCTGGTTCTGACTTTTGAGTAAATTTTTGTTAATATGTAAATATTTTTAGAAAAACTTGAAATATTTATTTATTTTTTGTTAAATTTTTATTTTTTTTTTAGTTTTGTAAACTTTTTTTATAACTTTTTTTTTTAACTTTGTAGAAACTTTTCTTATATATGTAAAAACTTTTTTTTTTAATTTGTAAAAACTTTTTTTGTAAAAACTTTTTTTAATTGTAAAGAAACTTTTTTTTTAAATTTGTAAAAATTTTTTAATTTTTTATTTGTAAAAACATTTTTTTAATGAATTTTATATATTTTTCATTAATCTGATGTATAGTATTATCAAAAGTTGATTTTCATATGTATGTGTGTAAACTGGATATTCATTGGGGAAAAATGTTGTTTTGTTGAACAAGTTATGATAAATCTCAAGTCTTACGTAAAGCAAAATTAGTTATTTACTGTCATGTAGAAATTTCATGTTAAAAATCATACAATGTATTTTAACAATGAAATATGTTTTATAAAAATAAACACAGATGTGTATAGATACATTTTTTATTATTATGGGTATTTAAACAATACACTGTGAATATTGTCTACATTTATATCATTTTCTCTTCAATACATTTTATCAATTATATCAATAAAATTCTTTACAACACTTTGGGTGTTTCTTTACAAATTTCACTTTTTGGATATCATATGTCAAATCAATAATGCTGCATGAGTAGTTTGGGTAAATGTTATGTTGGTTTATGTTCTATACAGTCAATTTTTCGAAGTATCCAATCTGATCTTTGACTGTTAAATTCTTCAAACTACTGGTTAATTTTTGAATATCCATCTTCAATATGATTTGGGATACTGTCTTCGACAAGTTCAACATAACAGTCATATGTCTATTCAGTTTATTACGAATAACGAATATTTTCTCACACTTTTCACACTGAAACAATTTTTTAACAGGATGTGTTTTCATATGAACTGATGGTCTGTATTTTCTAGTAAAAGATAATTCACGCTTTCTTGTAGATGATTTTTGACGATGATTACAAGTATATGGTTTTTCACTAGTATGGATTTGTATATGTTCTTTTAAATTCCATTTACTTGAAAAGTATTTGTTACAAGTGGAACACATCTGCAAGAGAAATAAATGCATATATTTAGAATTCCTTCTAACACTATAGACGAAAAAACATCACATTTTATAGAACATCTGGTACAATATTTTATTGTAAATTCACTCTAATTATGTTTAATATATGTATTCTAATATATCACATATAAGTACTCACATGTATATTATGCTTTAACTCTATATGTGTTGACGATGAATCATCCGGGGTATCCATTTCTGGTAAAGAGAGTTTCTGCTGTTTTGATTCATCTTGGTGTAACATCTATACAATAAAAGAAATATAATTATATACTTAGAAAAGATTTAATAGATAAATAATCATTTATTGATGTTTTACAATGATATAGTACAACTTACTTTATTCGTTAACAGATAAATTGTTTCCCCAACTGGGTTAAAATCAGGAAATTTACTGGAGCTATACATATACAGTCATCTGAATAGTCATCTGCAAGAATTTGACTTGGGAAATGAGAACCTCTGCATCACTTTTCAAAATTTTATATTATCATCAGTTAAAGTGATCATGTGACAAAACTGCGCATGCGTACTAAATAAAAATAATCAGTATAATAAGCTTTATCATGGAATCTTGCTTAAATATGGTCTTATATTAAAATGGTTAGTATGGTCTTAATTCTGAAATATTAATTATAAATATGAAAGTAGCAGATATACACGATTTCAAATGTTAGAGGAAAAAGTTACTCTACACGGAAGATGTTAATTGGAAATTCGCTAAATACAGTATAAAATTTGGTTTATGTGAACTTAATAATAGTGTTGGTACAATTGCAGTTGAAATTTTCTTTATAGTATTAAAAATATATAGTGTACAAAAGTCTAGGCTGCTAAATTCTGAGAAGTGATAGTGGTAATAATAGCAATTAAACTTCTAATTTTTAAAAAATTTTGTAAAAAATGGGTACTTTTTGTAATATATTAAACCTTCGTAATTTTTTTTTCTTTTTTTTATGTAAAAAACTTTTTTTTTTTTTTTTTTTTTGTAAAATACTTTTTTTTAACTTTTTTTTGTAAAAACTTTTTTTTTTAATTTTTTAATTTTTTTTTTTCATTTGTAAATTTTTTTTTTCATTTGTAAATTTTTTTTTTCATTTGTAATTTTTTTTTTCATTTGTAAATTTTTTTTTTTTCATTTGTAAATTATTTTTTTTTAACTTCGTAAGAACTTTTAATTTTTTTTTTAAATTTTTTAAGTTTTGATTAATAGATTTTGTGTTTGATATTTTTAGGTACTTACAATTTATTATTTTCATTTAACGTATATTTAATTTCTAGGATGTTTTTATGGTAAAAGTTATGTGTGATAAATAGTTGATAAGTGATAGAACATAAATTTTAATTTGAGATTTGAATTTTTGAATAGGAAACACAGTTCAAATATTATTTTACAGGCGTTTATGTTCAAATATGTTTTCGTTTCTGTGATATAAAATAGCTCGAAATCATTGGAATGGTGTAAAAAATCACTAAATGCAAGCTAAAATTGGATATTTACTCGTTAAATCCATATATTTATATGTATATTTCTGAAAGGAATGGATAAAATGCTATTGCATGTTAATAAGTTATGCTAAAATAGGTATGTGATCAGTATCTAAGTTTATGTTAAAATGTCTAATATTTGGTAATATGTATCGTTTTCATAAACTAGGGTATTTGAAATAAAATGTTTAGATAAACTTAAAGGTTATATTCGTGCATATTCTGTTAAAATTGGAAAATTTAAAACAATAAGGTATTCATATTCATTTAGATAACAGTGTGTACTAAACTCATATGCGTAAGCAAGGTTCTACAAGTTCATATGGTTTCAAGTAAAAGTATAACTAAAAGTGGATATCAATACTTATAACATAAATTTTAACTTGAGTTTCAAATCTTTGAATGGAAAATACAATACAAATATTATTTACTCGCGTCTGTATTCAATTATTTTTTCGTTTCTGTGATATAAAATAGCTTGAAATCATTGAAATCATTGAAATGGTGTAAAAAATTGGTAAGTGAAAGCTAAAATTGGATATATACTCGGTAAATCCATAATTTTATATGTATATTTCTGAAAGAAATGGAAGAAATGCTATGTATGCTAATAAATTATGCTAAAATAGGTATGTGATCAGTATCTAAGTTCATGTTAAAATGTTGTCTAATATTTGGTAATATGTATCGTTTTCATAAACTAGGCTATTTGAAATAAAATGTTTAGATAAAATTAAAGTTTATATTCGTGCATATTCTGTTAAAATTGGAAAATTTAAAACAATAAGGTATTCATATTCATTTAGATAACAGTGTGATGTACTAAACTCCATATGCGTAAGCAGGGTTCTACAAGTTCACATGGTTTCAAGTAAAAGTATAACTAAAAGTAAAGTTATAAGTGAATATTAATACTTAGAATATGAGTTTAAGTGAAATTTTAGGTACTGGTATTTCTGTGATAAAAATGGATTAACCATATCATAGAAAATATTCAAAGTTAATTAATATAAAATTACTAATTAATATAAAACTCGTGAAAAACACGGTATAAAATAATTGGAATTGTGTAAAATTTACTAAGTATAAGTTAAGATTATTTATTTTATCCTATAAATCCTTATTTTCAAATGTAAATTAGTGAAGTAAACAGGAGTTTATATAATTACTGTTAAATATTTCACGAAAAGTAATCTAAAGGTGAATACTTTTCTCTGTATTGTAATCACCTAAGAAATAATATCATACCTGTTAGTGTACAATAATACCGAAAACTTGTGTAAAAATTCATTAAAATTCACCCTTTTTCGTTAAAAATCGGTATTTCTTTTGTTTTGTATAATTGTTAGCATCGTGTAGAAGATGCAGGAGGGTAAACTTTATTAAAATATAACTCATATCTATCTCCCAACATGGATTTTTTGTAAACATTGATAGCGAATAATATTTATATTATAGTAAAAGTTGTGACCTAGACGGTCATTGTTAGGCTCCCCTTTTCCTTAGAATGTGGGGTGGAATTATTATCCCTCCTCAGAAATGCTACATTTTAGGAAAGAAAAAAAGTTTGCGTATTAAGAATAAATAAACAACTGGTTTTTATTTAAATATGGTTCTTATTTCAAGTCTAAATAATTTAAAAAGATTATATTACGTACGTCTAAACAGAATTAAATCAAGTATACACAGTAAAATTAGATAATGGTTGTTAAAACTCCTATTATTGTACGGAAAATCAATTGATTAGGTATAAAATTCATTCAAATTTTGAATATTTTCTGTGTATTACGGTTGAAAAACTAAAAAAGTGTAATTTCCTCTTATAAGTTGATATTCTCATCTTATACTTGAAAAATTCTTAAAAAATCAGCTTTATACCTTACAATTGATATTTTTCAATTGTTTCGTCTAATTAGTAATACTCATTAAAATGTTCGTCATTTAAAATAATTATATATGTTTATTCTACGGCTTATGATTTGATATCCACATCTTATAGTTGAAAAAATTCATAGGAAATCATCATTTTCGTTAAAAGTAATATTTTCTTTTGCTTAATTATTATACTCATTAAGGTGTCTATTGTTCAGAAACTATAATATAAGTTTAAAATCCATCTTATAGTTTGATATTCTCATGTTATAGTTGAAAAATTCATAAGAAATCAGCAGTTTCGTTAAAATTGTTATTTTATTTTGCTTAATTATTATTCTCGTTAAGGTGTCCATTGTGCAAAACTAAAATGTAAGTTTAAATTTCTTCATATAAGTTGATATCGTCATCTTATAGTTGAAAAATTCTTAAGAAATCTGCTTTTTTCGTTAAGGTTGATATTTTTCCATTGTTTCGCTTAATTAGTGATACTCATTAAGGTGTTTGTCATTCAAAATTAGTATATAAAATCAATATTCATCTTATAGTATGATAATCTTGTTCATTTAACCTCTTCTTAGAGTTCTTATTTTCACCCCTCGTGTTACAGTAGAAAATTATTTTTCCCTACCGGAGGATCGGTGCAGCCGGAGGAGCGGTGCCTCCGGCCGGAGGAGCGGATCCTCAGTGCTGCAGCTGCGTGCCTCCGGCCGGAGGAGCGGATCCTCAAATCCTCCGGCTGTCCTTGAACTGTCGTTTTCCCACTACTAATAGATTTGGAAAAAAAGCATAATAAAATTTAGTTCAGTTAGAATATTTACATTTAGCAATTTCCGACAATCGATGGAAATGCAATCGAAATATTTTGTTCAGCCCAGTATATTATCTGAGGACTTTTGTAAACACCACATATTAAGCTAAAAGGTAAAAAACGTATTTAGGTACCATCATCAAAATTCACTTGAAACGATTATTTCCCATTGACTGTAATATAAAGGAATACTTTTGACTGTCCCAGTTAAAAGCCTACAACTGCCACACACTTCAGTTTCTACAGGGAATATGCTGTAGCAAACGACAGTAACATACAAAAATCTCAGTGCAATCGGAGTATATTTACGCGAGTTAGAGCACGGCCAGACGGCAGGCAAACCGAAGTCATAAACACTTTTCAACTAGGTTGGAAAGTGTTAAAAAATTATCATTGCATTAAAATTAAATTATTATGAAAAGATTCTCTAATAACTTAACAAAACTTCCAAAAAAATCCATTTTTGTTTTTGCAATAAATATCTATTTACACCCTGAGTGACCAACTGCATTTACCCCTGAAACATGATACTGAACATTTTCGTTACATTTGGATACCGAAGAGGTAATTTGCTACATTAGTGCTTTTTAACCTTTTTGCAAGTGAGGGCCAATTTTTTAAAACAAAAAATAGCCTGCAGATACCCTTATGTAATTTCCAAGCTGTAAATTTGTAGTTATACTAAACGATTCAATTTTTTGTTTTTTTTAGTTTTTGAAAAAGTTAACGACAGTTAACGACAGTTTAACGACGTTATCTTTCAGGGTCTTTTGCTCTTAATGCTAAAAACGACATGAATTAATAAATAACTTTTTAGACGAAAATAAATAAATGCTTTTTTTATGTGAAATTAAACATTAACATCATTTATTTAAAAACAAGCAATTACGTATATAACAAAAAATATAATATAATTTAATAACGATTACGTATATAACAAAAATTATAACAAAATTTAAAAGCAATTACGTATATAACAAAAATTATAACAAAATTTAAAAGCAATTACGTATATAACAAAAATTATAACAAAATTTAAAAACAATTACGTATATAACAAAAATTATAACAAAATTTAAAAGCAATTACGTATATAACAAAAATTATAACAAAATTTAAAAGCAATTACGCACTTCAAAATTTCGGGGAGAATGTTTGGATTTATTGAATTGAAATTAGCCGATATAAATAATATGCTGGCGCCCTACAAATAAATTAGAACACCTCAAGGACTTCCGGAACTGCTGGTGCGGACTATAGTTTAAGAAACGGTGTGCTAGGCAATTCCTGTTTGTACCCACACTAACGCCCACTTTCGCCATTGAAGACCTACCGACATCGCGCACAGAAACGCCAAACTTAACTTTGAACACTACTATTTCCGAAATGAAGCAATCGTTATATTACTTAATCGCAAAATGTTTGTATTAAATAAAGCGGAAATATAACAGAATTAATATTCGAGAATATTGTTGCTCAAAAATCTTGATGGTTTGTAACTCTGGACCCAGAGTAATGTCTGTTTGAAAATGCAGTAATATTAAACGACACTTCAAAGAATTTTCATTAACAGAAATTACTCGTATATGATATAATTATAATATAAATATAAAGGAGAGAGAAATACGTGTCTTTTGAATTCAATTTTCCGTTTTAAAATAAAGGACTGCTATTTTCCTTTCCTTATACAAAATATCTACCTATTTATATAGTCTCAAAAGCAATGTATTCCAAAATTTCAAGAATGTTTCATAAATTAAAATAATAAATTAAGACATAAATACTAATGTTTTGTAGAGAAATATTTTTTTATAGACTTTAGATGCATTACAATGATAACTAGTTTTTATATTTAATTAAGGGTTGATTAAAATGAATTTGAAAAAAAAAATAATAACACGGCAAAATAAGGCAAATAGGTTCACAAATCCGTAAAAACAGAAACTATATCTGTAAAATTTATAATATATTAAAATGTTTAATTAAGAAATTCACATTATTCACCAAAATATAGTTAAATATTTTAACATAAAGTCTCCAATTTAGCAATTACTTATCATATCCATTCTCTTACTATATGTATTTGCTGAATGCATTTAATTATATATATTTGTCAATAATTTCAAATGTCAATCCATAATTATTCTACAGTAAATAGAATATAGCTACTGAATCGAAACATAAATTAAACATATATTTTGACATTTAATTCATTTAGAGCATATCGGTATCATCAATTCATTAACGTGAATAAGTTAAAACCATTTAATTTCCTATAGCTAATCCGCATTGAATACATTAGTTAATTTATACCTTTGAAATATGAGGACCCTTTTAGTTAAATCATACTATTTTAAAACTGTATAACATATTATTTTCATTTGTAATTAATTTAAATAAATAATAGACTTAATAATATATGTATAGGGGAACCAAAGTCGTAATCTACTTATTGAGTCAAAATTACAGGGTGTTTCATTTCAATCTGAGAGCCGGATTTTCATCATAACTTTAATAATAATAAAGATATTTCACTTGTATATGCTACAGAATTAATTCACTGTGTATAAAATGTGATTCAATCACGAAAACTCGTAAAAGTACGCAGTAATACGATCGGTACATTATATGTACTATCAACTTTATTCCGAAAAGTGGATCGTCTAATTTAGCACCGATTGGACGCGAGTGATTGTCACTTACACCATTTTAAATCAGACAATAAAATTAGATGTGGTGAAAATTGCCACTGTCTGCAACCATGCAGCGCTAAATTAAACAATCCACTTTTTGGAATTTTGTTCACATTACATACGTCAATTTTCTGTACTGTGATTTTACAGCCTTTTACACACAACAAGATAATTATGTTGCAAATATCATCAAAATACCTTAAATATTCTTAAAGGTATGACCAAATATCCGGAATCAGATTGACGCACCATCTAACTTTTGATTGAATTTCATATGCAAATATTGCTTTGTGTTGTGTGCTCTACCACATCTTCAAATTTGTAAATGTAATACCGACACACCCCATAAAAACAGCAGTTATATAAACTTGGAGAGAAATATGTAAATTCAAGTGTAATTTTTTTCACAAAAAAATATATAAAATAACTAAATAACATTTATGCCAATCAAAGATAGTTAAAACACGCCAGTTGATTATAAACCCGATTATGGAAGATTTATTTCCATTATATCACTAGAAACAGTGGAAAAATAAATTTATTATAACTATTCCTGTAATAAGTTTTGGATTTTAATCAATTTTTTAAAGAGATATTTCATACTTTATTTAAGAATACCTGTTACATTATCATCCGCCAAAAGATGCTCTAGTCGTTAATTCATTTATCCACATATAACACCTCATTAAAAAATATTTAATACAATTTTTTTCAAAATTTTATTACTATGAGACAGCGACATCTTCAAAGTTATATTATTTATTCTTATTGTTATTATTAATAAGAGAAATACTACTAAAGATATAAATTTATTCATTATTTAAATCTATATAAACTTCATCCAGCCATTTCCACTGATTGCAGCTTGCGCAATGATGAATCACAAATTTCGAGAGGTCCGATTCACGAAAGTGTTTATGAGTATTATAGGAAACACATTCTCAGAAACTGCTTTACTTTGATTTATAGAGAAATACAAAGATAGAAGAACTACTTATTGTCTAATTAAAAAATAATTTTTAATTTTATCACGGCCGTAGGCATGGAACAATAACTTTATCTTTACAAGATAAATCTAAACATTATCTTCAAATAGATTACAAAGAACGCTAACAATGCTGTTCGATTTAATTACGAAAAACATATGGTAATCAAAATTTTCACGTAATTGTTAGCTGCTTCCTAGTCATATTCATGGTATTACAGTTTTCGTCTGTTTTATATGTGACATAATGTTGATGTTTGAGAAAAAAATCAATTATCACATTAAACTTCATGTATTTAATCAGCATTTCAATTAGTAAATATTTGTGTGTTTTGTGCTGTATACTGTAAAACAAAATTGCAGTAAAATTACGGGCAGAGGCCGGCAGCAGAGATTCCAGTCATACCCCGTAAAAAAAAAATCCATGCTCATTATTTTGTGCAGCCCGTAATTTTACGGGGCAAAGTAATATAGCCTTATATTGCACAGGATATAATGCACTTTAAAACACAATAACACTTTGCTTACTGTTCCGTAGCACGTAGCACGTTAGATAATCAGCACAGAATCGTTGTTTTGGCGGTTTAAAATTTTCGAAACACGAGTAAAATGAAGGGTTACACCCTAGCGGAGGACAATGTAAGGGGTCATACCGTATTTTTGCTAACATATGGGCTAGAACTGTAAGAATATGTGGATTGCTCTTAATTTTCTAAGTATCTAAGGGATAAGGCCGCTTATTTATTTGATCAGACCGTTTTTCCTCAAATAAGGCTGTTGCCCGTGATAAATTTACAGTTTTTTCTGAGAGTGTATAATGCCAAATAGCCGTCGTTGCAACAATAACATAGAATTATATACATAGAATTAATATATAAATATCACTTTACTTCACTTAGTACGTAAATCTCAAAAAAATTTCTAACCTCATTTCGTGAGTATCGAAAACGCTTTTAAATGGCTGATCTCGTTAATGAGAATTATTCTAATGGAAGACACGAGCTTTTGAAGAAACGCAACATTTTAATAGACATAAAACGGACGCTGGCACAAAACCAGGCACTAAACTATTTACATAAATAATCTTCTGAACATTTTCATTTTACGATCGTACTTCTCGCTTGGAAAAAAAAAATACATAGCACAAATTCTTTATAAAAAAAAATAATAATCAGTTCAATTCATGGATTTGTCGTCTACGCGCACCAAAGAGTTTGCGAGTAAAGTCAGAAACCGCAACATACATACACAAATAATATTCATAGAGGGCATTTTTAGGTGCGTTCGTAATTATATAAATACGTAGCTCTTATTGTCGTCGTCTGGTCCGTCCGTCTGTCCGCATATAACAACGCAAAAACTACCCAAACGAATGGTTTGAAGTTTAAGATATATTATCTTTGCAGAATTTTGTCGAGACTTTTTAAAATTTATGAAAATTGAATCAAAATTTTACAAGATATTAATAAAAATATTTATTAAGAAATTTGTATTTTTAAAAAATATGTGCTGTCTTGTTATGGGAGCTTCCGAGGTTTAATTGTCAAACGACCGAACTTTTTTTTTTTTTTATACCGCTAACCAGGCCCCTACCTGCCCGGCATGAATGCCTAGCTTAACGGGTTAGTACCTGGGTGCGGGGCGGAAATCGCCTGATCACAGCATGGCTGTGATCCACCTGACTATTGATTTGTTCACATCGCTGCTGTGCTTGCTCTCTTATGATTTGCTACCGTTATCTTTGTTTGCCGGTTCAAGGTTTTTGTTTAACTTTGTTGAATTGACAGATTTAATAGGTCTCGTAATTTAGAACCTTGATATTTTATGACAGAAATTAATCTACTGACGATATAATTCATTTCACAGAATTAAAAATCATCAAGATCTGAATATTTATATAACTAGGAATAGTACGAGCGCACCTCATTTGTCACGTTTGACGTACAATTTCCAACTTGTTCTAATATGACATTATATAGCAGATCATGAAGAGAGATCTAAAGCCCAAATACATGGTGACTTGATGCTGACTTGACCCATAATGACTTTATAATCAGTCCACTTGAAGATAATTTTAAGTTTACAAAGGCATAGTTCATTAGATGAACACTAAGCCGTCGCCTTTCGTAAGTAAAGATAAAAGGTTTCGGAAGCGGAAAAAGTCTGAATTGTCCAAAAAATTAAGCATGCAATAAAACGTTTTTTTAACGAACGCTACAGGGGATAAAAAAAATGCACATAGAATTATAAGAAAAATAACTTATTATAATTAAAATAAAACACATATGCTAAAAGTGATTACAGTAAACATAAAGCCACAAAAACGTTTTAATAAACAAATCGACTAGTTTCGTACACACGATAACGGTGGCATATTCAAGATTTATATAATTAAATAAAAATTTTCGGCATAAAATCTGAAATAAATGTGAAAGTGGAAGTCTTGACTATACAATCACAATGTTCATTATTTGCTTACTTTCAACTTTATTTCAAATTTTATTCGAATATAGTTTATTTAGCAATACAGATAATTAGAATGTCAGCGTCATTGTGTGTAATAAACTAGTAGGATTGCTTATTAAATATGTTTTTAAGCCTCTATGTTTACCGTAATCACTTTTAGTATACGTATTTTATTTTTCAGAGAGAAATTTAGTCAATTCATATATATATATATATATACAACTAAAACAGATTAATATTTCAAAAGTGTAAAGTTATTAAAAATGTGTGGGATCAGTTGGCTATACCACGAAAGTATTACCTTAATTCTCTTTTAGCTTTGTTTTCATTCTTAATAAGGAAAAATTAGTAGCAAGAAATTAAATTTTAAATGAAAAGTAATTAATTAAATGTATTGATTAAGAGTTAAAAGAAATAATTTTATAAATATAAGAGTCCACATCAAACAACTAGCTCTGTATTTTCAGGAAAACGTAAATTTCATGTTAAATATTTCCACATTTAAAAAAATATATATATTTATGAAATACACATTTTTCACAATTTTAAACAATGCAAACTAATCCAAAAATAAATCAAGTGTATATAAAGCTGATATAAAATTGCTTAAATAAAAATAACTTATTTTCAGAGATAGATAAAATGATTCTCCGACATATTTTAAAATCTCACTCATTTATCACACTATTAAAATTGTCACTGAAACGAGACATTATCCTTTTATCCTTTGGGCCTTCGAATGGAACTTCAAACGGAAACGCTAAAATCATCTCAAAATGTATTCTCTATGACAGACAAAATAAGACATAAATATTTCAATTGACATTTGTGACAGAGAATATTAAGGAATTTTATTGTTTTGTCAATTGTCAACGAAACAAACATAAATCCTTTTTTACCGACGTATGGATGTAACTTTTTGTTGTTTTCTGTTTGGAACTATTTGTTATTTATAGTCTATCAAAAGAGGGGATAATATAAAACTTTTTCAATTTTAAATTCATTAATAAAATAAATAATAATTTTTATTTGCTACAGTATTTATTTCTTTATCAGCATAAAAGTTTTGGATGTATAAGTATGTATAATTATACTAATGTATACTATGCGTTAATGTTGAAATCGTAATGCAAGTATATTAATGTATATGAATAAATACCTAAGCATCCCATCATTGGTATTTTTCAGTAGTTTAATTTCATTCCAAACAGGCAAAATTCACAACTTTGCGCGCGTGGTTATTGAAATATGCCAAGTGTGTATTTAAATTAAGGGAAATTATACTGCTACGAATAATTCAAATATTATTAATTAAGTCACATTTTGAGAAAGCCTGGTTCTTGTACTGCGTAAGGTGAACATAATACTTGAATTAAAGAGCAAATATTCATTCAAACGCATTTGCAGCCATCCCTTTCCAAAAAAACAGATCAATTGCAATATATATGGAATTCTGTTTATCTTTTACCGTACAGTTAAATAAATTTTAAAATAAGTGCAGCAGTCTCAGATTGATTTTATATTCTACAAAAATGTTTTTACTTATGTTTTTTATTTTGGGTAGGGTGGGGGTTTCAATAACTTAAATCATCATAAAAACAGGAAAGTCGTTAAGTAATTAGCTGAAAAACACCAGTTCCGTTTATTTAACAGCCTAAAAAAAGTCTAAATTAGCAGCAATTCCTCGCTTATTTGGCAAACATATTTCATTATTACTGTCATTTTAATTTATAATAGTATTTACTGGTACTTGCTTATGGTTCAGAAAAGTTTTATCTAACCACTGGCATGACAAATAACTGTTATTTTGTCTATTTTCAGTTGTTTTTTTTTAAATTTAAAATGTTCATGCGGATTTAAATCTTAGTTATCTGTATACCAAATATTTAAATTTTGTAATATTTTTTACCTTTTGAGGGCAAAAGATTCAAAAGTAGCCCAATATTAAACAAAGGATATTACCGAAATTATCCTCATAGGAATTTCGAAATCGGCTTATTAGTTTTCCGAATGTTTTCCACTCATTTCATCTTTTCTAGTTTCGATTTAAAAAAAAAAAAAAAGAAACCCAAGAAATAAAAACCATGCATCAAGCATAGATTATGAAACACTTTCCAACACTTCCAGAATACTTAGATATATACTGTTTAATAAGGTAAATATGATACCTAAGTAAACATTTTAGAAAACGCAAAACACATTTGAAAATCAGATTTCAGCAATTACAAGCTATAACCAGAAAAGTACTCTCTTTTGTGCAGCCCTGTATATAATCTATAGTTTTGTAAAACACATAACACAGTTGAAAATTCACATTCAGAAATTTCTGACAGTAGAAGGAAACATATTTGAATTCTTTTGTACAGCCCCGTATATTATATTAAGATTTTTATACTCACCGCATAGTCAGCTAAAGTTTAATTCAGGCAAAAACACGCTGAAAATTACTGAAATCACTCTTCCCGAAATTAACATAGATAAGTGGCCATATATCCAGCTCTTTGCGTGGCCCTGTATATGATTTTATTTATTTTCAAAACATTTCTTAGTGTAGTAAATAAATTTCACGTTCATAACTCAATAATAATAATAATAATAAAAACTTTAAGCAATTTACGCTGTTGCATAGTAATGCTTACGACTTCTTTTGTGTAGCCTTGTATGTGATCTATAGCATTTATACACGCCACATAATATGCAAAATTTAGTTAAACGCATAACTAACTGAAAGCGCACTTCCAGCACTTATCGCTTACATAAAATACTTCAGATACAGTACTTCATCCGAATATTTTGTGTGTCCCTGTAAATGGACGATAAATGCTAAGCACATCATATTTAAAACAGGCATCTTGTGGTAAACCTTAGGACTGTATATCAATTTCATAATATCTGGAATAGTGTAACGTAATTAAAATACTTTGCAAGAAGTTTTTATCCGTAAACTATTATGTAACCGAATACTGTTGTGCAGCATTGTAAATGAATGAGAAATGCTTTACGCTTCATATTCTACAGAAATCATGTTTTAGTACACCTCACAAATTGATATCAATTTCATTATGTTTCTAATAATCTAACATGATTAAAATGCACCACAAACGACTTTTCCTGATAGACTATAATATAAGGGAATTCTTTTGAGTTTTCCTGTGAACTAATTATAAATGCTACATGTACCATATTCAACAGGAAACATATTACAGTGAATTTCAGAGATGTATAACAATTTCAATATATTTGAAATACTACAAATACTGAAACAAATATATTTGAAAGCACTACAAAGATTTTTCCCCACATACCGTAATGTAACGACATTCTTTTGAGTGTTTCTGTACACTGTGTATAAGTGCTACTTGCTTTATTTTCAATACCGGACATGTCATAGTATACTTCAATAAGATATATCAATTGGATGGTAATCGGAGTATATTTACGCACGGACAGACGGCAGACAGGCGGACAGAGAGACAGACTGACGGACAGACAGACAGACAGACAAACCGAATTCATAAACACTTTTCAACTATGTTGAAAAGTGTTAAAAATAATCTTACAGAAAATTTATATTTTAAAAGTAACCACCATGACACATTTCGAGTTTCTAACTCCAGTAGTATCATGGAAATCGTAATTTTAGAACACTTTTCTCGCCTGTACGCCTTTTAAATTTCAATTTATTTTAAAACTGGTAAACATAACAGTCATGATAAATTTTCAGTTTTATCCCTAACAATTCCAAGTAAATCGTAATTTAGAACGATTTTAGAAAAATTTCCGCTTATTTCACTCTTTTATATATTGAAATTTTTAGAAACCGTTCTTATTGAGCATTTGCATCTTACAAGTAACGACCATGCCGAATTTCAATTTTAAAGCCACAGTAGTATCACAGAAAGAGCAATTTTAAAACTTATTCCTCCTGACCACCTTTAAATTTCGATTATTTTTTAAACAAATTATTCTGTGCAAGTATTTACGTTTTAGAAGTAATAGCCATTTCAAATTTCAAGTTTCTATCCATAACAATTCTATTTAAATCGTTTTCCAGAACGTTTTTAGAAAGATTAAGCTTATTTCAACCTTTTAAATTTCTAATTTTCTATAACCGTTTTTAGGGAACATTTACATCTTATAAATAACAGCCATTTAAAATCTCTAGCTTCAACAATATCACCTCAATTTTATAACATTTTCTCTCCCAGAGGATAGTTGTACCAACATAAGAATATACCCTATATTGGGGCAGAGACTGACACGATCCTTTTCCAACCATTACATTTGAAATCGGATCGACAGTGCCAGGGATTACCCCCTACAATCGTTTCTTCTTTATCTATACTAATATTATAAAGGAGTAAAGATTAGTTTTTTGTTTGTTTGTAGGTTGTAATCTCTGGAACTACCGAACCGATTTCAAAAGTGATGGTGGCAAATTGATGGTGACAACCCCTACTACAACATATGCTATATTTTATGTCGGTGCCAGTAACACCAGGGGGGTGCAGGTGCGAAAAACGTTCTAAAATTGCAATTTTTTATATACTGAAAGCTCTAGAAATTTTATATTTGGCATTGTAGCTACTTATAAGATGTAAATGCTCTTTGAGAACAAATTAAAAAAAAATTAATTTAAAAGGGTGAAATGAGCGAAAAGCGTTCTAAAAACATTCTAAATTACAATTTCTATGGAATCTCTGGAACTATAGAACCGATTTCAAAAGTGATGGCGGCAAATTGATGGTGACAACCCCTGCTCCAACATAGGCAATATTTTATGTCGGTGCAACCAACAACAGGGGGGTGCAAGAGCGAAAATCGTTCTAAAATTGCGATTTTTTGTATACTGAAGAAGCTAGCAATTTGAAATTTGGCATTGTAGCTACTTATAAGATGTAAATGCTCTCTCAGAACAAAGAAAAAAAAATAAATTTAAAAGGATGAAATGAGCGAAAAGCGTTCTAAAAACATTCTTAATTACAATTTCTGTGGAATCTCTGGAACTACAGAACCAATTTCAAAAGTGATGTAGGCAAATTGATGGTGACAATCCTTGCTCCAACATAGTCTATATTTTATGTCGGTGCCACTAATCCCAAAAAGGTGCAGGAGCGAAAAACGTTCTAAAATTGTAATTTTTTTTTAATACTGAAGGAGCTAGAAATTTGAAATTTGGCATTGTAGTTACTTATAAGATGTAAATGCTCTCTAAGAATAAATTTAAAAAATCCAAATTTAAATGGGTGAAATGAGCGAAAAACGTTGTAAAAACATTCTAAATTACAATTTCTGTGGAATCTCTGAAACTACAGAACCGATTTCTAAAGTGATGGAGGCAAATTGATCGTGACAATCCCTGCTCCAACATAGTCTATATTTTATGTCGGTGCCACTAATCCCAGGGTGGTGCAGGAGCGAAAAACGTTGTAAAATTGTAATTTTTTTTTATACTGAAGGAGCTAGATATTTGAAATTTGGCATTGTAGTTACTTATGAGATGTAAATGCTCTCTAAGAATAAATAAAAAAAATCCAAATTTAAATGGGTGAAATGTGCGAAAAGCGATCTAAAATCATTCTAAATTACAATTTCTGTGGAATCTCTGGAACTACAGAACCGATTTCTAAAGTGATGGAGGCAAATTGATGGTGACAATCCCTGCTCCAACATAATCTATATTTTATGTCGGTGCCACTAATCCCAGGTGGGTGAAGGAGCGAAAAACGTTCTAAAATTGTAATTTTTTTTTATACTGAAGGAGCTAGAAATTTGAAATTTGGCATTGTAGTTACTTATAAGATGTAAATACTCTCTAAGAATAAATTAAAAAAAAATCCAAATTTAAATGTGTGAAATGAGCGAAAAGCGATCTAAAATCATTCTAAATTACAATTTCTGTGGAATCTCTGTAACTACAGAACCGATTTCAAACGTGATGGTGGCAAATTGATGGTGACAATCCCTGCTCCTACAACCTCTTTAATAAAAAGCTATGCGTTGCTGAAGACTGAGTTTTTCGCTAATTGTTACCACAGATTAATCTCGGAAAATGAAACATTTCAAGTTACTGAAAAAAATAATAGCTCGAAAATTGTTTGTCAGAAAATTGTTAGACAAACTGCGTTTGAAAGTTATAAAGTTGTATTCTTCTTGATATAAATTTCAAATCTAATGATTATGCCGTTTTCCAAATATTGAATTTCAAAAATTATGAAATTTCACAATGGAGTACCATAACGAAACCTTCATGCGCAAAAATATAATGATAAGGGCGACGTGTACTGACGTGTATATTGGCTATATCACGTGTCACAAATTATAGTAGCCTTATTATTCTGTTAAAATATAAAAGTGAATTATGAAATGTTAATAGTTCGTTTGATTAATAGTTTGTTAAGAGAAATTGAGCAGCGTAGCGGGCGTAGCTTGCTAGTAATATAGATACAGATATCAGTTAACTAATAGAAACATTATCTAATTATCTGCACATTGTATGATATTATGAATATTTCAATCCCTTTAAGACAATATTTAATAAATGTTTTAAAATATTTATATCTGGTACATAATTTTAATAAATGCAGTCTGGTGTAAAGTTAAATCCTTTCTATTTTGTGCCGAATATGTATCGGCCTAAATACTATGTTTCGGATAAAAAAAAAAAAGATCCTCCGACACCTATTAAAATTTCTTCCATTTAAAACATTATTAAAATAGTCACTGAAAGACGATATTATATCCAGGTAGCATATACACCAGCATATACTATAGCATTGAAAAAATAACTAAATTGCGGAAATGTTCTAAGTTTTTTATGTACATTGAAAATAATAGTTTATTTCGCAATATTTATGACTATTTAAGTTAAAAATTTAACCTGTCTGGAGAAAGCTTCTTCAAAAGATTTTTTTGGCATGTTACGTTTGTTTTTGTCTGACATAAATTCATTGCTATATTGATGATTTCAGACAGCTAAAATTTCACGAATTAGAACTTTCGTAATTGTCGCCATATTGGATAAGCGACAACGAGCACAATATAAATTTTATAAATAAGCACGATCTCACAGCATTCGGTAAAATAATTGTGAAGTCGTTCACATTTAAATATAAATTTACCTATGTCTAAAATGTACCGCTTGGTTTATAGTTTGTTTACATTTTCCGCTGATATTTACGGAGAATTATTTACCGTGATTTCAATGGTTAGCTTACGTGAAACATAACAATGTTCATAATTACACTCTTTTATTTATCTTCATTTAGGTTTTATATGGCATTTTGTAATCAATTTTTCTGTTTATACTAAAATTATTAACCTTATTTACACAAGTGCGTTTTCGATAACAATACAATATTTTAATAGTTTTCAGAAATTAATTTTAATTGAAGAAATTTATTTTAAGGCATTTGCTGTTTGTAGGAGAACAATAGCCAAATCGTTTTTGTGTTTACAATTGTATATGAGTTACTACAACAATGATACACTAAATCATTCTCACCAAAGCAGGCCAACAGGTTGCGAAACCGAAAAATCATTTTATTTTAAACAAAAAGTTAAAAATAATAGTAATAAAAGTTGTAGTAATTTCTTTAATCAATTAAATGTTTAATACACTGCTCAAAACAATTAAAGGATATTTGAAGTTTTATATAAAATAAAGATATAAACGAAATTTTTTTTGCCGAAAATAGAAGAAGAGAATCACAAATGCAAATTTTTCTGGTTTTCAAACTGTGGAGTATGCAAATTTTGAGTTCGACGTCAAAAACGTCGCTTCAGCGGCAGCGAATGAAATTTGACTTTCAACTGGATAAAAGAGAATGAAGACAAGGATGATCGGCATTCAGTTATTGCTTTGTTTCGATGAGTACGATGTCTCAGCAAAGTCATTTGACAGATTCAGAAGCTTGGAGAATTGTTGGTAGGTTAGAAGAGGGCCAAACTCAAGCCGAAGTAGCGCAAGCCATTGGAGTGTCACAAAGTGTCATTTCCAGGATCTGGAACCGTTTTTTGGAGAGTGGATGTGCAGGCCGAAGACCAGGGCAAGGTCGTAGACGGGCAACAACGCCCGATGAAGATCGGTATTTCGCGTTAATAGCTCGGAAACACCGAAACATGAACGCTACTCTTCACCAACAACACCTTCGCTCGGCTACAGGCACCACGATTTCAACTCAGACTGTCCGAAACCGGCTCCATGCTGTAGGTCTGTATGCTCGCCGACCGATGGTATGTGTTAGATTAACATCAAGGCATCGTCGCGACCGCAGGGAGTGGGCAACCGAGCATGTCAACTGGAGGAGAAATGAATGGAGCAATATTCTGTTTTCTGACGAGTCCCGTTTTTCTGTGCATCCGGATAATAGGCGTATTTTCATCTGGAGGGACCGTGGCAGTAGGAATAATCCTGCGTTCGTGCACGAAAGTGTCAGATTTGGCGGTGGAGGAGTGTTGGTGTATGGTGGCATCTCCATTGACGGGCGCACTGACCTCTACATCATTCGAGATGGAGCTCTGACTGGTCGCCGATATAGGGATGAGATCCTCAGACCTATTGTAGTCCTTACGCTGCAGCAATCGGAGATAACTTCATTTTAATGGACGATAACTGCAGGCCACATCGTGCAAACCTGGTGGAGGATTTTCTTTTCGAGGAAGGAATCGTTCGAATGGAATGGCCAGCGTGTTCTCCAGACATGAATCCAATCGAGCACGTTTGGGACGCTCTAGGAAGACGAGTTTCTGGCCGCCAACAACCCCCACAAACTCTCCAAGAACTGGAAAGAGCTCTTCTGGAAGAGTGGGGCAGAATACCCCAACTCGTCATTAATAGCCTCATTGAGTCCATGCCTCAAAGGTGTTCAACGTTGCTGGCCGCCCGTGGAAACCATCCCCCCTACTGAAAATGATTTTCTTTGAAGAAAACACCTTTTCTTATTCTTTTTTTCTCATATGCACAAATTGTGTTTTTTTCCTTTTGTACACAAATGCGCAATAAAATGCATTTTTTTCTGCTAAACATGTGTAATTTATTCTCATATAACCTACTATGTCTGTCGACCATGTATCAATCAGCTAAAAAGTTTCCCAGATACAAAATCCACATAAAACTGCAATATCCTTTAATTGTTTTGAGCAGTGTATTAATCAAAATAGATTTATATGTTATGCAATAGTTTAGAATGGATATTTTAAATATTATTTTTTCCTGATGCCATATGTCATATGCCATATTTATAATTTTTAAATAAGTTTGCCAGTTCGTGCTTTCTACAAAAGCATAGATAAAAATGGTTTATTTTCCATATTGTGAAACCACGCCAAATAAACGTATTGTATTTTTTTTCTGCATGAGTTCCAGTCACGAAATTAGGCGTGATGTTTAAGCTAAACATTGAATTCTTATGAAGAAGGAGTATTTTTAAACTATTTTCTTTTTTATCATTTACTTACTTTGTATTTTAAATGTTATTTTATCTAAAATTCAAAAAGTTTGAAAGCTAGAAAAATAGCTAATGTTTTTTTTTTACTTAATTATTGGAGAGATTTGTAAATATACAGGGTGTCCACGTATAACGTGACCGAAATTTATTTTCACAACCGTTGCTCCTAGATGCATACTTCCAATCACAAAAATGATTTAAATAAGGTAAAAAATTATTTTAAAATCGATTTGGGTCAAGAAAAACTTTTATAAAAAAATTACGAAATTTACATTTTTATATGCCCCCCCCCCCCGGTTCTATAAGTGATATTTAGTAAAAATTTACTGTGACACTAACAAGTAAGACAAAACAATTCCCATTCATCTAACATTAAAATTGACCGAGTAATATCTGTTTAAAGTTGGAGTAATTTTTTTGCTGCGAAATGGGGGTCATTTACAAATGTAGTAGAAATCGTCAGATATATATAAAAAAAAATAGTTGAGACCAAAATTAACGGTGCAATCTAATGTGAAATCTATAAAATCACTCTGACATATTTATTCAAAATATACAATTTGTACTGAACATATACGAGGATAAAAATAACAGAATTTTTTTTAAATAAAAGCATGAAAAACAACAGCCTCAATTCTTTACAAAATGATACAGATTTTAAAATGCTGTTAGATTACACTGTGTTTCAAATTTAGGGTTGTGCCATGATTTTTAGCGTTTGAAAATTGATTCTGGTATATTTTTTAGCGCTGAATCCGAAAATTACCTTCATTTTAAACCATCGCGTCAGGATTTTTCTCAAATCGCAAATTTCAAAGTTAAAAGTGATCCCCCCTCCCCTCCCAACCTCATCGGACCCTTGAGTTGTTTAGCTTTAAGATACCCAGTATAAGCCAAAAAATTTAATAAATTATTGAATTAAATAAAATTAAACTGAATAAAAAAGTCTTACATCTATTTCATAGCATCAGATCGCTATTTTTTAACTTTGAAATTTACGATTTCCGAAAAATCCTGACATGATGGTTAAAAGTGAAGAAAATTTTTTTATTCAGTGTTAAAAAATACATAAAACGTAATTATAAAAGTAAAAAAAAAAAAAAAAAACACAACCATCGCAGGTTTATGTTATCTAATCTAAAAGTCTTTGTTAAACTCGTTGAAGGTAATCTATCCGATTTTTTTTGGTTATCCTCTAATATAAGTATGTATAAGATGGTAAGAGTCAAAAATCATAATAATATTACATTGTCATCAGATTTAAGTGAGTATGCAAAATTTAACTTCGATCGGACATTTGAAAGTGAGTTAAAGTTCGAGTACAAATTTTAAACTCGAAAGACGATCGTTGCAAGTTAAATAAAACCTTATAAAAATAACATAATTTTTGATAAAAGAAATCATAGCCTCGAACCCTTACAAAATAAAACATATGTTAAAATACAATTATTTTAATTAATCTGAAACTTAACTAATAAAAGTTAACTCAATCGTAATAGTTATACGATTTCTTTTAAAGCGCAGATCCCTTGAAATAAGTTCAAGTACTTTATATACGACCCCTGAAAGCATGGCCGAAATCATCTGTTTTGAGATGCAAAAAAGTGGTATAAGTCATGCATTTCAAAGTTTCATAATTCGGTCAATTTTAATGTTAGATGAATGGGACTTTTTTTGTCTTACTTGTTAGTGTCACAGTAAATTTTTACTAAATATCACTTATAGGACCGGGAGATCGTATAAAAATTTAAATTTTGTAATTTTTTAATAAATGTTTTTCTTGACCCAAATCGCTTTAAAAATAATTCTTTACTTTATTTAAACCATTTTTGTAATTGGAAGTATGCATCTAGGAACAACGGTTGCGAAAATAAAGATCGGTCAGGTTATACGTGGACACCCTGTATATACCATAACTAGCTTTGATATTATTGAATTTGGAATTCAAATCCATGAAGGAACGCGATCTGATCCTTTTGGTATTTGATGCCCTAATATCTATCAGTCTGACTATATAACTTGAAGAAATGCCAACAGATATAGTAAATAATAATAATAAGAAGAAGATAGTTCACAGTGCAGTCAAAAGAAAATCCAAAGTACGAAATGATTTTTTTTTTTAGAGTGATACTTTGGATATTAACATTTCCTGCCTTTGAAAGTTTATTTTAGTTTGATTTCTTCAAATTAAAACAGTTTTTAGAAGATCCTCAAAGCCAGATACATTGCCAAGAATTTTGATTTAAGCGTCACACATGGTGAACTGTATTTAAGACTATTTTATGATGAAAAAAAAAAAGAAATGAAAGAATGTCTATTGTGTATATAGCTCTTGTAATATATATATATATATATATATATATATGTGTTGTAAAGAATTGGGCCTCCTCATCCAGGTGCGCGATGTGTCATTCTAGCATTTCCTGTGAGTACACTTAACTGCATACCTTCCCTCGCTATTTTTGCCTTGAAGACTAGCAGACGCCGAATTCTATTGTACTGTGAGCGGAAAGTTCGGACAGTGATGTAGTGGTAAGGTGTTACCCAAAGAGGGGTCTTATGCTTTGATCCTTGCCGAGGTCGTGAGAAAGAGATCATCTGCGAGAAAAGCGATCTCTGCACACGATTTTTAGGTTTGCGCCCGAAACTTTGCCCTTTGTCTTAGAACGTCCAATGACGGACTTAGTGAAAACGAAACAGAGGGATTTCAAGGCTGTTAAGTGGCTGGAGAGTTTCGAGGGGCCCGCCACGACAAAACCCCAACCCCAGAAGAAGTTCTCCTGCGAGAATGAAAAAGTGAGAGAGGACTGTTTTTGAATAGATCTGAACGAGAGTGGTGACTCTCTGGAAATGGTGAGGTCTGACTTCTATAGATACAGCAGGTATCAGGTGAAAATCCCAGCGAAGTGAAAAAGCACGACAAGTGCAATAGTGAGAGTTCTTTAACTCTGAAGCATCGTGATTTAGTATATATTTCCGAAGAGAAGGAACGGACGAGCCCTGTTCCGAATGAACTTTCTTTGGAATTTACGACTGACAGTAATTTTCTGAGACTTTTGATTGATCGAGTTGCACTGAGAGTCAAGAGGACATTAATTTATAAGCGATTGACCCACGAAAAATAATTAAATGCTGTAATTAACTTTCTTGTACATAATTTTATTAGAATTAATATTGGTATACAATAAATTCTATTTTTTAATTTATGCAAGATAATTATCTTTACCAATGATCTGATCTCGCTACCACTCAACATCTTAATCAGGTCGGTACAGTGGAGTTACTACAACTGGTGGCAGCGGTGGGATTAATTAGCAAAAATTAATGACATTCTCTAAAGACAAAGAGTGGACTCTGAAATTTAAATGATCAAAGTGCTCCAAGAAAGAGTCTCCTTGGGACTTGTGACCTGAGTCTCCTTAGACGCCCCTGTGGATCAACACAGCATCAGACAGACAAATCTACCAAGAATTCTGGAGAGTATTCCCCCATCAGAAAGAGAAATCTACCAAGAATTCTGGAGAGTGTTCCCCATCCGGAAGAGTCCCCATCCGAAAAGTGTGACAGAGAACCCCGTCTGTGCTCCTGAGAATCTCTGAAGTCTGTGCTTCTGACGCCCTGAAAGACTCTTAGTAATGGAGGTACGCTCTTTTTATACTCAGAGTGGCTGTAATTGTTATTAGTGTTTGTATAGGTGTTGTAGGCTTCAAATAAAAAAAAAGTTGTATGTTTATTTTTGTGAGAGTAAATATTTTGAGAAATTTTTCCGGTAGAAAAAAAAAGTATGATGAGATATTTCCGATATAACTGTAACTTATTTAATAGACAAATTTTGTAGTTAAAATTAAATTATTGTTGAATTAATTTAATGCAAACTGAGAGTTGTGCAGTGTTACAAAATTTTAGCTGAATCTATAAATGAGAGTTCATTGAAAAAAAAAAATATCGAACGCATTTCATATTTTAAGATAACAGAGCTGATTTTATATGTTTTTAGTGAATTATTCTAAATCTTTTAAGAGTGGATGCAGAGATTAAGACCACCATTGATTAAAAGAGAAAGGAATTGAATAAGACTTTTGCAATTTAAAATATTTTTACTGTGCTTTTTGAAATTGAAATTGTTGTTTTGTGTAAAATTGATCCCATATGTATTTTATAACCAAATACCAAGGTGAATGTGGACGATAGAATAGGGTTGCTTATTTCTATATGTTGCATATTTCCTATATATTATTGTTAAGCGTACCTTTTTTTATGAGTGTATATTTTGGTAATATTTTGAAGCACTTGGTAGGAATAGCATTAAATCTTATTGTATTGCTTTATATTTGTGGGAAAGATAATTTCTAATTTTAAACTTTAAAAAATGTCGGAGCTTAAATATTTTAGGAAAGCTGATTTGCAAACGTTAGCTTACGAATTTGAGGTCATTTTAGAAGAGAATGATACAGTACCGAAAATTATAAAAAAGATAGAGTCGTCAGAGGGATTTGATAAAGAGCTAGCCTTAGCGCAAATTAAACTGTTAGAAAAAGATAGAGAAAATAAATTATTGACAGAGAAGGAAAAGAACGATAGACTTCAAAAAGAGAAAGAGCGCGAACATGAGTTAGCTATGTTAAAAGCGACACAAGAGTCAGATGACCGAAGTACCGCATCCAGTAGCATCTCAGTTAGAACGAATAATTTACCCCTAAAAACAATTATGCATCGCTTTGCTGAAAAGAATTCGGATATTTCGTTGTTTTTGAATTTATTCGAGAGACAGGCAAAAAAATGTAATCTAAATTCGGATGAGTTGGTGACGAATTTACTATCATTATTACCTGTGGGAATGGCCGAGTTAATTTTGAGAGAACCTGAAGACAAAATTGATGATTTTCAATATGTGAAAGAAAAATTGTTAGAACGATATCGTTTGAATGCAGAGACATACCGACAAAAATTTAGTCAACATCCACGAAATCCTAATTCAGTTTGGAAGGATCTGATTTTCGAACTTAATAGTTTTTTAGAAGGTTGGCTGTCATGCTTACAAGTTTCGGATTTTGAAGGATTGAAAAATTTGCTTGTCACGGACCAGATCAAACGGAGGGCGTCTCCAGAAATGCGCGAACATTTTATAGATAACTGGGCGGAGATTAAAGATCCCGAAGAGTTGGCTTTTAGATGCGTACGAGGCAATCAAGCGCCCGTCTAAAAAAACTTGGAATCCGAAACTCCCTTTAGAGAAGAAATTTGAAAGACCCAAGACTTTTGAAAATGTTCGAAACGGTAACAGAAATCCGGAGACTAACTTTAACTGGAGGGATCGCGATGATCATAAAGAAAGGGAAAGAGTTTACGAAAAAAGACGAGAAGTCAAGTGTTACGCGTGTTTTCAAAGCAGTCACTACAAAGTAGATTGTCCGGAAATTAAAAAGAGAGATGTTGCGCGGGTTGGTCACTTAATAAGTAAGCCGACACTTGAAGAAACCTTCTCCCCTTATTTGAGTAAAGTGTTAGTGAATGGAATTCTGACAACTGCTTTAACTGACACTGGGAGTGAAATTGATATCATCGCATACGACTTGGTCAGTCAAGATAAATTGAATGGAGATCACGTATGGATTAAAACTCCGCTGGACAGTAAATTATACTGTTTACCTATAGCAGAGGTCACTTTAGAAATTGAAGGCGTGGGGTCATTGAAACCAAGGCAGGAGTTAACAATAGAAATTCAGATATGTACTACTATTTGTTGGGTAATCGCACTCAGAAATTGTTAGAACAGGCGAAGAAAAAACCCGAATTGATGAATGCAGTTTTGACACGCGCTCAAACGAGAGAAAAGGGTGGCCCAGCTCCGAATCCGGTAAATAAACAAATTATGATTTCCGAGGGGGAAAAAGAAATTTCTAGCGGGATTGTTGAAGCGGAAACTTTGAATTCCGAGGAAGAAAAAGAAATTTCTATCGGGAATGTTGAAGCGGAAACTTTGAATTCAGTAAAAGAAAAGGAAGGGGGAATTTTTCGCGAGTGCAGTGAAGCGGAAGCGTTGAATTCAAAACTAGAGGGTGAAAATCTAGATAGCCCTATTGAATTGGTTAGTGTGGATAAGGGATTATCGCCTTTGTCGACATGTGAGGGATCTTCGATCTTAGCAGAAATTGGAGGGAAGGATAGTCAAATTGAATTAGACAGAGATCAATCTCTCAAAGAGATTAGAAAAAAAACGGAAGGTGAAGAATCGCATTGTAATGCAGGAGATTCTTTGATAGTGGCAAAAGCCAGTGACAATCGCGTGAGTGGGGGGAAGCAGGTGCTTGTCCCATTGCCTTATCAGGTAGATATTTTTGGCGCGTGCCTCGAAAAAGTGCCATTACACTTAGGGAAAGGGAAAGTTAAAGGAAATGTGTCAGAATACTTGAACCTTGGGAAAAGATTGATAAGCGATTTAACTACCGCATTTCTAAAAAGGTTCGGTGTTAAGTTGAAAAATCCGAGAGTGTGTCGCACAATAAGCGATAGTATTGCATGTTGGCATCGAAAAGTTAGAAAGCTCTTGAAAGCGTTAGTATTTGGAGAATGGATAAGAGAAACGGAGGAAAATAAATTCGTGAAGGGATGTGTGTTTAATCTCACGAACAGGTTAAAAAGAGGTCGAGTTTTAGCCGTTGAAAATGTGTCAGAAAAACGAGAAAAGAGGAAATTTTGGTTTGACAGAAAGGCGGTAAAACGGAAGATTAATGTGAAAGATGAGGTTTTAGTTTTAACTACCAGAAAGCCAATTAAAATGTCAGATAGTCGGATAGGGCCGGGAAGAAAGGAGTCAATAATTACGGAAACAATTGATATTGTGAATGTTCCTGGGAGGCGACAGAAATCTCAGACTTCTCACGTGAGTTTAGTAAAGCCTTACAGAAAACGGGTGGAGTTAGCAGGTATCTTACCGCGGGAAATAAACGCACTTAAGAATTTCTGTTTAATGTATCTAGATGATATGGCGATTTTTTCAGATAGTTGGGAGGACCATATGCGTCATCTAGAAATAGTATTAAAAAGGGTTAATGACGCGAAACTAAAAATCAAATTGGCGAAATGCAAGTTCGCTCAGAAAACCGTAAAATATCTTGGGCATATTGTAGGTGAGGGTAGACTTAGGCCAGCTGAGGCGAAAGTAAGGGCAATTAAGGAATTACCGGTTCCGAAATCGAAAACTGAAATTCGTAGATGTTTGGGAATGGCTGGATATTATTCCCGGTACATAAAAGATTATGCAGTGATTGTAGAACCATTAACGAGGGCGCTTAAAGGGAAAAATAAAAAAGAAAAGATTGCATGGAGCGACGAAATGGGAAAGGCCTTTGAGACTTTGAAAATGAAACTTACTGAAGAACCGGTGCTATACGCTCCTAATTTTCAGAAAGAATTCATAGTACAAACTGATGCTAGTGATTTAGGTATTGGCGTGGTATTGGCTCAAAGAGAGGGATCGGAAGAGCACCCCATAATATATTTAAGTCGAAAATTTACTGATAGTGAGAAAAGTTTCTGCGCCACTGAAAGAGAGTGTGCAGGGATGATTTTTGCGATAAAAAAGTTAAGGCATTATATTGATGGACAAAACTTTTCTATCGAAACCGATCACAATCCCTTGGTGTTTCTAAAAAGAAATTCTGGAAATAATCCCAGATTATTAAGGTGGTCCTTAGCTCTGCAACCTTATAATTATGCCATTTCTCATCGCGCAGACAAAGACATTCCGCATGTTGATTGTCTGAGTCGAGTTTAAGGAGATTTCTTGATAAACTTTTGTATATAATTATTTTAAGATTTTTTATTTTTTATTTCACTGTGTTTTAGTTCATTATATGTTCATGATTTCTTATCAGAGCGCGCAAAAAAAGGAAGGTAGTATTATCTTATTCATGTATGTTTTATTTCTTGCCACTCTGATGTAATTTGAGCTTGCAATTCTTTATCCGACTCTTAGAGATTCTTAGTGTTTCACCCTTAAGAATCGTTTGAGGAGGGGGTGTTGTAAAGAATTGGGCCTCCTCATCCAGGTGCGCGATGTGTCATTCTAGCATTTCCTGTGAGTACACTTAACTGCATACCTTCCCTCGCTATTTTTGCCTTGAAGACTAGCAGACGCCGAATTCTATTGTACTGTGAGCGGAAAGTTCGGACAGTGATGTAGTGGTAAGGTGTTACCCAAAGAGAGGTCTTATGCTTTGATCCTTGCCGAGGTCGTGGGAAAGAGATCATCTGCGAGAGAAGCGATCTCTGCACACGATTTTTAGGTTTGCGCCCGAAACTTTGCCCTTTGTCTTAGAACGTCCAATGACGGACTTAGTGAAAACGAAACAGAGGGATCTCAAGGCTGCTAAGAGGCTGGAGAGTTTCGAGGGGCCCGCCACGACAAAACCCCGACCCCAGAAGAAGTTCTCCTGCGAGAATGAAAAAGTGAGAGAGGACAGTTTTTGAATAGATCTGAACGAGAGTGGTGACTCTCTGGAAATGGTGAGGTCTGACCTCTATAGATACAGCAGGTATCAGGTGAAAATCCCAGCGAAGTGAAAAAGCACGACAAGTGCGATAGTGAGAGTTCTTTAACTCTGAAGCATCGTGATTTAGTATATTTTTCCGAAGAGAAGGAACGGACGAGCCCTGTTCCGAATGAACTTTCTTTGGAATTTACGACTGACAGTAATTTTCTGAGACTTTTGATTGATCGAGTTGCACTGAGAGTCAAGAGGACATTAATTTATAAGCGATTGACCCACGAAAAATAATTAAATGCTGTAATTAACTTTCTTGTACATAATTTTATTAGAATTAATATTGGTATGCAATAAATTCTATTTTTTAATTTATGCAAGATAATTCTCTTTACCAATGATCTGATCTCGCTACCACTCAACATCTTAATCAGGTCGGTATAGAGGAGTTACTACAATATATATATATATATATATATATATATATATATATATATATATATATATATATATATATATATTTAAAAAAAGCAACCAACGTTGTCACTGCTGATGATGAAACGTATTGCATATAAAATATAACAATTGGTGGATTGGTGGATTTATAGAAAATTTTTCGATAAACACACTGAAATAGGCGATCGAATAACTATTTTAAGAGATATTTAATGGTGAAGTCGGTCAAAACAGTTCTGTAAAAAATGTTTTATAGAAAAAAAAAACATATGCGTAGTAATTTAACAATAATTTGAAAATATATAGTTGACAAGATTTTGTTGTGCAGTGTGATTGAGGATTTGTTTTTAATTTGTTATTCAACTTTTCATTATTTAGATGGAGATTTATTTCATATTTCCAAAAGACCATTTGTAAATTTTTGCCAATTTTAAAAATAGCGCACATAATAATATTTCTGTTGAATTAAAATACGTATTTACGCGTGACTATTAAAAACAGAAATAAAACTTTAAAATAATAAAAAAATTCGCATGTTAAAATAAGTAAATTGAGAAAATTACATCATAAAAATGTATTTGCACGTGAATACTAAAAAAAAATAAAACTTGAAATTAATAATTAAATTATTATACTTTAAAAGCAGTAAATGGGAAATTACGCAACATTTAAAATGCTAAAATAATACTTCCAAACAGTTTCAATAAAAGAATATATTTACACGAGAGAACCATTTATTTTGACAAAATCCTTTACCCATTGTTGCAAATTGAAATTGTTTTGTTATTCATTTTATACAAGGTGATTTTCAAATGTTTAATTGATCTTATTTAATCAATCACAAAAACAGTTGTTAGCTGTTTCGACAGCAGTTGATTCGGCTTTAAAATTCCTTAGTCAAAAGGAAATGAATAGAAACAGGAGATTTAATACAGGTCTTTTAATTATAATTCAATATTCTGTAATCGTTTTAAAGCACATCAATTTAGCGTGTTTTTATAGTTTGCAGTGTCAGAACCGGCCTTGGAGAGCATAGCTCGTAAAGAGCAGAATCCCTAGTCTAAATATTGATAATATTGATAAGTCTAAATGTTGTAAATATTTATAGGAAATAATTTCATTTATTATGCGACTTATTTTGTATTTTTTTTTCTTCAGAAAGTTTTGAATTTTTGAAAAATTGGCTGACATTTTTTTTTAATTGAAAAGAAAATTAATTGCATTTTTCTTTTAATTATTATTATTTTTTTAAATTGTAAACCATGCAATGAAGTTTATTCATAAACAAAATTACTGAGGAAGACGTATTGAAAATATGCATACTTAAATTTTTACTTTAAAAAATTAATTGTTTACTTTCAACACGTAAAATAGCAAAATATTATATAGAGTAAAATAACATGTCTTGACATAATATTTAAACAATGTTGATTTAAAAGCAATATTTCGAATTTTGACTGCTTGATGTTTCCCGAATGTTTTCGTACAATTGTATATAAACTAAATCAATTCTACTAATAATGTATTTGAATTTTATTTTAAAACTCTACTGTTTCGATCTAAACTGAAAACTTGTGAAACTTTAGATCAAATATTGTGAAAATGCTGATTTGTTTTTTGTTTTTTTTTCATTTCGATAATCTATTCATATTTTTTATTTCGAATTTTTGTTTCTTTCAATAAAAATGTCTGTAAAATAACATTTTATCACTTTAAGCAACATTTTTTGTTCATCACACAGCAACAAATGTACAAACCAAGGTTAAAATTTTTCATAAGCATATATATATATAATCTGCAAATATTTCGGAATAATGAAGTTTATCGTAAAATAAAAGTATTGAGAAACAGTTTTTCAAAAATTTGCTTTTAACTTTTTATTTTTGAAAAATAAATTTCATGAGATAATTCGCAGAATTTTAATTATTTAAAATTTATGTAAGAGAATGGAATATATGCATGGTAATATATTTCAGTAATGTCGATTTAAGGAAAATAAAATTAATTTGGGACGTTCGGCGTTTCCTGTCTGTCGATTTTCTTTTTATATTTTATGTAAATAAACTTATTTCTACAGAACGTATTTCGATTTAATTTTAAAATAATGATGTTTTGAAATTCTGCTATGCAAAAAACTAAAAAATTGGAAAATTTTCATTTATTTTTTATCTTAAATATTCTCATTTTATTTTAATCTTAGAATTCATAAATTCTGTAAAAGCACATTTTATCACTTTAAACTCCTATTTTGGTTTATTGCAGAGTTATATAGTCAGAAAATAAGGTGCAGAATTTACATAGGGATAGCTGCAAAGATAAGCAATTCTGAATAATGGAGTTTATCACAAAGTTGGAATACAAATGTTTTAGAAATACGCATTTAATAATTATTTGGCTTACTCGCAACATTCAAAATGAGAAAATAACATTTAACAACTATGCCTTGACATCATATTTCAAAAATGTTGATTTTAAAACAAAATATTTTTAAATATGAATATTCGACGTCTCCCGCTTGTCGATTGTTAATGTTAGATTGTATAAAATCAAAATCAATTCTACTAAAAATGTATTTGAATTTTATTGTAAAAATATGTTGGTCTTAACTGCTGCTGTGAAATAAACTTACCTTTAGATTAATATGTTGAAACTGTCGAAGTATACCAGAATTTTTATATAAAAATTCGTGTTTTTTTTTCTTTCTTTAAGCAAAATATCTGTAAAATAACACTTTATCACTTTAATCTTCAGTTTTCTTTTATTGCACATTATCGCAAAGGAAATTAATGATAAAAATGTTTTTCATAAAACGCATTTACAGATTTTGAAAATAAATTTATACTAAGCTTATTCACAACACTTAAAATTCGAAAAATGTATATAACCATTAAGGTTTTAATGTTGTTGATTTAGCAGCAATATTTCCAATTTTGTACGTTCGACGTTTTACACATGTCGATTGCCCCTGTCAGACAGTATATAAACAAAATCATTCTACTAAACATATTTGAATTTTATTTTAAAACAATGTCGTACGTGTAACCATGTCCTATGGAATAAAATAAAAATTTTAAATATTTCCAAAAATTAGATGAAATTTTAAAATATTGTTGTGAAATATTGTTTTTTTTTTCGATAAATATCTCTTGAATCTTCTTTTACTGAAAAACATACAGTTCAAAAATAGTGTAACCAAGAAGAGAGATTTTTGAATTTATGATGTCGCCAAACAAAGCTTTTTTCAATAATTAAAAACAGAAATGTGCTGTGCTATTTTTGTGTTTATTTTATTCCCCTGGGTTTCAAATGGAACTTAAAAAAATAAAAAAAAACGCTAAAATAAACTTCATGACGGATAAAATAAGTCAAATTATTTAATTGATATTAGTGACAGAGAATATTACAGAATTTTATTGCTTTCTGAATTGTCTACAAAACAACAATAAATAATTTTTACCGACGAGAGTAGATGCACATTTAGTTGTTTTCTTTTGCTTGATATTTGCTATTTATATTCTGACTAAAGAGTGGATAATCTGAATCTTTTAAATATTAAATTAGTAGTAAAAACATATTATATTGGGTACTTCTTTAATATAATGACATTCGCAAGAGAGAGAAAAAGACCTTGACAGGAGTCGAAAACTGTCCATATTTTTTTTTTCGGCCAACCTATTCAATATTTCATACACATATGCATTTTTTTATTCAATATTGTGCAATTTATTTAACACTAAGAAGCTATTTATCTATTTTTTTGTACAAAAATAAAAAAAATTATACATACATAACAATAATAATATGTAAATAAATAGAATATTTCTGTATATATACGTTATATATATAAATACACATATAAACAAGCAAAAAATATCCATGTTTGTTTTTATATCTGTTTATAACATTTGGCAACAAATCTCACTTTATTAGGCGCAGTTTGCGCCAAGATATCTTAAAAAGCATCAAGCGCTCTATGACAAAGAGATGCCTAATATTAGCATCAATGTATATTACCAATGTGTGATGCGCAATGTATGGTACCAATGTATGATATTAGTCTATAGTCAGCTTTTATGTTGTATTCATAATAGGAATATATATGAATATAAGTAGAAATACTTGTAGGAATATGAGTACATGAAAAAAAAAATAGATGTGAATACATACATACAAACATAATAGTATTTTTCAACCATTTGTTTTTATTCTTAATGCCAGTTGCTCAAGAAACTAACATAAAATACTATACACTATACGTGAAATTAGGTACGTTAAATTACAATTCTTATTCTTAAAGTTGAAATTTTGTAATAAAAATATATTTATTAAAGACACTATCATAAAAAAAAACATTAACTGAAAAGTGATTTTATCTATCACTAAAACAAATGTATTTTGTTTTTGATAGGGATGTGCTTAAAAAGTTTTTGAATTTAAATAAAAAGATCTTGCGACATATTTGTAAATCTCATTCATTTATCAAGCTAATATAATAGTCACTGAAACAAAAAATTATACTTTTCAACTAGGTGGGATTCGAATGGGAAATCAAACGGAAACGTTAAAATCATCTTAAAATTTATGGTCCGTGACAGATAAAATAATACATAAATATTTCAATTGACATTTGTGACAGAGAGCATAAAAGAATTTTATTGATTTGTCAAATGTCAACAAAATAGTCATAAATCATTTTTACCGATTATTTTGGATGTACATTTACTTGTTTTCTGTTTCATGTGTTTTGTTAGATTAAAAATGTTATTTGTTACATAAATAGTATGATTCTGTTCTGCTGAAATTATATCAACTTTTACTTGAATTACTAAATATAAAGGTAAGTTAAATGTTCACTTGTCTCTTAAAAATAATCCATGTTTTATTATCATAGATAGCACAGTGCAATATGTTATCACATAACTTTTAAAAATGCGAACATAACATAGTTGCAGGAATAAAATTTATAATTACCTTATTGAGTGATGACTTAAACACAAATGACTAGTCTTCATTACAAGTTAAGATTAAAATATATACGCCTTAAACTACAAAAGAAAATGAAATATGATTAAATGAAATTGCGTAATATAATTTTAAGAGAACTGTTATATTAGTACCATTACTACTAAGTTGTACAGGTACACTGAAAATACCGCTGCAAAAAGTCCTTATAACAATGTTCAGAGATGGACAAGCAGGTTAAGAAAGAAGAGCAGTATAATCGAATTCTTTGTGTTAAAGGTTGAAGAGAGAAGAAAGAAAAGGAATGAGATTGTTTTTTTTACTTATTTTCGCTTTCAGGAGATTGAACATTCAAGTATCCCTTTGCTATATGAACGGGAATGGGAACATTACTGTATCTCAGCTGTGTGTTTTACAAAGTTAGGTTTGTGTAAAGGTTTGGTTAAAACGTAGGCTGTCAACAGCTTGCAGGACATTATTGTAGATCGATTATACTAAGTTTGAGATACAGTGGTACTTTATATGAAAATGCTTGGTTTCGGATGTATACTTTAATGACTGTATCGTTTGTATCCATGACTGGTTGTCTTCGTATAATTAAAATGGCTAATTTTGAGACATGTATATATATTCTAAAAATTTCATTATCCAAGAGATTTTGCTTGCTACATTTGTAGCTGATATGTTCTCGGCTTCCTTCGAAGAAAAACACTACTTTTCTGTTTTTTAGTAATCCCCTGTATTAGAGATTCCCCAATTAGGAAGAATTTCCCACAAGTCCGCATTCGTTCTCGCCTGACCATTCGAAATCTTCAAATTTCGTTAATATTGCTTCTGAGTTTGAATTAATAATTAAATATAACTCTTTGGTAGTTTTTAATTATCGTATTAGTCTTTTGAGTTGTATCCAGTCATAACTTCATGGCCGTTCATTTCTGGAACTAAGAATGTTTACCGCCTCGTAAGTGTTGTGTCTAGAGTTTAATAATATAGTAATGATGGCACTGCTGTTTGTCTATATTTGTACTGTTCCGTAGTAGATCATCTTCACTATCTAATTTTAAGTAATCTTGTTCCAAGAGAATATAGCATGCTTTAGATTCCTTCAATATAAAGTTATTTACAATTGTTTCTATTTTTAATTTTTGATTTAGGGCGTAATATTTTTTTATTGTTTTTATGATATGTATTCCTAGATAATAAGTAGCTTCTCTTATAGATTTGATTTTATATTCATTTTACATTTTCCCGTCAGTTTGTTTTGTATGCTTTTCCTTTCCCACAATAACTAAATCATCAACCTACACAGTTATGTAAATTTTGTTTTCTGCATTATTACATTCAAACAAGTATGAATCGGTATATTTGTAAAGTGTGGAAGCGTTTTAATGATTCCCCAATCTTAATATGACAAGATCCGGTTTCTTTTTTAAAACTATAGACGGCTTTGTTTATTTTACTGACATTAACTTATTGACCATTGTCAATGTAACTGTCTGGGACTTTGTAATCTGTATGACTGATGTAAACATCTTCTTTTATTTTGCCATGAATGAATGTGGTCTTAACATCAATATTATTAATGTGTTTTTGCACAGCAGCGGCAAGTAATGTCCTTATAGTTGCATGTGACAAAACGGGTACAAAAGTTTCGTCGTAATCTTCAGCATACTTCTGAAAAAAAAGCCTTGTTTGTAGCCACGCTTTATGTTTCTCTATTTCATTATTACAATTATACATCACATTTAAGGGCCACTAATACCCTTTTTTTTCCATGTGCAGGGTTTATGATTGTCCATGTTTTGTTTCATTTAAAAAATACTAATTTCTTCGTCGCTGGCCCTGAGCCAATTTTCTGGTTCCTGCAGATTTTCTATGTTTTTATTATTATTATTATTATTATTATTATTATTATTATTATTATTATTTTCAGTTTTTTGGGCTCGTATATGGTCTTGCTGTGTTAAATAAATAATCAAGTGGAACGCTTTATTTGATCTTTAATATCACCTTCTTGCTCTTTTATCGTGTCTTCAAGTTTTAATTGTTTATTTTTAGATGGTCGACTAATTTCAAATAAGATTGAGGTTTCTTCTCTTTCAGCAGTGTTTATTCTGAGAAGTGTTTTGAGGTGGATTCTTCTCTTCCAAAATTAAATTATTTTCAGTTTCAGAATTTGAATTTGGGATTGTGCCCTCTGGAAACTTCACTGTTCTGGGTATTGTTACTTTTTTTTCGTTTGTATTATGTATATATGCGGTAAAATTTGAATTTGTTAGTGCTCTTTATCACCTAACGTTATTATTTTTGTTTATTTATGTATACATAGGTTCTTAAATCAAATATTTTTAATGAAGAAAAACTAAGCTTGTTGTTTATTCACATTTTTATTACTTTTTTAGATTGATTTAATAGGGAAGCAATTTTGAAGATCTGTTGCCGTGTATGGCTTCCCCTTAAAATGTTTTAGTTAAGTTGATTCCAGAGAGCATTCTCCATGTCAACTCAAAATTTGGTTCATTTTTTTTTTGTTGTGAAATGTCTTTTGGGAATGGATAGTGTGGTACAGTGAGCTGATGTTGTAGTATAGCGTCATTTAATTAATTTTATATTACACAGCTTGTGCATTCACCACCATTCTCTGATCACCGAATTTCGTGTTTTCTCCCGTACTTAATGTTGACTAAAGCGACATATTATTTAAATTTAGTTTAAATTTCACATTTCTTAGACAGCAGATTGATTGTAACGAACCTGCTATAATCATTTATAAGAAATTTACAAAATTGATTTGTCTACCAATGGATGGTATCGGGCCACACACATCACTGTGTATCAATTCTAGCATACTGCTTGCTATGTATTGATCTAATTTTGGAAACGGTACATTAGTTAAATTTCAATCGTCACAGAATTTGTATAATGTGTCTGATTAAATTATTTTATTATTAGACCTGTTGTTAACTTCTTAGACATAAATTATTTAATATAACTTTAGTACTTCTGCATAAATCTTCAATACCAGATTTCTATAAAGTTTATAGTATTGTAAAAGTGTGCATCTTTCGCAAAACTTGATGGTTAAGGTTCCTGTGATATTACATAATATAAAAACAACTTTATTTCCTTCAAAAAGAAATTTTCCTTTTTACAATAATTAACATTTTTCTTCTTCAAATACTATTTTGCAGCTGTTCTGTTTAGCTTTTCTTACCAATAATAGGTGCGATGCTATATCTGACCTACATCGTCGTCGTTATTTTGTTTATATGACATTCCCAACTTTTTGTTCCGATTTTTATGTTAGTTGAGCTGCAAGAGAAAAGTACATTTACCATCGTCTACAGTGATTTTATTAACGTTTTATACATGAGTGAATTAACCCTCGTCGTTTGGTATGTAGGATGGTTTTCCACTGTCTATAATCAAGGTTTATTTTCGTAGTCTTGTTCAGAGAAATTCTAAGTTTCTCATTTGTGATGCAGTATATTTAACACTGAGAATCTTTGTTTCTATTCGTTTTTTGCTGTAAAGTTAAGGTTTGTTTATGAACATACGGAGGAGAAGCTATGTTTTTATCTAGGATAGCAATTTCTGTTTTTCTGTACTTGATTGTTGTCATTCTTAGGGTATTAGCATTCCGATTTCATGCGACAAAATGAGAAATATTTGTTTTCCTTTTTGATGTTGTTAACATATTAGTGGTTTTAAGTTGTGGTATTTTCAGATGTCTTTTGCACTGGATAATGTATTCTCTCTGAATAAATCCAGAGTTGCTATATCAGAGAGTTGCTCTGAATAAATCCAGAGTTTGGGCGCAAATCCAGAGTTGCGCCCAAATTTTTACCTAGTATCAATCACTATGATAAGCGTGTCGTAGCAGTGGTGTAATGAACGCAAAAAAAAGTTAAGAGATGTGAAGCGAAGCGAAGTGAAGAGAAGCGAAGATTATTTACTTCGCTACCAATCGCCTTTAAACGTTCAATAGTTTGTAGTATATTTCTATGTGGGTATTCATATTGCCTTTTTTCATATAGTTTTGTGTGGTATAATTTTCTTTATAAATATGATTTACATCATACGTTTGATCTCTCGTGTAGGATTCTAAGAGTATCCCATGTAGCCCTGCTGGTTTTTTAATTCTTAACATGTAATATCTGAGAATCTTTATTGTAGAAAGTTATTAAGGGGCGTTGATATATTTTAAATGACAGTCATCCGTAATCGGGTCTAGATAAGATTTTGTATGAAATAGTCTTTATTAGACACTTAATATCAATAAATATTCAATTTAAACTACAAAATGAGATTAAATGTCAATAAATGAATTTACATAATATATTTTAAGGGATCTGTTACATGAATTCCATAACTAGAATTTTCTACACGTACACCGAAAGAACTACGTAACAGTAAAGTTCCTTTGTAAGAAAGTTCAGAGATGCACAAGCAGGGGACAAAAATAGTAGAATCATCAAATACTGCGGTGTACAGATAAAAGTCGGAAAAAATAAAGTACTGAAAATGTCGTTTCTTATTTCACGTTTATCGGATCACCTATTCTAATGTCTTATTTATATTTTAACTAAAGAATGGGAAATTTGTAATATTTTAAACTATTAAATCATTAGCAAAATAAAATTATTTTATGTGTATAGGTATTTAATACTTTAATATTTTTTCTATGATTCGGGAATGTAGGAGCGTATAATTATCTCATGACTCACTTTTCAGTAATTTTTCTCATAATGCATTGCGTAGAATATGTACGAAATAATTTTCACGATGTTATTTTCGTAAATGGAAATTCATTTTTATGTAATTTACATAATACAAGGGTATATTTTCGTTTCAACAGACGACATATATATACATATTAATAAGCGCGTGGGATGGATATATAGTTAACAACAATTGAAAAGATTTTTTAATTCTAATTTAAATGTTCCATTTTAACATTTATATAAATCCAGTTATTGGTATTTTTAGAAAGCGTTTTTTTTTCCACTTAATTATGGTTAGTTTCCAGAGCTACAAAATGCACTGGTGTCCAGAAATTAAGGGGCAGTGAACAATTTCAGACGTTTCGTCGAATTTCTTACTGATACTCATGAAGAAATGCCCGGAATGCCCTTTAACTTTGAGGATGTGAAATACATGTTTGACTTCATGTTTTTTCAGTGATGATTTTGGGTTGGGTTGATTATTGACGGCCAATTATCTGCACTTGGGATATAGGCCCGGGGGGAGTGCCCTTCGTGGGGGTCTTTCTAAGGGAACCTAACCCGTATTTACGCATGGATAAATCCACGGCTCGAAGAAAACCACGAAAACTCCGAACGATTAGGCCGACGGGCGCGATTGGGATCGAACCCAGCACCTCCCGTCTACCAGCTTCGAGAGCATAACCTCTCAGCCACTGGTGGGGCCAGTGATGATTTTGTCGCGAGGACAATTAGAGGGGGGGGGGTAATAATTTCAATAATATAACAATATTTTCAATCACCAAAGTAACAGAAAATGCTAAAAATAGTCTGTCACTCTAGCAAATGACTATGTAGGCCCAGTCCATCATTTTTGTGCATTTGTGTAAGCATAGCAAGTATATTCGTAAAGATATTAACGTTTCTCTAAAAAATTCAAAAATTTTTTTTCCTTGTAGCATCCAGAGTTTTCAGTCGAATTTAACACCACTTTCCAAAAACTTGACAATAAGTCATAGAAATAATATACTGAAATTAAAATATTAGTATAATGAATATTTGCGCATGCACGAAATATAGCAAAGACTTTTGTCATGATTTGATAGTCAATACTATAGGGCAACTCATATAAAAAGACCAGTGAAATATCGTGAAAACTCAAACAGTTACAGCAATAATTGAAAATTTGAGGATTATATGGATGTCATCCTCAATTTTTCAATTATTGCTGTAACGTTTTGAGTTTTCACGGTATTTCACTGGTCTTTTTATACGAGTTGCCCTATTGTATTAACTTTCAAATTATGACAAAAAATCTTCGCTGTAGTTAATAATTGAAACATTGAGGAGAACGTCCCATAGGATTATATGAGATGTTCTCCTCAATATTTTAATCACAGTAATACTATTTCTACGATATGTTGCCAAGCTTTTGGAAACGGATGTTAAATTCGCATGCGATTAAAGAAAAAAAAACACCTTTTGAATTTTTCACGGAAACGTTAACATCTTCACGAATATACGTTCTATGCTTACACAAATGCACACAAATGTTGAACAGGACCTACACTCATGTCCAAAATTAAGGTCACAAACATAAAATCTGTGAACACTGATGGACAATTCACCGTGTTGCCACGAAATGTGGCACAGAAGTATAATAGAATGGGAAAAAGAATATAGCAACATAACAATATGGAAAAGATTTTAATTGTGAATTAAAATACAGGGTATATTAAAAAGTGTTAAAACATGTATCAGAGATAAAGCATTTATCTCAGGAAAAGTATGTCTGATATGGAGTGTGGCCACTGTGCACTGCTATACAAGCCTCACAACAAGCTCTCATACTGGTTATGAGGGTGCCAATAAATGTTTGTGGCAACAAAGCCCATTCTTCCAAAATTGCGGCTTTTAACTCCTGGTGGGTCATGGCAGGGGGGGGGGGGGCGTAAGCTGTGCAATGGTTCTTCCAAGACCATCCCAATGTCACCAGGAAGCCCAGCCAAAACCGCCACAGAGCAACGACACCTGCACAGAATAGCTATTTGGCGCTAAGCGCACGACGACGTAGGCTAGCAACGACTCCTCAGCTTGCTGGTGACCTTACTGCTCCGTCTGGAATAAGAATTTCCAGGCAAACAGTATATAGACGACTAGCAGAGAGGGTACTTTACGTCCGGCACCCAGTTGTGTGTGTCCCTTTCACTGCATCGAACAGGAGAGCCCAGTTGTCGTGGAGCCGATGACATCTGTCTTGGACACAACAAGAATAAGAGAGTCTTCTTTTCAGTGATGAGTCCGGATTCACTACGGAAAGTGATTCTTGACGAATCTTCATCTGGAGAGAACGTGGAGCTCGCTATCATCCCTCCTACGTAAAATAAATCGACAGATTTGGTGGCAAAGGAATCCTTGTCTGAGACGGCATAATGTTGGGCAGCCGTACCCCACTGCACGTCTTCGATGCGGGTACTGTCAATGCATATCGCTATAGGGAGGAGGTCCTTGAAGCCTATGCGAGGTTGTTCCGGGGTGCTGTAGGTCCAGACTTCGTTTTTATGGACGATAATGCGAGGTCAAACAGTGCTCACATTGCTGATGATTTTCCTGATGAGGAGGATATTCGCCGTATGAATTGGCCCTCGAGGTCTCTGGACCTCAATCCTATTGAACATGTTTGGGATGGTCTAGGAAGAGCCATTGCACAGCGTAACCCCACTCCTAGGACCCTCCAGGAGTTAAAAGCCGCGCTTTTGGAAGAATGGGCTTTGTTGACACAAACATTTATAGGCACCCTCGTAAACAGTATGAGAGCTCGTTGTCAGGCTTGTATAGCAGTGCACAGTGGTCACACTCCATATAAGATATACTTTTCTCGAGATAAATGCTTTATCTCCGATTCATGATTTAACACTTTTTAATATATCCTGTATCTTAATTCACAATTAAAATCTTTTCCATATTGTTGTGTTGCTATATTCTTTCTGCCATTGTAACATACCTCTGTGCCAAATTTCGTGATGGAAGCAAAATGAGCAAATACCCAGTTCTTGTTTTCAGTAATTAGGAAAGATTTTGTAATTATTCATTTGATAAAAGCACGTTTTTTAAAAATAAACTGAATAATATATTTTTCACAGATTTTATGCTTGTGACCTTAATTTTGGACACGAGTGTACTTAGTCATTTACTATAGTGACAGACCATTTTTAACCTTTTTGCTACTTGGGGGAACAAAAATATTGTTTTACTATTAAGATTACTATTACCCGTCCCCCATAATTGCCCTCATGACAAAACCGTTACTGAAAAACATGAAGTCAAACATGTTCTTTACATACTCAAAGTTCAAGTGCATTCGGGGGATTTCCTCACGAGTTTCAGTAAGATATTCGACGAAACGTCTGAAATTGATCACTGCCCCTTAATTTCTGGACACCAGAATATATAACTTCCATAGCATTTTTAAAAAAATAAATATTCAGTTTATTTTTAAATTAAAATATTATTTTTTCATATATTTTACAGATTTAACTACCTGATTATTTTGAAATTGCTGCATATGGAAGCAAAATGAGCAAATACCCAGTTCTTGTTTTCAGTAATTAGGAAAGATTTTGTAATTATTCATTTGATAAAAGCACGTTTTTTAAAAATAAACTGAATAATATATTTTTCCAAACTGAAATAAATGCTGTAATTTTAAAATTTTATCCATTATTTAAAATAATCTAAAGTTACTGCTCATGTTATTTTATTTTGTATTTTATATAATATTAAAATAAAACTTTTTCCATTCTAATATTTCAATGCAATTTTAATTTATGTTAAGCTATTGAATGAGTAAATTTTAAACATTATCCGCAATATAAATTCAAAATAAATATTTCAGTAAAAACAATATGTTACAATTTTTGCATTACTGGAACTAGAAAACAATAATTTAGTGATAAATATTTTTAAAATATCATTTTTTTAAAATGCGATCTCCATTACTTAAGGATATTTTCTACATAATTTATGTACAAAACCTTTTTTATAATTATTCGAATTTCGAGAGAAGTAAAGAATTTTAAACAATTTATAAACATTTCATTACAAGATTTATTTCGAAGTTCGAGATAAATATGATAGTACTGTATTATTTTCAGAAATACATTAATTATGTAATTTTAAATTCAAAAGGGATTTGAATGTTTTTCTAAGATTTTACTATGAAACATTATAATCCTCAAAAATCCTTTATAAAAATTATGCTTCATATTTAATTAAAAAATTGCATGTATGGTTAAATGTCATTTTTTAAATTGTAATGTAACTATATATAAATAATATTATGTTTGTTTTTTCTTCTATATTAATTTTCGTATGAGAAAAAGTTAGATACTTTGAACTTCTTCATTTTACGGAAATATCTCATAGAAAAATATGAATATAATTATTTGTAATCAAATTTATTTTTTAAAGTGTGAGTAATTGTGTACTTCTACAAAAACGCCTATTATGCAATTTTCCCCACGTAACTAAAAATTAACGCAATATTTTAAAGTTCGGCATTTAAAAATTCCTTCTTAAAATATATTGTGAAATTTACTTTTCAAGTAGTTCTGTGTTTATGTTGTGCTATTTAACATCAAGCGCAAAGATAATTTTTTTTAGTCCCACCCAATTTCAAATTATGTGAAATGGCGTTAATTATAACTTTATTTAATATGTTCGTACTTACCTTATCGAACTCCTTTTAAATGCTTAAACATATTTTTTTCAATTTTACCTTAATGCGGTCATTGTAACATAATTAAAATATTTTTCTCTTTGTTTATTTTTTTTTTATCTTTTTTAATCGAGATATGACAAAAAGTTAGACCGTTCCACTTTTTTCATTTTATGAAAATATTTCAGAGGAAAATATGAATATAAATATTTGTAATTAAATTTTCTTTTTTAAAACCTAAGTTGTTGTGTGTTTCTGCAAAAACGAATATTATGTAACATTTGCCACATTACAAGAGCGTTAGATAATTAAACATTTACAAGAACAACTTAAAATGATATGATATTTTTAAACTACGACATTTAAAAATTTCTGCTTAATATGTACTATCAAATGTGTTAATAAATTTGTTCTGTGTTTATGTTCTGCTTTTTAACACCAAGCGTAATGATATTTTTCTTTTATATCACTCAATTTCGCATTAAGTGAAATGAGGTTTATTAGATGCTTTATTTATTGTGTTTTTCCTTACCTTATCGATCTTCTTTTAATGGTTTTATATAAATTTAATTTATTTCAAAATATATCTTAATTAAAAGAATTAAAAAAAGAATATGTTTATTTTGTTAATTGTTAAATAATGCACAAGAACTTATATTTTTATAACATTTACGAATCCTTCTAAATATAACATTAATAAAATTATTGAGGTGATTTGTGGGAAAGAGAATAAAAAATGTATAATAAAACTAATATTACATTCAAGATAGTAATGCTCAATTAATAAAGTATAGCTAATATTTTTACTGTTGTCATTTTTATTATTCACATTTTTTGAATTAAATAAAAATATAGAATTATAAAATAATGCCTTGAAAATTGAAAAAAATGACTTTTATCGACTCTACACATAAGTTATGTGATTGAAATATTGCCAATGCAGTTAATATCGCCAACCCCTTATAATGTTATTTGGTTGAGCTAAATCCGAAAAATGGCGCTTGAATCCAGTTACAGGAAGTCAAAAGAGCTGGTTGTTCCGCCTTGGACCATTTCTGCATCCAGTCACGTGCACAATAGAGCAGTCATTTTTTTTGCTGTTATTTGCTTTAGCTGGTTATAAATTTGGCTCTGGCAAGTTTTTTTTATTTATCTTATTTAAACAAATCCTTTATAATTATTTATTATCATCATAATCATCCTAAAACATGGTTAAAGGCTATAAGCCTATTCCGGCCCCAATTCATCTCTTTCGTGACCTTCCTCTGTCTCTTTTCCCCCTTGGTTTATAATTAAAGCCTGCTTTTGGTATACGATCAGAATCGATTCTTTACATGTGAATTATTTATGTAAGGTAAAGCCAGGAGAGATGGCGCAGTCGGAGAGATTGCGCACATAGAGGTTCGGGGGGAAGGAGTAGAGTGAGCGCGCAGCGATTCCAGGTAGTTGTACAACAACAGTAGTGGAGTGTCCACTTGAAAGTGCACGTTGATTGCTTTGAGCGTCTAAGATAAAGTATTGCTATTTTGTTTTGTTTTCCCAAAGTAAGTGCTTGAATTTTCATAGCTATTGATCAGAATTTCTATACAATGTCAACAGTACAAAATATTTTAAACTTAAAGGATTTCTCATAAGCTACTAATCTAGACTAACAATGTGAACATCAACGGTTCGTTTTAGAAGAGGTCATATTTAAATAAAAGGCCGCGCGATCTCTCCTGCCAAAATTGAAGAGTTTGCGCATCTGCTACTTAGGAGAGATGGCGCGGTGTTCCCATTAGTTTCCACGCTAGGAGAAATTACGCAGCTTATTGGTAAATTTGCATAAAAAATGAAAAATGAAAATGGACTAGTTTTAAGTTAAACGTGTTATTAAGTAACATAATTTTATTTTGTAATCTTATCTGGACTTGCTTTTTCTGATTCTTTATTTTTTTCCTTTAATTAAGATTTTTTAATCGTTTTTAAAATTATTCCCTTTTTCTGATTCTTTAATGATTAGGTTGAAATATTCACTTCTAATACAATAATATTTGCTCACAAAAACCTTACAGCAATGTCATTTAAGTGTAATTATTATTGTTAACAGTTTAATTGTAGTTATTATTAGTAACAATCTCTCCTACCCATGTGCGCAATCACACCAACCCTGCAAGAGCAGATTGCGCAAAATAACTTTCTTGGTTTTATTACAACTGTTCTATTAAATTGCAACATAACAACAAAATAGCAATGGAAATGCATAAAAAACAAATGAAGTAAAAATTATTCATGAATAGTTTAGCAAAAAATCAATATTTAGATTTTTTATTGCTATTCTTTAGAATTGTGCGCAGACTATCCTAGCTTTACCTTGCATGATATTTTAGCTTGTGTAATGCTCTTTTTAACTGTACAAAATATTTTTAATATGACAGTCCTCATACTGAATTACGACGACTTTTATAAAATTGATTTTTGCTGAGAATATAACCAGACGGCTGGAAAAAATTGTAGATATGAGATTATGTGTTGTTTTTGGTAATTATGTGCACGAGGAACGCGTCAGACTTGCCAGTTAAGACACACAAGTTTTTATTTGCCCTACAAGTAAAGTTTTAAAAATTTTTTTAAAAAATTAACCATATTTTTTTTTTTTTTTATTGCTTTCAAAAATTTTAATTTTTTTTTCATATTTTTTTTAAAATTATTTTTATAAATTTTCAAAAAATAAATTTGTTTTTGCAATAATTTGTGTTTTTTATGCGATAAACATAGACGTTTTCCTTATAGATCTATGGGCATATTACCTGCTTATGGCCCTATAGTACCTTCATGAAGTCTCATTTTTTAAAACAAACAGCTGAAGGTATATATTTTGATTAATTTAAATTTTTAATTTATTTTCCAGTGCTAAAAAGAGTCTGCTACAAGATAGCTTTCAGTTCAGTTTTTAAAGATCGCAAATATTGTACATATTACGTGGTGTGTATACATTCTATAGATCATATACAGGGCTGCACAAAATATTTTGGGTTTATTTCAGTTTATTGGCAGAAATCACTTAAGGAAATTTTTCAAGTCAGTTATGATTTTGCTAACTAAATTAAAATTTATTATTGTATACTATTTAGTATATATACAAATATATATATCATATACAGTGCTTCACAAAATAATTTGAATACTTCACCAACTATTGATAGTAATTGTTGAATTTAGATTTTAAAATGTGTTATGTCTTTTCGAATTCATTACTTAGATATCATTTTGCACTTTATTAAGCGGTGAAGTTTTGTTACAACTTTCTGAATATTTTGGATAATACCTCATAATATATGTTTGACACATGATTTTCTTTGTTGTTTAGTTATAGATTCAATATTTTATGTTGAACGTTTTTAGTGAGAGAATTTCTTCTATTAGCTTTCTTTGAGAAAATAAATTACGGCAAACGCGATTTTTCTTACATAATTTTTCACCAAAAGGCGCCTGAAGTTAATTTTTTTATTATTTTAAAATATATGTACAATTTAACTTATAATATATATATATGACTGATTTGAAATAATTATGCAAATGCAATATACTAAATAGTGTGAATTAAAATTGCAACAAGCGATTACTCGTGCGAAAATTAAAGCGCGTCCACTGAAAGGTAAAAGAAAATTAAATTATATATATATATATATATATACATATATAATTGAATAATTAACATTTTATGATTTCAAATAAAAGTTCAAAATAATATTGACAAAGCAATGTAATTTATTGTATTCTAAACAATGAAATAATCGTATTTCTACTAAGAAATATATGTCAATATATGTCATGTCAATATATATCAATATATGTCAATATATAACAACATTTCATGTTCTAGAATAGTATGCGAAATGTCTAGAATAGTATGCAGCAAAATAATGTTTTTATTCCGTTACGTTTAAAATTCCGTTTCTATCTTTAAATATTTATAAATCTTTAACTGATAGTATTAAATACATGTTTTGAAAAAAAAATGTATAAGATAAGTTTTTTACACGATACCAATAATATTAATAAAGAAAAAAAAAACATTTTAAAAAAATTATCAGTTTTTTTATTAAACTACAGATTAGTACGTTTGAGTTTATCATTTCATAAAATATTAATATTTGTATTTGCAAAACTTAAATATAATTATTCGGTTTAACGATCTATTTTTTACTTTCTTCTATCTATAACAGAAGGGAATTTTGTGATCGACAATTTTTTTACTCCCGGTTTTTGACGGATTTACACGTTTCAGAGGTCAGGGATTCCGAAAAACATATTTTTACAAAATGTCTGTCTGTCCGTGTGTCTGTCCTCATTGTATCATCAAAAAGTGTATGAAGTTAGGAATAAAATTGAGACAAATTCCATTTATACGTTTTTAACTATGACCAGCAGGTTTTCCTTGAATTTGGGTAAGGTAGCGACTTTTGTGCCATTTTTATTATTGTATCATCGAAAAGTGTGTTTCTAGTAAAATTATTTAAAATCTTAAAACCAAGGAAGAGGAAGACTACCATTTCCTGCTGGTACAGGCCAAAAGGACTTTTCGTAGTTTAGAGTATACATCGGTTGATCGGATCCATGTAACCCGACGATTTAACTTACAACAGAATGACAACAAAAAAATATAGATTTTATTGGAGATGATGTAATAGCCAAATTTGAACTATTAACATGATTGAGATAGAAGAAGGTTTTGGGATTGGCATATCTGACTAATTTCTTTCTCTGTTAGGTCGCTTGTTTGCTTGTTTGCTTGCCTTGAAAAAAGTGATTTTTTCGAATTTTTCTTCAACGTTAGAAGATATTAAAATCATATTAGTATTTTAATAGCCAGATACGATGCTAAATTGGTTAATCAAATACAGAAATGAATGGGGCCTATTGGTATGCACAATAAATTAGGGGTTTATGTGATCCGCTGCAGAGATAAAGTAGCAAATAAAGTATTAAATTATGTTGGTATGACAACTAGAAAGTTCTGATTGAGAATCAATGAGCATATACAGGATGTTAGTAAAAATAGTCCTCTTACCGCACTATCCAGGCTGTTCCAAATCGTTGACATTGAAGCATTTTTTAATAGAGCTAAAATCATTGTGCAGGCTTCTGATTGTAATAGTTGGACAATTCTGGAGTCTTTAGAACTATTAGCGAATAAAAATATAAATAAATGATTAATAGCGCGAAAGAAATCGTCAGTTTAACGGTAATCGCTATACGAAATGCTATTATAAATGTATGTCCTAAGGTGCTAATTTATCTTATAAGAAACTGAAATTAATAAATTTGTCAGTGTCTTTGTGTCAGTTGATAGGTTTGTATACGGACTTTTTAATATTAATATTATTTTTAGTAAACTAATCCTAATTGCTGTGCTGCAACTTATGTGAATCAGATATTGAAATATCAGAATCCCTAAAATATGGTATATATTTTGCATTAAATAAATATGTAGTCATAAGGAAACAACTGTTTTTTCGATGTTTTGTCATACCAAATACCATATATATAGTTCGAACTACTTCAGGTTACAGGAAGGTTTGATCTCCAGAGGGAATCATTGGGTTGAGTTTTCTTCGCCTCTCCCCCTCACTAATACTGGTTTCGTCGACCTGCAAAAGTTGGTAAATTTTCCTGTCGTCTAGAATCTAGTCTTGATCAACATCAAACTTTATTCTCCGCTGAATTTTTCCTCCTTGATAATGACTTGGAATTTATCCGAAAGCGCTCGGAGATAGTTTTGTACTGTTAAAATATAGAGATTTATAGCTTTAAAAACCTTTTAGTAAATATTTGCATCTAACACATTTTTCGGGAAATTTAAAATGAATCATTTTCATGAATGTTTTAATATTTTATGTAGTAAACTAAGATGAATCTGTAGTTTAAATTATATTTTACAAGGTTAATTTATTGGACAAATAATTAACCTTGACGATTAGTATAAATTAGCACGAAGATTATTGTTTTATCACAGTTTCAGACAAAATAATGGACACAAATTTGCAAGTGCAGACCAGATTTTTGGAATAAAAAAATAGCGAAAAATTATTTTGTTCATGGGAGCAAATTTTCCTTCTTCCGGCTTCCATTTTACCGGTATCGATAAACTTCTCATTCTATAAAAACCACTCCAAGTTTTCATATATATTTATGAAATAAGCAGATACACCATATATCCAATATTTGGTTACAAAATCTTTCATTGTATAAGTAAAAATACCTTTTATCTCATACAAAAACATTTTTTTTTTTTGTAGAAATATTATTTGTATGAGGAAATAGTTATTTTTTAGTGTCTCGGTTTTAGAGATTTCAGACATATGTTTATTCATCATCTCGATTTGATATAGTGATATCTGAATCAGCTTTTAAAAATAAATGAATTATCTAGCTCCGTAAAATAATAAATTAATTTTCAACATTTGCACGAGATTTATTTAATAGATTGGTTTTTTTAATAATTAAAACAAACGTAATATCTTTAAACAAGGAAACAGTTCTTTTTAAAATATTTATCAATTTACAGTCTGAAAATAAAGGCAGTGCGTTACTTGGGAATCGTTTCATATAATATATTTTTAAGTATTTTAATTTTCCATAATATTTATTTAAGCTATTTATGAGGTTTCCGTTATTACTAAACGTTAACGGATTAAAGAAATAAAAAAGTGAGATAATCATCAGCTCATGTACGCACAAAATTATATAATGATAAATTTTTTCTTAAAATTACAATTTGACCCATTTGTTTCTGTTTGTCTATTATATAAACTAACGCTTAAGCTTTGAAAAAAAAGCAGGTAGTATATAAATATGTCTCTGAAACTTAAGCAACAAGGAAAAAAATCATGTATAAAACCAAATCACAATATTAACAACGTTCGAACTTTTAGATGTTTTTTCCATTTTGTGATGATTCTACATTTTTCTTTGACAATCATTTCTTTACACTAGATTTTCTGTTATTATGGGAGGGGGAATTCTCTACTTAAGATCTGGACGGAAAAAGCGAAATCACATGATTTCGATATGAAGATATGGGGCATAGGCCTTCTTTCATAAAACTGCATTAAAATCAGGAATTCCTTTGTCATCCAGTTAGAAAAATGCAATGGAATTTCATAGAATTTTGATTTCAAGATTCCAACCCTTTAAACGACGTTTTTTCATTTTAGCTTTCAATAACATTTGAACTGATTTATAGTATATGTATATTTGATTCTACATTAATGTTGCATATTTTGGTATATTTTAAATTATATTAATGCTTAAAACTTATATATATTGTATATAGATGCAATATACACTAAAAAAAGAAAGTTTTGCTCTGTTTTTGTGTCGGTGATTGCTAACGAAATCTAGCACACTTAGAAGTCTGAAAATTTCGGTAAGGATCAAGGCGTGTCCTGATGCACCCGAGGCTCAGATTTTTAATATTTTGATAATTAGCAGAGTTATTAAATAAAAACAAATTAAAAATCCCTTCCAAAATGCCACCTTTTTCTGAAAATGGTGAGAAATTTAATTTGTATTAAAATTATAATATAAATAAAAAATATTTGTATTAAAAATTTTAAATTAAAAAAAAATTCCTTCATAAAGTATAACTTTAAGTAATACTAAAAAAACTTTTAGTTTATATTTTATGAAACATTAAAATGAAATATAAAACAGTAAAAATCACTATTTGAAACGGAGAGTAATGAGAAATTTGAAATCGACCTTCGTATTGAATCGGTAATTCTGCAATCTATTGACTAATACTAAAGGTTTCCAAATGTACATGGAAAAACAAGAAAATGTTTTCTTACGAGCACTTTTAGCACAAAATGTCAATATTCTTTCATGTTTTTTTTTCATTTTAAAATGTAAATTCATACAAAATTGGGTTAAAGATATAAATTAATAAACAATTTTGGTTTATTTAAAGTTATTATTACGGGCCCGGGCAACGCCTGGTGGGACAACTTGTTAGAAATATAATATGAGATTCGAAATTTAGAATGAATTGCAACTTTTTAGAGTAGATAATATTATATACTTTAAATAAACTAACTCAACTATGTGAAGAGAAGAAGAGGAAAACGCAAACGTTTTCTAAAAATAACTTCATTAAAATCCATAAAAGGAGGGTAATTAAGTTCTTTATCGAAAAACGCAATTTGCTGAGAGTTCTTCAGACTGTTGGTTATTATTATTTTATTTTTATCAAAGCATGTAGAATGTTTTGGCTATTTCGACAAAATATTTGAAACCCTCTGGCCACGTGTTTTACATGCTTGCTCTAAAGCCTATGAAATATAAAGATTTGCTACAGTTGGAGATTTAGTTTTAAGGTAATCCGCATTTACATAGATAATCTGTAGCTATCAATGGAGATACTTGTACCTATGGAAAAAATTGCCCTGTAATTTCAATAGTTAAATTAATATTAATAATTTCTCTAATTTCTGTTTTTTATTTGAAACCAGAAAATGAGTGTACCTTTTTAAATGACACTTCTGATCAAAAATTCGTTTAGTAAAATGTATTCACTTACACCAAAAAAAATTTTTTTTTTTAGAAAAAATGTTAAATTGTTATTTTTTTTCGTTTCTGATGTAACATATTGCGGGTGGAAATTTTTGTGGGCGGAAGTTGATTAAATGTCACGCCTGCAATAGTAAGTAACGTATGCATAAAATAAATTGCTTTTCGAAGAAGTGGGAGATAGACATCTTCAGAGAATGAAAGATATTCTCCCTGAAAGTGAGATATTTTGGCAAGTTAATTTTCAGATTTTTTTTACTGTTATGCAGTAGGAAATCCGTGCATCCCGTTATATTTACCACTGACTTTGTTTACACCAGTAACTACATTCCCTGCAAGTTACTATTAGTCCTGTATACCTGTTCCAGAAAAATTGAACAACGGGAAACAATCTGTCTGTCAATACACGAATATCCTCATTTAACATCTCAAAGAGAAGTTTAGTTAAAAAAAAAATCAATAAATTTTCTGATCTTTGTGTTGCTAAATATATATATATATATATATATGTGTGTGTGTGTGTGTGTGTGTGTGTGTGTGTACAATTATTTATCTTTATCAAATTACCAGATTAATATAGAGACCATACAACATATATATATATTTTTTAACCTCATATGGAAAAGGGGCTGTAGATTGAATGACGACGATGAAAAATATTATTTACAGTGCTTGTTTCAATAAGGTTGCAGTAAAGTACAAATAGTTTTTGAGTTCCCAGAAATTATTACGGTAACTCTAAAAACAATAGAGATTTTATGTATTCCCTAAAGGCGGAATGGACAAATTGACTGCTAAAATGCTTGATAATTATCATTATTTTTTTAAATAAATGATTTAACGAATTTTCATGTAATGCGGGCGAATTATTTCAGCCAGAAAATCCTCGACAACGTTTTCAACATTTTTTTTTTGTCAAACTATCAGAACTAATAATAGCAAAAGTGCAAAAAGAGCCAAACTATTTTTTATTTATATTTCCGCTCAAAATCATTTGGGCAAGACAAAGAATATGAATGAAAGATTACCGAAAAAAAACTTTCTTAAAATCATTAAATGAGGATTATGAAGCTCCGAACGACGAAAGAAAAAATCATTAAAAAAGCATGCAGTTTACTCATATTAGCACCTAAACTTATTTTGCGGAGAAGAGTCAGAAAAGATTTTCTAAATATAACTACTTTAAAATCGATTACTGAAAAATCGATTAGTTTCATTTCCAAACAGCTAATTTAAATGTCTGCTGCAGTCTGTTGTTTATTATTATATCATACTTTTGAGAGCATATGGGTTTCTTTATTTATTGAGATAAAATATCAGAAAACACCAAAAACTGAAATATTTTTATAAGAAGTAAAATCAACCAAACATTTTACATGTTAGCACGAAAATGGACGTTTCCATTTTGTCAAAATAGGAAAATTAATCAAAGCAAATTGATTAGAAAGAAATAACAATGTATAAATAAATGAAGTTAGCAACCGACCTTATTTTTGAAGAAAAAGAAAAAGACGAGTATAATTTCTTATTTAACTTTATTAAAATAATTAAATGAGAGAAAAAGAAGCCCTATGATCAAAGTGGTAATTTAGCCTATCGCAATAAACATTTCTATAAATTGTATATTCTGAAACAAACTATTTAAAATATTAGAAAAACAAATTGCATGAATACGTCAATGACTTTTTAAATTATGTAAGAAAAGTGCAGTTTTTACACTCTTTACTTAACTTAAAATAGTTTTTGTATGTAAAGCTGTAATTTTGTCGTCAAATTTTCACTCCATTCCTCATATGTTAGAATTATAAAAGTCCTTCAGGCCTGTTCCGGTATGGAAATTTACCTTCGTTACACCTTGTGTTTAAGCATTAAGCTAATTTTACTGAAGCAGACGAATATAAAATACGTGGAACCCGCTTGTAGAAGAATCAATCACATTTTTCTTGAATACTGAATTTTATTGATAAATTTGCCAAATTAGTCAGCCATAGTCAAGTTGGCATCATTTACATTGACCTATTTTTTATCGAAGCTTGGGAAAAATTTTACGCTGATGAAAATGAATATATATAGTTTTAAGCATGTCAAAGTTGGAATAATAGTGACATCATTGAAACAAAAATTGTGAGAATACAAGCGCACTAAAAAACCTAAATTAAAACCGTTTATGGAGGAATCCTACTATCTTGTTTTAAAATGTCAGCCACACTAGAATTTCAAACTGCTATCGAATGAAAAACAAATGGGATATACATATACATATACATATACATATACATATACAATCATTTGAAGGGAGGGTGTCTTTCGTGTGTAGGGGTCATGATCGATCATAGTATACCGAAATTTTCCGGAATTGCTTTTTCCGGACGCCTGTAATAGGTACCTTCATGGTTTTTGTAATGGAATCTGCCTAAACAGTATGTACGCTGGGGTGTTTCCGATAACCATACAACATTTTAATATTTTCTAAATTTAATTAAAAAGTAATAAATTCCTTTTAAGTCATTTTTCCATTTGACGGGCGATAAATCGTCAAATATTTTTATGGTAACGCCTGCATACGAGTTACAACAACAATGTAGTTACTAAAGTGCCAAATCACGCTGTCTATACAGTATGCAACGCGCTGTGAAACTACAACAATAAAATATTATAAACGCTAAAAAGTAGAAAACAAAATAAAAAATATATAAACTGCGCAATATTTAATATATTTATATCTATTATTTTATCAAAATATCAGTCAACAAATAAAAAAATATATATATTTTTGTTGTTTAATTTGTAGCTGCATCCGAACTCATTTCGCCAAGACAAACAAGACGAAGAAAATATTTTCGAAAACTAACTTCATTAAAATCGATAAATGAGGAATTATGAACTTCTATATATATATTAAAAGGACTGGTCTAGTCTGCTGCTCAATATTATAATAGTTTTATGAAAAAATATAAATAGGTTTTTTTTTTTCAGACAATGAGTTTAAAAAATATTAAAATATTTTTATGCGATTTTTATGCGATCCAGCACATGTATATATAGATAGGAAGGATATGGACGGGGTTTTGTTTGTCAAAATATTAAAAATAATCATAAAAACGTGTTTAGATAAATGATTAGTATGCACTTTTATGATACTTGCCCTTAAACGCATATCGCAAAGATAAAGAAAATAAAACAGAAGATTTTCTATATTGAACATAATTAAAATCCTTTAATGAGGAATTGTAAAGTTCAATCACCAAAAATGTATTTTAACTGTCTACGGCATTGTGCTCTTTATTGTTGTGTCTTTTTTATAAGTGCATACATGTTGCTTCATTTATCGATAGAAAATATATGAAAATTGAAATATTTTAATGATAAGTATGATAATCAAACTTAAATTTTACTTTTCCAGGAAGAATGAGGAATGTTTCTGATGTTTCTGTTTTGCTGAAATACCAAAAGTAATCACGGCAAAAGTGACTAAAACTATATGTAGATTAAGAATGTTATCACTAAAACGTGTTTCATAACGATAAAGAAAAAGAAGGGTAGATTTTCTAAAAATAACTACATTAAATTCTATAATTGAGGTTTTATGATGTTCCATATCGAAAGAGTAAATTAAATAGGGGTGCTGTAGTCTGCCGATTATTATTGCATAATTTTTATCAGAGCATACAGATTGCTTTATAACTGAGGCAAAATATTTCAATAAATATAAAAAAAAAAGAATTATTTTAATGAATCTTAAAATAATCCGTTAGGATTTTTTATTTTTAAGGAAAAAAAAAACACGTATTAATTTTGACTAATTATCCAAGCCAATAAAACTAGAACTGATTTAAAAAGTATGTCAAGTATGCTACCTGATAATATAAACACATAAGCTTATTTCGCCAAGACAAAGAAAAGGAAGATAACTTTTTCTAAAAATAATCTGATTTAAGTTTATAAATGTTAGATTATGAAATTCCATGCCCAGCAAGTCGATTTATCGGGCTGCAGTAATCTGCTGATTATTATCATATTATTTTTACGAGAGCTAATAGATTGCATGTTTTATTAATCCAAAATCTTCAACAAATACTTTTGAATAATTGGAAATTTTTGATAGGAGTTAAAATAATCCATTTTTTTCTGCAAGAAAATGATGACGAATTTTTTTCAAAAATATCTAAAATATTGAATGCAAAATTTATGATATAAAATCAAAATATATAGTTTAATTATATTAGTGTTTAAAACTATTACTCCAAGACACAGAAAAATAAAATTAATTAATTAATTAATTAAATTCGATAAATGAGATATTATGAAGTTTCGTGTCAAAAAAAGATAATTTAATCTACTGCAATTTTCACTGTAGTTTATTATTATAAGAATTTTATTAGATGATACAATTTTCGTTATATATTGAAAAAAGTATTTGAAATGTATCAAAAGAAATAATTGTAATACTATATCGAATAATAATAATAATAATAATAATAATAATAATAATAATAATAATCAGTTACATTTTTATCTTCTCAGCCAAAATAACACGTTTTTATTTATTTTTATTTATTTATTTATTTATTTTTTATGCGTCAAAATACCAGAATTAATCAAAGTTATTAGAAAAAACAAAATAACTTGTCAAACTTATATTTACACAGCAACATACTTCGTACAGTGAAATAACAAAAATATTTTCTAAATGCAATCAATTCGCAACAAATAAATTTGCGTCTTTAAATTTCCAAAATATTAGGCAGATATTACAGCTATGATCATTTTATATGCAATACCAGTGCAGGGGAAAATATATGTCTGTTTTTGTCCGTTTTATTTTATTTATTTATTTATTATTATTATTATTATTTATTTTTTTACAGTGCAACCGACTAGCAAAAACTCACCATTCAGAAAATCACATGAAATGTTTAAAAATCTGCTTGAGCTAAATTAAATTTATCTGTTTAAAATACATCCGTTTCAAATTGAAATATTTCATTAGGTTCGTTTTTTCGACTCAGAAATCTATAAAAGTTTATAAAATATGAAAATAATTGATTTTTTTTTAATGGCTAAACATTGATTAAACCACATAAGCTTTTGTAAAATATGTTTTCTACAGCTGCAAGATTGATGTTTTTATTTGAAAATTTATCATAACTAGAATTTAGTAAAAATATTACTTAGACAAAAAATAACTTCATCATTTATTCAGAAGATTATAAACTAAATTTCATAACCATTGGTATACACATGACGGATTTTAATTTATTTTTCATTTTTATTTTAAAAAATAAATACAAAAAAGTCCTTCCGGCCTGTACCGGGAGGAAAAGGTAGCTTTCCTATATCTTCGTTTTAAAATTTTAGCTAATGTTACACGAAAACAGCAACTTAAAATGCAAATAAAACGTTTACAAAAGATTCGTTAATACTGAATTTGAATAAGAAATTCGCCAAATTATGGAGCAATAGCCAAATTGGCTTCATTTATGAAGACTTATTTTGGTCGCCAAATTTGGCGATATTTAACCAAATTTGGCGAGATTTCGCCAAATGTCGCCAAGTTTGGCGAGAATTTGGCGCTAACGGATATGAATATATAGTTTTATGCGTTTGATTGGGAAAATTATTACAACAATGACAATTTTTGTAATGTGCTGTCTTGTTTCAAAATGTCAGCCAGTCTAGAATTTCAAACTGCTCTATCTCAGCCGTTTTTTAAGATAGAGGTAAAAGAAAAAATGCTCTGGAATCCTCGTTTCAAGGCCTAACACTGAATTAAAAAATAAATTTGAATTTTTAACTTTTTTGTATATTTATTTTAGTTTTAAATTTTTAATTGGCCGCCATCTTGAAACAAAATGGTGGACCAAGTTGGCCAACGAACTCGGTCGAGACGTTGGTGAGCTTAATACACACAATTAGTTTCATCAAAATTGATTTATAAATACGAGCGTTATCGTATGACAAAGGTCAGATATATATATATATATATATATATATATATATATATATATATATATATATATATATATATATATATACTAGGGGGCCTACCCCCTACGAGCTACGCTCGCCAACCCCCGCTCGGATTTCGATGCCTTTAAAAACATGACAGCGTGCTTTGTTTTAAAAATATTGGTAAATCTGTAATTGGGTTGCCATGCTTTTAACGTTTTAATGGGGCATTTTTTTGATTATCATGGCCTCATACACAGCTGTTGCGGCAACTGACGACTGTTTTCGGGATTGATAAGTAAAATCATTTACAACTTGAAAACCGGCTTGTATAAAATGATTAGGTTTAAATTGTGGCTACCTCTCGGACTTTTATAACAACGATCTGTATTCTATTCTTCCTTTGCGTTTAAGGATGAGAAAAATTCCATCTGCTTGTGAATAACATTAAAAACCACGGTATTGAAAAGTTTTATGTTATATACATTTTCAGTAACAGGTTTTAATTTTCTCTCTATTTTAGTGCACCATCATGCATATTTTCATGTTATTTTAAATATGTAAATTATTTATTTTAATTAATATGTATATACGAATTTTATAATAATTATTTATCATACAAAATTAATTAAATATTTTGTGCATGCATGCCTGCATGTATTCGGCATCAATTGATGAGATATTTAAACAAATTTGCTATCCGCGATAATTTTACACCCTGTTATGTCACTTGAATATTGCCCATAAAAAAATCGGGTACTTTTCGAATATAGGATCCTTTGCTTTTAGGTTTGGCGTAATTCGAGCTTTAAAAATTGATATATTCGTTACTATACATAGTTTTGTTGCCAAAAGTTGTGAAAACAAACCCAATGAACTTTTGGTGCTTTTCTATTATAGGGGTCTTGACGCTTTTTTAAAAGCTTGGCGCAATTCGGGCATCAGAAAGTGAGATTTGGTGCCAAATGACATAAACAGCCATGGAAACAAATTCGACGATTTTTTTGTTTAAATGCGTATTTTAATTATACGTATATTATTATTGTTTTTCTATACAAATTAATTCTGATTATATATAAAATAGGATAAATGACATTTTACGCTAAACAAATTGTATAAATATTGAAAAAATGCTTCTGTATACACAAAGTGAATAGGTTGACAGAAAGTATGTTGCCAAATTTCCTTTTCCGCCAAGACTATTTTCTCTGTTTCGTCAAGGCCCCATATACTGGAAAAGCACCGAACTTTTATGCTTGTTTATACATGTATTTATAGGTATATATACAATTTATTTATAATTGTCTTTCATTTTTACCTCTTTTTGTACATAAAAATAGATAAATGGCTTCTTTATATTAAATAAATTGTATAAATATCGAAATAATTGCTTGTGTATATCAAAAAGCGAATAGATTGTTAGAAAACATGTTGCCGAATTTCAATTCATCGCCAAGGTCACTTTCTGTATCTCGCAAATGCCCCTAAATTGGAACAAAAAACGAAAATCATTTTAATATATAACGTAACTTACACCTTAAGTGTGTTTCGAGTATAGTAATTTAATTATTTGTAGTTTTTTCTCCTCTTTGTTATTTATGTGTAAACATATAATTCATTATTAAAATAGTAACGATACTGAAATATTCATTTGTTTTAAACTTTAATAGCATTTCTCTAATATATAGGGAACATTTTTTTCCTTGCTGACAATAAAAGAGAGAAAGGAGTAAATGTCATTTTACCATAATTGATGTCATATTCTCATTCAAATTGGAAAGAAAACGAAGCAGGATATTTTATTCTCCTTCCATTCAGTTGGGCAATTATTATTTTATATATTCGTTTCAAATATCCGAATTAATGATTTTATAAATTCATTTAATTAAATTTTACAAAAAATAACAAAATGATATCAATAAATAATAATTACTATTAATTCCCCCCCCCCTTTCTTTTGCGCTTACATAAATGACGCCATTTGGATGAATTTATTCAAAATATTTTCAGTTTATAAATTAAATTAAATGCTGACAGACGATTGAATCCTGACGATAGAAATGTGATTTTTTTTTCAAATTTTCCTGAAAAACATAATTTAACCACAATCTTGTCTTCATTACCGATTGAAATGAAAGATAAATTCAATTTCAATTTGAAAATGACAAATAAAAAGAAACCAATAATCCCTATCGGGATCCTTTTCAATTTTTTTCCCTTTTTTGTCACAAAAAAACTGAGTAATTAGTTGCCATCATTACAGAAATGTCATTAAAATTAGAAAAAAATTAATATCTCGAAAACTAATTCCAATTTTAAAATTCTATTACCAGTTTTGACATCCGCGGATTTTTATGGACAATTGGTATTAATTTCACCATCAAGCGTTTAATATTTTATTAAAAATAGCCCTGAAACATAATCAGTCGTTTAATCAGTCGTTTCATAAAATCGTTTCATAAATTCGTTTCATAAAATCGTTTCACAAATTCGTTTCATTAGGATTTTATATATATAGGGTAGATATATAAATCAACATTTGAACGGAGGGTGGTTTTGGGGTCTGGGGGTCATGATCGGTGAAAATATATCGAAATTTTCCGGAACTGCTTTCCTCCGAACGGCTGCTATAGGTAGCTTTATACTTTTTTGTATTGAAAGCTACCTAAAAGATTGATACTCGAGAAACTCAAAAATGAGAAGTCAGATGCAAAAATATCTTTTAATTAGAGATGAAAAAAAATTTTCTTGATTAAGGTAAATCCAGGTTAGATGCTCCATCGGATTAGTTGCCCTAGTAACTGTATTCTGTCAGCTATTGGATGAGTGGCAAGGATAGTGACGTTCTTCTACTCTCAATTGTTATATAAAAAAAAAAACATACTAGACGAAGTTACAGCGTTTTAGTTCTTCAAAAAAAAGTGATATTCACCAAAGAATGTAAGTTTGACTTGTGTTTTATGTTCTTGTACAATATACACAAGTAGAAGATGAAATATAATATACTTACTAGAGATTTTTCATGAAATATTTAGTGAATGCTATTGAAACAAGTATTATGTTAATTATAGGTTGCAGCCATATATGTTCCTATTTCCAGAGTTACTGACTGGAGCATCTATCCTGGATTAAAAGGATACAGGCCCCACCTGCATCGGGATATATATGCCTCACTTGTGATACGGAATAAGGTGCCCCATTTATAATTATCTGACGACTTTGATGCGTGAGAATATATATATTTTTTTAATCTTCAGGAATGGAAAAAAAAATACGTTTCTTCTTTTGTTGGCTGTGTTCCTTCCTGGGGATTATTACCTAACAAGTCAGGGGGCGGTGTTAGTAGTGATTAATTCTACATTTAAGCAAATATTGAAACAAATCACTTGTATCAATTCAAAAAGTTAGTTCAGATGATTGCAATTCCCTCACATTTTAAAGTGAAAAATATTTAAGTGTTTGTTATTTATACCTCTGATCCATTTTAATTCCCACATTCCGAACATTCCCTCTCTTTATATCAGAATATAATCATAAGCTATAAATAGTCATCTAAATACAAAATATATATCTCTTAAAATATAAATCCCTTAAGTATATCATTCTCACAGAAATATTTTAAAGGCTATACCGGTCACCATATTAGAGGTATAATCACTCTTAATGTTTCTTTATTTATTTAAGTTACTAGTCCTTTTATTATTGGCAATTTTTCTCCCCCCCCCTCCCCCCTTAATTTAAATTACATATGTTTACCTCCCATAAAATATGTACGCTATTTTTAACTCGTTCATTATGAAATATAAAAATCTAAAGTATTTAATTTGAGAATTTTAAATTTGCTTCCCGAATTAGTTTTTAGAGTTTGTACATCGAACATAAGTAGGTGGGGGGGAGGGTAATCCCTCTGAGTTTAGACTAAACAAGTTTAGTCTTTTGTTAGAATTACCCGAGTGACTTCAAATTTTGTATATACATTTATTCGGAGCACTGGGAATAGAAAATATTCTTCGATGTGGGAGTGTAATTCCAGATTAGTATGCAGAACCTGTTAGCTCTTTAAAAAAGTCATAAATTTGATGTAAATATGATATTAAGTCAAATGAAAATCCCTATTTTAAATTATAATAGTCAATTACCTATGCTTTCTACTTACATATAGGGCATCTATCCTGATCAAGTGGGGTATCTAACCCTGAGGCCCGGAATATATGGCCAAAAACATTGATTAATTTTTTTGATAAAAACACTATTTTATATGGTATTTCCATTAAAGTAATATTTTTTTATGATATTCTACATAAAAATTGGAGTAGATAAGTTACATGTGCATTTCAAATATTTTTACTATAAAAATGAAAAATGAAAGGGGTTGAGGGGAGGCTTAAGTACGGCAACTATCCCGGACTTACCCAATTTTTTTGGTTAATTTTCGTTTTTCTATTAATTAAAATTTAAAATTTCAAACGTATGTGAATGTTCCTAAATAACACCAGAGGAACCAAACCGTTTTTTTTTTTTTTTTTTTTTTTTTTTTTTACAGAACACAATGTCCGGTGTATAAAACAGATAAAATGCATTTCGTTTCAAACTGTAATAGTTTTTTTTTTTTTTTTTTAATTTAATAGATTAATCAATTACCCACTAACAACAGCAAAATGCATTTTTATATAAAAGAAAATATATCAATTATACGAGTATATTAAAAAACATTTTTGAATATTTCAAATACGTTATTTTTGAAATAAAGCCATGTGTTAATAGCCAAAGAAATTGCAAACGATTTTGATACTTAACACCGCTTTCATTATTCAGATTATTACAGTGTTTATGCACGTAATTTGATTATATATCTGATAAATTTGTCTTTAATTTATTTTACTTTATTAATATATTTATTTATTTATGAATTGTTAATTTCGATATGGAATTTTAGCCAGAGACAAATACTGTACTTGTTATAATATATTATATCAACTCTTGTGTGTGGGTGTGGGTGTGTGTGAGTGTGCGTTTCTATGCAAATTTTATCTAAAAAACTGCTCTAACGATTTTGACTAAATTTTGAATTCTAAAATTTGTATTCTAAATTTTCTATTATTTGGGGGGTACGAGAAGACCATTATTGGGATAGGTCACATGTTCGAGGAAATTCGATTAGTAAGTAATATTGGGGTCAGTACGGGTCAAGATAAATTTATACGAGCGTATCTCTCACTTCCTCAATGGTATTGTTAAATTCATACTATTAGCTCACACTCTCTATATATATATCTTGTTGGAATTTTTAATCGTTAATAAAATATTTTCTATTCATCCATTCAAGTTCAAATAAATTTTTTTAAACTTGTACTGGATGACAATTGATGTCAATACAGTTTTTTTCAAATATCAATTCATTAATTAATTTTAACTGTTATATGGGAGCAAAAAATTTCTCCCATTGTTTTCATAAATGAAATGAAAGATTTATCCCAAATCAGTGATGCCAATAAAAAATAAAATACTCCAACGATGATTATAAAATAATGTTCAATAAAGATAACGTGGGACATTAATGCTGCACGTTTTTATTTTATATATTTGTGATTAAAAAGTAGGAATTGACTTTTAAAAAAATATATTACTTGTTTTAATTTATTATTCTAAATGTCATCAAGCTAAGTGCGAATTGTAAACTTAGAAAAAAAAAACATGCTTAAAAACTATTATAAAACCATAAAAAATCAGTTAATTGTGTTTCAGTTTTCAAACAAATTGTATTTAAAAGAAATTTATTTTCTCTATTTGACGGTGTAGAATTTGAAAATGGGTGATGTTTAGAAGGTAAAACAAACAAACAGAAAAAAAAAACAATAAAATGAAATCTATTAATCAGGTTCTGCCAACGTCAATATGACGTAAACGTTACTAACGAGCATGTGTTTGCTTTATAATATTGATAGATATGATCCATGTTGGGAGAAATAAGTGCGAATATAGAACACTAATTCGTACAAAACATATAACACTTTCAAAAGAATATTTCGAAAGTTATCTGATTCCTCATTGTATTATAACTATAGCGTTATTTGTAGAAAATTAAATTTCATAAGATATCATTTAAAAGATTAGTCAAAAAATTCAAACTTATCATTCCAAGAAAACGATACATTTGAACGAATACGATTTACCTACACTGTAAGAAAAGACAGACCTTCTTCATATAGGAAAATATAATCCATCCAAGAACGAAAAAAATTCTGAGTTACCCATAGTCCCTTAAAACTTTCTTTACAATAAAAATACCCAGAATATAATATAATTTCGAGACTTAAGGAATGATTTATTAAAGAAATTTTTATGTGCCTTCGAAATTATATAAATACGTAGCACCTACAGTCGTCGTCTGGTCCGTCCGTCTGTCCGCATATAACAACGCAAAAACCGCTGAATAGAATGGCTTAAAATTTAATATACACCAACGTTACAGAATTAGTCGAGGCATTTGAAAATCGAATGGAAACTTAAAAAGATATTAATAAATGTTTTCTTCATTCTAGTAAATAATATCATACGTAATTAATTCAATGATATGCCACGATAGGTAATGATTCTAGGTTGCCATGTTGAATACGTCCTATTTAAGATGAAGTCATATTATTTCCGTATTACTGAATTTAAAACGAATTCGTATACTAATGTTGTTTGGCTATAGAAATCATATATTGTACCGACATTATTTTGGATATATGTTTTCGGAGAAATAGATATTATATGGAAAAAGGCCCTAAATATGGATTTAAAATTCTGAAATTTTCAAAGCTAGGCTTAAGTTTTCCGTTAAGAATTTTCAGTAAATGTAAACAAAGGATTAAATGTTGTCAAGTTAAAATGTACTTATTTTATTATGAAAATGAATCATTATAATAACAGACGATATAATTCATTCCATTGAAACTAGATATAGTACGAACGCACATAATTTGTCATGTTTGACGTACAATTCCCAACTTGTTTTATCTGCCACTGATTTTCGGAAACGTCTCCGAGTAGTTTGTATGGTGTACTAATCAGTTTTCTCGAACCAGCATATTAGTTTTTAATTTGTTATTAATTCTCAGTTAAATCATTTCAACTGCGTAATTGAATTGACGCATGTAAGAATAAAAAAAAAAAAGATATTTATTTTAATGTTAATTTAATGGAATAAATATAGCATGTTTGTCTGTGAAATATGTTTATTTATTATGAAAATGTTTACTTGAGAATTGATAGCAGTGTTTACATGAGAATTGAACTACATACCGATTTGAGGACACTAATTAATACCTAATAAAAGCCACTAGCAAACATTTCAAAAATCAGTGACAGGAAAATAAACTTTTCTTTTTATAAATTCTTCTTTAAATCTCAAAAATATAATGGTTTCTGAAGGGTTATTTTTTTTTTTTTTTTTTTTTTAATTCCTGCTATTATGTCACTTTCTCTCTATATATATCTTGTTGGAATTTTCAATCGTTAATAAAATATTTTCTATTCATCCATTCAAGTTCAAATAATTTTTTTAAAACTTGTACTGGATGACAATTGATGTCAATACAGTTTTTTCAAATATTAATTAATTAATTAAATTTAATTAATTAATTTTAATTTTTATATGTGATAAAAAAAAATTCTCCCATTGTTTTCATAAATGAAATGAAAGATTTATCTTAAATTAGTGATGCCAACAAAAAATAAAATACCGCAACGATGATTATAAAATAATGTTCAATAAAGATAACGTGGGACATAACGCTGCACGGGTTTATTTTATATATTTATGATTAAAAAGTAGGAATTGACTTAAAAAGAATTTTTATATTACTTGTTCTATAGAATAGAGTGTTAAATTTTATTTATTTTAATTTTTTGAGAGTAAAGTATTTATGAAAAAAAGTAAGCAAAGAATGACTCTCATAATAAAAAATATTAAGAACAAGTAAATATACCATGCGGAATCATTTACAGAAAACGCAATTTGAAAAATGGATACAGTGATATACTTTACTTTTGCATTGTGGCACATTAATATGTTATATTTTTTCTTTCCTTCACCAGTGTGTTCACTGAACTGAAATGACATTTCATTCATCTTTCATGATGGTTAGATAGAATGGGAAGAAGATCAAAGGTTGTCTAAATTGCTGACAAATCTTTTCAGAAGAATACTTGAAACAAATCATACACGCTACGTTTGATCTACCAGAGAAAATGAATATAATGCTATTTAATTAATAAAGGCTCTTTAATACAATATCTCGTGTAAATTCATATGTAATATATATGTTCAGTTTGCCTTAATGTGTTGTCAGTGACTTATTTTTAGTAGTATAAAGGAAGTTTTATTGGGTCATGTTTATATTATATATAACCACTACTTAACAATGAAAAATAATTCTATAAAAGTTTGGAAATTTCACTAGCAATCGTTTTGTAAATACATTTTATATATATTTAAGAAATATATTTTTTTTAATGAATTTAAACAGAATTTTAATTTAATATTCAAAAAGTACCTTTTTAATTTCATAACATGTACTGTGAACTATTTCCGAAACTAATTTTGTATTATTACTAATTGTTTTACAGTGTATAAAACAATGAGAATTGATAGTGAGATAAAACTGTATATCTGACATCTATCCTTTTTACATGAGCAATACATATTTAAAAGTTAAATGAAAAATTATAATGGGTCAGGCTTTTTAAATATAGTTTTATCTGCGTCCACATTTTCTCGAATCCAAAAACCTATATTGTTACATTACCCGTTACCAAATAATTGTATATTAAACATATTTTAATATGTGTTTCATGAGAATTTCTGAAGATTATGAAAATAGTTTGTTATACAAGCACTAAATCTAAAATACCGTGTACGTTAATGGGAGCTGGTGCACGTTAAATCTGCTCGTGGCTCCAAAGTCTTCCAAGTTCTATATAAGCGTTACCTCTGGGGGTGCCAATCCAGATGCAGTAAAGTCAGACTTCTACCCTTGGGTGCTCCTGGTACCTTGTACTAACAGAAGCTGCTCCATTTCCCATTACCATGATTCTGGAGGTTTTCGGTTTCGTGGGGATGATTTAGCAGTGCTAAACCATCTGGGATTAGAAACAACAACAACAACAAATCTAAAATAAAATAAAAAATATCACGAAAATTTCAAAATAATCTATAATTGATATTATTTCAAGATCGTTTAATAAATTATTCATTGTTGATTTTATAATTCGATTAATTTATAAGTATTTTCTTTTTATATTGACTTGATTTATTTTTATATTGACTTTTATATATACTTGATATAACTGGCCACAGTTGATACATATAGCCATTGATTTATCTTGCCTTATTTTTTATTTCCATCGTTCAATATATATATATTTTTAACATTAGGATGATTCTATATTTTGATAAATTATTTATCTATTAATTTTCTGTTTATCATTTCTAAGTGTAAAGATAATAGCATTTGGACATTTTGCTCATGAGGGGGGGGGGGTAAAGTTTCCCGAAAGTAAATTACACTTTTTAGCCATTGTCAAATGCAAAATCGCAATTTTTTGGAGGGTAGATATTTTGCTGATCCAGGTGGAATGCCCCCAAACCCTGAATATATAACCGTATAAAATGAGTCTTTGGAAATCATTTTAATTATATATGGAGTAATATGAACTTAAAAAATCTGTGTTATCAGCATTTATGTTACAACTGGAACCATACTGTCTTAAAAAACAACCAGCCAACCAAAATGTAATGTACGCTTTTATTCCTTCTTTTTCATCTATATGCTATTAGCGTATAAAACTAAACGTCACACTATTTCGTTTATTGAATATTTATAACTGTCATATAAGTTGCAACGCCATATCAATGACTTAGCATAATCACTAGTTTTCTTCATAATGTTTGATAGCTAGTTTTCACTTAATGGAGTCGAAACGCATAGTTTGTATCCAACATAGATGTACCTAGTAATACCAAAGCAATTCCAAAATTATCAAAACTAAAATACCTTCCAGAGAAACGTTTCCAAATAATCCTTATAAACTTTCATTATCGTATAAGAAAATACATAAAACGAATTTAATTTAATCCATTAAAATGTCAGTAAAACATTAATTTAAGCCATTGTATTTGTTTAATCCGGCTGACTGCATCGTATAATGTAACAATTTAAATGGTTTACACTGCCAAAAAAACAGCAAAAGTTCTATTTACCTTTGGGTTCAAGAGTTGACGGTAGAGTCTAAAACCACAGAAACAAGTAGCAAGTACTGTATATCTTTGATTTCAATATATTTTAATCAATGTTTTTTTTTAATTATTTTATTTGGCTTGAAAACTTTACTGGACTATAGCTAACTTAGCTTAAAAAGTGAAAGACTTCTCACGTTTATATAAAACATATTCATATCTGTGGCAATGAGTCCTTTTTATTTTGATTGAATGCGCTCACAATCCATTGAATGCATAAAGACCCACTCAACCTCATAAAATAAACTTTTAAATAAACTCTTCATATATCACACCTATATGACATTTGCATACCAGTATAATAAAATATAAAAGTATCCGTTATTAACGATAAGCTCAAGATAAGTAGTATTACACGCTGCACAGTGTGCCGAAAGAGGAATTTCCTAGGCATATATGAAACTTATGTGTAATTTCTTAAAGATTTTCAACTATCTAGAGTTGTTTTGTAAGTCCGATGACACAAAAAACCATATATATTTTTCCTTTACATGCCGCCTAGTCCCGTTTAGGGGACTTTAGAAGGAAATTTTTCGGAAAAGTGGAAAAACAGGTGAAAACCAAAACTGGGTAACTGATGAAAAAAAAAGTGTTATGCAAGTCCATTTTTTATAATGTTTTAAATTAAGATTGTTTGTCTTGTGAGAGATATTCTTAGCCTTTTTTAGGTACGTTCGTAATTATATAAATACGTATCACCTATAGTCGTCGTCTGATCCGTCTGTCTGTCCGTCTGCCCTCATACAACAGCACAAAAACTACTCAAACACATGGTTTGAAATTTAATATATATATATATATATATAATCGTTGCAGAATTTGTCAAGTCATTTCAAATTTTGTGGTTATCGAATCAAACCTTAAAAAGATATTAATAAATATATTTATTAACTGATTTGAATTTTCTAAAAATAGGTCCTTCCTTATTATTTCTAAAATGCTAAAAGGTCTAAGCTAACAATAATTGTTAGTTTACACCTTTTAGCATTTAAAAATATATATATATTATTTCAAAGTGTTAAAATTTATTATACATATATATTTTAAGTACTTCCTTGTTATAGCAGCTTCCCAGTATTAATCGTCAAGCGACCGAGATATATTGCCACGTTATCTGACATGTATGACGTTATTGTCACATATCACGTATATGACATTTTATAACCTCAATGTCCGAGTTATAGTCACTTTCTTCATTCTATTAAATCCTATCATACGTAATTAATTTAACGATATCCCATTATATGTAATGCCTCTAAGTTGACATGATTACGTCATATTTATGATGGTTGCATATTATTTCCGTATTACTGAATTTAAAAACGGAATTTGTATACTAAATTTTTTTAATTATAGCAATCATATAATCTACTGACAGTTTTTTGTGTAGTTGTTTCCGGAAAAAAAATATTAAATGGAAAAATAGTCTAAATATGGATTTCAAGTTCTGAAATTTTTAAAGTTGGAATTTTCTGTAAATGTCAACAACAGATGAAATGTTTCCAACTTAAAATATACTTATTTTATTACGGAAATTAATCATTTCATAATAATAGACGATATAATTAATTTCACTGAAACTAGTTACACTGTAAAAAAAAAAAAATCCTGAGGTTACCAAATTTTTTTTATTATATTTGTATTTCACAGATTTTTTTAGTAACCGTTTTTATTAACCGGAATCGTTACTAGCTGTTTTTTAGTAATGTTACTAGCTGTTTTCTAGTAATTCTTACAGATTTTCTTGTAACTGAGCAAGAATACAAAAAAAAAAATAGCAATTTCAAAAATCAATGAAAAAACTGAAATTTTTTTAGTAGATCGACCCATGTTTTTTACAGTGTACAGTACGAACGCACTACATTTGTCACGTTTGACGTACAATTTCCAACTTGTGTAAAACATTAATTGAATTTTGATACTTATGTATTTGTTTTTACTTTTTTTCATGCTCAAAAATTTTGTCTTGTAAAAAGTCAAGATATCGCCATATCTTGAAAAATCTTTGGTACATTCCTGCAGGCACATGAAGAGTGAGAAACGTTGGGATTTACAGTATCCAAAAGAAACATTGGCAGTTGCGGTGTTTGTTGAATGAAAATAAACGTAAAAATAATATATTTCTGTGCCAACATTATTAGAAAAAATATACTTTCTTTGTTTAAAAATATCTAAAATTACGTTCTTTGAATTTCAAATGTATAACCTGTTAAAAAATTACTTTGTTAAACCAAATTGTGTTACTTCCCCTTTGTTAAAAAATTGGCAAATATTACCATGTGTACTTATGTATTTTTTTCTTTACTTTTCTTCATTTAAAAAAATTTCGTCTAGTAAAAAGCACTGACTCAATAAAACTCAGAACCACTTTTGTCAATGTTTGCAAAAAAAGCCACTCCTTCGAAGTATGCGCCGTGACATGCGCTATGAATTTAATATGATATTACACACCTTTGCTTCCATCAGATGGAAGACTTTTTAAAAAGTTTGACAAGTGATACAGGAATTATTATTTTTAATAATGTTTTATTTAATTTTCTAGTTGTAAACTTTAATATATCAAAACTTGATTTAATATTTTAAAAAATATATATTTTCTATATAATGAAAGTAACATTTATATTAATACCAGCTGACCCGCCCGACGATGCCCGGGCCCGTGATAATAAAGATAAACAAACCAAAAGTTTGTATGATTTTATATCTTTAACTCGATAAGGATGCATAATTTTCCAATAAAAAAAATCCAAGATTTTTAATAATTTTACACAGCTTCTAATAACACCATTCCAAATTTTTATTTACTTGATTTGTGTCTTCCTTTATTCAAGAGATAACGGACATCTTGCCTGCTATGCTTGCTCGTAGAAAAAAAAAGAAAAAGAAAAAAAAAATTTCTGTAGTCAAATTAAGGTGAAATAATAAATATCTTCGGTTGTAAGAATCAGATAATCTTATCTTTTACAAACTTGTAATGTGGAAACAGAGAGGATTCGAAAGGTGTTAATTTTAAAATCGTAGCTTAATTAGAATTGTTAATTTGAGTCACCTAAAAAATCTCTTAGTACCTCTTTCTTTGTGGTTTCATTATCGAGACACCTGCGGCGGCTCAAATTTTTATCATAAAAGGTGTTGATCATTGCAAGATTGAATTGCTCGAAAACTTAAACATTTCTAATTAATATTTCTGATAGTTGTGGATGGAATTTTTTTTTAATTTGACTTTTTTAATTCGCAATTGTTTGTTTATAAAGATCTGCAAATTTTCGTGTCGAAAGTCCTAATAGTTTCTGTTATTTCGACATGTGTCGAAAAGGCGTAGTTAAAAGTCATTGTGGTAACTCAACCTTTTTCCAGTGACCTAAAATCTTTCATCCCTCTCCCAACTCACACCTCATTTTGCGGTTTCGCGTTTCTTTTGCACCATTTTCAGAAAAAATATGGAATTTTAGAAGCAATGGTTAATGAGAAACTAATTAATATCTGGGGTAATTATCAAAATATTAAAATTCTGAGACTCAGGTGCACATTAGGGTGGAACGAAAAAACTTTTTTTTAAATTTCAAAATTCTATAGTTTTCAAAAGTTGCCTTTGATCAAAATAAAGACGGAAATAAAATATTAGCGTAATTGTATTATGTTTTCAGGTGCCGCAAGAAGCACTTTAGATTTTTATTAAAATTTTGACAATTTTCGCAGTTATGTAAAAAAAAAAAAAATAATAATAATTTCAATATGCTATAGTTTTCAAAAGTTGCTTTTGATCAAAATAAAGACGGAAATTAAATATCAGCGTAATTGGATTATGTTTAGAGGTGCCGCAAGAAAGGCAAAATTTAGGTTTTTATTAAAATTTTGACAAATTTCGCAATTATGTTTAATTTTTTTTCAATAGGCTATCGTTTTCATAAGTTAACTTTTAAATCAGTTTTAATCAGTTTTAAATCTTTTTAATCAGAAAACATGGTAAACCTACTGCGTAATACATTTTAATTACAAAAATAATGAAACATAAATAGTATACAATGAGGTAGAAACAGAACAAAGTTCAGAAGAGAACACTATACTATTCCAATTTTTTAATTGCCTCTACGTCCAGTGTCTCTGACACCTGAGGTAATCAAAATCATAGTCCAATTCGCTTGAAACTGCGATTTGTGGCTTCTATTTGCAATTGAACTTGAGTATCAGACAAAATTGCTGCAACACTTCCAAGCGCCGCTCTGCAGGGTATTGGTTTGATTACTGATGAAGAAAGAAGTATGACAGAAATGTATTGGCAGTATGAAAATTAGATGAGAACAAATAAAGAACCGAAAAAGATATGTAGAAGAAACTGTAAAACTAGTTACAGAAAGTAATTGTTTTTTTATGTAAGAAAAGACAAGACTATTGTGCAAGAGCAGAAAGGAACTAAGTATTACAAAATAACTGATCGAAGAACATATATCACTTGTTCCAGAACTTGGATAAAAATTTTCAAGACACGTAAAACCGATTTCTGGCACTGGAAAAGGTATCAAAGACAACATAATGACATTTTTAAATGGCAACAACCAATACTTAAACAATTCTGCAATTGGATATGATGGAACTGCCTCGAACACTGGATTGAATAATGGTGCGATTGCTTTATTGGAAAAACAATTATGAAAGCCACTACAGTGCTTGATTTGTCGGTTTCATGCAAATGAACTACCCGTTCGTCATCTATTTTCTTTCCTAGATGGAAAAACTAAACATCCAAATGAATTTGGAATAAAAATAAGAAAACAAATGGAAAAGTGTTATGAACTTCCAGTAACTCAGTTTTGACCTATTGAAAATAACATTCCATTGCTAAAATTTAAGGATAATTTAAGTATGGACCAAATATATTTCTTAGAAATGTGTAACACAATCTCCGTTAGAAGTTGCTCTTCTTTATTTGTCTATGAAGAAACCAGAAAAATTTGTCATTCACCATGGTTTACCTTAGCAAACAGAATAATTCGCTTGTGCGTGGGAACAGAATATCCATCACAAAATCTCCAAATACTGACTGAGTACATTTTGAAAGTGTATGCAACTGTTTGCTTTAACATAAAGTTGAAACCATCTATCTATGGACGAAGCACTTGTGAAAACGTGTCGGCTAGTTACGTTACCTCAATTACACTCCTAAAAATGTAATTGATCCAATTAGCCAAAGCAATGCATACTTTGCTGCACATGAAAATGTACTCCATTGTATGCTATCAGGTGATATAAGTTATAAAGGAGTTTGCATTCGCCGAATTGTAAAAGCAGGGACTGGAAATGAAGTTGGCATCAGAAATATTTTAATTCCTGTATGCATAAACTTTGATGTCACGGATTATATTGATATGATTCAATGGCATGATGTTAAAGTAACATAACCTCCTATGACGATGTATATTTCTGACGACAAACTAAAGCAGTAAATAAAGCAAGTAGAAGAACCTGATCATGAGAGCCAACTTTAATTTTCCCCTATATGTCACACACAGGCAGTTAAAAGGACTGTTAAATTAGTTACCGAGTCATTTTTGTAAGTTTGCTGCACTTCTTCAAGAGATGCATTGATAAAAACCAAAATAAATTTTCAAAAAATGATGCCAAGACTTGAAAAAAAAAAAACAAAAAAAAATCCAATGTGTCAGTGTGATTATTATGGACCATGTGTGACTACTATGGACATTAGAGAAAAATTAATGTTTCTTAAAAATAACGCTTTGCCTTTAAAAACAATATAAAGTGAAACCTCTTTTAACGGACACCCTTATATACGGTCACCCATCTCTTACGGCCAAATTAAAATTTCTCAGCAAACATTAACCTCTCGTTATAACTAACAACCAATCTCCTACAGTCACCTCATTTTCAGACCATTTTTTTGGTCACATAGGTGTCCGTTAATCAGAGATTTCACTCTTTTAAAGTGTTTCTAAATAAGCGTGATTTGTTTTACTAAGATACGATAGTTAAAGATTGCATTTCTTTCATTTCAATGTAGTATTACAAGAATATGTTACTGTAAAGTTAATAAAAATTAATATGGTGAAAATCGCTAAATTCAACAAAATAATTCTATCTGTAATGGCATCTAAAAATTCGTAATACATAGAATGTGCAAGTTTTCTGCAAAAGTATCATATTTTGAATATTCTGTTTACAAAATATATGTATATTATGTTAATAATCAAGAAAAGAACTTTTTTTTAAAGGCAATTTTTATCGTTTTTTCATAGAAAAGTCATTTTTGAAGCTCTTTGCGGCACCTGAAAATATTTTAGTACAGCAACAAAATTTTAGATTCTTCATTCTAATCCCAAAAGGCAACTTTTGCCGACTATATCAAATTTCTAACTGAAAAAAAAATAATTAACCATTATTTTCGTTCCACCCTAGTGCATATGGCCAGAGCTTGGACTATCCACGCCTAAATTTTTAGACATCTAGGTGGGCTAGATTTTGCTAGCCATTGCAGACAGACAAGCATACAAAGACACACTTACAGAGCGAAACTTTGATTTATTAATATATTAGCTAACCCGCCCGGCGTTGCCCGGGCCCGAGATAATTACAATCTCAGAGAAAGGCGTTAACCCCCTCCCTCCCCATACCCGCAAATATAATAAATAATTTGTTCAAGAGAACCACCGTCACGTACATTAACGCGATCATTAAATAAAGAATTACATTTTTTATGATAATTAGAACATAACGAAGACGGTACGCTCTCTTCCCGACCTCAATTTCAAATCTATATCTTAATTAGTTAACTAAATATTAGTTCATTAGTAAAATTTGGCAATTATTTCCTTTCATTTTCGCAAACTAAATGAGAGGCATCGGCCAGAGAAACAGATCTCTTTGTTGTTCAGTTTTTAATGAAAGCCGATCCTTGTCTGAAAATTTCTCGGATCGTTTTCACTGGCGCCGGCAGATTTTTGGCAGTTTTTGCGTAAATTAAAAAAAAATTATCAACCGAATTTTTCAAAAATCATATAGTCAGATACAGAATTTTTTTTTTTTTTTTACATATGCGCAGAAATTTTCAATTTGATGTCACAATTAGTTTTCTTAAAATTCGCTAATTAGTTAAATAATTTCGAATTCGTTCATTTCCGGTTGCAAATCCAATGCGCCTGTCCATTTCTTTCGCCATTTTGATTTAAAAGATGATATTTTAGAAGCCATGGTTAATGAGAATCTAATTAATATCTAGGCTAATTATCAAAATATTAAAATTCTGAGGTTCAGGTGCACATGGCCAGACCTTGGACTATCCTCACCTAAATTTCCAGCCTTCTAGGTGGGCTAGATTTTCCTAGCCATCGCCAACAGACACACACACACACGCACAGACACACACACACACACGCACAGACACACACACACACACGCACAGACACACACACACACACGCACAGACACACACACACACACGCACAGACACACATACACACACACAGGGCGAAACTTTTTTTTTATTAGTATAGATAGATAAACGCATTAGAGCTGGACGATATCAGAAATTTAATATCGCAATATATCAACAAGTTAATATTGATATCGCTGATATATCGCGAAATTAATTTAAAGGGGAGGGGGGAGAGTATGTTCTATTGTAAGATAAATGAAATGGCATCAACAATTTAAACACAAAAACTAGTTAAATGCAATGAATAAAATTTTTATATGTATTTGCTCATAGAACATAATTTCTATTTTTTATGTTTTTTAAAACAAAATACTTAAAAGAAAATAAACTGTTTTATAACTATTTGCATTACCATTACTTTCATTAAGTTTTTCTTGAAAGATAGTATATCTCCTATGCTTCTTATTTTATTATATTATTATATATTTTTTAAGTCTTATTTTTACTAGCATGATATGATTAATACATGATTAAAAAGACAATTCATAAAATGAAATTCAAAGTTGTCCACATAAAAATGTATACAATATTCGTTTCATAGAATTTAATTATTTGTTTAAAAGTACCAAACATTGTTTTACTTGGTTCAATTACAGTTTGGAGGGACTGAGTCTGATTTCGTTTATTCTGTACACGAATTGTCTTCGGGCCAAACCAACGATACATCACAATCCTTTCGTCATAAGTCCTTCGTTTAGTTTTGGCATAAAGAAATCACTCGATACTGAAAAACTTCATTTTATCAATGATCATTATCATTTCTTGTTTTTAATATAGCAAAAGATTACCTTGGATGACTAAAAATAGAAATTTAAGATATTTCAAAAATATCACGTATTTTGAGAAACTTACGATTTACTACAAAATTTTATCATGACAACCATGTATTTTTTTTTCATTTTTTTGCCTTAATTATTATCTAGCATTGTATAAGTTATTTAATGTATCTCTCATTGAAAAAAAAAGTCTTCTTTGCTGAATAACTGATAGACATCCGTTCAGAAATTAAATCTTCTAATAAATACAGTAAAATAAGCACTAAGTTAAATTTCGATAATCGAGTGAAATTCAGGGTAAATTTTTTCAATGTATTTAAAGTAGCTTTTTCATGAACGGGGCAATAACAAAAGACGGAATCTACCCAGTTCGATACATTCATTTTAAGCTTAGATATAAATTCCTTCCAAATCCAGGAAACTGCATTCCATAAATAAAGCAATATCCGAGGCTAACGAAAAATACAGGCTACTACGCGGTGCATTCCACTTATCTTTTTTTTTGCAGACCGCTAGAGTGACGTGATACTCTTTTCGTACACCTGCGTTGGTGCATTCGAGCATCACGTGACTTCCGCGGTCTGTAAAATAGGATAAGCGTAAAGCACCGCGGTAGCCTTTCTTTTTTCGTTAGCCTCGAGCAATATCAATATTACGTAAAAATCAACGCTCATCTTTTTCGACATAACATATCAAAAGCCCTGAGTTATCGAAATATGTCTGGACCAATCACAGCAGCCAAACAAGGACCGCGCGATTATTGTTATTCAGTAGCGACATTGTAATTCAGTATTTATTTGTAAGAAACAGTAGAATTTGTGATTTTAAAGATTGAATGCATTGGGATATTTTGGAATATTCCTTACTTTGAGGTATGATATGAGGTATATATAGAGAGATAATCAGCGGATGTAGTTTTCTGTTTTGGATGATGCAGGACAGTGAATAAATAAATGGATCGGATGAAAAAAGGATTGAAGGTCATATTGGTACAGGATATTTGTCGCTGTTTTTCGGAGCTCGAAATCGTGGTAATCGCAAAACAAAACAATATTATTGTTATTGGGATATATCGGCTGAGTCAGAGTTTAGATATTGTTATTGCGATATTTAAAAAAATATCAATATTTGACCGATATATTAATAAATAATACAATCTTAAAAAGCATATAGAAAAAGAAAAAGGCAGTGCTTCCACAATAAGTAATTGATTTCACTATCGTGGTGAGGGCTCCTTCTGGTTGTTTCATTTAAATTTCTTTCAGAAATGTACATTGCCACTGATGGAATGTTAAAAATGTCGATATATATATATATATATATATAGACAGGGTGTCCACAAAGTCTTCTTAAAACTTTGAGCTTTATTTTAAATACAAATGAGCAGATACAGATAGGGAAAAACTAACAATATTAGGAGTACATATTGAAGTTTTTCTTGCATTAATCAATAAACCTGTATATGTAGTCCTTTAGTTGTACGCTGCATCTTGTTTTATCACATACTAATCCGATATACGTGAATTTATTGTGTCATTCACTAATTGAAGGACGTGGACGCGAGAAATTCAAGGAGAACGGTTCTGGATTGGAAAAACCAAGGAGTGGAGGAAAAATGGTATCATAGTAAAACGTCGACTAATAACGTATAACCAATGGTGCATACATAGAGGTTTATAAATTAATGCAAGAAAGAAAAACTTCAATATATACTTACAATATTGTTCTACTTTCCATACGTGTATATATTAATTTTTTATTGTTATAAAATATTGAAATTGTAAAGAGATATAAACACCCTGTATATAAAAAAATGCATTATAAATATTTGCGAAAATAAACCCTTATTTTTACTTTTATTATGCATTTCCTATTTCGTAAACATCGAATATTACAAAGGTAAACTTCAAAAACTTTTGACAGATGTATAAAGAAAGTCCTTACAAATGTTTAATTTTAATTTGCATTCGTGAAATGAATTCGTTAAACAGAAGTCAGCATATCTTAATTAGAGATGCTAGTAAAATTTAATCATAAATATTTCGATGTTTGTTCTGCTCTTTACAAAATTAATGCATTAATATATATATATTTTTAATTCCGTCTAATTGAATTATTTCCATTGGAAAAATAAACCTTTTTATATATTATTGTCAATCATAACGAAATACATTGGGAAAGTTTATAATATTTGATGAGCAAAAAATATGGTAGATAAAACGAAAAGAAACTTTCTTCTTATTTCTCGGAACAAAATTATCATACTTGAGCACGGAAATACTTGTTGGATTATCTTCTATGTTATCGCATTTTTTCTTCTTGTTAAAATTTTCATTTTTTTCTTTCTTATATTATTAGATAACTGAAGACTTTTTTCCATCTTTAAAATAATGTTTTTCTACCGGAAACTAAAGTAGTAATAATAAAGTACATGAGTATTCATATGTCTGAAGTACGGTAGATTATTTTTGAATGATTCGTTAGAAAATATTTGCGCTGAAATAATAGTAGAAAGAAAATCATCATAAGATTTAAAGTTGATCAATGATGTGTTAATTCAATATTTTATCAAATAAGTCTACAATAGAACAAATATTGGTTTAAAAAAATTATTGATGACGTTCATATATAAAAATGCACGATTTCCTCAATTAGATAAATTCTTATCTTTTATAGGATTCGGTACTCAAAAAGAATACAATGCAATCATTATACGATCACATAGTGGTTCATCTGGCTGTAAAGACTGTTTTACTTAAGAACGGTTGAGTATACATAGTTGAAATTAATATCGAATAGTAAGGTTCATTGCATCATATTTTTTGTCAAAATTTCGAGCGTCTGACTAATTGCAATAAATAGTCACGAACTTAAAACAACGTTAATGGAAATCTAGATTATGGTCAATTCACGTAATAAATCAACATAGAAGTATAAAATAATGATTTTCGGATTTGATTACATACATGTGCTGTACGACTTTCCTTCGTGACATATTTTAATGTTCTATGTCACCCTATAGGTTTTGAGAAAAAACCTATAGGTTACTTCCTATTGACCTAGAATCTTAAAATATGGCACAAAGTGCATTAGAGTCTTGTACTTGCTTACAGCACTGTAAAAGAAATTTCCGGAGGTTCTGGAAAAAAGTGGTGGCATTAAGATGCCACGGCTTTTTGTCGTTACGTTTCACAACAAAGTAGTGAAACATTTCAATTTTCAATAATCAATCTACTTTTTTTATTCAGTGTCTTATTTAAGCAATTAAATTTTAAAGTTTCGTATTATAGATAAGATGAAAATTCAAATAATGAAGCATAAAAAGATTTAAATTAGCTACTTACTTTATCGTTTGATAGCCAAACAAAGAATGACATTTGTTCAGATTGGATTTTGTCTCTAAAAATCTAGGCAGCTGTTTTTTATTCTTCTTTAGTTGTCAAAATGGCTAATGAAACATAAAACATGAAGCACGCATGCGCAGAATGTAGTTTACGGAAAAGTTGAAACCTCTCAAACATATTACACGAATTATTCCCGTAATTGATGTGGGACATAAAGAAATTCGAAATTCCGGTAAAATATGCGAAATGTTTCCGTATAATTTCCTGAAACGTTCCGAATTTTTTTTTTAAAGTGAGTGCATGTAAAAGGAAAAATCCGAAAGTCATTAATTTATAATTCTATATTGTTTATTACGTGACAAACTCGTGAATTTCCGTAATCCGGAATAACACCAAATTCCTCTATAAACGGATTTATTTTGCAAGTTTTATTGAACTTGGTTTCTTACAACTTTTTTATAGTTGTAACCTCTCTTTTTCAATTCTCATACGCTTAAAACTACACAGTCATTCCCGCCAGCTTCGAATTTTCGACAAGCTTGGAGATACTAGGAGAAATGTTTGCCTAATTTGGCTTGTAAAATATTTTGCCATAAATAAAGCCACAGCTTGGCGGTAGCTGCAACCACTTAAAATTCTCATTCATATGCAATATTGATGATAACTAAGAACCATTTATAATCGGGTTCCTCGCATTTTAGCGTCGTGTGTTTGAGTATAGCTGATTTTTTAAAAACAAGGAGGAGGAGAGTTACCTTTTCCTAACGGTTCATGCAAAACAGACTTTTTATAATTCTAGCCTATCAGGAAATGAGTGAAAACACGGTTGCAAAATTCCATCTTTACATACAAAAATCAAGTTAACTAAAAAGTTTCATTAAATAAATAATATTTTTACAATACAAGAAGTACAAGATAAATTTAGGTGTAAGTACGGAGTTTTTATTTCTTCTAAATTTGCAAGAAACCAGGTACTTACTAAGCTTTCCGGTAATAATGACATAACACTATGGAAACCTCATAGTGCGAGTCCGACTTGTCCTTTTTTTTTTCTTTTTGTAAGAATTATAATGTTATTAAATATGTCCTTGATGCAGAAAGAGTTATAATGAACCTGAACTTGATTTTTTTAATTATGCTCGCATAAATATGTCAATAATAAACAGAGTCAAATAAAAAATGTAAAATAAAATAGCGCTAAAGAGAATTATTTATTTTCAGAGAATTCAAGGGATAAAATGTCAAATTTTAGTGCATTAAAAATATTTCTGCATATCAATATATATAAAACTTAGTTCAACGTACTTCGAAGCATTTAATACTTTAAAATGTAATTTCAAATGTTTCACACGTAAAATTATTGAGATCAATACGTCTACCTTTATTAATTTTTTTAAATGTTACTCTGTTTAATATTAAAAAGATGAATAAATCATGCGTAAAGCAAATAATGCGAAACCCTTTTAAAAACATTCGTAATTCTAAAACAAAATTTAATCGTTTAATAAGGTGAAATATGATGTTTAAGTAAACAATTTGGAAAATGTATAACACATTTGAAAACACAGTCAGTTAAGCCCCAGCAATTATGATCTATAGTAGGAAAAAAATTCAAAAACATTCCTTCGTTCATCCATTTATATGATCCCATTATATATATTTTCATCAATTTCGTAATAAGCGGGAGTGTACTCGAATACTTTTACACAATATTGTATATCATCTGTAGTATTTTTAAACTCAAGTAATTTTTTTAAAAAAAGGTTACATTTAGAAAGACATATCACCACTGAAAGCGCACTTTAGACGTTATTGCTCACAGACACGGCTGTAAGCGAAATTTTTGTGTGTCCCAGTAAATGAATGACAAATGCGATGTGAAAATTTTTCTATTGTAAACATAATGTATGTTAGTGACGTATGCTGATGTCAATATATTTGAAATAATTTAACGTCATTTAAATACGCTGCAAAAGATTTTTTCCATAGACCCTAATTTAACGGAATTTTTTCAGTACTCTGTAAACGACCTGATATTTCTACAAACATCCTTTTCAACACCTAATATTCCACGATAATCGTCAATAGTATATCTCAGTTACATTACAACCCGACTATATTTTTTGTGAGTTAAGCACATGTGGCCAGACAGACGTCAGACCAACCGAATTTTTAAATGCGTTTCAACTCGTTGCAAAGTTTTGAAAATTTCTAACAAATAAATTTAGACTTCAGCTTTTAGGATAAATAAAACTTTAAAATACAAGTTTACACTTAAGAGATATAATTAAATTTTCGGACATTTTAAGCTACATGCAAAATCACATTTAAATAAGCTTGAAGTTCCAGCTTATATACAGAAATATTCCTACTATTTCACATTTTCTATATTTAAATAGGACATTTACTTCATGTTGCAATAAACGTAGTCTCCTATACATTCCTTGAACTCAATGAATGGAAGTAGTATCAACTGTTTCATCGTATTTGTATAAGAGAAAAGCACCATATATTATTATCAGTATTTAGGGTAATTTAATGTAAAAGTTAGGATCTGTATGATGATCAGTGCCGTAACAAATGGAAACCAGGCTTATTTTTATAACGTAGACAACAATTTTGTAATAAATAAAAGGATCATGAAGGATATTGTGAACTCTTCCGTGTCATAAAAAGACATCAGCTGCATTTCCTTCGAATGTTAATATTTGTTTTAACGACCAGTTTGTGGAAAGCGAATAATACTTTGATCAGTAGCAGAAGCTTAAGGTGAACCAATAGAAAGGTCGTCAAAAAAATCTGCGCGACATTCTCAAAAACATGTATGCCTCTCGTACACAAGTTCTTGTTCTTTCATGACCATGTTAACTTTTGTTTTAGAAGACAGTTTGTGGAAAACGTATAATGCTTTGACAAGTAGCAGAAGCTCAAAAGCAATAACTAGAATGGTTGTCATCAAAATCTCCGCGACATTAGCAGAAACGCTTATGCCAGTCCTACAAGCGTTCTTGCTCTTTCAAGAACATGTTAACATTTGTTTTAACGACCAATTTGTGGAAAGCGAATAATACTTTGATCAGTAGCAGAAGCTGAAAGGGACTCACTAGAAAAGTCGTCATCAAAACCTGCGCAGCATTCACAGAAACAATTATGCTAATCCTACACGCGTGCTTCTTTTTTCATGACCATATAAACATTTGTATTAAGGCCAGTTTTTGGTAAGCGTATAGTATTTTGATATGTAGCAGAAGCTGAAGAGGAATAACTAGAATGGTTGTCACCAAAATCTGCGCTACATTCGCATAAAAACAATTATGCCACTCGTACACGCATTCTTGTTCTTTCAAGATCATTTTAACATTTGTTTAAACGACTAATTTGTGGAAAGCGAATAATACTTTGATCAGTAGCAGAAGTTGAAAGGGACTCACTAGAACAGTCGTCATCAAAACCTGCGCAGCATTCGCAGAAACACTTATGCCACTCCCACACGCGTGCTTCTTCTTTCATGACCATATTAACATTTGTTTTAACGGCCAGTTTTTGGTAAGCGTATAATATTTTGATATGTAGCAGAAGCTGAAGAGGAATAACTATAATGGTTGTCACCAAAATCTGCGCGACATTCGCATAAACACTATTATGCCACTCGTACACGTGTTCTTGTTCTTTCAAGATCATGCTAACATTTGTAACGACCAATTTGTGGAAAGCGAAAAATACTCTGATCAGTAGCAGAAGCTGAAGAAGAATCACTAGAAAGATCGTCATGAAAACCTGCGCGACATTCGCAGAAACACTTACGCTACTCGTAAAACAGTTTTTGTTCATTCATGGACACATTTCCATAGGCTTCAGAGAGGACATAACGGTTATTTGAAGACAGCAACAGACTTCTACTGTAATATAAATCTTCTACTGTAATTTGATTACGTGGTTGGGACGTATGTCGTGCCATCGAGTATTTATTTATTCTATTCGCACTACTTATTACGAAAATAATTCCCTCCATTCATCTTATACAACGATAATTTCAAAAGAAATATAGGGCAAATAAATGCTTTTGTAAAATGTGGTACCAGTGATTATAAAAGTAGTCACCAGTGCTAACCCGTAATCCAAAGGTTATGAAGTAAAATCAAATTGATTGCTACTTTTTTTTGTTTTGAAATGCGTTCCGTGAAAACATTTTAAGGAAAATACAATAATATTTAAATCTAGATCCTACTACTAGCAATATTTTGATTATTTTTGATTTAACCCTTTTTTTTTAATATTTACGGAATGAGGCGATCAAAATATTATTGATTCTAAACTCACACACTTCGCAGAAACGTTTATGACACCCGTACACGTGTTTTTTCATGACTATGTTTTCATAGGCTTCATTAGTCTTCCTAACGAGTCTTTGAAGACAGTAACACATTTCCGCTGTAATACGAAGATGTAAAATTAAAAACGAGTGCAATTTTTTGTATTTTTAATTGCGTTTCGTGCAAAAATATAAAAATTTAAATAATATATAAATCAGGATGATAGCAATATTTTGATTATTTTTGACTTTTTAAATACTTACAATTAATGATCTTATGTTTATTTTAATATATAAGAAGTTAGTGCATCCAAATCATATTATCTTATTTTCTTTTATTGGCATGAAAAAAATCTTTTTACATTATTAAATTTCTTTGCAACGAAACATTATAGAAAAATTATGATATTCAATAAGGAAAAGAATTTTGTAGATAATACTAAAAGAAAAAAAAATATTTCTTTTATTCCGAAACAAAAATGTCGTAGTTGAGCACGGAAATACTTGTTGAATTAGCTTGTGTTATCGAATTCCTTCTCTTTGTTAAAATGTTCTCTATTTTCTTCCTTTCTTTTTTTAAGTAACTGAAGACTTTCTTCCATTTGTAAGATAAGAATTCTCTTCTAGAAACCGTTTTATTAATAATAATCCAGATGAGTACACAAATGTATGAAGTATGGTAGATTATTTTCTGAATGATTCGTTAGAAAAACTTTGCGGAGAATTATTCGAAAAAAAAGGGCTGTAAGATTGAAAATTAGTCAACTGTATTTTAGATTAATATAATATCAATTAAATGTCTAGGACCAAACCTGCATTGATTTAAGAATGCCTATTCATCATATTTTTAAAATATGTGTTGTTGACGCATTCAAAAACATTTATTTCATTTACACATTCCTTGGAAAAAGAATTAGTTAGAATGAATCTAATATTTCATTTTAAAAGTATATTTTCATAAATGGTGATTATGACAAATACTGCAAAGTAAAATATAAAAAAATAAAATAAAAAAAACTGGATTTATGCTGCTGTAGATATTATTTTAGCTTTAAAGAAATCTTAACGAACAAAACGTCAAAATGAGTGAATTTTAAATATGTATGCTTTATTATACAGTAAAACGTCGATAACGTACGCTCCTCAATAGCAGAGAATTATATTTAGCAGAAACTTTTTAAATTCCCAATAACTACATTTTTGTATGTTTATAACTTTTAAAGACTCCTAGGAATAAAGGCTAAATCCCATTCTCCCGACTTATTTGTTCCTGAGAGGTTTTATTATATATATTTAAAACACGGTTAAACATATTTGAAATAAGTTAATACGTTGCCACACCATAAATAACACCATAAAAGTCAAAAATCTCTATTATGCAGAAAATTCTCTTTTTTTTCATGTTTCTGTATGGAAGTTACACATTTATTTTATTATTATTATTGTTTTACAATATCAGAAATTTTTAGCATTTTAGAAATTTTACTTATGTTTTGACAAATCAGTTAAAAATAGCCATTGAAAAATATATTTGTTGAATAGGGATATTTGAAGTATTTTTATACTTGCATGCATACAATTATTTTTTATTCATGAATTTACTTAGTATAATATTTAATGTAATGTAGGTGTATATCTTCCAATAACTTAAGCGTTGCTATATGTTTGGATAAAAAAAGAATTTCACTTGTATTTGTGTTCCTGTTTTTAATAAGTTTGTATCATGTCCTATAATTTATATTTATGAAATAACAATAGTACTTTAAAATATTTACAGATGTTTTTTATATTATTATTGAGGATTCTCATGCATCTGTAATTCGTATAGAAACACAGTATATCTTACTTTTTGAAATTTTAGAAAAAAATGGTCTTAACTAATGTTAAGGCATTAATTGAAACTGATTTATAGCAAAACGAAAATAACTAATTTATCAAGAGTTTAAAACCACTGCAGAAAATTTGATCGTAAAACAAGAATCAGTTTCCATACAGTAAATGTTATATTATTTTTAATGTTGTATTTTTAATTTTAAGAAAAAATTATATGCACAAAGTGCTGTTTTGTAATAAAGTAAAAGGGTATGTTTGTCTTTTATAATATAGATAATTAAGAAGACATGTTTTGATTGGACAGGTTTATAAACTTTAACTTTTCTTACGTTTGTAACTTTTCTTTAAAAAATAAAAATAAATTTCTATAAAAAAATTCCCTTACTACTTATTGGACTACATAAATATTGTGATTTATTTTAATTAAATGAATATTTCGCAATTATAAAGGATTTTTTTTTACAGCTATACGGTTTAACAGGAATAATATTTTTTTTTGTTTTCTGAGGTTATTTTCCTACATGCCGATTAAATTTGTTACGGTTCTCAGTGATTCGATTTTTCTACATATTTCACGTCTAAAATGATATTTACGGAAATATCTTAAAATATATCTTTTTTTTTTTCAGTAATAAACAGATGATATTATATACTCATTCTCTCATATCCATCAATATCTTCAAAAAAGGATTTTTTTTTCAAGAACAGCCCCTCATGTTATGTATACAGACTAACAATGGTTGTGTCATATGTGATTGAGTATTTCAATCACGAATAAAAAAAATATACTGAAGATCTTTCTATTTTTTTTTATCTTTGCTTTTTAATAAATTTGGTTCCTTATAAATTTTCTAAAATCAATAAGGGAAAAAAATGCCAACTCTTTCTTTTTTTTTAACATTTAGAAACCACACTTATAGTTCGTGAAGTAAAGTCATAGTAACAATTTGGAAAAAAAAAAAAAGTTTGCGAATTTACTTTTTTGTTACTTTTCATAACCTAATAATATTGAAATTAATGCAACATGTATCTAGCAATAACTTTAACTTTTCTTCGAAATCCAGCAATCTTGTATTTTAGTCTTTATCACGCTAAAAATGTTCTATGAAAATGTGCTAAATATCTATTAATTGTCTTAATTTTTCAATTTACTTAATTTTTCAGTGCAAATTCGACCTTACTGCGCATGCCTTAATATTTTTTGAAGGGGAAATAAAACAAAAAATAGAATTAAGAAGAATCAAGAGGGTTGGGGAAAGAATGGCTCGCCGACTGGCCTTCACTGCTCACAACCCTACTCCTAGGAAATACTTCTTCTAATTTTTTTTCATTCTATGTACTTTCCTCCTTTCTGCAGGGATCATACATTCTTCCACCTGATTTGTTTGAAAGTGTGGTGAACCAAAAGGAAAGGGAGGGGTACGCTTTCACTTTTTTGCAGGGTGGAAGGGAAACGTGAAGGAAGGAGTTCAACTCTTCTACAGAATTTGAAATGGGTCGTTTTCTAAGGAAGAAAACTTATTTAATTTACAACCAGATAACAATATTTCTGACGTCATTTTTACACGGGGAGTAAAACCTTTATATTTATAATCATTAAAAATCTCAAGTGGTTTGGGCAACAAAAAATTGTTTTTATGTTTTCTTACGAGCAATTTTATCACTAATTATCAGTATTTTTTAAGGTTCCTTTAAAGTTTTATCATGGGCCCGGGCAACGGCGGGCGTGTCAACTAGTTTATTTTTAAATTAAATTTTCAACATAACTACAAAATTTCTAAAACGTTATAAGTATTTAACTTAAATGAAAATATATTTTGGATAACAATTATAAATATTCCATCTAATTATCTAGTTGCCAAAATATCGCATATAAATTTGGAGGTAAAATATTTTTCTATACTTTGTCTTTTATAAACACTTGGATACATATACTGTGTATATTACTTAAAGAAGTATGCACTTTTTTTGATAAACACTTTTTTTGCTACATTCTAGACTACATTTATATTGGGATTTATTTTCTATAAAGGGATACTTTCGCAGTATGAAAAATATTTTAGTACTATAAATTTTAATGGAAACAATATTTTATGTTGTCCGTTTTTCTCCCATTACGACGATGAAATATGTTATGTGTCTCAGTGATTAGGTCTTTGTAAATATTTCCTGAAAAAAATGCCATTTAGAGAAACCATTTTAAATTATCTATAACACAGATGACATATATCCTCGTTTTCTCATATATCAAAATATCCCTTTTGTTAATTATTAATGATTATCGCAGGTTGCGTCACAAGTGATTCAATGTTTCAAGAAATAATAATTTCAAAAGGAAAATCATTATAAAGATTATTCAAATATCTTTTTAAGACATTATGCTAGGATCAAATATTTGTTCTAATTAAAGTTGATAAATTAATGTATTTCTTAAATAAAAACTTTTTAACTTTTATATTAAAACACACATATAAAACGTCTGCATTCAGCATTTAAATATATACAATTATTATACAGACATACATACATTAAATACAATAATCCAACATGGAGTGAAAAATTAGCTAGAGCCAGGAATCGAACCTGGGTCCATAGCGTTCCCTGTTGCTCTAATCACTGAGCCACTCCGGTCGATTCCCGAGTCTGCAATTTTTCCACTAATAAACCATGTTGGAGAGAAAGTCACCAGCCATCTAACAGACAGCCTTGGATGTCCGGACAATGGTGAATAGATTTTCACTATTCCACCGATCTACGAATATATATTAATATTATTAGTGAGGAATTGCAGACTCGGGAATCGGCCGGAGTGGCTCAGTGGTTAGAGCAACAGCCCGGAACGCTATGGACCCAGGTTCGATTCCTGGCTCTGGCCAATGTTTCACTCTATGTTGAATTATTGTATTTCATGTATGTATGTCTGTATAATAATCGTATATCTTTAAATTCTGAATGCAGACGTTTTGTATGTGTGTTTTAATATATATGCGTAGATCGGTGGAATAGTAAAAATCTATTCACCGCTGTCCGGTCATGCAAGGCTGTCTATTAGATGGCTGGTAACTTTCTCTCCAACATGATTTATTAGTGAGAAATTGCAGACTCGGGAATCCGCCGGAGTGGCTCAGTGGTTAGAGCAACATCCCGGAACGCTGTGGACACAGGTTCGATTCCTGGCTGTGGCTAATTTTTCACTCCATGTTGGATTATTGTATTTAATGTATGTATGTCTGTATAATAATTGTATATTTTTAAATTTTAGTTAACCTGTAAAAACAAATAAAAGTAAAATATCTTTCTTTTTAGATAACTGCACGTAATATTTATACTCCATTATCCCTGATTGTCAGATTAAGTAGATTAGAAGTAATTTTTTAATTTTATTTTCACTGTCACTGCGTTTATCGTGTTTTTTTCAAGTGCTGAATTTAACAACAAAATAAATAAATGGAAGATATTCATGTTAACACCCGTGCGATGACTAAGTTATAGTCATATTTTCTACACACATCACTTGCAAAATTTAATTACACAAATTAAATAAAAAAAAGATAAAATTCATTTATGGCACCACCTGCATTTTCAAAAATTAAGATCTATTTTATTGCCCATAAATATCTGGTAGTTTTTGTCTTGCCATAGTTTCCCCACAGTTTTCCTAATAATTATATGCCAAATACGGTATACTATTTAGTGCGTCTGCACCAGAGAGTTCTAAGTATAAAAGTATATAGTCTAAGAGCTAGCAACGTTTTCGTCACATGATTTTAGCATGGCTCATTTTTCTAGTATATTTTATTAGTAGAGATCATTAAGTATATAAGAAGGGTTGGTTTCGATGACAAGCACATCTTTTCACTCTCGCAGACCTAGAAGAAGTGATAATTTAGAAATCGCCAAAATATATTTCTCGTTTCAAACCTTGACATCATATGCAATCCCAAATTAAAGACGCCTTTTTACACAAAAAAAAAATAATGCACACTACAGAGTTATAAGATTAAAAGAAATGAAATGTGCAATTTTCGCCTGAAGCTGAAAATGCAACCCTAAAACCGAAGACAACGAGTTACCATTTGGCCCAAACTTTTCCGGATCGCTGTGAAACATCTCACCCTGTCCAATACATTCAGCCCTATGTACTTGTGCTCCTCTTGTATGGGTCGAGTGATTTGAGTGACAACCGGTTTCATATTTTAAACCGTTGTGGCGTTGTACTGAATTTCTACTATTAGTCTAAGAGCTAGCAACGTCAGAAAACACGTGATTTTAGCAAGGCTCATTTTTCTATATATTCTCCGTCTTTATTGTGTAGTACGAATGCGGCCGGTCTGGCTGGTGAAAGTGGTTGCGTTTACCTGTGGGGGGAGGGGCAATGCAGGTAAAAAAGTGACAAAATTACGTCATTTTAGCATGGATTTTGTTTATAAAACTTGAATCTGCTAACTATTTGTGATATTAAGTTATTAGTCTGGCACCGTTTTAACGTTGCCAACACCGTGCCAGACCCTCATTTATAGGCAAAATGAGGTGTAAAATTCACGTCATTTTAGCATAGCTGAAATTTTAGTATGTTATACTTTGGCTATCAGATAAGCCATAATTAATTTGCCAGACCGAAATCGGTTGCTAAATTACTGCCAGACGCCGATTTAAATCTGGCAGAGAAAGCACCTATTATGAGAGTTTGCAGCTTTTGTAGTGCTTCGGCTACTTTCAATACACAATAAAGTCGTAATTGTTGCCAAAGCAACGATCTTTGCTTTAGATAAAAGTATCTATCTCTCTCTCTCTCTATATATATATATGAATAGCCGCCCGTCCCGACTTCGCGTGGGTGCACAATGTGTCGACTACAATGCAAGGTAGGTGGTAGGTAATTAAACATTATTCTTATAAGTAACTACAATGCCAAATTTCAAATTTCTAGCTCCTGCAGTATAAAAAAGATCGCGTAGAACGTTTTTCGCTCCTGCACCCCCCTGGAGTTAGTGACACTGACATAAAATATAGCCTATATTGGAGCAGGGGTTGTCACCATCAATTTGCCACCATCACGTTTGAAATCGGTTCGGTAGTTCTAGAGATTCCATAGAAATTGTAATTTAGAATGTTTTTAGAACGCTTTTTGCTCATTTCACCCTTTTAAATTTCGAATTTTTTTTTCTTTTGTTCTTAGAGAGCATTTACATCTTATAAATAAATACAACGCCAAAATTCAAATAGGTTCGGTTGTTCTACAGATTCCATAGAAATTGTAATTTAGAATGTTTTTAGAACGCATTTCGCTCATTTCACCCTTTTAAATTTCGAATTTTTTTTAATTTTGTTCTTAGAGAGGATTTACATCTTATAAGTAACTACAACGCCAAATTTCAAATCGGTTCGGTAGTTCTAGAGATTCCATAGAAATTGTAATTTCGAATGTGTTTAGAACGCTTTTCGCTCATTTCACCCTTTAAAATTTCGATTTTTTTTTTTTTTTTTTTGTTCTTAGAGAGCATTTACATCTTATAAGTAACTACAACGCCAAATTTCAAATCGGTTCGTTAGTTCTAGAGATTCCATAGAAATTGTAATTTAGAATCTTTTTAGAACGCTTTTCGCTCATTTCACCCTTTTAAATTTCGAATTTTGTTTTATTTTGTTCTTAGATAGCATTTACATCTTATAAGTAACTACCACGCCAAATTTCAAATCGGTTGGGTAGTTCTAGAGATTCCATAGAAATTGTAATTTAGAATGTTTTTAGAACGCTTTTCGCTCATTTCACCCTTTTAAATTTCGAATCTTTTTTTTTTTTTTTTTTTTTTTTTTTTTTTTTGTTCTTAGAGAGCATTTACATCTTATAAGTAACTACAACGCCAAATTTCAAATCGGTTCGGCAGTTCTAGAGATTCCATAGAAATTGTAATTTAGAATCTTTTTAGAACGCATTTCGCTCCTTTCACCCTTTTAAATTTCGAATCTTTTTTTTTTTTTTTTTTTTTTTTTTTTTTTGTTCTTAGAGAGCATTTACATCTTATAAGTAACTACAACGCCAAATTTCAAATCGGTTCGGTAGTTCTAGAGATTCCATAGAAATTGTAATTTAGAATGTTTTTAGAACGCTTTTCGCTCATTTCACCCTTTTAAATTTCGATTTTTTTTTTGTTGTTCTTAGATAGCATTTACATCTTATAAGTAACTACAACGCCAAATTTCAAATTTCTAGCTGCTTCAGTATAGAAAAGATCGCAATTTTAGAACGTTTTTCGTTCCTGCACCCCCCTGGGGTAGTGGCACCGACATAGAATATAGCCTATGTTGGAGCAGGGGTTGTCACCATCAATTTGCCACCATCACTTTTGAAATCGGTTCGGTAGTTCTAGAGATTACCCCCTACAAACAAACAAACAAACAATCTTTACTCCTTTATAATATTAGTATAGATTTGACGGTCTGGCTGGCAGAAGATGTTGTGTTTACTTGTGAGAGTAAGGGCAATGCAGGTGAAAAAATTACAAAATTAAATTTTGATAACATGAGTTTTGTTTATAACATTTGTTTCTGCAAACTATTTGTGATATTAAGCCATTAATGCCAGACGGTTTCAACGTTTTTAAGACCGTGCCAGACTCTGATTAATAGGTAAAAAATAAATCATCTACATGTCAAACACGTCATCTACACACAGTTCAAATTTAAATATGTTATTCTTTGGGTATCAGACAAAACATAATTAATTAGCAGACACCAATTCCGTTGCTAAATTAATGCTAACATCTAGAAAGCAATAAAATAGTAAGCAAGCAATAAAATTAAGTATGAAAATACGTCGTAGTTGATAATAATAAATAATTAAAAATAATATAATAATAGGCATAAATTAGCAATAACAGGTCAGCGAACTGTAACGAACAGGTAAACGAAAGAAAAAGTGAATACATTCTATTTTGAGTTTTCAAAAAATATATTATAATGAAAAGTAAGTGCTATACATAAGTGCTATATATAATAATGAAAAATAAGTGCTATATATAATAATTAAAATAAGTGCTGAATATAACGAAAAATAAGTGCTAAAAAGTACATTAACTTAAAATATTATTTCAAAATTATTTCGCCTTGTGCATTTTCAAGGTCTTCATCTTCGTCACTGCTGTCATCATTATAAGAATTATTATCATCTTTATCAACATTAACATTGCCTATTTCTTTCTAACCACTATAAGTTAATTTAGAAAATTAAGAGAAAAAAATATATGTTGTATAGTTTAAAATTACCAGCGAATATTAATAAAGATTAATTATAATATTACTTAAAAATTGAGGCAGAATTCAAATAAATGGTTGACAATTTACTGTGGAGTTTCAGTTTTGCTCTTTTTTCGTTCCTTTGGCGATTTTGTACATCTCTATACTTAAAAAAGAGCATGTCCTCATGACTCAGAATCAACGCCGAGTCTCAACCGCTGCTCCTAGGACTACGAAATTTGGAAGATATGTACCCACTAAGAAAGTATTTTTGAAAATTCAGCCCTACGGGGGTTAAATGGGAGGTTCGAAAGATTTAGGTCATTTCTCCATATCTCTGCAGCAGTTTTACGTAGGAGTATGACATTTAGGATAACAAATCTACTAAAAAAATAGTTAAACATTTATTTCATGGATTTTAGAAATTCAATCACTAAGGGAGTTAAATGGGGGTGGTTGAGGGTTTAGTCCCTGCCATATCTGAAAAGCAGTTTTAGATAGGAGTGTGAAATTCAGCATACCAATTCTACTAAAAAAGGAGTTAAACATATATTTCAGCGATTTTGGAACAGGCGATTGTAGAAGAAGCGATTTTAGAGCCAACATCGACTATGAACTCGGTTATGAAAGACTAAACGAATAAGACATCTATTGCTAATTTTTTATTAGATATTTTGCGTGGCATTTTTCAAATCATAAATATATGTACTTTTATAGAGACGTTGCTTTGGCGACTTTTACGTTGCTTTGGCGACAATCACGGCTTGGCTGTGTGTATTGACCCACACAAAGTCGGGACTGGCGGCTATTCATATATATATATATATATATATATATATATATATATATACAGTCGAACCTCGTTAACATGAACCTCAAGGGGAATCAAAATTTTGTTCATGTTAACAGTAATTCATGTTATCAGTATCAAATCTTTGTACTCGTTTTTATAGGGGACTATGAAAACAATTCATGTTAAAAGTAATTCACGTTAAGCGTGTTCATGTTAACGAGGTTTGACTGTATATGTATATATATATATATATAGATAGATATATATATATAGAGAGAGAGAGAGATACTTTTATCTAAAGCAAGGATCGTTGCTTTGGCAACAATTACGGCTTTATTGTGTATTGAAAGTAGACAAAGCACTACAAAAGCTGCAAACTCTCATAATAGGTGCTTTCTCTACCAGATTTAAATCGGCGTCTGGCAGTAATTTAGCAACCGAATTTCGGTCTGGCAAATTAATTATGGCTTATCTGATAGCCAAAGTATAACATACTAAAATTTCAGCTATGCTAAAATGACGTGAATTTGACATCTCATTTTGCCTATAAATGAGGGTCTGGCACGGTGTTGGTAACGTTAAAACGGTGCCAGACTAATAACTTAATATCACAAATAGTTAGCAGATTCAAGTTTTATAAACAAAATCCATGCTAAAATGACGTAATGTTGTCACTTTTTTACCTGCATTGCCCCTCCCCCCACAGGTAAACGCAACCACTTTCACCAGCCAGACCGGCCGCATTCGTACTACACAATAAAGACGGAGAATATATAGAAAAATGAGCCTTGATAAAATCACGTGTTTTCTGACGTTGCTAGCTCTTAGACTAATAGTAGAAATTCAGTACAACGCCACAACGGTTTAAAATATGAAACCGGTTGTCACTCAAATCACTCGACCCATACAAGAGGAGCACAAGTACATAGGGCTGAATGTATTGGACAGGGTGAGATGTTTCACAGCGATCCAGAAAAGTTTGGGCCAAATGGTAACTCGTTGTCTTCGGTTTTAGGGTTGCATTTTTAGCTTCAGGCGAAAATTGCACATTTCATTTCTATTAATCTTATAACTCTGTAGTGTGCATTATTTTTTTTTTTGTGTAAAAAGGCGTCTTTAATTTGGGATTGCATATGATGTCAAGGTTTGAAACGAGAAATATATTTTGGCGATTTCTAAATTATCACTTCTTCTAGGTCTGCGAGAGTGAAAAGATGTGCTTGTCATCGAAACCAACCCTTCTTATATACTTAATGATCTCTACTAATAAAATATTCTCTATGGACACTCATGATTCCTTCACTTTATAATTAGAAGCTTTACGTATCGAGTTCTGCCTTATAATTCGCAATGTATATTCGGGTGTATGGTCGATTAAAGAACGAATTAAAATTATAACCAAGCAACTGTAATATAAACATATTTAAAGCCATGAATGCCATGAAATATACTTATAAATTAAACAGCACATCATCCTACACACTCTTATGCAGTTATCTATGCAGTTATATGTGTGTTATCTTATGCAGTTATATGTGTGTTATCTTATGCAGTTATATGTGAATATGAGTGCATCACAGTTGTGACCTTATATTATTTCTAAAATAAATTCGGTATATAATTATAGAAAAATATAAATTAATATTTCAGCTACATTAATATGTGTATTACAAAAATGTACAATTAATTTGTTAATTTAAGATCTGTTTTGAAAAATGATTGAAATATTTTCATCTTGGTGAAAAGATATATATAGGTTATTCCAAGTATGATCACTCTTATTGTTGTTGTATAAGTATTTCCTTAACCGTTACTTTTAGCGATATAATTCCAAATGCTAACATATTTAAGATGCGTTTTTTCATCTTATTAAAACTCATTTATGTTAAAATAGTTAATTTCGCAAGACTTACAAAGTTTTATTTATTTATTTATTTATTTATTTATTTTGCTGCCCGGAATAGAGTTTTTCATTGGTTTGGGTAACCTTATTTTACCAAAACCCGATCCGACCTTCGTTTTGGGTTTGGTTGATTTGACGCTATTTTTTTGTTGTTTTTGCGGGTCGGGTTCGGGTCATCTTACCTTCATATGGTTTGGTTTCGTGTTTGTTTTTGAAAATTTCGCGTTGGTTTGCAGTGATCCTATTTATCAAAAGAATGTCTTGAATATTTCTCAATTGAAAAATAAACTATATATTTGAAATTAATAAGTGTGTATGTGTCCATTTTTAAACCAAAAAGATAAAATATATATTAGAGATGTAATTGTAAAATATTTTTATATAACTGTATGAAACAAGAGAAAATTTTCTTTCAGTTTGTTTTCAGGTTTGAATATTTTGGTACGCATTGGTTTCGAGTTTAAATGTGTCGGGTTACGGGAAGACAAAATGTATTTCTGTAGGGTTTGGATTGACAATTTTTTTTTTTGTCGAGTTGAAATTAAGCAGAAATTATGGGTACTGGTCGGGTTACAACCCGACATGTGACGATCTAGTCCTGGTTCCTGTATGTATTATTTAAGGAAAATTTTACAATTGTCTAACAAGTTCATTTTCAAAAAATCTTATGATAACTTGCGTTTTTTGAAATTTTATCATTTACCAGCACTGAAAACGCTCCTTCTCATTTTTCTATTGTATTCTTAACTAGCTGAACCCGCCCGGTGTTGACCGGGCCCGTGATAACCGTTGATAACCGGGCCGTTGGGGTCAAACGAAGAAGGATATAATCTCAAGTGAGGAGCAGCGTCAAGCTTATTGTGATAGTTGTTTTTAATACATGCACAAGTTGAAGATGCTCTCACCACAAGCTCTGTATTTTTGAAAGGCATATATAAAAGAGTATTTTACAACTTTATCACTGAGTTTTTGGTCATTTACTGCCATCTCAAAATTAATCATATTTATTTATTTATTTAAACGAGATTGAAAAGAACAATCAGTCGAATGTTCATAATTTTTTTTCTTTTTCGGAAAAACTGATAAATTTTTGTGAGTTCTGGAATTATTATTAAAGACAGAACAATAAGAAAAATGTGTCAGTAAAAGAGTATAGTACAATGATCAATGGCAGTTTTCGGAAGATGGGAGATATATATATATAAGTACTCATGCAATTTACCAATGGTCGAATATAGTAATAATGAATTATCAATGAATTATTAGGTATAGTGGGTCTTTTCCTTCATTTTCAGTGTTAGACATGAAACAAATTTTGTAATCCAAAACTATCAACTTTCTTTGTGTGTTTTCAGTTAAACCATGTTTATGATTACCGCCATTACCGATATTATTTTCATGTACCCCGAGTAGGCCCGCCACGTACTCCAGGTTCGGAATTGCACCCCTACATTAACGCTATCATTAAAAAAAAGAAATATTTTTTTTTTCTGATAACACTGATAAACAAGAAATTTTTTCTTGGGAAATTTTAACAGATTTAAGTAACCATAGCCATGGGAATTTAGGAAATATTCACAAAAAGGTGAAGTTGGTTTCCGTTTCAGAGATATCTGTGTTTAAATATATCTCATTATGTTATTTTAATGCCTTATAAAGTACTTTGTTTCTACAGTCTAATGACCCTGAAAGTGAACAAGTTCATTTCGGACGGTGAATCTGCTACTTATAATACATCTAGGCGCCAATAAGATGGGTTTCGTCAGACATTGTGGTGCTATGAAGATCTTTCTTTGTCCTTTGTAAAAAAAATATAACTGTATCATTTAATTACCTTACGAACGGGTGCTTTTAAATTGTCTCGTAAGTGTGTTAATTCCAGTGATAGTTTTTGCTCTATTTGTGGAAAATTTATGAGCATTACTCGCAGAAGAAACATTACTTCTTTAATTAAAATTTCCTTTAAACATTATTTTGGTTAAAAAATTGGCGATCAGAATAAGCCATGGGCACCAGACTTTTGTTGTTTGCACTGTTCTACACGACTTCGAGAGTAGATTAAGGGAAAGGGGACTTCAATGCCTTTCGCCATACCAATGTACTGGAGAGAATCTAGAGATCATTTAGCAGATTGCTATTTTTGTATGACTTCAACAGCAAAATGAATTTATTTTAAGAAGCAGAAGCATTTTCAGTATCCCAACATCGATTCTGCTATGAGGCGAGTACCTTAGAGTGACGTGTTTCCTGTGCCACAGCCGCCTGTATAGTCTTTCAGTTGATGAAGAATGCATGCGATCTTGTAGTCCTGAAAGTGAAACAGAAATGGATTACATTCCACCACAGAAACATATGATACCCTGAAGAAACTATTACTTCCGTGGAAGTACAATGATTTTAAGTGGAAAATTTGTGCTGATTTGAAAGTCATTTCTATTCTGCTGGAAATGCAACAAGGTTACACGAAATATCCATGCTTTGTCTGTGAATGGGACAGTCGTGCAAAAGATAAACATTATTGTGTGCAAACGTGGCCTTCTCGGAAGTCTCTAGAACCTGGTTATAAAAATGTAATTAACCAACCTCTTCTAGCATCAGTGAATATATTACTCCCACCACTCCATATCAAGTTGGGATTGATAAAAAATTTCGTGCAAGTTCTTAATCGGGACGGTAAAGCATTTGCGTTTATCCGAAACTTGTTCCCATCAATATAGGATGTCAAAATAAAAGAGGGAGTATTGTAGGTCCAGATACTCGGAAAATCCTGAAAAATAACCAGTTTGAAAGTATTCTTACGGCGGTAGAAAAAGGCGTATGGCTTTCATTCAAGGACGTTGTGCATAATTTCATAGGGAATAACAAAGCTACAAATTACAAGTGTATAGTTCAAAATATCGTAACAATTTTAAAAAGCTAAATTGTCACATATCATTAAAGCTTCATTTCTTGCACTCTCACATTGACTTTTTCCCAGATAACATAGAAGCAATTAGCGACGAGCATGGTGAACGATTTCACCAACAAATTTCCGCTATGGAGTCTCGTTATCGATCGCAATGGAATGCAGCATTGCTTGCCGATTACTGTTGATTCATCAAGAAAGAAGATACTGAACATAAATATAAATGCAAAAATAGGTACTAATGTACTCAAATTAATACAGTCAAATTTTGTTCAGCTACGTAAAATGTGTGTAAAATATGTGTAAAATGTGTATAACCCTCTAAGCGTGTGGAACGTAATATTCCGTTCACTAAGCTCTAGGTTTCACTGTAATATATGCAATGTTTAAGATAATATAATTCTATGGATTTAATGAATTTTCAAAACATTGAAGAATGATTAATACTCTCAAGGGTTACATTTATATTTGTAATTAAGTTTTATGTATAATGCTGAAAGAATCATATTTTTTTAGCATTTAAAACAAAATGAAGAGAAAACAACATTACAATTTTACCCTTTTTCAAAACGCTCAGAGGGATAAACAGTGTACAAGTATACTGCTGGTAAATTTAATATTTATGTATTGTCATTATGCAATATTGTACGATCTCCTAAATTGTGACATATCGTAATAACCTATAAATACTTATCCTTCGTTTTAAAAAAAATAAGAACCAAGTAAAAATTTCTAATTTATTTTTATTTACTCAAGAGTGTATATAATGGGAATATTAGCTTTAAATTAAAAAAATAAATAAAAAGTCTTATTTTTTGTTTATCAGTGTAATTAGAACATAAGGAAAAACACTAAGCTAAAATAATCGCCTGATGGCTCCCCTTCCGACCCTCAAATTTAAATTTATATCTTAATTTGCTAAGTTAAAATTTGTTCATTAGTAAAAAATTGCAATTATTTCCTTTCATTTTCGCAAAATAAATGGAAAGATAGGCCGGAAAACAGATCTTTTTATAGTTCAGTTTTTAATGAAAGTCAATACCTGTCTGATTTTAAGTCGTTTTTTTTTTTTTTTTCCACTGGCGCGTCACATTTTTTCAAAAATACTTCTAATGAAATAGTATTTCGACGAAGAAAAACAGACTTCTAAAAATGTTTCAAACAGGTGGCGTTTGTGTAGGAGAATTGTATCAGTTCGTCTGCCTAGTCACATTTTCGCTTAGTCATGTACAAGTGGTGCTATATTAGCACGGCTGTACGCTGGAAAGTGCTGAGCCGTGGACGCGATATTAACAGTATTTCGTTAGAGGTCCTAATCTTTGCATCGCTACTCTGGTTTATTTAATTACTTCTGTGAAGACTCTACAGAACCAACCAACTGAAGAAAAAACAGCGATCTTTTGATGAGAGATATTTGTGGATTTTAAGTCATATATCGGTAAACAATTAAAATATCAAAATTATGAGTCTTAGGTGCATCAGGGGAGGCCTTGTACTACCTAAATCGCAATTTTCAGGCTTCTAGGTGAGCTAGATTTCACTAGCCAGACAGAAAGACACACACAGACACACAAAGCGATTTTGTCTTGTATTAGTATAGATTATACTGAATTCGATCTGAAACACTGATTACAGAATTTAAAATGATACATTATCTTAAAAAGGTTTTCGGAAAAAATAAATTTTTTAGAGAACACTTCTTAATTAAGACAGTTAAGAAAAATTGGAAGCAATACTTAAAAAATCGTGAAATATTCAGCAAGCTTTCAGCTGAAGCAGAACTTTAAAATAAAGTTGTATGGAGTTATAATAAAATTCTTTTCACTAAGTGTTATGCACGTTTTATTCTATAAAATAATTCAAATATGTATAATAACATTTTTCTGGTAAATATTCGGACAGACCATAAGTGACCTTATATATTTAAAAAATATATATCCATTGAATGATGTGGGAATTAAATACATATTTTGTATTTAAATTGTTAATATCAAAGATTTTATCAGATATATAAAATAGTTTCTTTTAACCTAAAAATGCATGCTTGTTAAAAAAATTTTTTGAATAAAATAAACACTGCATTCGATATTAATTTTTTTAATAAAAATAATGAGAAAGTAATTTGCATCAACTTATAAAATAAATATATAAATATATACACATAAAATAATTTCAAATTTTGGCGACAAAACAGACAAGACGGCTTTAAAAATGTAAATTTAAGTTGTTTCATTATATTAAGCAATTCTCAATGCACAAAAACAAAGAAAAGGAAGGCATACATTCTAAAAATAACTTCATTAAGATCGATATATGAAGGATTATGGAGTTTAATATCGAAGGAGCTAATTTAAAAGGATTAAGTTATCACGCTCATTATTAGTGTTCTACTTTTTGTACTTTTTTTATACCTTATAAAATACAATATGCACTGTTTCAGAAAAATAAAGAAAAATACATTGTGTTTTTAATGAGATTTAGAGTTATCAAGTGGTTTTCTCTTTTATAATACGCAAATAAATAATAATAAAAAAAACATATTTTAATTTAAATACATGTAAATATTAAAAAGGGTTTGAAAAATTAAATCCCAAAGAACGTCGTGTTTTATTATTATTATTATTATTATTATTATTATTATTATTATTATTATTATTATTAAAAGATTATTTGAAACTAAAATGTTAAACTCTAAAGAAATAGAACAGCGTCCAAAAAATAACTAATTGAGAATTTTTTCTATGATGTCTCATGAGTCATAAACACAATACCGGTACTATTAAGGCATATAGGCATAGACTACACACTAACACACACACGCACAAAAACACACACACACACACACACACACACACATATATATATATATATATATATATATAATTCAAAATTCATGTTTCTATTTAAAATGTAAAAATTTGCCAAAACAAGTATAAGTATTTTAAACTTTGTATTAGTATTTTACTAACCAGTATTTATTTTATAAACTAGTATTAGTATTATAAACTAGTATAGTATTTTATGAACTAGGATTAGTATTTTATAAATATCAGACCTACTTGTAAAAGTTTCTAGAGGAGAAGATACAGCCCTATTATATTGCTTTTCGAGAAATTGAAAAGTATTATTGGCCAAAAATTTTAAGTCATCATCAGATGTATATTTGGTAACATATACAAAACATTGTTGCATTAGTTTTCGGCACTTACAAGGAAGGTCTCCTTAAAGAGCATACTCAGAAAGTTTTGAAAAAATGCTAATGAAGCTACACATGTATGTAATAAAAGAACAGTAAAATTTAGCTGCGGAATCCCAGTAGAAAAACTGCAAAGAAATAAAATATATTCGAGTATCTGGCGCTAAAACACACTCTTTGGCTAGCCACATTTTTCCTTCACCAAACGCCAACGATTTTAATGCATTTTAAATTGCTTGGAAAATGGTTATTCGAATGCGCATTATTTAATGAATTGAAACTTAAACGATGAAATATTTATTATTTTTTGTATAATATATACAAGCTACTTGTTATTGCAGTATTTTTTTTTTTTTTTTTTTTTTTGCCACTGAAAAAATATGCTCTATGTTTTGGAAGCTGCAAATATCTATTTTATGTTATAGCGAAACTGGCATTTGAGTTATGTGTATTACTGAATTATTGAATCTGTATCTTTATTTTCACTTTCAGTTAACAATCGAAATTTTAAAAATATATGAATCTGTAAGGCATATTAAAGTAAGCGAAGAGTTTGGAGAAATTCTTGTTATGAGACCTGTCTATGAGATTTTTTGTAAAATTTGAAAGCGTAAAATTGTCATAAACTTAAAAATATATACTAATGGGATAATTCTATGGCTCATGATACCATACCTCTTGTTCAGTCTCATTTTATTTCGCGTTCAACATTTTCAACTCTCTGTACGTTTGCATTAATATTAACTTAAAATATTTTAAAAATCAGATTAAATAAATCACTCACGTTTTTTTCTCTATTTATTACCGATTGAATAAAATTTTGCACATTGTTTTATTCTCCATTCCACGATTTTTTCTAATTTAAATGGCTTCAACGGTTGTACAAGTAATTTTTAAATGTATTTTAAAAGGAAAAACCCGATGACAAACGGATTCGTTATACATTTCTATATCGAAGAAGCCGTTGTTTCTATAGCGACAAAAGCTTTCTTGACTTGACAATGTTCAGAATCAGGCTTATTTTTTAACTTGAAACAATTTTAATCAATTTAAGTTTTGTTTTAAATCATAAAATACAATCGTTAAATTCCATTATATATACATATAAAAGTGTACACAAAATTGTAGTTATAAAGATTTATTTATTATGTAAGTTAAGCATGCATAAACAAGTTCAGTATGAAAAAGTTTTTCCTTAAAGAGTACCGTAATTTCCGGTGTTTAATCCGCGGATCAAATAATTCTGTTTCAACTCAGAAATTTTATTCAATAATTGAAGTCAAATAATTACTCCAGTCAGTTACATTTTATAAAATAAAATTTCTGGTTCGAAACATGATTGTTTGATTCACTGATTATACGCCGGAAATTGCGGTTTTTTTTTATAAAAGCGTATTTTTTAATTTCATTCCGTCGCCAACCAGTGATAAATTGCCAAATAAACGAAATTCTCATATTTTTTTTTACGGACGTTATATCGAGGTTCCGCAGAAATTTTTTTATAGACGTATATCTCCTCATAAGAAGAACATTCTGCAATTTTTTCAAAAAATTCTGAGTATGCGCTTATGGAGACCTTCCTTGTTATTCAATTAATGTAAAGGAAAACGACCTATTATTCTGAAGATTTTTTTATTTTAATAATACAATTGACCTATTTCATAAAAGTCAGAAATTGCAAAACATTTTTAAAACTCAAACGAACATACTTAAATTCGAAAATCAAAAGTTTATTTCGGTCAATATGTTACATATGTGTTTAGTATAAAATATGATAAATTTTAATTTTAATATGGCCAGAAGTTTTTACAAAATTATCAAATCTCCAAAATGACTGTTATGATAAAATGATTTAAAAGTTGAATATTCGTTACGATAAACATAGCAATACTTAAGAATAGTTTTAATCTCAAAATTTCTTCTTAAGTAAAATGTAAGGCGTTTCATCTAAACATCGTTACATGCCATTTTCTCCCCATAAGCATCCTCATACCGTTATTCAATGTCATTACATGTAAGCAATCACAATTATGTCGTTTTTGGAATGTTGTTTCATCTAAATTTTTACAGTAAGTGCTTCTTAATTTAAGGGGGAAATATATTTTTTTCTGTTGATACATAGATGTGCCTAACCATTTAAATCACTTAATGAATTTTCATACTTATCATCACTCATTTTAAAATACGGTTACATTTTAAAATGTTAAAAATTTCTTCACTCTACTTTCCTACCCTCTAATCTCATTTCTCTTTTCTCCTCTGCGGGATTGAAAATAATGTGATGAAAATATAATGTCGGTTAAACTGCTGACAAATCCTCTTCAGTAGAGCACTTAAATTCCCAAAAGGCACGTTCGGCCATCCCTTACAAAGAGAACATAGTATTTTTTTATTATATATATACATATATATTAGCTTAATCGCTACTCTTAGTAAAGTCGTCATCTAATATCCTAAGTTATAACACTATCATATCAACTCATATCTTTATAAACATATCTTTGTTTGTAGAATATTTATTACCATTATTTTACAGTTCTATAAATATATAATAATAGTAACTTCAATCCAGTAAATATTTCTATTCGTTCCTCGAAAAAGTCTTTGATTTGAATGGTTTTGTCCTGGGTGTCCTTTTTTTTTCTCTACGTATTATCGTTATTATTTTTCCATCATGCTTTATTATTTTTTTTATTGAGTTTAAGTTAATATAAATGTTTTTTTTTTCAAAAGTGTATGGTCTTTTGATTTATTATAATTTATGAAACTACTGCAAAATTATAGATATTTCTAATATATACAATTGGATAAATTTAATAATTTTTGTTTTAATTCTTAGAGTGATTGTAATTGCTACTGATTGCTCGTGCTAAGATGTGATTTTGATTCTCCAATTTTAACAACTGCTGTTTTTACATTTATGACTATGATAAAGTGTTAGAATATGATTAAGCTTTTGTATCTTTTTAGAAATTGTTTTTCTTTATTATTTATAAAAAAAATTATTTATAATGGCAAAATATTTTAAAATAATTTATTCAATCAGTGGAAAATTTTAGATAAATTTCTCTATTTAACATTTTGTTTTACACTTGTAATTAATTTATATATAACATTTCACTTTAAGATTTACAAATATTCCAGTACGTGATATGTAAAAAAATATATAGATCACATCAAGGGCTGTTCAAAATATATCGTAAGCATCATTGTCTGTGGAAGTGAATTCATTATAGGTGGTTTAAATTGTGGAATGAATTTTCGAGTTAAAATATAATTAACGTTGTTTGTAGGTATTTCTAGAATATAAATAAATTCATATACAGGGGTTACGCAAAAAACTAGATGCATTGATGTATTTTGATGATAGTCGAGGAAACTTGGGTTTAATGGTGGAATTTCAGTAATAAATTGATTTTTTTAATATAAAATCAATCTTTATGTTTTTGGATTATTTATTTTATATCATGTGTGTGCCCCTTTGTTTAAATTGAATATTTTATTTAAAAAAATGTTAGGGCTTATATAAAAAAGAAGTTACATTTTTACTCAAATTACCAATTTATATTCAACTTAGTCAGACTGAAAATATATAATATTTAACTTTAATATTTAGAAATATGGAATTTTTCGAAGCTATTTAACAAGTTCGGGAATATTTATGCAGCATTTTATAACGATTATTTTCATATCTGTAATATAAAAAATATCTGTAATATAACTGTTTCCATTCACTTTCTATATTAAATTTTCATAAATTATAGGCATATTTTTCCGCTGATATGTTATTTTTATTCTGAATTTTTACACTATAGGAGAGATTTCAGGACGTACACATCAGGTAGATTTTCGAAAACGAAAAAAGAAAATAAAGAGCCCTATTTTATACACTGGAGACACTTTAATCATTGCACATATAAATCTGCTTATTGGAACAATTTTGCATACCGAATTTGTTAATGCACATGAAAGTAACACTTTAAAATAACATTAATATTCACCACATTGTGTACTACCCCTAGTACATTGTGAATCGTTGCAGATGTTTTATGTGTTTCACTGATGACAATCGCATTAAGAAATCAGTTAAATGACATGTTTATGCGTGCATTTCTGAGCACCTATGCAACAATATCCACATAGGAGAACATCTTAAAGTGTGGAAAACTTATAAATTGACTTATTGCTGAGCCAAGCTTTAAAGAGTGATCATGTGAATAAGAGATCTGGCTAACACGAGTCTATTCTTGATGATAGAAAAGTCAATAATGCAAGGGAAGTCCCCCTAGTTTTCGGTTTGTAGGAGATGAAGATGAGAATTCTGGTAGTTTCATATTTATTTGTCTCCAAGATTATAAAAAAAATTGCTACTTATGTGGTAATAAAACATAAAATTTGTAGCTCTCTCTTCAATGAAGATGATAACTTTAATATATAAAAACAGGTTATGATAGTTCAGATCTTTTAATGTGTAATGTTTTTATTACTTACCCATCATACATAGTATAGGGTAAATCTTATAATCGTTTTGAAAATCGAAAGACATTTTTTTGAAGGAATTACACTTTTCAGACATTGGAGAATCCGAAAAACATATTTTTAGAAAAAAAAATGGTCGCCCATCTGTCTGTGTGTCTCTGTGTGTGTGTGTGTCTATATGTGGCTTTAAACACTCTATCTTCGTAACAAATTGCGATAGAGACTTGAAATTGGGCATGTGCTTAGTATGTAATAATGGAGAAAAGCTTATTGAATTTCAGTAACCTCGATTATCCGGAATTTTTTTTTCGGACTCTCGAAATATTCGTTCTAATAAAAGGTATATAAAATGTTTCGAAATCGTTTATTTTAAGAAGTGGATATAAAACACAATAAAGAAACAAAAAATTTGCACGAAGAATGAAGTCGATCGGATAATGAGTAGCCGAGATATTTGTAATTATATTTTCTACACTCTTCGATTTTTCATAACCCTGTATTTTATTCAAATTGCAATTCAAATATATATTTTAATTGGAAATTAGACGCTTCGTCCGACGCAATAAACTGTTAGTTAATATGATTATTATTTTTGGAGTTATAAGGATGTTTCATTTACGCCATTCAGTAATAGAGCATTTAAAGTTTATGAATTCATCAAGCCAGGATTTTATTCGAATTGCAATGCATTTTATAAATAGTTTACACATGTTTTACTTTCATATTTTATATTATGCATATAAATGATGGGTAAGTATTACGATGGCTCCCTAACGACTAGTTTATAAAATACATTATCAATCAATTTTAAACAGTATGAAAAATAAATAACGAGAGTGGAAAAAATATTTCATTTCTTGATTCAACAGAAACATTTCTGGGAGGGTATCGTCTTTTTTGAAAGACACTGCATTCCGATAATTAAAAATATGCAAAAAGGCATTTTACTCCATCCATTTCCTTTCAATTTATTCAGAGTTGCGATATTTAAATTCATTTTTCTTAGATTATATATTTTTGTCTCCTTCTAATCCAATGCTTCCCTGTTTTCGGAATAGTCTATTTTTAGCAGCATGACAAGGTCCGTCTTTGAAGACAGTTCAAACAGTATATGTGTTGTTAGAAATATAAAAGTGCATCTTGCCCCTTTTTATGCGTGCTTCAAATTGTGTGGATTATAATTTGAATTGCGAAACTTAAAAATATCCAGTTTGAGCTGATATAGGAATTATTTTGCTTCATTTTATATATTTTATAATTAAAGTAATGATTTCGTAGGAAATATATTACGAAAGAATGTTTTTAAACAAAAGGAACTGGATTGAATTTTTTTAATAAGAAAAGATATTTAAGAGTTTTATCTAAATTTCTTACTTAATTATTATTTTACATTTTCTTTCTGCTATTTTACATGAAAGACCATTATTATGACTTTAGAACGGTATACACGTTTTGTAACAACACAATTCGTCTCGAAAATTACTTTATACATCGCCTTTATACTGCTGCAAAGTCGCAATACTTTATGTTAATTAAGGTAATAATTTAAGAAATTTTGTTTATATGATTGTTTTTTGAAAAAAACATCTGAATAATATTTTTCAACATTTTAAAAACTTTTATTCAAATAAAGAGTTTACAATTATCTTCAAAATATTGATCCAGTAACTAACCTTTCAAAAAAATAAATTTCCCTCTTTAAAGCAATTCAATCTCAAAATAATTTTCAATGAATTAGTAGTTTATTAATATATATACTTGTTCTTTCTTTTACTCTCATTCAAGAATGAAGGTCTATTTAAAGACAAAAAAAATCAATTTTTAAAATTTGCTGGTTGATTTTATTAAACATAATTTACGAATGTTATATAAATTTTACAAATTTTACAAAGTAAATATTAAAATGAAAATATATTATTCAAAATGATAAATTTTATACAATGCCATGTTTTAGCATATTTTTTAAATATTTTTTTTCTAAATTGCGTTGACCATTTATATTTATATCTAACATAATTGAAATTAGTTACTTTACAATAGGTAAAAAATATACCTTTTATTCCAATTAAATCCGATATAAAATTTCAGACTATTACCAAAAAAGAATTAAAAGAAACGGTAAAAGAAAATATCAATAAAAGTTCTTCTTCATTCCTTTGATAAAAGTAATTTAATTAGATCACAAGTACTTCTTCAACTCTCTAGAGGTTTCCTATTGCTTTTTCAGTTAAATATATTTTTTTTCTTTTCTTACTGTTTCGTTAAGAAAAACATCTATTATTTTATAAGGTAAAGATTCACTAATAATACACATTGCATTCTCAGCTAAACAAAAAATGAACTTGAAACCGAATAAATAGAAACTTATTTATTGTTGCAATATCCAATATCTCAACAAAGTTAAGGAGAAAAAGAAAAAATAATGTTACGCATATTTTAAAACAAAAATTCGTTTTTTAAGAACTTTACATTAGCTGTATAAACAGAAAATTAATGATAATAGCTGATTTCTTGAAAAACCTTTACCACATTTTAAAATATGTAAATTAAATAATCTTTTAATTTACTTAGATTGTTTATCTTGCATTTATTACATATACCTTAATTAGGAGTTAATAGTTTTACATATAAATTTTAAACCTCTATCAATTGATAACCATTAAAGTTAAATGTTTATTTCAGCTATCTTATATTTGGGACACTATTCCAGTTTATGTGTTGCAAAGTATAAGAAATTTTCAAAATGCTGTATATGAATAGATACGTAGGCAAATCTGGGTGGCTTAAGTTAGTAATTGAAGTTAAGTTTATTTGGGGCACATATATAAAGTACATTTTTGTCTCACGTTAGAAGGATGTGGAGTATCAAAAGCCATACGCAGTTTATTATAATAATAGACGTGCTCAAAAAACAATATACTTATTATAAAAATGCTAAAAAAAGGAGAAACATTATATTTGTACAAAGTTCTTAATACTAAATTTTATTAAATTTACGGTGTTCAGTTTTAATCGGTTAAAAATATTAATCTTGAAATTTAAAAGAAACTGTTTAACGTCCCCTAAAAAATGTAACGGGTTGTGCAATAACAATAAATATATATTTTTTTATTTTCACTTCCATTACATCATCTGCAACGGAAAATAATCACATAGTCAGTTTATTATAATAATAGACGTGCTCAAAAAACTATATACTTATTATAAAAATGCTAAAAAAAGGAGAAAACATTATATTTGTACAAAGTTCTTAATACTAAATTTTATTAAATTTACGGTGTTCAGTTTCAATCGGTTAAAAATATTAATCTTGAAATTTAAAAGAAACTGTTTAACGTCCCCTAAAAAATGTAACGGGTTCTGCAATAACAATAAATATATTTTTTTTTATTTTCACTTCCATTACATCATCTGCAACGGAAAATAATCACATAGTCATTTTTTTTTTAAATATTGAGCTCTTACAAAAAATATAGTAGTTCACATTTTTTTCCCTTTTATACCATTTTAGTATTATAACGCTAACGCTAGAACAGTCAGGACTTTTATTTTTTATTGTTTCTATGGAAGAGAAGATCAAAATTAATGTTGACACCCGATTTAAATTTCTCCAGTTTCAGGGTGAGTTTGTTTGGAATATTAGGGTCGTCTGCAAACATATGAAAATATCGATGTTCAGCATCAGAGTTTATACTGCTCCCAAAATCGGTATGAGTAAAGTCACTAAAGATCAAATTATAATAATATTTCCTACAAAGTTACTCAAGTTACTCCGACAACTCAAGCAAACCCTGGTTTAGTGATCTTTGATTTCTTTTTTCAAATTTGAGCTCTTGTGTTTTGAGCGTACTATTTTAAATTTCACCTGCTAATATTTTGAAGAACCACATTTTATAAAATTTAAGTTCTTAGCATACGATTTAAAATCAGTCAGTTTGTGACAAGGATCCGACTCATTGTGATTCACATTTAAAGGAAGATATTCAAATATCTTCGTATTTTCATTCTTCCGGTATTAGTATAATTTATTCAACATTTTTTATTTAGGTTGACCAAAAGGATATTCATTTCTTATACAACAAGACAGAAATATATAGAAGATTTGTTTATCAAAAATTTGTCATTATTTCTCCCCCAATTTTAATTTCATGACATGGTGAACATGTTTAGTATACTTTCTCTGAATGACGTAAAATATCTGTGGTTTATTGCTTCTATTATAAAATTATCATAACAAAATTTATTATGTACAATCATCCTTTAATTGTGACTCAATAATACAAGAACTGCCCAAACTCTGCACAACCAGATTCCTCGCCTGAACTACATAAAACATTCCCAAACAACTATACCTCTAAGAACAACAGTTTTCAAGAAAAATGTGAAAGAAAAGTATAACGTCATATCCGGTGCAAGAATTTATTTTATTGGATACATGAACATCGATATATTCACAATTGAAATACAAAAGTCCTTCCGGCCTGTACCGGGAGGAAAAGGTAGCTTTCCTACATCTTCGTTTTAAAATTTTAGTTAATGTTACACGAAAACAGCAAGTTAAAATGAAAAGAAACGTTTACAAAACATTCGTTAATACTGAATTTGAATAAGAAATTCGCCAAATTATTGAGCAATAGCCAAATTGGCTTCATTTATGAAGACTTATTTTGGTCGCCAAATTTGGCGATATTTCGCCAAATGTCGCCAATGTTGCCAATTTTGTCGCTAATGTCGCCAATTTTTGCGCTAACGGATATGAATATATAGATTTATGCGTATGATTGGGAAAATTATTACAACAATGAAAGAAAATAATTTGCGAGTAATCGCGTTAATGTGCTGTTTTGTTTCAAAATGTCAGACACCCTAGAATTTCAAACTGCCCTATCTCAGCCATTTTTTAAGATAGAGGTAAACCAAAAAATGCTCTGGAATCATTGTATCAAGGCCTAACACGTAATTAAAAAATAAATTTAAATTTTTAATTGTTTTGTATATTTATTTTAGTTTAAAATTTTTAAATGGCCGCCATCTTGAAACAAAATGGCGGACCAAGCTGGCCAACGAACTCGGTCGAGACATTGATTAGCTTAATACGCACAATTAGTTTCATCAAAATTGATTTATAAATACGAGCGTTATCGCATGACATAGGTCAGATATATATATATATATATGGATATATCTATATATATATAAATCAACATTTGAACGGAGAGTGGTTTTGGGGTCTGGGAGTCATGATCGGTGAAAATATATCGGCATTTTCCGGAACTGCTTTCCTCCGAACGGCTGCAATAGGTAGCTTTATACTTTTTTGTATTGAAAGCTACCTAATATTCACAAACGGAATACATTATTACCATGCAAAGATTAACGGTAGTTACTAAATGCAACCTTTTAAATGGGATTCAAACGACGGTTTGACATCATTCCACAGCGCGCGCGTGCATGCCTCGTATGCGCGGTGGCTAATTTTCGAACCTTCATCTGCAAACATATGCAAATACCAATGTTCATGTTTGTTTGTCATGTTTTTTTCTTGAACTGAATATGACGCTATACTTTTATTTCGAAAAGTAAGGGCCGTGGATGTATAGCTTTTTTGGGCATTATTTATGTTCTCCAAAAGAGGAATATGGAATACTGATAAGAATTTGTATGGTATTGCTGGGACACCCTGTATAAGTTCTCCAAAATTATTTTTTCACAATTCCTTAATTAGAAGGAAAATCATGTAATATTTTCACCACATGGTACTGCTTTAAAAAATCCAAATAACAATAAAATGCTTAAGTTCAATCTTTCAGGTTCTAATATTCTATAAAAATTTAGAAGTATTTTTATTATGACTATTTACATTTTTATTTCACTAGATGAAACGTTTATACTATCATATTTTAAATAAATTTCAATGTTTAATATCAAACAACTATGGTTCATATATAACAAAATTTTATTAATTAACTTTCTTTAAAATTTTCTCGTATGAAGAATATGCTTTAATGATTGAATAAAATACTGCATATCAAATGATGAAAGAATTGGCTTATAAAAAAAAGGATTACAACATAGTAGAAAATCTCATTCCATACTTTCGAAAGAATACATTGTTATATTCCAAAAAAAAAAAAAAAAAAAAAAAAAAAAAAGAACTGTAGTTCTTCTAGGATGTTTAAGAATGTGCAATTCTTTTCCAGCTTTTTCTGTGCTTTTTCCATTTTTATTTTGTCTTCCAAAAATGTTTTTTTCACATTCAAAAATAGTGCGTTGTTGTCAAAAATATTGCGATGCATTTCCAGATGAATGCATAATTGAATAAAGCTGATACTAATTTTCTACAATGTTTCATAAGGATGAATAAGATAAAAGGTATCATTATAAGAATTAAAAGAATGTAACACTAAAAAAATGTGAGCTAAAAAAAAAGTTTTAGTATTTTCTTAAAATTTTCTTTTTTTATCCTTTTTAATTAAAATATTAAATACATTAATAAAAGATGTTTCAACTATTGAGTAAAATTTATCCATCTGTGTTTTCTTTATTTTGTTTGTATATTTTTTAAAACAGTCAGTAACATAAACTGCAATAAATAAATCCTGCGAAGGAATGAATTAAAATGAATTAAAATATGATTTTTGAATATTATGATTTAGATTAAATCATTTAAGAAAAAGAAGTTTCTAAATAAAATTTTCGTATTTTATGGACACATAATTAAAAGTGCTGCAACACACAAACAAACTTAATTAGTTTAAGTTTAACCCAATGATACGGTTGGTAAAATAATCATACGAGTTGTAATTTTTCAAACTGAGTTCCAGACCGCGTTTAAAAACCAGGACCTTAGCTTAGTCTGTCAATGCTCTTTCAGCCAAGCTATTCCTGTACATATCCGGTGGACACATTTCATTCAATATATTTTGTCAATAATATATTATCGGTTATCTGAAACAGTTCAACAAAATAAACCGCGAGTAAAATATAATAATAAATAAATAAAAATAAATAAATTTTACGTAATTACAGATAATTATTTTAACACAATCATACTGATTGGTAAATAGTATTGTATGGTAATCTCTTTTATTTATTTAGCAATTAGTATGATTGGGTTAAAATAATTATGATCAATTACGTATCCAATGTTTTTTAGAGTTCGTTTTCTGCAGTTTATTCTCTATAAATGTTTCAGATAACCGTCCATATGTTATTTCCAAAAGGCTATCTGGGTGAAATATGTCCGCCGGATTTGTCCAGAATAGCTTAGTTGGAAGATCCTTGGAACCTTAAGCCAATCTTTTTCCCTTAGTTGGAAAATTTACAGATCGTATGATTTATTTACCAATTAGTATGACTGTGTTAAAAATAATTAAGTGTAGTTACGTATCCACGTTCACTGTAGTTGCTTTACCTGTGTTTTATTCTATTTAACTTTTTCAGGTAACAGACCAGATGTCAATGCTAAAAGTTGACTGAAAGAAATGTATCAGCTGAATTTGCTGTTTAGTTGGAAGTTCTTTTGCAGCCTTAGCCAAGTGATCGAAGCCCGTGCCTGGAAACTTTATCACTCATTTGAAGAAATTAAAACTTAACATGAACAAACAGTTCCTATTTTTTCATAAAAACGGGTTATTAATAACTGTAATGCTTGTTGGGGTATTTAGTAGAGAGCTATTCTTTTTTCGATATTACTTTTTCTTTGTGTTCTACTTTTCCGTTTTTTTTTTTTTTATTGTTTTCCAAAAAATCCGTTTGAAGTTTTGGAAAAGCCGACTTATTGTTTTGCTAAAAATAATTATTTTCAAGTGAATGCATAATGTAATAAAACTGATCCTAATTTTCTACAATGATTCACAAGGATGAATAAAATAAAATATGTCATTATATATATAAAAAAAAGATACGAATTATAAAATTTAAAACTTATAACTGTGAAAAAATATTTCATAAAAACTATTTAAAACATTCCTTTGTTAGACTTTTGACTCAAAATAATAAATGTATTACGTAATACAGCGTTAACGATTAAATATAATTATGAAGTTATTACGATATAATTTTTTCAATTATTATTTTTTCTTTTTAAAAATAGGTTTATTTATTTGCCAGTTTAAAAATATTAACTATCAACTGATCAATCTGTTCCCTTAAAAATACGAACAAGTTGGAAATTGTACGTCCAACGTGACAAATGAGGTGCGTTCGTACTATAGCTAGTTATATAAATATTCAGATCTAGATGATTTTTAATTCTGTGAAATGAATTATATCGTCTGCAGATTAGTTTCTGTAATAAAATAAGTATCTCGGTCGCTTGCCGATGAAACTTCCGAAGCTCCTATAACAAAAAAGCACCGATTTAAAAAAAAAAAATTCAAATTTCTTAATAAATATTTTTATAAATATCTCCTAAAATTTTGATTCGATTTTAATAAAATTTGAAATTTCGCGACAAAATTCTGCAAAGATAATATATCTTAAATTTTAAACCATTCGGTTGGGTAGTTTTTGCGTTGTTATATGCGAACGGACGGCCGGCCGGACAGACAGACGGACGGACGGACAGACAGACGGACGGACGGATGGACAGACGGACGGACAAAGCAACGACAACAGGTGCTACGTATTTATATAATTACGAACGCACCTAAAAAGAAAGGATTGCGATGCATTTATAAAAACTATTTCCATTATTTCAAAAGAATTGGTTGTTATATTCAAAGTAAAAAGAATAGAGAAGAAAAAAAGAAACTTGAATACGTCTTGATGTATTTAAGTGTGCTATTCTTATTTCTCGATAGTCTTTTACTTTGCGTTTTCTATTTTCATTTTTCTTTCCCAAAAAAGGCTTTTCGCTTTGAAAACCATTGCGCTGTTGAAAATAATTCTTTTCAGATGATTCCACAAATGAATAAATCTGATGCTAATTTTCTACAACGATACACAACGAGATGAAAAAAAAATATTATTATATACAAGAGAAGACTGCATTACATAACTCAGAGAAAATAAAGTATTTTATTAATACATTAGAAAAATGTATTTTTTAGACTTTTCAATAAAGAGATATAACATTTCGTATTAAGATTTGGGTCAAATACACCAATTTATGTTTTATAGTTTTTAATTGTTTATTTATTTATTTATTAATAAAGATCAGAAGCATCATGTGTAACATATGAATCGCACGAAAATTTTTATTAAGAATCTTAATATAGAGGATTGTATTGATCAAATTTTTCATTGATTTCTAAATGAAAATTTAGAATTTAGATAAAACAATTTAGTGAATAATCGCTTCACATTCCATGTACTGGAAAGGAAAATTTTCTGTTAAGTATCTGTGGTGCGACATACTTAATTTTCTTATAAATTTTAGTTTTTTCTTCATCATATCGATTTTCCGGATAAAAGTGTAAAATAAACGTGCTCTTCTTACCTGGATTCATCATCGCGCAGGTGTAATATCCACTTTCACGCCTTTTTAACTTTCTTTTATTAATATAGATATACTTGCTCTTTCTTTTATTCTCATTCGAGAATGAAGGTCTATTTAAAGACCAAAAAAAAATCTATTTTTAAAATTTGCTGGTTGATTTTATTAAACATAATTTACAAATGTTATATAAATTTTACAAATTTTACAAATGAAATATTAAAATGAAAATATATTATTTAAAATGATAAATTGTATACAATACCATGTTTTAGATTATTTTTTAAATATTTTTTTCTAAATCGCGTTGACCGTTTATATTTATACCTAACATAATTGAAGTTAGTTACTTTTCAATAAGGGAAAAATATACCTTTTATTCCAATTAAATCCGATATAGAACTTCAGACTATTACCAAAAAAGAATTAAAAGAAACGGTAAAAGAAAATATCAATAAAAGTTCTTCATTCCTTTGATAAAAGTAATTTAATTAGATCACAAGTACTTCTTCAATTCTCTAGAGGTTTCCTATTGCTTTTTTAGTTAAATAATTTTTCATTTTTTTTCTTTTCTTACTGTTTCGTTAAGAAAAACATCTATTCTTTTATACGGTAAAGATTCTCTAATAAGAGACATTGTATTCTCAACTAAACAGATAAATGAACTTGCAACAGAATGAATAGAAACATATTTATTGCTTCGTTATAAATTCGTTTTCTAAGAACTTTAAATTAGCTGTATAAACAGAAAATTGATGATAATAGCTGATGTCTTGAAAAACCTTTACCACATTTTAAAATGTGTAAATGAAGTAATATTTTACTTTGCAGAGATTTTTTATCTCTTATTTGTTACATATACCTTAATTAGGTGTTAACAGGGTTTCTTATAAATTTTAAACCTCTATCAATTGATAACCATTAAAGTTAAATGTTTATTTCAGCTATATTATATTTTGGACACTATTCCAGTTTATGTGTATTTTCAAAGTACAAGAAGTTTTCAAAATACTGTATATGAATTGATACATAGACAAATCTGGGTGGATTAAGTTAGTAATTGAAGTTAGGTTTATTTGGGGCAAAAATTAAGTAAATTTTGGCCACACGTTAGAAGGATGTGGAGTGTCAAAATCCATACGCAGTTTATTATAATAATACACGTGCTCAAAAAACAATATACTTATTATTAAAATGCTAGAAAACATGAGAAACCATTATATTTCTACAAAGTTCTTAACGCACAATTTTCATAAATCAACGGTGTTCAGTTTCAATCGGTTAAATATATAAATTCTGAAGTTAGTTCCCTTTTTCTTCCTTTGACATCATTTTAGTACTAGAACGCTACAACAGTCAGGACTTTTATTTTTTACTGTTTTTATGGAAGACATGTTAAAAAATAATGTTGACATACGGTTTAAGTTTCTCCAGTTTCACGATGAGTTTGTTTGGAACATTAGGGTTTTCTTCAGCATCAGAGTTTATATTTCTGCCAAAATCGATATGTGTAAAGTCTTCGTATTTTCATTCTTCCGGGATTAGTAAAATTTATTCAACAATTTTTCTTTAGGATGACCAACAGGAAATCCATTTCTTCAACTCCAAGACCGAAAAATATAGAAGATTTGCTTATAAAAAAAATTATCATTATTTCTCCGTCAACTTTAATTTCAAGACCTGGTAAGAATTTTAAGTATACTTTCTCTGAATGACGTAAAATATATGTGGTTTATGGCTTCTATTATGAAATTATCATAACAAAAATTATTATATACAATCAACTTTTAATTGTGGCTGAATAATACAGGAACTGCCCAAACTCTGCACAGCCAGATTCCTCGCCTGGGGTACATAAAACATTTCTAAACAACTATACCTCTAAAAGCCACAGTTTTCAATAAAAATGTGAAAGAAAAGTGTAACGTCATATCCAGTGCGAGATTTTTTTTTTTTTTTATTGGATACATGAACATCGGTTTATTCACGAATGGAATACAATACACAGACGGAATACATTATCACCATGCTAAGATTAACGGTATTTACTAGATGCAACCTTTTAAATGCGATTCAAACGACGGTTTTATGTCATTCCACGGGGCGCGCGTGCAGTGCATGCCTCGATATGCGCGGTGGATAATTTTCGCACATTCGTCTGCAAATATATGCAAATACCGATGTTCCTGTTTCTAATAAAGTTTTCTTTTCTTGAACTGGATATGACGTCATAGTTTTATTTCGCATTTTTCTTGAAAAGTAACGGTCGTAGAGGTTGGGCATCTTTGGGCATTATTTATGTTCTCCAAGTGAGGAATATGGCTGCTAAGAGATTGGATGGTATTAATGGGACACCCTGTATAATTTCCCCAAAATTATTTTTTCACAATTCATTAATTAAAAGGAAAATCATATAATATTTTCACCACAAGGTACTGCTTTAAAAAATCCAAATAACAATAAAATGCTTAAGTTCAATCTTTCAAGTGCTAATATTCCATAAACATTTAGCAGTATTTTTATTATGACTATTGACATTTTTATTTCACTAGATGAAACGATTATACTATCATATTTAAAATAAATTTCAATGCTTAATGTAAAACAACTATTGTTCATATATAACAAAATTTTATTAATTAACTTTCTTTAAATTTTCTCTTATAAAAAAAATATACTTTAATCATTGAATAAAATACTGAATATCAAATGATGAAAAAATTGGTTTATAAAAAAGAAAAGGATTACAACACAGTAGAAAATCTCATTCCATACATTCGAAAGAATACATTGTTATATTCCAAAAGAAAGAAAAAGAACTGAAGTTCTTCTAGGATGTTTAAGAATATGCAATTTTTTTCCAGCTTTTTCTGTGCTTTTTCCATTTTTATTTTGTCTTCCAAAAATGTTTTTTTTTCCCATTCAGAAATAGTGCGTTGTTGTCAAAACTATTGCGTTGCATTTACAGGTGAATGCATAATTGAATAAAGCTGATACTAATTTTCTACAATGTTTCATAAGGATGAATAGGATAAAATGTATCATTATAAAAATGAAAATAATATAACACTAAAAAAATGTGAGCTAAAAAGAAGTTATAGTCTTTCCTAAAAATTTCCTTTTTTTATCCTTTTTAATTAAAATATTAAATACATTAAGAAAAAATGTTTCAACGATTGAGTGAAATTTATCCATCTGTGTTTTCTTGATTTTCTTTGTATATTTTTAAAACAATCAGTAACATCAACTGCAATAAATAAGTCCTTCGGAGGAATTTATTAAAAGTATTTAAAATATGATTTTTGAAATTTGAGATTTAGATTAAAACATTTAGTAAATCACATTTTCATATTTTATGGACACAGAAATAAAATGGTTGCAACACACAAACAAACTTAATTAGTTTAACACAATGATACGGTTGGTAAAGTAGTCCTTCCAGTTGTGATTTTTAAAACTGAGTTCCACACCGCGTTTTGAAACCAGGACCTTGGCTTAGGCTGCCAATGATCTTTCAGCCAAGCTATTCCTGGACATATCCGGAGGACACATTTCATTCAATATATTTTATCAATAAAATATTCTCGGTTATCTGAAACAGTCCAACCGAAAAAACCGCAAGTAAAAATAAATAAATAAATAAATAAAAATAAACTTTACGTAATTACACATAATTATTTTAAGACAATCATACTGATTGGTAAATAGTCTCGTACGGTAATCTCTTTTATTTCTTTACCAATTTGTATGATTGGGTTAAAGAAATTCTGCGTAATTACGTATCCAATGTTTATTGGAGTTCGTTATCTGTAGTTTCTTGTGCTTAAATATTTCAGATAACCTTTCATATGTTATTGCCAAAAGGTTATCTGGATGTAATATGTCCGCCGGATTTGTCCAGAATAGCTTAGTTGAAAGATCGTTGGATCCTTAAGCCAATCTTTTTCACTTAGTTGGAAAATTTACAGATCGTATGATTTATGTACCAATTAGTATGATTGTGTTAAAAATAATTAAGTGTAGTTACGTATCCACGTTCACTGTAGTAGCTTTACCTGTGTTTTATTCTGTTTAACTTTTTCAGGTAACAGACCAGATGTCAATGCTAAAAGTTGACTGAAAGAAATGTATCAGCTGAATTTGCTGTTTAGTTGGAAGTTCTTTTGCAGCCTTAGCCAAGTGATCGAAGCCTGTGCCTGGAAACTTTATCACTCATTTGAAGAAATTAAAACTTAACATGAAGAATCAGTTCCCATTTTTCCATAAAAACGGGTTATTAATAACTGTAATGCTTGTTGGGGTATTTAGTAGAGAGCTATTCTTTATTCGAGATTCTTTTTCTTTGTGTTCAACTTTTACGTTTTTTGTTTTCCAAAAAATCCGTTTGAAGTTTTGGAAAAGCCGACTTATTGTATCGCTAAAAATAATTATTTTCAAGTGAATGCATTATGTAATAAAACTGATCCTAATTTTCTGCAATGATTCACAAGGATGAATAAAATAAATATGTCATTATAAAAAATGATTCGAATTATAAAATTTAAAACTTATAACTGAGATATCTCATATAACATAAACACTTTTTAAAACCTTCCTTTGTTAGACTTTTGACTTGAAATATTAAATGTATTACGTAATGCAGTTTTAACAATTACATATAATTATGAATGGGATTTTTAAGTTTGTAGAGACATATTTAGTCTTATTTGTGAAAAAGGTTAATTGAATTTTTGTAATTGAATTTTTGTTGCAACTTTTAATGATTATTCACTGCAATATTCAGTGAGTCATTTGATAGTCATGAATCAATTTCACATATGTTTTTCACACCTTTCGCCGCACGTGGAGATTAATTTAGGAGTAAATTAATGTTTCATCCGACAATTTCAACACAGTAAAAAACTTTATACATTTTTTGTTAAGATTAAGTTATTATAATTAAAAAATAAATAAATAAAATAAAATAAAATAAAATATAGTATTTCTTGAGGTATCCAGAGCTTTGCTATACTTTTCTCTGCGTTTTCTTTTTCTAACTTTTTTCATTTCCCCAAAAAAGCCTTTTCTCACTCAAAAGTAACGCGTTGTTGAAAAGAACTCTTTTCAGATGGATGCATAAATGAATAAAACTGACATTTGTTTTCTACGAAGATATACCTGGAAGAATAAAATGTATCATTATAAACAAGTTAAAAATGTAAAATTTAAAACTTATAACAAAAACAAAATGAAATATTTTATAAATACACTAAAATGTATGTTTGTTAGTCTCATTAGTCAGAAAATAGATAAGTTGTGGTTATATAATTATTTTCTATAAAAACGGCTGTCAGACTCGATAGTTTGTTGAAAATTTTTAAGAGTGAAGTTAAAATGAAAAAAAAATATATATATATGTGTTTTCAGAATTTCTTTCGCCACGCCGTAATAATGAAATTTGGTAAAAATTGCCGCCGTTTCGTCAAGTATTTATAAAGTCGAGTCATGACTAAAATTAAATTTAGAAGAACATACTGGAAATAAAATTTATTTTAAGATAAATGTGAGTATATATGTATTTTTTACTATTTATTGCAAAGTTTCAAATTAAAATGTTTCATTTCTGTGAAATTAACGTTTTCTTCATTATGAAAGAAAATACATTACGTCTTGAACTACATTATCATTTAGCATAAATTCACGAAATTTTCTAAGTTATAAATATTATTTCATAAATAAATTTAAAATTAAAATAACTTTACAATTTAGTTAATTTTGATAAAACAGATTATAACAATTTAATTTTTCAAGTTTTTATGTTTTTATTAATTTACTTGATGTTACAGCATATATTGAAAAATTTTGTTCAACACAAAACTGTGATGAAATTATGAAAAATTTATGCACGCATCAGTCGAATGACGCTCAGACTTTTCAACAGGCAGGCACTTTTAACGTAATGTTTTATCCCTATTATTAAATATTCTTGTAAATGGAAAAATATATATTTTCAGCACTTATTTCTCTATGATGATGAAATCTGTAACAAATTTCAGCAATTTCATCGAGTCTATAAATATTGAATGACTAAAGAAAAAATTTCGAAGAATATATTATAAATCCCTATTCTTTTATCCTAGAAACGTATGGATTTATGTTCTCTTTTTTAACAGAAAGCTTAAAAATTCAATGTTTTGTATACGAAATTATTATTATTATTATTATTATTATTATTATTGATATCATTATTAACATCAGCATTATTATTACTATTATTACTAGCTGTACCCGACCACGCGTTGCTGTGACTCAGTCAGATTAAATGGAAAAAGAAGAAAAAAGAAAGCGAACGTTTCTAATATGTTTAATTTTACAATACTTGATACTTAAAATGTATGTTTTTATATACCTACACCCAGTAAAAGGAATTGATTAAAACTACAAAACATGTTTTGTTGAGTACGTTTTGGTTGTTTTAGCAAAATTCAAGTAAAATTGAACCATTTTACTTGAATTAACAAAACATTTTTTGCTGACGATACAAAATTTTCTTTTGGAATTGCAAAAAAAAAATTTTTTTTGTTGATTCAAACAAAATTTTCATTGACCTATATTTAAACAAAAAGTTTCGTTGGGTCAACCAAATTTTTGTTGATTCAACAAAACTTTTTTCTGAGTGTATTATGCCCCACCCTCCCAATTTGCCACCGGGGCACTGTTTAAACTTTTTCCGACACCCGTCATGTGATATATCATAAGAAAAATTTTGGACCACACTTTTATATTATGAACCTCGCTTCCTCCTCCCCCAATTTGACCTACGGGGTCACCGTTTTATTATTTTCTGACACACATCATGTGATATATCTTTTGAAAATCCTTTGACTACTTTTTCATATTATGAACCTCCCTTTCCCTCCCCCCACTTTGTCTCCCGAGAAGCACTTTTTGAAATATTTCGTAAGTTTTTTTTTTTTTAATTATTATTTGTTTTTTCATTGTTTTTTAGCTCGCGTTTTTTTTCTGTTTTTAATGTCTTGCAGTTTTATATGTTTTTGTTTAAACCTTTTACTTCTTTTTCATTGCTTTTGTTCATCCAAATACCCGGCCAAATCGCTCTTTGTGTTTAGTTGTTTATTCTGTTGAGAACGAGGCTGCAGAATGCGCTCGCCTTTCTCGCAACCGTGAATCCTCAAGTCTGGCTGCAAGTTCGTCGCTCGCCAGCTTCCTTTGCACGTATTTGGGCCATTTTATGTCTGTTTCGTCCGTTCGCTGATGCCCGTTCTTCCTCAGTTAGATTTACCTATTACTCGTCACAGTGCTTCCGTTCGGCGAGTACAACGACCTAAGTTTGATCTTCTGCGAGGCATTATTTGGATGTACTAAAGCAGATCGATCGATCTGAAAAATAAGAAATAATGTTATAACAATCACATATAAAATTGCCAAACATTAAAAAAGGAAAAAACACGAACTAAAAAACAAAGAAAAAATACTAATGATATATTTCAGAAAAGTGAACCCGGGGGTGGGGGGGGACGGAAAGTGCATAATATGAAAGAGTGGTCAAAGGTCTTTCTAATGATATATTACATGATGTGTGCCGGAAAAAATTTAAAAAGAGTTCCCCGAGGTCAAATTGGGTTAGAGGGGCGATACTCATAATATGAAATAGTGGTCTAGGAGGAAATAAGGATATGCCCTGGGGTATTCCTAATTCTCGCTTTAACAAGCAAAATTCAGTAAAGTTCATGGGGTAAGCGTCAAGTGAATTTTCAGTTTTTTCAACAAATAGGAGATATATATTTTTTTCAATTTGAGATTATTTTTATGGCATATACGGCAGTTGATTTGGAAAGTTTGACTGTAGAATTAATACATATTGATCTATTTTACAATATAATCCAGCTAATACAATAGTACCAATTTTAATGAATTTTAAAACTTTATCTGAATACATAATTCATATTTTTCGTTTAATGCATTTAATTGTTGTTAGTGGACAATCTAAAAAAAAAAAATCATAATGTTCAAATAAATACGAGTTTTAGCCATGCTCTGTAAACCAGGAACCCGAGGTTGATCTTCTGCTGTACCTAAGTAGGAAGTGCAACATTTAAATTTTTTTTGTTTGTTTGAATGAACGTGGTTTTCATGGTCATTATATATCCTTCTATATATAAAAAAAAAATTATGGTTTGGAAATGGACCAATGAAAATCTGCATAGATACCGCGAAAAGTATCTGACTGGTCAAAACTTTTTGACTTTTCTTCGGGGGAATTAACATGAAAGTAGAGAATTTAGATAGGATGGGCGCTATTAGGGGGGCTACCAAGGGGAAAGGACCCGGATCTGTCGCCAAGTTTGTCGCCAACTTGGCGATATACCGCCACATTTGGCGGCCAAAAGTGGCGCCAACTTGGCGCTATTTCCAGTATTTCGCCAAATTCCCATTGACTTTCATTGAAATCCAATAGCGTTTACTCACTTGCAAAAAATCAACAAATTGAGATATTGCAATGCAACAAAAATTAATATTAGCTTATGAATACAGCTTAATTGAACTATTTACATTATTTTTAAGCACAAACACTAGCTATTTACAATATTCTTCACACTATATATACAATTGGTACTTGTTAGTTATCCTGTCGACCAAAATACTGTCGCCAAATTCATATATATTAAACGAGCAAGGGATTTTCCCGATTATTCATATATATTAAACGAGCAAAGGATTTTCCCGATTATGAATGACATAGTAAACGACTGGGAAGATTTTCACGAGACTTGCCCCCTATACTAAATCGAGCTTGAGAAAAAGATCTAGCTAGGTTCCGAATACAAGAAAATTCGTTTTTACAGAGTAAAACAAATTCAGCGCTGAAGATGTTTTTTGTTATAAATGGAAAAAATACTCAAACGATTTACACGAAACGTGTTTCCTATACTAATTCGAGCACGGGAAATCCATCTAGCTAGGTTTCGAATTCGGGAAAGGTCATTTTGATCTATTAAAACAAACTCAGCACTAAGAGTGCTTGGTTAGGGCGCGATTACGCGGGGGGTTGGTGAGCATAGCGAGCAGGGGGCCGAGCTCTCCTAGAATTTTTAAAAGAATCTCATAACACTGATGCATTCAATCTCCCATAACACTTACTTTAATGAATACTAATATCTTTCGATAGAAGATGAATAACAATATCACCAAAAGACAAGCTTACAAAACATAAACAAAAATTTAGTTTTAAATAAATATATATGTGCAGAATACACTATTAACGTGAACTATCCAAAATATCAGGATTTTAATGAACAAGATTTTCTTTGACATGCTCTGAAATACATCTTCTAGAAAAATTGTTAAAAGCAAAATCCTTATGACAGCAAAAAATTAAACTTTAATACTTTTCGATGTAACACAAAACTCTATGCATATTTTTTTTTCAAAACTTATATAACCAATTTCACATTTCTCGCAGATGTATTAATGAAAATTTAAAACTGAACGGATTATATTAAGAACGGAATAGCAAAATTTAAGGTTCATAATATAATATTTAAATAAATAATCCAAATGTGTCATTTTATTGTAGTAAATGATAAATTTTATTAATCTTATAATTACTCCCTAAAAAGCATATATGATTTGAATAACATGTTTCAAACGTTCTGAACAAATCAACCGCATTAAATTAAAAATTATTATGTTGTTTGTGATAATTATTACGGGTTAAGTGATAAGTGTGATAATTATTACGGCTAAGATAATCCCGCATTAAAAAGATATCTGCCACTCAAAAGGTTTTATTTAATAACGTTCCTTCAAGTACTCTTAGTTTTCAAGGCTTTTGAGAACATAATTTGCATTTCGGCACATTTACAATGTATAATTTTGAAAAAAAAATAATAACTAAGGTTTTTTTTTTTTTTTTTTTTTTTTTTATAATATAGGGAAACAGACGCTATTGTACATTGGAAAGAATATCTTCTATTTGTATTTTATAAAAATGTATAGATTTTAATGTATTGTCAAATATTTTCACTATTAAAAAAACAAAAACAAAAAAACAGTACATTTACATAAACAAAATAAAACTACCAACGATTTGATTCAAATTTTTTTATTTTTTTATTTGTATAGAAAAGGTTATTTTGAAAAATAAGATACACAATATAAAACAAATCTCGACGATTTATTGCAGTATGAGTATTAATGACACAAGCAATGACGTCAGCATCACTGAAACTATTCATAGCACATTCGTGTAACTTGAAGGTCTATATTCGATTTCTTGTGTCAACGTTAGATGTCGTATTAAATATTTGAGAGATTTTACTATTCGAATACAGTTTAGTAAATTTAGCATTTAATGGAAATTTAAAGAACTAATATTTCCGAATCGAATGGATGTTTCAATATTTCTTTGTAACAATTTGTAAAAATTATTATTTTTTTTTTCCGAGGAGCTATGACTGTACATGGTAAGTGTTTGCTTACTACAGTTTTTTTTCATCCATTTGACATTAATTCAGAGCAAAATAATAGAAATTTAGGATTGCAACTGATTCTTAAAAATTTTAAAAATCCTTCCGGCCTATACCGGGAAGAAAAGGTAGCTTTCACAGCCTATGTTTTTAAAAATTCAACTCATATTACTCAAACAGCCGAAGCTAAATTGTTTGGAACTCGATTATAGAAAATTCAATCCCGGTTTTTGTTAATACTGAATTTTAATGCAAATTTCAGCATAAGAATTACAGCATAACAAAAATCAGATTGTTTCAAAATGTCAACCACCCTAGAATTTCAAACTGCCATAGCTCAGCCATTTTTTAAGATAAAAACAAAACAAAAAAAAATGTTCCGGAATCCTTTTATCACGATCTAACACTTAATGGAAACAACTTTTTCAATTTATAATTCTTTATACATTGTTTAAATTTTTTTAAATAAAAAAAAATTAACTTGCCGCTATTTTGAAACAAGATGGCGCATAAAGCTGGCCAACGAACTCGGTCGAGACATTGGTATGTTCTGTACACATGATCAATCACATTCTCATCGGTTCATAAATACGAGAGTGACAGCATAACAAATATCAGATTGTTTCAAAATCTCAGCTTCCCTAGAATTTCAAACTGCCATATCTCAGCTATTATAAAAAGAATAACATCAATTAGCAGCAAAACAAAAATGGGAACAAAACTAAGTTCTCCACATAGCCGTCCTTCCACCAACGGCACGCGGCATCTCTTCAGTGGGGCTACGCGCCACGGTGCCAGGCACTAAACCCATTTAAGCTAGGGAAACCTGGCAGGTAGGGGCATGGTTGCCGGTCTCAAAAAAAAAAAAAGAAAGAAAAAAAAAGATATAGCAAAAACAAAAAAGTGTTCCAGAATCCATGTATCACGTTCTAACACTTACATGTAATACACTAACATAAACATGTTTTTACATCTTTTTGATTTTTTTAAAAAATTAAAAATTTTAACTGACCGCTATTTTGAAACAAACTGTCGGATGAAACTGGCCAACTAACTCGGTCAACACATTGGCATGTCCTATACACATACTCAGTCACATCCAAATGGGTTCATAAAAATGAGAGTTACAGTATTGCATATGTCATATATATATATATATTTATGTTTTATAAAAATTTTATTTCTCATTATTCCTTTAAATTAATCTAACTTCTGACATAGTCATTATTTCCTTAATTCTTAAAAATATTTATTCCTATTTAATGTCATTTTAAAAGTAATAACACGTATATTAATAATTATCTTATTTCAAATTTGAATCTAAAACTTTAAGTTCATTCGTAACTTTTATCAACTCCCCGATCTATAAAATTCTGAGAGACGATTGTTGTCATTTCGAATGTTTTTAAAAGCCATTTTTTTTTAAATTTTTATTCCATGCTTTGCTTCGCGCGCTGGGTATTTTTCACGTCAAAATCAATGCGCCGTTGTGTTGGGGATTCTTTCTTTTTAAATCTTCTCCATCGCACCTCATTCGCTTAGCTTACTTTTGTCTGTCACTCATTGGTTCCTGCATACGTTACGTCGTTTCAATAACTCTAGGCGCGGTTAACAAAACTGGCTTGCAAGCTTTTGTAGAGCAGATTTTTGTCGTGTTTGGAAGTGCTGACCAAATCGTTATCTGGTGTTCTGCGACTTAGATGTTCACAACAGCCTTTTAAGATCTATTAAATGATGTAGTGAGTTATCGTCAAGCCTGAGGGCTATAAGTGTATACCTGATACTGTGGGAACTGTTACTGGCATCGCTCCTGTTCATTAATAAACAATTTATCTGGAAATTGGCTGCTCATTATTGAAGAAACTCTTGTGGTGTTTCATCATTGCCTAACCTCCTCGCCATGATTCTTGATATCGAGCGCAATCATTCCCCATCTTTAACAAACTGCCATTTTCTCGTGGAATATTAAATCCTCTTCGTAAAAAGTTTACACACACACACACACACACACACACACATATATATATATATATATATATATATATTTGAATCAACATTTGAACGGAGGGTGGTTTGTGTGTCTGGGGTTCATGATCGGTGAAAATATACAAAATTGTTTGTAATTGATTTCCTCCGAACGGCTGCAATAGGTAGCTTTTTGTAATGAAAGCTACCTAAAAGAGAAAAACTTACTATGTATAAAAAATATATAATCGTACGTGATAAGTGGAATAACCTAATTCCCTTTTTATAATAGCAGCATATAAATGTTGACGAAAAAGTAACTTTAGAAACTTATCGAGCCATACTAGATAGGTAAAAGTAGAAATTGGAAAGTATGTTCCTAAAATCCATAATTTAACACATACAATTAGCGTGCTTGTGCGAAAAACATTTTAAAGCCATTCTTTATACTTAACAAATTAATATTAATATTAACGACGTAATTTGTGTTCTTAACTATCCGGCTGACAATACGCCCTCAAGAAAGCACCAGTTTATCGCATATCTCTTTAAAAACATCTCCACATGTAAATTCAAGCCTCCACTTATTCGCTTGTTGTAAAATTATTAAGCGTCTACTGTTCTAATCAACTCTTGATATTATAACAAAATGACATTTTATATATTTTTTTCAATTTTACTCTTGCATTTTTGACTCGTGCCACTTGCATGTTGTCTAAGTTATGCGTTTGTCATAACTTCTATAAAGCGAGTTCTAAAATTGGTTTACGATTTATCTTTTTGTACAATAATTCTATAATGTATGAAAAATGTCCATGAAATATTCTTCAATTTCCCTAAGCAGATGATTTTATGCATTGCTATAACAACAAAATGAAAATAATAATAGTAAAATAACATATAATTTACATATTTAGCGACTAAACCAGTAAATCTGCTGAGCCTCAGAGCCAGCTCTACTAGTCATTGTTTTTTAATCTTACTTTGCAAAATATTTATCATGCGCAATTTATTTTTTTAATTATATATATATATATATATATATATATATATATATATATATATATATATATATATATATATATATATATATATATATATATATATATATATATATAAGCATATAATGTTACTCGGAGTTTCCGAAAATTAGAAGCGTCAAATTAAACACGATTTTATGCAATGCTATTCTGATAAAATTCTTACACTTGTAATTTTTTCAGAAAAAAATACACTTTTTCAAGAAGGCGGATCACCCCTAAACTCCCCGTAATTTGAGTAATTTTACATTCGCAATTTGCAATTGATTGAGTTTTATCATTATTGGAGAATATCTTGGGTTTCATGTATATTGTGATTTTATTAGGACAAACATAAATTTGGAGAGGGATTTTATATTTTTCTAATATCCAAACAGCAATACTCACTTATAACTTACTTATACATACAATAATGCAAATCAAGAAACATCTACAGCATGGAGAATTTGTATAAAATCACATATACAAAACGCGCTTATCGAATTAAGTTACACTTTGTGATTCGGGAAAACAGCTTTGGTGGTCATTCTAAATTACAGAGTGTTTCTAAATGAATATCGGGGTTTTAATGCTTTGTAGTATCTATTACATAAAACTTAAAATTATACATAATACATAAAATGGAAGAGGAACTCAAACAGTTTGTTGGTACCTGTTGGCGCACGCAATGTTTCTTCCGTCAGCTGTTATAAAGCACTAGTAGCAAAAATGGCGACTAGTGAACAGAAAGCATTTTGTGTTCTGCAGTTTACAAAGACCGAATCTGTAGTTTTGTGCAACGTGCGTTCCGGATAAAGTTCAGATGTGATCACCCAAATTACGGTAGCTGTTGCAACAATTACCCACAAACACTAATTAATGTTTGGGAAGAACTGAACTATCGACTTGATGTGTGCCGTGTAACAAAAGTTGTTCACATTGAACTCTTGAAGCTTGTAGGTAAAAGTGTTTGAGTTTCTCTTTCATTTTATGTATTAATTATAATTTTAAGTTTTATGTAATAAATACTACCAAGAGTTAAAACCCAGATATTCATTTAGAAACACCCTGTATTTAAATGTAAGATCTTATCTAAATACATTCTAATCTAGTCATTAATAACAGCATACTAAAATTACCAAAAAGAGGCATATTTGGAGATTTTTAAACATATTGGGTAATCATCCAAAATCGTGTGCATTGCCAATTGACTCATTTAATGAAACGTGATTTGGGAAATAAAATGGTTCTTGTGATAGCAGTTTAATGGTATTCACATTCAATTCTTCAGTAACTTTTTTTTCATATTTAGTGACTACATAACTTAAATCAATTAAAACAATTAGAAATTGTTCAATTAGAACTAATGAGGAAACAAGAGAGTGAACAAAAATTTCCACTTTATCTAAGATTTAAAAAATATATACTTAGCAAATTAATTAAATATCTTTGGGTTTATACATAAACGTCATTAGCCGTTCTGGAGATGTATATAATATTGTTCTAGCTCAGAAAATATGTAATAAGGTTTTGTTTTGTTTTAAAATAAATTCTTTAAGGAAAAATACATTATTTTCGAATAAAATTCATCCCCACAATTTATCCAGCTTTGTAGACACCATGATTTACTTTCTCTAAACTTATATCTGACAAGTATGAAAGAAAATTTTTCAGAGTAATTTTTTTTAATGGAAACAATATTTCGTACTCTCAGTATTTCTTTCACCATGATGATAAAATTTCTTATATTTCTCAACGGTTTTGACGTAACATTATAAATATTTCATAACAGAAAATAAATTTGTCGAAACATGCTGATATTTCTTGCATCACTGATACATTATTTTTGTGTGTTTATGATATGTGATTTTTTTTTCCTCTGCTAGTTTCTATCTCAAAAGTTAAAAGCGCAATATTTTATTAAAATTATTTATGTACTTTTTTCATAATAACATAAATCAGACATTTCAGTAAATTATATTTTTCTGTGAGTAGGAATCTTGAAAATTTTTTATATAACTACTTTTCAACTTCTTTGGCTTTTTCTTTTGCAATATATTTTTAAAGTAATTTGCATTTTTTATATACAAACATTAATGATTCAAGAAGGCATGTAAACATGTAAAATGACCCAACTTTGTTATTATTATATGAAATTTACTTACTTCTTTAGAGAGCCCCAATCAATGAGTTAAATTAACCCATTCTCGGCTAAGATGTGAAAAAAACTGAAAAACTATTTTTTTCATTAGTTACTTTTTATTTGACATGTCGTTATACATTCAAAATTTGTGTGCATTATAATCAATATTATTTAAAATATTGGATATGCAGGATACGATCATCTAGATTAATCCACTACCTTGAATGTTGAACTTAACTGTTTGGACGCAGATGTTCCCGATATTTTTCAAACAAATGTCATGTAGTCTTTTGACATACATTAACTCAATTTTGTTTATCAGAATCTTGTATAATATTTAAGAGGCTAATGTTGTCGAATCTTGTTGAAGAATATAATGAGGTTGGAAATATCCCTGCATTCTGGTACATTGAGTACTATATTAAAGTTTATAAAGACATTTTTCTCCACATACCGTTAAAAGGCAGACATCATCATACATTTCAAATAATGCAACGAAAAACGAATTCAATGTTATGGGTCGTATACGACATCTCGGGCCTAGAATGGGTTAAAATATGTTTTTTTTTTTTTAAATTTCCATATTCTGAACGAACAAACGTATACTGGCGAAACTGTAAATTGACTAAAACTTTCTGGAATGCATCTCTTTCGATGGCCGAGATTTCGTAGGCAGTGGTTTACTGAAATGCTCCGGTGTTTCCGAGCCAATCCAGAAGTATCGAGCCTTCAAATAAACAAAAATAAATAAATAAATAATATGTGTTAGAGCCAGGACTGAACCCAAGAGTACGAACCAATAGTACAGTGGGAATGTAAAGCTCTGCATAATGAATCTTTCTACATCCAAAGCGATTATAAAGTTTTTAATGGTGTCTTCTAACAAGGAATGCATATCAGAAAATCTATTTTGACATGCACCCTGCTACAGGATCCGTTATTGACCATTCCATGATGTCATGCTCAAATTTAAAATTCGTCGGTCAGTTGGTATCTCTAAATTTCACAGTAACAGTTCTGTCAATGAAAATGTGTCAGATTATGAATTTTGCTTTATTTGCACACATGCAGTCGCAAAATTCAAATGCAGAAGCGTGTGTAATATTATGCATTTGTGCAAGGAGTAAAGACACTTTGTATGCTTCATTTAAATTTGACGAAAATAAAAGGTAATATGAACACCTAATTTTCCCAACATATTTGGCTTTTTCGTTAAATTATACCTCCAGATACCTAACGGGAACTCTTTCGGTCAACTAGTTTAGGAATTATACATGTTTAAAGTTTTGAAATCTTAATGTTAAATTCCTTTTTAGTCGTTGCAAAACAGTGCAATATCGGTAGTTTAAAAAAAAATAACTCAAAAACTACTTAGCAAAATCAGGTTTAATTTTGGATTAGCATATTTTAATTTTATAGAAACAGGTTTCTGTAAAAAAAAAGTATAGGTTATAATTTATATTTGCTCAAAGATTTATTTCGAGCACCTTTATATTTTTATTTTATTAAAAAAAATAAAAGGAAATGTAATCTATACATTTTTCAACATTTATTCTTTGTTTAGAAGCTTCAAATATGGGAATTCAAAATTTCGGAACATTCCACCAATAAGTTCTGAGTTATGTAAAAAACAGCCTACACTGGAGTCTATTTTGTAACGACCACGAATGAATTTAACATTAGGAGCTCGAAATTTCATACCTTCATACTTCCTAAACTACTTGACCGAATGACGTTCCTTTTGGTATTCTAAAGGAAAATTTACCAAATGAGCGAAATATCATGTCAAAATTATGCTTTCGTATTGTCGATTTCAGAATTTGATGAAATTTTACTATGAAGACAACCCCTAAGCTTATGTTTGTTAACCTATGTTGAAAGAAGACATTATTTCGAGTCGATGGGCTATATCCGTTTTATTCTGTGGCAATTTGGAAATTAAAATTCATGGAATGCTCCCCTATATTATGGCTGACTGTACACATGCCCATTTTCAGGTGAACTACAAAACTTAAAAAAAAAGGCCAAGTCAGCTTCATAATTAGGGGAGAGTCGCCGAATTTGGAACCCTTCAATTATTTTCAGGTGTAGCGACCTTCATTTTTGGAATATACAAAATACCACTACACATGGTCAATCTATTCATCTACTAACTAAATAAAATTTTAGAACAATTTATTTTTAAAATATCAAGTTTTAATTTAATTTGAAAAAAATTGCCGAAAGTGGTCCAAATTTAGTGACTGGACGCCTAAGTTGGACCCCCAGTCTCTTAAATTGGACCAAATAATATTAGGCTACTTTAATGAGTAAGGAATATAACTAATTTCATTAAAAGCAAATTTTACGATTAATGAAACAATCAAACAAAACAATATCAATGAAATATAAGGAAATCAAATGTCTGAAAGTAAGAGTAATTGTTTCAAATTAAAATATATTCAAAATATAAATCAAAGTTATAAATAATTAAGAATAGAAATTATGGAACTAATTGCAAGTTACTTGAATATCATGTAAGAAGAGATGCAAGGCTTACACGCGAATTTCTTTTGTTAATTTTTTATTCCAGCGCACACAACATGGAACCACATTTGGCAATCTGAACAGTGAATCATTTCTGGTATTTTATTTTTCTTACAAATTACGCAAAACCAGTCATCACTGTCTTGATTTTTCTTTTTAGATTCCCAATCACTACACTTTTTTTTTTTTTTTTTTTTTTTTTTGGCTACAGAAGTTTTCTTTACATTATGTCTATAGATCTTGCCTTCCATATTTTTTTTTAATTGAATTACACCTATTTTTTTAAAACTTGATGTTCCAATTGCTTTTGTGTTTTGAGAGCTTCCATTTTGTCGTTTTTATTGTTTTTTCATTTCAATGTTTACTTTATATAGCGAATATGTTAAGGCTGCTGTTTTTTGGTTCTCTCTGTGCTTTAACTTAAATGATTTTTGCAAGGGAGATAACATTTATAATTATACTTTGGATTTTTCTTAGGGGAGTTGGGGGGAGTTTGGGGAGGTTGTAGCTGCAGCCTTCTTGCGGGTCAATCTCTTCACAACTTACTCTTTCCTTTTCGTTTCCTATATCTTTGACAACTTTTGCTGTCACTGTTTTTTTTCTTCCAGACTGTGTCGTTTTCATCATTTTTTTTTACTCTCTTAGTTTTAGTAGGTTTCATGATTACGGACGGACTCCCAAATCTCACTAGCAGGAAAATCAACGGATCTATCTGCAGTGCCTATCGCCTCGTCAGGAATAAGTGTTGAAGCAGCTGCAAAATGATGATTTAAAAAAAAATGCCTGTTAGGTGGCCAAATGCCGCTTTTTTAAAAAGCTTGGACAGCGGTTTCAACGGTTGCTACTCTGTTGTAAGCGATAGTTAAAAGCTTGAAGACCTGCAAAGTTGTTAGAGGGAAAACTTATGAGTTCGAAGCCACGATTCGTGTGCATCTACGTAACAGGTGTTTAAGGGTTTAAAGAAGGCAACAGCCCTCAAAATTCATTACTTACTTTTCAAATTTATGATCGTATATCTGATATCAATATAAGGAAGTAAAATTGGTTCAAATAAGCTAACTGCGACACTTTTTAAAACACATAATTTTAAGACTAAGAACAAAAGCGAAAGCAAACAATTCCGTGTGGAAAATATGCGCAATAAATGCATGAATTTAGATATGTATTAGCAACTTACCTTAGTTTTAAAGTATTCTCTTACGTTTAGTAGAAAAAAAATAGATAAAAAGAGATAATTTGAGTTTTTTTTTTAATTGTCTGAAAACAAAACGTGTAAGACAAGGGCTTATTCTAATCATAAATTATGTCATTCTAATGAGTAGGATTTCAGCGGTATATGTCGTCTCTTTCTTTAATTAATGGCATAATTGTAGCAGTTCATTTAAAGCGGTTGTTCAAATATGGCTACTCTCCCCTACATTCAAATATGATGAACTTTATAGGGAGATTTAACGGCGTCCCATTTTTTTCTATCACTTTAGTTGTAACATTTGTGTCTCTTTATATCGTCATACTTACGTCTTGTATAGTGGCTGTGATGTTAGATATAAGCATATATTTGAATGGGTTAGAATGACAGTGGACTAAGTCAAAAATTTTGAAAAACAAGATAACTATATTTTCACTGAACGTATATTAATTTCTATTCAATGTGCCAGTCAAATAAGTCACAGCTCACTTAGGGAGTCGCTAGTGGGCAAAACAAGTTAGACCACTCAATACAATGGCAATAACAGCAAAGTTTCAGATAACCCTTCAAATATTGAATCACTAAATTTTGATTTACTCCACTGTCATTCTAACCCCTTCATTTAAGGAAATATATATATATTATCGCTACACAAATTATGTATAATACCCATTCAGAGACATTTAAACTCAACAGTTATAAAATTAAAATATATTAAAAACATAAAATGCTTTAATTACCATAGCGAGACATCATGAGTTTGAATAAAAATATTACCTGATTTTATAGCTTTCCCTTGCTTGCTCTCTCTCATCTAGCTAAGTAACAACGCCATTTGGAGTTTAATTACGCATTTTGCTTACCGTTCATTGAAAATTGATATTCACCTATTACTTCAATTGCAGCGTAATTTATATTGGCAGTATCCGCAAGTCGTTTATTATTATTATAAGCAATACTAAAAATTGATTCAGTCTCAACTTTGACGATTTAACCATTAATATAGACCATTTTTATACTTTATCGAAGACATTTTTTGTTTGGCCGTCCCTCAATATTATGACAGAGACCAAGTGAGAGAAAATGAATAACCACATTTTTTTTTTCATATTGATGATGCCTTAGTGTGGATAATTTTATTATTATTATTATTATTATTGTTATGAAATTGAGCTACATTACTGCTAAATTTTAATATCTGTAAATAGGTATTGCATATTTTTATACCATAAAGTAATGATACTACCTTAAAATAGTACTGTATATATTAATTTTCAATAAGTATTGAAAATAAATATATTGGTCGTTGTGACAGACCTTTCTACGAGTAAACCACTTTTATAATTTTTTCCAAGATATTATTTTGTTTAGTCATGCCTTATTATAATGACACAGACCAAGCGTAAGGAAAAATATAAACACAGTTGAGATTTTTATAAGTATTGATGATGCATTAGAATGGAGGTGAAATTATACTTTTGTTCTGATGAATTTTAATTACATTACTGTTGAATATTGTGATCTCTAAACTGGTATTATATATATTTTTGTACTGGAGTGTTGCTACTCCTCTAAAAATAGTACTAAATATATTATCTTATAAAACTCATAAAAATATATAGACTCCTCATTTTTATCCTATCGCAGTTAATTGGCTTAAAGACTCAAACAGACATTTTTATATTTTTTTAATATCGAAATTATAGCCTCATGAAACATAGTAATTCTATAATATGAGTACCAAGTACAAGATTAATAATTCTTCAATGTGCTTTTATGTAACATACAGGAGCTTCTGTAATTTAATTTTGTAATGTTACACTCATATATCAAAACATGATAAATTTTTCCTTCTATTTGAAACATTGTACACTTATGTGACCTTTATTTGTACTATAAAAATATATCATTTATGACACGCGTCAGCTTCTTGTAAAAATAGTTTTCCTGAAAAAGAACTGACATTTGTTATAAGTTGATTTGCCATATTCTACAAAAAACATTTGGCAAACATTCAACTTCAAACAACGTCCTTATTAAAGATGACATTATAAGAAGAATAAATATTCTGGTACTTTTTTGAACTTTGGAATAGTTTAGAGCTTCCATGTGAATGTTACATTTAGAACCAGTGTTTAATTCATGTGGAAATTATATATTTCACAGTTAAGACTATTAGAAATAAAATTTCGTGCTAAAATAGAAATGAATTTTGGGAATTCTTTCAAAATTTTTAATGCGCAATTAAAAAAAGTAATTATATATATTGAAATATTTTTTTTTCATAAATATGCATATGACGAATACATGTGACGAATACATTTTTATAATACATGTGACGAATATATTAAACGATGATTGTTTTAATATTTAAGAAACATAATAATAATTACTGAGTATGCTGAGTGGCTCACATAAACAATAATGAAACATATTTTTGTACATAATTTATATACAAATATTATCTTATTTATTGTGAATGAATAAACTTTATTTTTTTTAATGGAATAAAAAATATATTTACAAAATACGTAATTTTATTTTGCCATGGCTTCGAAACTAGTGAAATTATTTATTACTATTCAATCAAATATTACTTTTTATAATTACACATATTTTGATAATATTTGGTTATACGCTGTTTTAGGATGTATTTTAAAATTGTGCTGAAAAGTACAAAATCTTAAAAAGTACATTTAAACTTTTTTTATCCTCTCCCTTAGAGGTAATATTTACAAATTACTTAAACATGCAAAATAAGCTTGAGTCATGAAAAACACAACACTCAATTGAATCAAATTCACCTCTGTACTATAATAATTGTTTAAAAACAACACAAAATGTCACAAAAACATCTATGAATCATTTATTAAAATCTTTTACTTTAGGTGTTTTAAAAATATACAAAACTGCATTTCAAATTAAAAACCTAGCGCTTTCGAGCCGTCCTGGCTCATCATCAGGGTTAAAACATCAAAACGCAGATACACACAAAAAAACACAACTAGTCTGAAACACTGTAAAAACATCAATGTCTGCTGAAGACAAGGTCAAACCATTATAAACAGGGTGGGAAGCATAGGGAGGGATGTGCCAATCTTATTCATTCTTGAACTATCTGTAAAAGCTTATACCATACTTTAGGGATATTGTACGAAACTGAATCATTGCATGTTTTATTTTTCGTGGTTAAAATTTCTATTGATTCACTTATTATTGCTTCATAAAAAGAGGATGTGGGTTTAATAATTTTAGCGTTATCAAAATCTATTATAATCGACTGCTGTTGTTTTAATCTGGATCTCTATGTTTTATCTGCATGTAACTTTCACAGCTGTGATAAAATGTACATTGTTAAATATTTATTTATTATGAAAATCACCAGGCGTTTTAAGATACATTTATGTATTACTAGCTGAAGTTCACGGCATTGTCCGAGATTTTAAAAATGTTTGTTTCGAAAAATCGATTTTAAAATTAAACATCTTGTATAAAAAATAATTAAAAAAAAGCAACCGAAATGTTATACAAAATAATAATCTAATGAAAACCAATCTAAAAGTACATAAATATATATATTAAACTCATCAGAGCTCAGCTATAAATCAGCTTGTTTCCATTCATGATTGGATCAATAAAAGCTAAAAAGAAAAAATAACGAATAGAAAAGCAATTACCTCAAAACAAATTTTCTTCAACAACGGTATCTATTAATTTATATAATAGAGTTTTTTTAGGTAACTCTTCTTCAATCCTCCAGTTGATGTTGTTTACAATATCATTTTTTAATGCAAGAACCACACGTTCGCAAAGCCATTTATGGTCTGTAAAATGTCGAATATTTGGAAATACTTTCGCCTTGAATTCTTCAACGGACATAACTGTGTAACAAAATGCTTCTATGATTTTAAACAAACCATTTACTGGATGAAGCGTAATTAATCCATTCACCATATTTTACAAATTATCAAAAAATGTTTCCATCTAGAGGAACTCTCATATTTTAATTAGTGGCAGACTGCGAGCATGCCCCAGCGAAGTGACGATTTAAGGCATGCATTAGTCTCATCCGCCATTGCTCCATTTAGAATAACCGGCAATGTTTGCCAGATATCTCCAGAGAATCCAATTGTATCTCCATTCATGTAAATCATTGTCTCTTAAAAATTGTACTGTCTAATTAAGGGCCTCAAAAGTAATGTTGTGTGACATTGTGCATTCATCTCATACAATTACCTAACATTTTATTATTATTTTTTTTTAATCTGAAATCTTTATTTCAGTTCTTCACTAAGAACGAGCTTTGTGGAGCTAAAAATTTAAGAAAATTCTAATATGCACGCATACACACATATATACACGTGGAATACATTTAAAAATAGAGAACAATATTTCAAAGAACAATGGAGAACAATCAGAGAACAATATTTCCATAAGCGGGTTTTTATCATGATTCAATACGTTCATCAAACTCAAATGACGTTATATTCACCTGCTGATGCCATATCCACTTGCATTTTATTCTTATTTATATTAATACTCACTTTGTATACTTGTCAAATATTTGGAAATATAGGTTTTACTTCAAATATGACGTCATTTTCATCTTCTTTTTAAGTGTTGAAATTTTTATTTCGTTTTCATTTTCACGTGGAAATTTTTCAATATAAAATTAATTGTTGTGAAAAAATTCTATTGTGAATTTATAATTGTTGGCAACTTCTATAACGAAAAAATTTTTAATTCGATAGAAAATGGCTTTTTGATTGGTGGTTTTTTATCAATTAAAAATTAACTATAATTTATTTCGATTCCGGATTACTTTAATTGCCTCGGCTGTGTCTTAATACAACTGTATATAAAATTTCACAACTCCTGCTTCTCAACTGTGGACTTGCAAAGTAAAACAGACAGAGAAATTTTCATTTTTATGTATTAGATTTCACATTTTTTGTAGTTTAGTTTAAACGCTGCTTTTATGTTCGTTATTAACGTACAGCTTGGGATCTGATCGTAAACGGTAATTTCAGGCAACCTATTTACATTTAAAAAATCTATAGATATTAATGATTAACGGATTTTTCGCTAAATGCACGTTCTTGGGTAATATTCGGTATTTAAGTTAATTGCGCTCTAAGAAATACTTTTAGTTGTGTTAAGAGTTGCCGTATTATTATATGGTCCTGCGGATTAGAATGTTAAAATACATTTTCTGGGTTTTCACCAATAATCATCTTTATTCCTGCAGAATCCGCTATATTTAAGCTGTACAAAAAAGTGGTTAATTTAACTGTATCAGTAATGTAAAATTCAATATGTCATTATTTGAGTCTTAGAGCTTGTGGGTTATCTTTTGCAGTGCAACAAGAATTATTAAATGCGTTCATTGCATACAACATTATGCAGTCTGTCCGAAAAAGATTTTAGTACTCTTTAATATTTCGCATGTTCGGGATACATAGGCAATGTCAATTACAAAATTTTTCAAAGTAAAATGAGATTTTAGGTTATGTTGATGAAACAGTTCTGCCCTTATTTTAAAAAAAGTAACACTTTTTAATTTTTTTTTAAACCTTGGATCTAGTAAGTTGTGTTTTGAATATTTACTCCATGCTCCTACAACTAAACTGGTAATAATTCCATTTTTCAACAACCAAGTGTCATAAATGACACACGTATATGATACTTCAAAATGTGGTGCTTACCGGCACTGCTTTTATTGTTGGAAAGCTCCGAAATTCAAAAAATAGCACAGTGAGTTGTTGTCGTAGAAGAGTAGAATTTTTAGTACTTTATGTTTAAAAGCATAGAGAAAATGTTTCTAAATATAACTTAGTGACTCATTCACCGTATAAAAAAATTGTAACTCTTTAAAAATTAATGACAGAATTATTTCATTAATCTTAATTCCTAATTCCTACCTTATTAAGATTACTTTTGCAGTACAGACTACCTACATATCTCCAAAAAAAAAAAAATATATATACAGCGTGTTTCAATCTTGTTGAAACACCATGTTTTTTGTCTATATAATAAAGTTCACATATCTTTTTAATAAAGTAACTAAACATAACTGTGAAATTGTGAAATGGATTTTTTTTTACTTGTTTTGCAATATTTTTAAAACTTTTTTTAAAAATGATATTTAGAACTTTTCAGTTCTAGGTGACGAATTTTAGAAATATAAAACAAGGCAAAATTAGAGTTGAAAGTATATGAATCAAAGGGTTTTCTTTATCAGACATATACATTAACCCTATATAAAACTCGGTTCTCGAATTTCATTGATTCACTTTAAAGGAAGACTTAAGCTGATTCTAATCATTGATATAAATGTACACACCTAAACATTCTACATCATCCAAATGATCTTCTTCAAATTATTTCCTTAAATAAATGATCCTCCACGTGATTAATTATTATGACATATTAAAAACAAACTACTTTATATTATATACAGTTTTGTGTTTTACGACATATCAAAAATTTGCAGAATATATTAATCTATTTTGCCGGAAATTAGTTTTTATTCATGGCCTCAATTGTTGTAAATGTTATCTGGTTCAAAAAATTTTTGGTGGTCTTTAAAATTTTTAAATATGCTTTAAGATTTATATCGAGATAACATTAACCCCCCAAAGCTACACTGGTTTCAGTCCCTACCCTAATAGAAGAGACAGTCAATGTTACACTACTCTGACATCGCAAATGATCAGAAGTGTGACATACAGAATGTTGTCCTATGTCATCCACAATTCGTCAAATTTTGAATCCCAGGTGACCGTCACTTTGTGATTTCACTGCAAAGACTCAGTGAGATATTTTTGAAACACCATGTGTCACTAGGAAACTACAAAACAACGCCACATGGAATTAGTCAGAAAGCAGGACATTACAGTGACAAATTTTTCACTTCACGTGGCAGTAACTTTAGAACATTGTGTGTATTTTTAGTAAATTGTGAACCATAACTTTTGCATTTTGATTACGGTGCTTTCATTCTTTGGTGATGTACGTATCATGGGATATTAATGTATTGCTCCGCTAAGGGGTTCTTTTCAATTTTAATTTCTACATAAAATGTAGAACTTTCCGCTCTCCGCATATTAAAAAAACTTCAAAAGAGCATTGAGAGGCAGCAGGAATATGTACAAGGTGTCCCTAAAAGATTAAAACGCGCTTTACTTGTTAGAGACATGCACATTTTACTTATCAGCGATACGCAGGCAAGCAAACAAAATTGTTAAACATATTCGAAATGAAGTAGTAATTAAGAATATGCCGATGAAATAGTTGTCATATGAAAAATATGATGAAATATTACATTTTAAAGTTTTACACCTTTAAAATTTATGTACTGTCCTTGAGTCCGATTTTTCATATTTAGAAAATAGTTTTCCATCCTCTGACAAGTACAGCAATAAAAATTCAATTCTCCTTTGACCAAAACGCACTGAATTGTGATCATTTGAATTTAATGAAAATTTGGAGCTTTCCAGCACTGAAAACGAAGGGTGATTTTTAGTGCAAGAAAGATTCGAATTTTTATAAAATTCAAATTATTGTAAATCAGCAAGCGTTGGTCATAGAAGAAAAGATTTTATACGATTGTACTTCTCAGAACATGGAATTTTTTCTTTGTAAATGAAACTTATAACACGTAGAGATGGTTATAAAATTTAAAGATAAGTTCTTTGAAAATTAATGGCAGGGCTATTTAATTACCATAATCTTAATTTCTACCTTACTTTGAACAGCCTTTTAATTTACAATGTTTACATACAATTAATGTCCAAAATTTACCGGGAAATTTTGACTTTACACGTGCTGTCGATTATATTGAGAAATACTTCAATTCTTCTTGATATTCGGAAATGTAAAGAAAAAGCTTAGCTTCATATTTTTAAGAGAATATATTATAATGTGAAAAATTTTGGGACCAACTTCAAATTCAAGAAAAAAACTATTTGGATCACCGTGTAAAATAAAATAGTAGAAATGATCTGTAGCTGCAGTACATGACTATATGGATATAATGCAACCTTTTGTCTTCGTTTGTGTTACGATAGTACGTATATTTATTCATTGCGATATAAATGTTTCGTTAATAAAGTCAAGAAATTTCCGAATGTATTTTGTTTAGGACATGCAGGGTTTTCAGCCAAAGTTAATGCCAACCTCAAACAACGGCAATGGACAATACGAACAACATAACACAATTCGAATAAAAATAGATTAAATATTTGACAAAATATGAGCATTTGTATGAAATAATTTTTAACTGTGCATGCCCAAAACATAGCAAAGTTTTTTTTTTTTGATAGTCAACTACATGGCGACTGGTATTCAAAAATACCAGACAATTATCCTAAAAATTCAGAATGATATCGGCGATAGGGTGAGTTGAAGTTCAGTTTCTTTCTAAAAGTATCTGGATAATACAAGATTTCCTTTTTTTTCTTGATGCTTTAGCTCATCTTGGAAAAGCACCAAAAAGAGCCTATTCCGACGAAATTTTTTTTTAATCAAAATCAAAGTATCCGTTCCAAATTTACCTTGTTAACATACATTAAATACTGCATCCTTTGCTGGAAGACGAGTTAGAAAAGAATGGCAATTTAAAGAAAATCACTGTTACTTTTGCAACAATACTACTTAAACATATTACTGAAACAATTGTTACTTTTACCTATAAATTAAAATTTTAGAACATTTTTTTTTAAGTATCACATGAGGACGAAAAAATGTATGTCATTAAATTATTTGAATGAAATTTATTTGGATTTGCAATGAATTTCAATAAGCAATTATTTATTTTCTTTTGGTTTATATTTTGATATTTTTCAGGACATAGATTCCATAGATTCCATAGATTCCATAGATTCCATAGATTACATAGGACATAGATTCCATAGATTCCATATAAAAGGATTTTTTTCTTTTAAATTGCTACATGCAAAGCCTTTTATTTGAGTATCGTTGCATGAAAAGCATTATGTGAACTTTAAGGCATTCAATATAAAAATCTGTCAATGAAAAAAAAAGAAAAAAAAACTGGCAAATATAAAACAATATTCTCTTGGTCACGCTATTTAGGAATATTTTTAACATAATATAATTTTAATCTGAAATATTTTCTGTTCATCTTTAAAGAAAAAAATATACACTTTAAAAAGAAATAATAGAACTGTAAAATTCTTTGAAAAAAAAATATAAGTAATGAACTAATTATTTTAATAAATGGTTTGATTAGATAGTTACTAGATTCTTATCAACTTTTTGGTGAAACCCTGTTTTTAATAAATGGTTTGATTAGATAGTTATTATATTCTTATCAACTTTTTTGTGAAACCCTGTATGTTCCAATTTAATTTTAAAATATTGTAATTGCTGCTTAATTAAGTGAGTAACTATTTAACTTTTTTATGACGACAACATAATTGAATACATCAATATAATATAAAAATAACCAACAAATTTTGAAATATTGTTATTGGAAATCAATGACTTCTACTTTTTATATAGAGATTTATAAAGAAATAAATATAAATAATTTGATCTAAAAATGTTTTTAACATTATATCTCTCATTAAAAATTATCTCTCATTATTATGATACTTCACCTGTGAGTGTTTGTTTACATATACAGTTTAATAAAGCTCTGTTAATTCATTGAAAACAAATAACTAAAGTTTCTGAACTACTAAATGTAACAAACAGTCATACTGTTGAAATATGGGTTTAAAATATTCTTAAAATTATGTTAAAGAATTTTTCAAGAAAAATTTTATATTTCTTAGTAAAAGTTTGCCATTCTCTAATCAATTTAAAATGAATGTAAGCTTTCTTCTGTACAAACAGAAAAAATGCCAGTTTTTTGTTAGAACATTTTATTTTACTTGTAAAATAATATTTAATATTTATTTGGAATTAGTGCATCTGGACGAAAAAAAACTTATATGCCATTAAATTTTTTGAATGAGATTTCTTTATATTTGGAATGAATTTGAACAAGCAATTCTTTATTTTCTTTTAGTGCATGTTTGTAAAATTTTCAGAAAGTTACATAGAATCGGTATGAATTAAATTTTTTTTATTCAAATGGAGTGGTGCAAAATATTTTTTTTAGAGTACTATTGCATCAAAAGCATTCTGTGTCTTTTAAGCCATTTAATATGAAACTCTCTCAAACTGGCAAATATCAAGCAACATACTACTGTGTACGCTTTTTAGGAATATTTTTATCTTAAATTTTTTTTCAATATTTTGCTGTTAATCTTTAATGAACAAATTATATACATTATAAAGCAATAAAACAGTAAAAATCGTCGAAAAAATTATAATAAATAAAAATATTCTTTTAATAAAATGTTTGATAAAATTCGAATATTTCTCCTATATGTTACAATTTATTTTTACCTTTTTGAATTAATGTGTTTATTATTTTCATTTCATTTATGTTTCCAATTGAAGTGGTTTTTTTTTCAAAGAAATACATGGAGCAAAGGATACGTTTTTAATTTATATGAAATCTATAACTAACAAATAGTGCAGTGAGTCAAAAGTGTTCAATTTTATAAGTAGGATAATTCCTTTTACATATTTTATTAATAAAAATTTATTTTTAGAAATTCGTTTTGCTTTATATGTAAAAATCTGAATAGTTTTGAAATGTTATATAATAATTTTTTATCTAAATATCAGAAAATTTTAAAATTGAGCAAATATCTTGTATAAACAAATCTCTTTTTGCTTTGAATCTATTTTGAGTCTATGACTATATTTTTCTGTCTTTCCGTTATTTTTCAAAGAGGTTCAAAGAATCCTATAAAAAGCTTTTCTTCAAAGTTGAGTGATGAAAAACACATTTTTTTTTTTAATATCCTTGCTTCAAAGGAAGTTTGTGCCTTTTAGTACATTCAATATACATCTATTTCTAAAGCATAAGAACTGGCAAATATTTAACAACATCCTCTGACACACGATACTTAGGAAAATGTTTTGCATAAAATACTTTAACTGTAGGATATTTTCTCATTTATCTGGAATAAATATTTTACATGCATAAGAAAATTATATTTTTATCAATAATTTGTAAATATGTTACTGAAAAACTGTTTATTTCCTACCAGAAATTATAATTCACAATTCCATATAAAGAACTCTTGAGCATTTTATGCTCTCTTTTACATTTTTTGTTACCTTAAAGTATTTTAAACTTAATTCATATGGCTCTCTTAAGATATGCTATACGTTTTACTCATCTACTGGGAGTTGTAGTTGTCATCAACTGGGTATCCCATTGAAGCAATAAACTGTTTCACTGTTTAAACAATATAGTTGACGTCAATTTTTATGTACAATATTTACATTTAATTACAATGTAAAATATAAAAGTTAAAAAAAATAATACATCAAGAAGTGAAAATACATCCAAGCATTGACATTTTTAAAATGTTTATTTGAAAGAAATGTCTTCATGTTGGCAATACATTTAAAAAGAAATTTTTTTAAGTAGTTAAATAATGAGGTTCATATATAAATTGATAGATTTGATTTCTATGTAAATTTTAATTTTCTATTAGTTACTGAATGGAAAATTTTAATATTGAAATTCCGAAACAAATCTTACAAGAATACTTTCAATATTATAAATATTTCCCACATCACCAATTAATTAAAATAATATATTTTTTTTTAACAGAGCTTTATATATATATATATATATATATATATATATATATATATATATATATATATATATATATATATATATAATAATTTTTATTTTACCATTTATATAATTTTTCTGGTATTTAGAGTTATTTAGAAATTATTTATTTTATTTTCATGTATATTATAAAAAATGTCTGTAAAGTTACATAGATATCGCATGGAAATCTTTTCATTTCTTCAAAATTCAGTTATGCACAGCATCTTTTCTTTTGAATATCGTTGGTTCAAAAGCATTCTGAGCCATTTAAGGGAGTCAATATGAATCTATCTCAATCCAGACTAACTGGCAAATATTTAATAACATCTTTATGTGCGCGCTACTTAAGAATGTTTTAAGCATCCAATCATTTTAATCTAAGTTTTTTTTTTCAATAAAAAAATTATATACATTAAATAGAACAATAAATGTCTCTTAAAAATGTTAAGAAATTAATATTTTTTTTCTTTATATTTTAATAAAATGTTTGATTAGAAAATTAAAGCATTAGTTGTGTATATTACAATTCATTTTTAAGTTCATTGAATTAAAGCGTTTCTTACTTTCATTTTATCTGTGTTTCCAATTCAAGTGTCTTGTACCAAAAAATTACATGGTGAAATAGATTTCTGATTTCATCAATACACTACATTAAATCTATAAGTAGCAAATAGTACAGAGAGTCGAAACATTTCAAATTTATTATTAACAAAGTTCATTTGAAACATTTTAGTAACAGTAAATGTCATTTCCAAAATATAATTTTACTTTATATGTAAAAATCTGAATAGTTTCAAAATTTCAGATAATCATTTTCTATTAAAATAACAGAATTTTTTTTAATTTAGAAAATATCTTGTATAAACAAGTTTCTATTATAATTTGAAGTAACAGTTCAATAATTTTCAGAGAATTTACATGAAATCCTAATAATAGGCTTTTCTTTTCTCCAAAATTCACTGATGCAAAACATAGTTTTTTAGAATAACCTTGCATCAAAAAATTTTTTGTCTCTTAAGAAATTCAATATACTTGTATCTACAACGCATAAGAAATTGAACATTTCTAATAATTTCCTTTGTTGCGCGCCACGTTGGTATATGTTTGGCATAAGACGCTTTGAATGTAAGGTATTTGCGCATTTTTTCTTTAATAAAATTTGATATAAATTTAAAAATAATAATAGTTTTAATAATAAATTTTTAAATGTTTTACCAAGAAAACTGTTTACTTCTTACCAGAAATTTTAATTCACTGTTCCAATTCAAAGAAGTTTCGGATTTTTTTTTTTTTTTTGTAGTTGTTGGCAAAATTTTATTACAAAATTTATATTTAATTATAATATAAAATATAAGATTTTTAGAAAATAATACAACAAGAAGTAAAAATATATGCAAAGCTTTGACATTTTTAAAAAGCTTGTTTGAAATAAATTTCTTCATATTGGCAATGGGCTTAATAAGAAAAATTTTTAAATAGTGAAATAATGAGTTTTATATTCAAATTGATAGGTTTATTTATTTTTTATTAATTTAATTCTTTTGTTATTTACTGATCGGGAAAAGATGTATAGTATTAAAAGTTTGAAAAATTTGTGACAAGAATGCTTTTAATATTATAACTATTTCTTCCACCAGCAATAAATAAAAAATATAATTTAATAATTTATTAAGCTTTCAATTTTAACATTATTATCGTTACTTTACTATTTAAATTATTATTTTTTATGTCGAATTTTGGATTATTTTTTTCTTTCGATGTATATTCTAAAACAATACAGAAAAGTTTCATAGAATCCTTATGAAAATATTTGCTTTTCTTCAAAATTTAGGGTTCTCAAACATCTTTTCTATTTAGGGATCTCAAACACCAGAATAGTTGTGTATCAAAAGGATTTATGGCCTTTACAATATCTAATATGCGTCTTTCTCAAATCAAAATAACTGACAAAATCTAAAAGTATTTACTTGTGTATATCACTTAGGAATATATTTAGAATGAAATACTTTTAAGTATTCTTAATAATTGATTTTAAAATTTTGTAAGAGAAAATTCCATATTTTACACTGCGGAGTATAATTTAGTATTACTTTCAATACAAATGCTTTTGTCTACAGTACAATGGATAGCAAAATTTTGTTACAATTAATATATTTTCTTGTTATTTAAAATTTTAAAATATCATTTAAAAATAATATGCAAAATATACACATTTCAAACAATAATTATTTCTTAACCTTTAACCATCCTAAAAACGTTGGTGTCAGGAAACAGTTTTTAACACTTTCCAGCAAAGTTGAAAACTGTTTATGACTTTAGTTTATCTGGCGCCTGGCCTTCTAGCCGTACTCTAATTCTCCTACATACACTCGGCTTGCCCTATAATTTTTATATGTTATTGACGCTTACTGTAAAACGTTTGCTATTGAAAATTAAATGTGTAGAATTTCTAGTTAGTTTACCGGGACATTCAAAATAATTCTATTATATAATGGTCAAATGGGAAAAATCGTATCAAATGTATTTTAATGATGTTAAACTATTTCAAACATAATAAAATTACTTGCATTTATGAAGTGCAATAAAACATGCATTCTGTAGAATATGGTGTGCTAAATATTTATTATTCACTTACAGAACTAAACAAAAGAATCCTCTTACATAATGGTCTACGGGGAAAACTGTTTGCAGCTTATCTTAATTATGTTACATCATTCCAAACATAATGAACTTGCTATACATTACTGAACTCTATTACAAGATACTTGCAGTGGAATAAGATTTGCATAGCATTTATCATTCATTTACAAGAGCACACAAAATATTTTATATACAGTACTGTCTATTAGCGATAACTGCTTCAAGTTCAGTTTCAATTATGTTACGTGTTAACATTTTACATACTACTCCATGGGTATATATGCTAAAGATCATATACGGGGCCTCACAAAAGAATTCTTAAGCATTACTGATAATGCGCGTGAATTTTTTAAAGATGGTTTTTAATTAAGTTAAACATTTACAATCTGAGTTATATTTATTTAGTATACTAAAATATTTTTGTAGAATACAAGTAAAATAATATATAGGGTCACGGAAGGAACTGGATAAATGCCTGCCTAGGGATGATAATTTCTGTAAGTGTTTTTTCAGTAGTTTAAACGTGTTTTACCGGTGATTAGATTTTAGCTTAATATTTGTCGTGTATAAAAATATGTAGGTAATATACAGGTCTGTACAAAATAATTCAAGTATTGATAGAAATTGTCGAATGTGAATTTTAAACCTTATTATTCGTTTTCTTACTAAACTAAATTTTAGAATACTATGTAGAATATTTACAAATATATAGTTTAAATGCAAAGCTGCACAAAAGAATTTACGTATTTGTCCGTTTTTGAACAGTAGTTACCTTAAATCTGGTTTTGAAATGTGTTATGCGTTTTCTCAAATGTTAACTTACGTATTTGATTTACCTTATTAAACAATGAAGTGTGTTAAAGTATTCCTGAAATGTTGGAAAGTGTTTCATAAGCTATTCTTAACCCACATGCGTCCCTTTCCATTACGTTACTACACGCGCAGGATAAATTTTACCCCAATGGGTTTTCTTATGTCAATTTCACCCCGGTTTAATTATAAACAAAAATTTATATTTTAAAATAAACTGTAAATCGATAAAGAACATAATTTAACTTAAAATAAGAAGTTCTTTTATATTTAAGGCCAGAAAAAAAATCTAGCACTAAGATTTTTTTCTGCATATAATTACATTCAAATCATTTACAATCCAAATTCAGCCATAAAAATACAAAAATATATATAAAACTGATATATAGAAACTGTATGTGCAAGAGTTGTTAACGTTTAAAAGAAAAAATATATTATTATTTGCGCACTATATTTTTACATAAACATTTGCATTAACATTTTCCTATCATTATGGGTTACGTTATAACACGCGTGGGGTAAATTTCCTCCCACGTGATATTTTTATAACAAAATAATGGGAAATCTCACAACCGGAGGTAAATGCTTTTTGGCCACATCTTGATATCTTTCAGCTTGAAAGGTACTATAAAGCTCAAAATGATCATGAACGATTTTCACACATTTTTAAGTAATAGTTGTGAGCTGGGGTAGATTTTATCCCAGCGCGTGTGCTGACGGGTTAAAGAATTATTTTCATACTTGTTTATTCATGTTTCGAACAAAAAAAAAATAAATCAGGAAACATGTTAAGTAAAGCAAAAAGATAATTCGTAAGCAGAAGCTAAATCTTATTGAATTAATTTTCTGATACATGCAATACATGAGTTCAAAGCAAAAAAAAAAATCAATGCTTCAATCTCAGTACTAGGAATGCTAAAATTAGGCTATAACAGCAGTTATTCTGCTTCACTATCAGTTCTTGAAAAAAGACTTTTCAAAAAGTTAACAAGATTAATGAAGAATATTTTTTTAAATAAATTTGAAATTATTTTTAGCAAATATTCCGAAAACTTTAAAATGATTACGAACAGTAGTTGATGAAATCTGGTTTTGAAATGTGTTATGCGTTTTCTAATATGTTTACTTCGGAATTTTATTTACCTTGTTAAACAGAGTAGTATTAATTTGAACAATACTTATACACATATATAGTTATATAGAATCTATCGAAACAACTTTGCTTTAGTTTAAAACTAGGGGATGTCAAATATCTATTTGCAGGATGCCATTGAATATGAAGTATTTTTTGTATTTTACATCATCCGATACACTTCTCTATCAAAGCAAAATAACTGGCAAAGATTCTGAAAATTTTTAGAACGTTACATAGAATCCTTATAAAAAGATTTTCTGTTCTTCAACATTGAGTTATGCAAGACGTCATTTTTAAAGATAATCCTTGTATCAAAAACATTTTTTGATCTTTAAGAAATTCAATATAAAACTCTCGGAATTCAAACTAACTAGCAAATCTGTAGCTAGCTAACATCCTCTCATACACGCTACTTAGGAATATGTTTAAAATAAGATTAATTTAATTCAACATGTTTTCTGTTTAAACTTAATAAAAAAATATATATATGATAAAAATAAATGAAAACATATTATTTTCGAAAACTGTTAACAAATGATTACAATTAATGATAAAAGGTTTAATTAGAAAAGTCTTATATTTGTCGCATACGGGAAGAGTTCCTATTATCTTTGTCCAATAACTATTTCCTAAATCGCAAATTTTAGAGAATTACTTTAGGTAAGAAAAATCTTTCAAATCTCATTCTACATTAAATTAAAATTCAATTATGTCAAAAAAGTAATTTTTGTAATAGTTACGAAATTTATATTTGATACGTTCTCTTGTTCTGATAAGTTACATAGAGAGAATTTTCTTCTATGTTCTAACATGTAAAAGAAGAACAAAAAACCCTATTTTACAACAAAAAACTTACCAAATTTTCATAGTTTTCAGTTTATGAAAATACAGTCTTTTCTAACACTAAAGACGCATTTCCTCTTTTTAGTTTCAGAAAACGCTGACAGTTAATGCAATTCGAGGATCACAATTTATATATATATATATATATATATATATATATATATAGAGAGAGAGAGAGAGAGAGAGAGAGAGTAGAGAAAAAGGTCTTTCAGGTAAAAATTTCTTTAACAAGACATCGGAACATCATAAGAATTTCAGATATAAAAAATATAACTATTTTTAATTAAAGTGCATTTAATAAAATAGCATATGAATAATTTTTATAACATACATGTAGAACTAAAAGTTTAGAAAAATGGTTATTGGACAATGATAAGTGCCAGTCAGCATATTACAATGTTTTGATTTGTAAAATTTTTGAGTTAATGCATTTCACACACCTGTTTTTATTTAAGTTTCAAATTAAAAATGTATTTTCTTAAATAAATGATTGTCGCAAAAGTATTATTTAGTCATTATTCATAAAATCAATAACTGGCAAGTTGTTCGATGCGCCGAATCATTTAAATTGTATCCGTAGACATATTAAATTTCAATCTTTAGCAACAGTAAATATCTTTTTAATTTTTTTTCTTTTTATTTCTATATAAAAAGCTGAATGGTTGCAGTAACAAATACATACATATTTACAATAAAACATGTATAAATTTAGGAAATTAATTGAAAATAAAAACCATTCTTTCTATTCTACAATTAATTTTTTCGATGTATATTCCGATAATTTTATTATAAGCTCTAAGAATGAGTATACTAGAAAAGTCTCATATTTTACATAAGTTTCTTTTAATATAAGATATTTTACCATTTTTCTAGAATAAAACCTCTATATACATAAAACAGACATACAACGATACAATTATTAAAATATTTCGAATAACTGTTTAAAAAATTTAGAATTATACATAAAATGTTTAATTATATCATTCATTAATAATAATTTCCTCTCAAGTAATACAAAATAAAGAATAGAAAAACCCATTGAAGCATTCGGTATACCACGAATCAATCATGTAAGGTAACTTGGGATAACTGCACCAACGAGGTAACTGGGCCATAGGCTATTTTATAATAAACCGTTGGTGTCTTTTAAGTTTTAGTGGTTGGCAACATTACAGCATAATTTTTACTTCTTAAAACAACGCGTGTGAGCTCAATTGTACATCTACCTTTGCTGTGATAAGTTACCAAAAATTTCACAGTTTATATATATATATATATATAAACAACGTAGGTTTTGTTGAAATTAATCGTTTTGTTTTTCAAAATACGGTAAGTACTTTTATTAAACATTCTTCTGTTTTTTTTTTAAGATTAGGCATAAATATATTAATATTATTATGTACCTATACATATTTAATTTATGTTTCAAATGTAAGGCTTGTGTTCCAGTTACCAAATAAAATTTTAAAAATGGGTAACTGTATCGCACAGGACCCAGTTACACCAACATATATAAATATTTGTTTTGGAGTTGCTCTTACAACAGGAAAGTAATTTTTCTATTGGTTTTTGTTTGCAATAAAGAAAATTCTATAATACCTAGAGTTATTTACCTGAACACACGTTTATGTATGTAACTTACGTTTTAGTTTATAAAAAACTACTATAAGTAAACAATACTTAATTAGTGGTTGCGAGGTGAGGTATTACACACTTAACTAATTTGGATTATTTTTTTATTTATATGGATATGGCGCGAACATATATTAGGAAGACAAACAAAAGGGCTTGCACTTTCTACAGAGTTGAATAAAAAAAAAAAAAAAGAGAGAATGAGATACTTAAGTACTTTCTTACCCATTTTTCAGAGATTTTTCCATTTCATTTCCTCTTACTCTCTAAAAATACCCATGTACTTTTTATACTTATTACTTATACAAAATTATTTAAATACGTAATTAATTATTTTTTTTTGTAAAAATAAATTTAATAACCACACATATGAAGATTTTCTAAACACCTTGACAGAAATGTTGCCTTTACAATACTCTTTAGTTAATATGTAACTTACATTATCTGCCTGACTTACTTTTTTTTTAAGCTATTTACACTTTAGGAAACAGAACCTGATACCCGAACTTAAACAAAACGAACGAGTGTGGAACACATTCCAATCTGGTCCAGTTGCCCCACTTTTATGGGGCAACTGGACCCATGGGCATGAAAGATGAAATATATAATTTTAAATTTTTAGACAGTAAGGTGTGATATATTCCTCTTAAATGCTAAAAGGATGTAAATTAACAACATAATATATAGTCAAATAACTTTTTTTAGATTGTTGACATGTTTCGGCACACTCCGAGCTTTTTTTTTTTATGGTTCGGAGTGAGCAGAGTGAACTTATTAAATATACCATTAGGAGAGCAGAAATGCGCTTTCAAATCTGGAAATTTAACTTCGCAACTTGTTAATCATTCAGTAAGATACCTACCACATCTCAGATTTCGAAAATATTAAAATAATTTGATCTAATTGCAATTATTTTTAAATTAGAATTTTATACAAGGTTGATATATAAGATTTGAGAAATATCCCCTAAAAGATACATGTACAATTTTACCGGAATGTTTGGTACTATTGTGGCTTATGATTTAAGTTTAGTGATCCTTAAGTTTAGTATCCTTAGTGATTTAATAGTTTAATACATAATTTTCAACGTCAACATCTATAAAAAAAACAGATTTGGTTTTCGTTTGATATTTGTACTAATGAGGATATTGCATAAAGAATGAAACGTCTACTGAAATTCATTTTATTATGCGATATTAATGTGTTGATTTTTAGTTTTATTAAATGTCTGAGTTTAAATGTATTTTTATTATGAAGAAATTTTATTTTTACTATTGCTACACTTTATTAGTAATTATTTCATCCTGGCAAAGTATTTCATCTTCGTTGCATCGTTATCAAATCCCACATAAATATTTAAACAGTATTGAAATTAGAAATATTATTGAACCTAATTTTACATCATTATCTATAACAAGACGGCAAGATAGAAAATTAACTAAACATTTGTGTCCTATAATATTGCATATTTGTTTCAAATATTGCAATTTCAATTTATAAATAATGTGAGAATATCTAAACTACAGTTTGAAGCCTACACAATTACATTTATTATTTAAAAGAAAAGTCCCTAATTTTTATCAACATTTTAATTCATTTTTAGCACTTTCCAACCTAGTTGAAAAGTGCTTATGACTTCGGTTTGTCTGGCCGTCTGGCCGTGCTCTAACTCCCGTAAATATGCTCGGATTGCTCTGCAATTTTTATATGTTATTTTTGTTATCTATGGCACGTTCCCTATTTCAACTGAAGTGTGTAGCACTTATAGTATTCTTACAGGGACACTCAAAAGAATTCCGTTACATTGCGTTCTATGGGGAAAAAACATTTGCGGTTTATTTTAAAAATGTTTCACTATTGTAAACGCATTGAAATTTATATAGATCACTAAGATGCATTAGAAGAAGCTTAATATGGAATAGTAGGTGTATAGCACTTAGAGTTACTTTACAGGGACAGTCAAAATAATTCCTTTACATTACGTCTATGGAGAAAAATCGTCTGCGGCTTATTTAAATAATGTTCCATTATTTTAAACGCATTGAAGTTTATATATATTACTAAGGGGAATTACAAGAGGCTTACTACAGAATAGTGTGTGTATAGCAGTCATCGTTAATTTACAGGGACACACAAAAGAATTCTCTACTGTCTGTTAACAATAATTCCTGGAAGTGCGTTTTAAGTTACTAAACGCGATTTTAATCTTAACTAGCTTTTTGTCTATTACGTGGTGTGTATAAATTCTGTAGATCCTATACAGGGCAGCACAAAAGTTCGCGAACACATTTCCGTTTATTGACAGAAACTCCAGAAGGAGAATTTAAACGGTGCTACGCGTTTCCTAACTAAACTAAAATTTAGCATCCTATGTATATATACAAATCTATAGATCATATACAGGGCTACATAAAAGTATTCGGATATTTTTCCGAATATTGTATATATTGAAAATTCCTGAAATTACGTTTTTAAATATGTTATGCGTTTTCCAAATTGTTTACTTAGATGTCATCTTTCAGCTTATTAAACGGTAATGATTTGTAAAATTATTTTAGAAGCGTTGGAAAGTGCTACATAATCTATGCTTGACGCATGATTTTTCGTTCTTGTTTAAATTTGTTTTAATATTCCTTTTTTTTTAAATATAGCCTTTAAATTTTGTTTTTAAAATGACAAAAATTTATATAAATATATTAAACATTGCTTTCATACATGTTTTAAGCACTGAAAACCATAGTAATGAGATGCACTCTGTTTGAAATATGGAGGAATATTTGACTAACATAGTAAAAATAAAACAAGCTGTATATCTTATTTCTCTTGAGATTTAACGTATAACATAATGCCATAATATTATATGGAATAGAAAATATATCCTTCAACTGGCTTTTCATAGAAAAGAAATCACTGAATGACATCGAGGCAAATATATATTCTAAATCTCCACATTTAAAATGAAAAAAAAAAAAAAAACCTCATATAAAAAGATATGACTATGTTGAAAATCTATATTTATTTTCGTACTTTTTACATAATGTTATATCGTGCAGTGTATGGAATATAAAAAAAAAATAAGAAATATTATTGAAAAAACACACGATCTTAAATTTTGAATAAACATATTAATTCTATGTAAATATTCTTATAAAAGTGTAGTTATGGATATAAGTAAATATATTTAGAAGCAAATAAAATCTTTATAAGAGTGTTTTGCACAGATTCAACATTTGCTTTAAATCTATTATTTTTAAAATGAAGTATTCAAATACTTTTTTGTTTGTTATAGCACGTCTATATCATTCGAGATAAAGAAATTAATCGTGAAATGTTCTTAGATAATAGATTTTCCTCAAAGTGAAAACTTAAACTGGTTGTTAATTGTTTAATGCAATAACTGCATAACTTTATTCTTGGCTAAATAAAAAAAATGTATATAGCGCCTTGGAATAACTGTATATAATTTTTAGGAGCATTTTTTTTATACTCAGAGATCATTTTTCTATTTTGAAGTTATGAAACTTATACGAAACATTTAACAGCAATGTTCTATATAATTTTGGTTCAATTTGAGTAAATTTGGTCCAATTTGTTTTTAAAAAAAGTAATTCAACTGGAAGATATTTTCTAATTATAACCAAAGGTTCCGAATTCTATTCCCGACCTGTGCACATTTTCACTCATTTCATAAACGTACTACTGATATGCATTTTATAATTATTTTCTTTGATATTTAATTGCATTTTATAATTATTTTCTTTGACATTTAAAAAAATACTTTTTTATGGATCACACTGGACAACAATGGTTCTGTCCCAGAACTGGAATTAGATAATCCTAGATCACTTTCTGGCGCTGATTCTGAATATACTTTCCGTTTTTCTCTAGGTCATCTAATTTTTGAGATATCGGCATATTTAAATTTATGCAAATTTAAGCTTTTTGTGACATTTTATGGAAATTTTAGGTACAATAAATGTCAGATTGAATTGCCTTTTATAGAATATGATTACTGGGGCATTTGCTTTAGATAAATGTTGCACTCTGAATATTTTTAACAGTTATCTGCCAGTTACTAAGCCTAATTTGCATATTTTTCAATAGTATAATGTTTACATTACTCTTAACTTTAAAGTAGTTACCACAGAATTGACGTAATGCTTTTCTAGACTAGATTTTTATGTTGATTTCGTATGTGAAAACCGTTTCTTTATATCATGTTTAGATTTTGAGTAAAATGAACTTCTACTTTTGTATTCTATTGGCACACATTTCATATAAAATTCTTTTTAGAGGTGTGTACCTCATTGTCAAAAGGGTGAACAGTGTTAAGATTCCTACCAGGAACACAATCACCCATGTGTATAATCTAAAAAATAATTGGTTAGTAGAATATATCATAGTTAGCTGAAGTACATCAAAAAGTAGCATAAAAAGCATTTTCTGTTTTTTTTTTCCTTTATTAAAAGAAAAAGGGATTTTTTTTTTTAAACTGGACGTAATAGAAGAAAATGAACACCAGATTTTAAATTAGCGTAAAAAAACTGGTTTGGAAACATATTAACGTACTCATGCGGCAGAAATATTTGGACGTTAAGAAACGTTATTAGAAAAAAATGAAAAACATGTAAATTAGGAACAATATTTCACGGTTACAGTTCAGTATAATCTCGGACACAACTTTTTTGTAAAGAGAGCTGGACAATAATAATGACATAAAACAAAAAAAATCTAATCTGATAATGCTTTATGCCTTACATTTGCTTATAATTGTACAACAATTCCAAAAATTGTATAAATCAAAATATGCAAATATTTCAAAAAGTTAACGTGCTGCAGAAAATATAAAACTAGATTCAGAATCAGCGCTAAAAACTGAATAAGAACCATCCAATTTCGGTTTGGAGGCAGAGTAAAGTTCAAATTTATTGTCCAGTGTAATTAAAATTTAATATTGGTAAAACAATCTCTTGTTTTTACAGGAAATATTATTGTCTTAGAAGATCCTACAAAACACTATTTATATATTTTATGATAAAAATTCCCATTTTTTAACAATAATTTGCATAATAATAATGAAGACTTTTTTTTCGAATTAAGCAAATAATTAATGGAGTTCTTGTTGAGAGGGGTTTACATTAGTGTTTTTTTAATATATTATTTATAAATTATTTTGATGTTTTCAAAAAGTATTTAAAAAGCATTTTAATCTAGTTGTTTTAATTCTCTTCGAAAAATGGATAACACTTTTCACTATTTCATTATTTGCCAAAACATGTTAAATAAAAATAATGAAAACCGTAAATATGTTTATATATATAAACTGTCTACATGTGTCGGCTTCACCGAAGCCTTTTGTAAATGAAGGCGTCTAATTTTTAAATATAACTAACTTTAACTTAACTTCGTGAAAAGCTTCGGTAAAGCTGCAACTTGTAGAAACTATATATATATATATATATATATATATATATATATATATATATATATATATATATATATATATATATATATATATATAAGCTTTTGTTTACTTCTTTATGATTTTAAACTTTTTTAGCAATTGATGAGGTATATTATCTCAGAGTGTTCGGATTTGTTATATATTGGATAAAATTTCATTATTATTTAGGTTAAAATACACTATACATTACAAAGTCTTTTTAATTTAGATATATTATACATTACACAAATATTAGAACATGCAACATTTTTCTTGATATTTCATTATTACATGAAATATTGTAATGACTTATTTATGAACAAATGAAATTCCTCTCAACATAATGTATTTTAGCATGATACAGCATAGAATATTTGACTAACAAGATAAAAATAAAGTATACATACATATTTTATATCTCTGGAGACACAACATCTAAAGTAATACTATAAAGATATATGGAAAGGAAAATATTTTTAGACGCCTTTCAACCATATTTGCTGAAAAAGAAAAATCTTTCGATACCTTTAAAGCAAATCAATCTTTGAAATTCCAGAATTTGAGAATAGAATATCTGATTTAGAGGGAAAAAAATGTGTGAGGTTTAATGTAAGAATATTGACAAGATGTAGCATCTAAATAACTTGGTTGGTGAGAGTAATTGACAAGGAACTTCGCTGATTGACCAAACATCTTTATTATGCAGTTCAGTAGTAAATCAAATGAGTTGATAGTACGATCACCCAGAAAAAGGAATTGATTAAAACTACAAAACATGTTTTGTTGAGTACATTTTGGTTGTTTTAGCAAAATTCAAGTAAAATTGCACCATTTTACTTGAATTAACAAAACATTTTTTGCTGACGATACAATTTTTTTTTTGTTGATTCAAACAAAATTTCCATTGACCTATATTTAAACAAAAAGTTTTGTTGGGTCAACTAAATTTTTGTTGATTCAACAAAACTTTTTTCTGGGTGATCGTTGTTATGGAAACTTCATAAACGATATTATTATTCAGAGACTTACATTTTCATGACAAAGCATCTCAAAACTATAAATTCTAACATTTTAGTCCGCGTTTCGGCGTTTTCGTCAGCACTTGCATTATTTTCCTGTAGGGGCGAGGTTGTCAACTTGGGAGGAAACTAACTTAATTAGTTTAATAATTTTTGATTATTACCCGGGTATGAGACGTGAGACAGAGCTGGCCAAGCCCGTTTGTATCAATAACCGCAAATTCTTGCAAATTGCGCTTAGCGTGAGTTTTTACTCTTAATAGGCAAGTCAAATTAGTAAAAAAATGCCCTAATCTACGAAAAGTTTCAACAAAAGGATTTGTTGGAAAAATTTCAAGAACTGCGAACAGTTTTTGTCAGTATTAGGTCCACTAATTAACAGAAAAAAATTCTATCAAAATCTAACAACAGCAGTTTTTGTTGTTGTTGTTGTTCGAGATGGCTAACTAACTAACTAACTAAGAAAATTGGCAAAACTCCTTTAACTTTATTAATTTTAAGGGTAGAATAATTATTTTTCTGTCGAACTTACAGTTTTTATAGTCAATTAATTCATTACAGCCACTAAATGATACTTACTGCTTATAATCCTGAATTTTTATAAGATTATGATTTTTTTTATGATATTATATCTGCACCTCAGGATTCCCACTTGAAAAATCGTACTTATGCTTGGCAGTTTTCAAACTTCTAAGATTTTGTTCGAAGCAATAGGTATCGGACGGGGCAGGTATGAAAAGCATTTTAAAAGTGTTGTAGGGTGAAAATGCCGTAGTGAATATACTGAATGTAAAGCAGTTACACGTATTTTCAGAGGCCATTTTCTAGTAGTGGATAATTGTCTTCATCAACTACTTGTACAATCTATTCTAGATGTCAATTTTGAATTCAACTCGCTATTAAATGAAACTGAGATTATGTATTCGCCTACCTTAAGGGAGGAAACTACTCTTGAAACTGTTGTCACATCTAGTGCAATTAGTAGAATTTATGAGGTACTTAACAAGAATAAAGACGAAGCTGGTATTGAATCTATACCTAGTAAGTTGCGGCAAACGATAAGAAATGCACGAGAACTGATAAAATCAGTTCATACTGTGTCTTGTATCAATCATTTGCATGCAATTTACAATGTATTGTTAAAGCCAGAAAAAAAAAAATTCCCCGGAATCCTTGTACCAAGGTCGAACATTTAAAAAATATATATTTCTAGTATTTTTGTACATCATTTTCCATAAAAAAACCCGCCTTATTTCCTTTTTTTCTAAATTCCTAAATAGGCTGTATTTATTTTAATAATTTCAGATATTGAAAGTAAGTCTCAAAATCATAAAATCTTTCTCTTAAGGTAAAGCGAGGAGAGATGGGAGAGATTGCGCATATAGAGATTCAGGGGGAAGGATTAGTGTGAGCGCGCAGCGACTCCGGGTAGTTGTACAACAGCATTATAGTGGAGTGTCTATTTGAAAGTGCACGTTGAGTGTTTTGAGTGTCTAAGATAAAGCATTGCTATTTTGTTTTGTTTTCCCAAAGTAAGTGCTTGAATTTTCATAGCTATTCATCAGAATTTCTATACAATGCCAGTAGTAAAAAATACTTTTAAACTTAAACGATTTCTCATAAGCTACTAATCTAGACTAACAATGTGAACATCAACGGTTCGTTTTAGTAAAGGTCATGTTTAAATATAAGGCTGCGCAATCTCTCCTACCGAAATTGGAGAGTTTGCGCATCAGCTTACTTAGGAGAGATGGCGAAGTGTTCCCTTTAGTTTCCATGCTAGGAGCGATTACGCAACTTATTGGTAAATTTGCATTAAAAAATTAAAATGAAAATGGACTAATTTAAGTTAAAAGTGTTAACAAGTAACTTAATGTTATAATGTTATTTTGTAATCTTCTCTGGACTTGCTTTTTCTGATTCTTTATTTTTTTCCCTTTAATTAAAAAGTTTTAATCGTTTTTAAAATTATTTGCTTTTTCTGATTATTTAATCATTAGGTTAAAACATTAACTACTAATACAATAATATTTGTTCAAAAAACCTTACAACAATGTCATTTAAGTGAAATTATTATTGTTAACAACTTAATTGTAGTTATTATTAGTAACAATCTCTCCTACCCATGTGCGCAAGCACACCAACCCTGGGGACAGATTGCGCAAAATAACTTTCTTGGTTTTATTACAACTGTTCTATTAAATTGCAACATAACAACAAAATAGCAATGGAAATGCATAACAAACAAATGAAGCAAAAATTATTCATGGATAGTTTAGCAAAAAATTATTAGTTAGATTTCTTATTGTTATTCTTTTGAATTGTGACCACCGCTCTTTGCTTTGGACAGGATTTGAAAGAGAGATGCTGGATCGGTGTTTGGTTTGTTAAGTTGGTAATCAAATTCAATCTCTTCCTGGTATTGGCGAACCGACAAATATTCTTTTCTTATACTATTTTGGAATGAATATTTTAAAAAGATAACCATCATGCTTCTGCTGTAAAGGAAACCCTGTCATCGAAACTAAAAATATGACTCGTGTGAAACCAGATCTGCACCTGATGTCGTTTTAAGCTTCTAAATAAAATATTGTTAGTGTTCATGATGAAGTGTCTTCTTATGCATACGTACACACGACATCTACGTGGATAGTACGGCTGCCATAAATCCTAGTGCGGAAACTACCTCTGTTGACTTCTGAAAAGAACGTATAATATTGAAAAACCATTTATTAAAAAATGATATTGCTGTTACACAAATCAACTCGGCCCTTAAAACCATCACATATATATATATAAATTTTTAATTACACACACACACGCACACACAAACATATATATATATATATATATATACTAATGAAAGAAAGTTTCGCTCTGTGTGTGTGTCTGTTGGCGATGTCTAGGAAAATCTACCCCACCTAGAATCGTGATAATTTTTATTTAGGTAGTCCAAAAACTCTCATGGTGTACCCGAGACTCAGAATTTTAATATTTCGAAAATTAGTGTAGTTATTAATTAAAAACTGATCAAATATCACAAATTAAAAATCACTCTTCCGAAACAGCTCGCGCATGTCCAGAAGCAATTTATTCGTTCCTCCGTTAAAAGAAGAATAAAGCGTAAGACATTCCATTTCTTTTTAAGTTTTTCTAAATTCGCCATTAAACGAACGGCAAAAAATACGGAAAACCGTTTACATATTCTCGAAGAATGTACTTTTACATCTCGAACGATTCGGTTGGTTTGAAAAAAATTCACGTTTAACCCTTTAAAATATAATCAAGAAGCATCGAATTCATGTTTTTTATTTTCTCCCGTTTTCCGAGCCTTGCATCCACCGAACTACAAGAGATACAGAAAAATGAAGATCACCAAATTAAAGAACTAATTTTGGCCTTTTCAGAGCCACTTTTGGTTTTAAAAAATACGAAAGTTAAGCTTTTGAAAAAGTACATTTTCTATATGCCGTTTTGCAATTTTTGCGATTTTGGCAAGATTTAAAAATTTGCATCGGCGGTTCAGAGAAAGGTACGAAAAACTAAAAATACCAGACAATATCTACAATTATTCCTTTTCCTATATCTGTATTTATTTTTGAAAAATACGAATATTAACCCTTAGAAAAAAGTTAGCGCGCAGGACTCACTTTTGCGAATTCCGATTTTCTGCGATATATAAAATCCGGAATCGGATCTCTAAAATAACCGAAACAAAAACAAACACACCTAAAGACATCTACTTTCTATCGGGTTCAGGAAGAAACCTTTCGTTTAAAAAAAATCACGTTAACCCTTTCGAAAACGTTTTTTACCGTAAGTCAATTTCGCTTTTTTATCTATTTCTCCTTTCTTTAAAAACTCGAATCGGCGTTTATAAACGAAAAACTAAAAATACCGCGCCTAATCTACATCCCTTTTCTTTTTACAATCTGGTAATCCTTTTTGAAAAATATTAATTTTAACCCCCCGAAAAAAATTCCTTTCCAAAACTCACTCATGCGATTTTCGTTCTTCGGCCAAGGTTTAAAAATTGGCATCCACTCGGGAAATACGAATACGGAACAAACAGTAGACTCCAGATCATAGAAATGTTTATATTCTTCAAAACGCACCGTTGGGTTTTAAAAAATATCTACATTAACCCTTTCGAAACCGATTGTTTACGTAACCCACTTTTGTGATTTCCGTTATTTTGTCAATGTTTAACCGTAGTTAAACTTATTAATTTGGCTTGGTCGAGTGTTCTGAAATGACCTCTTTCAAAACAGATTGCGCCCCCTGGTGGTGGAAGGTGGATTTAATATTTTCAAACTAGTTTTTAAATAAATATCTAACAATGTGTCAATAGGCAAATTATATTGAAGGGAAAACATAGAGTTTTTGATTCATAGGTATTAATTATAAGTCATTGCCGAACTTTGGAGCTTATTAATGTCGAAAAATATATTTTTTATTTCTGACGGAAGATGTTTAAGAGTATTGGAGGTTATAATTAATAAGTCAAGTTTCACCAATCACAATCTTTACAAGGAATACTGTTAATTTACCGGTATTTTGAAAGAGGATATTTTAGTCTTGAATTTGTATAACATATTCTTTATAACAATCTAAGGCTTAAAGGCAGTACCAATATTAATAGAATTTAATAAATGAAATTTTTGTTCTGACAGTTTTTTTATAATATGGAATGGAGAAATGATATATATATATATAAGACTCCTGTGGTTTATAGGGAAGGATACATTTTGCTCTGAAAAAAATCTTTTTAGCCATAGTATAGGGTAAAAATTATATTTTGAATAGGTAAAGATTTTTTTCTTTTTCTAATTGTAGGGCATCGACATTGCTACAATATTTTCTTGCTCTTTCAGCTGAAGTTCTAACAACAACGATTTTATGAAAGGCAGAGTTAAAATGTAATTACTGACCAGAAAATGTTTCATTCGTCATACTGATTTTAAATTTTCTTGACCGGTAACTTTTTCTTTTCTTTCAATCAAAATATCTAAGGGTAGCTTATTATCAGTTTAATTTTCAATTGTGAACTGAAATCCGGGACACGTAGAATTAGCTTTTCAAAAATATCAGTTTAATCTTCTTGTTTGGCAATAAGAAAAACGTTGAAGAAACTATTTTTTTTTCATAAACAGGATTCATTCAGATGTAATATGTTTAGTTATTTTAAATTATTCCTAATAGTTTCTCCCAAAATCGTTCCAATATAACTTAGGATACAGCGCAATCAGTATTTCGAATTTTCTAAATGTATTTCATATGTGACTCGTTTATTTCAGAAAATTTACCTGACTTGGGACCACTTAAAATCTCTCATTGTTCATTTTTGTTTACGTCAGAATCAAATAAATGATTCATTTATGTTACATTCTCATCCAGCGGATATTTTTCTATATGTTTCCGCAAAGCAAACCTCTAAATTTAATGTGCGTGGCAAAACTGTTTTTTTTTCTTTGCTATTACAATTTTACAACACGAACAATCAGATCAAATGTCTTAACATATAATGGGGTTAGAATGACAGTGGAGTAAGTCAATATTTAGTAATTTGAGAAATGAAGTGTTTTGTGAAACTTGTCGTATTGCCGTTGCATTAAGTGGTCTAACTTATTTTAGCCTGTGACGACTCCCTAAGTGAACTATGACTTATTTGATTGCCACACTTAACATAAATTAATATACGTTCAGTGAAAATATGGTTATCTATTTTTTTTCGAATTGTTGACTTACTCCACTGTCATTCTAAACCCCTCATATACTGATTTATTTTCGACAGGAAGCACTAACATATCACGTTTGTTAAATAAATATTTTAGGTCATAAAATCACGTGCACTTTTGCAACAGGTGAAAATAAATTGTTACCTGAAACAACGGACCAAACATGCTCCTTTGGATACACAGAAGATGTTTTTGATTCGATTATGAAACCAAAATTTGTAAATTATATATCTTGTTTTATTATTTCAGACTATCGTAAAATTTCTCCATCTGCAAAAAAGTTTACTTATCAATCTGAACAATACGATTTTATTATGGTGGATCCTATTTATTCTTTAGAAGTTAATATCACATAACAACAGTAACAACAACAAAAAAAAAAAAACAGTACACCAAAACAAAATTTGAATTAAGGTCTGTCATTGTGTCTAAATGAGACAATATCCCTCATAATGTTTCACATTTAGGGTATATTTGGCATTTTATTAAATAAACATATATTTTATGAAACAGAGAATGATGTAATACTGTTCTTTTAATCCAAAAGTAACTTGTTTTGTAGAAATTGAGTTATTAACTGTAATCTAAGCAAATAATATATGATTGGCGCAATCAGGTTTTCTTTTTTTCATATTTACTGTAATTAAAAACTAAAAAAAAAATGAAACTCCAGACAACCTTAATGTGGCAATGTTTTTTTATGCGCATGTCAGTTCATCTGAATGTATTAGTTTATTTGCTGTAAGTTTTTAAAACACTTCTGAAAGATTTACTCTTATAGAGAAATACATAAAATTGAATACTGATACGTTTATTATTGATCTGTTTTTAATAAATTAATCTAATAATATCTTATGTAACAAAAAATAACTTTATTGTTTATAATACTAAATATATTATAATAAAAATAATGTTTAATTTAATATTTATACTTTAAACACTTTGAACTTTGTTCATGTTAAAACAAGAACTAACTACTGACCAATACAACAAAGCGATTTTGATTACTATATACAGGGCTCGCACCGTTCATAATTTTTTCTAATGTTGCTACTAATATAGAATACACAATTCTTCGTGGTGAAAGTTTTTAATGTCTGCAACAAAAAAGAATCTACTACAAAGATAATTTGTTCCAAATAGTGGTAGGAAAGATAGAAACTTTTAGGAAAGCTGCAAGATCTGCTTTATATTTTAAGCATTTTATTTAATTGCCTTTAGCTCATTTTTACTTCTCAACTTCCGTGAAGGCCTCAATAGTTTTTTTTTGTTTTTTGTTTTTTTTTTTGTTTTTGGAAATTATGGATCGAGAGAGTTTCACTCTCTTATTTTCTGTTTCTGCTGCACCTTTACTTTTACATTTTTCAGCTAGTAACTTCGAGTTTTTGCTGGCTTCTTTTTTGTAACGCTCTTTATACCTTTTTAAGCTTTAATTCTTGGTTCTCTTCCAACATTTGTTTTTGTAGTTCCTCTTTCACTTCATTACCAATTTTATTTTCATATGTACTTCAGATGCTACAAATTGTACAAAGTTTGATTTTACTGCTTTTTGCTTTCTGGCTAGATTTTAAATTGTTGGTAGTACTGTTTTAAAACTACATTTTTCAAAAGCAGGTGATGGATAAGCATCAAGAAGAAATATTTGTCAGTGTGATTCCTGTTTGCACTTCAAACTATTATTAAATAGAATTTGATATGTTTTTACTTATTCTTTTCTTAAATATACGCAGTTATTATTACACCATATTTTGTTTTATTGAATTTTTAAAAAGAAATATTTTTCTATTTCCATTATTTGAAACACATACTTAAGCACCTAGCCAAATAAAAACAGTAGTGTATGATCACCTGGAACTTCCTAATTTTTGATTTACATGAAAATTAATTAATCACAATTTCTACTTTAAACGTCATTTTAATACAATATTTGAAAATCTCCTAAAAGCCTTTCCCTATTTAACGAATCCAGTTCGTTGATAACAGATGTCTGAAAAAAAATCAAAATTCGAAGAACATTCTCAGAAAAGCGTAGAATAATTTACAATTAAATTTTGAAAACGTGTCGCCTTTTCTCGGTTTCACTTTATGTAGATGAAACAGATGTTGGATGCCTTAAAGCTTTCGTAGTTATTTGACATTTAAAGTTGAAAAATGAAACTTTGACATCCTTTGATGCATGCAAATAAAAGCTATTAATTTCATCGCGAAACATATATTCTAGGAGGAAGAGTTCTGATAAACAAACGGGCAGTCAAATTTTATTATTATATATATATATACAAAAATATATAAAAACACACTTATTTTTCTATGCCAACTTTAAATTAAAGCCTTTTTAAAAAATAAGGAAGGGAAAGCTTGTGAAATCTCACATGCCATTATCATATCTTAAAAGAAATAATATAAAAATAATAGTAAAAATTCACTATCATAGTGCTAGAAAGTAGTTATTTTAAGCAAAAATTATAATATCAAATTGTTACATCTAAAAACCAAAAGGAGAAAATATCTATGAGATTTGTTTGCTCTTAATACATATTTTTTCCCTTTTATACTAAGAAATATATCTTATAAATGAAGCATTTTATTATTTCGATAATTTTAACAATCGTATCGTTATGTTATATAATGTTATGGGATATATGTGCTGAAAATATAGATTACGATAAGTAATATTTTTTTGATGTTTTGCTTAAAAATGACATTTAACATTCAAAATGCATTTAGTAACAATTTATATTATGAAGGGATACCTTTAATTTCAACCATTAATGTATGAACTACGAAAGATATTTTATCAATAAAATGCAGTTTTTAATAAAAAGTTTTCCTTTAAAAAACATTTTTTTTTCTTTCCTGTTTATTGGATTCGCCAGACATTATGATTTATTTTCTCTAAACTAATATCTAACATAGGTGAAAGAAAAGTTTTTAGCTGAAAACTTTTAATGGAATCTGTATTTTATGTTTTATACAATTTTTCTTCACTGATGATAAAATGTATTACATTTTTTAACACTCGGTCACATTTTTCAACACAACAGTTTTCAAGATTAGTTATAAATATTTCATGAACGAGAAATGTTGTTTCCCCTTCCTACTTTATTCAAGAATGTAAGATATTTAAAAGATATTTTTTACTCACACTTTTAACCTGAACTTTAAACAAGAATTGATTTTTAAAAAGGATTTAAAATCTTTATAAGATTTTTTTTTACATTTTTAATTACTTGGTTTCAACTGCAGACATTTACTAATATATGACATAAAACTCTTAAGCATATTTTTAAATAAAGATTTTAAGAAATTGTTTTGAAACTTTAAACTTTATAATTTTCTATATCTATGCGTCCATTAAAAAGAATATAGTTAACATATACATACACATATATTTAGAAATAGAGTAAACGTTATTCATTGGAAAAAAAACCAACAAATAAAGTAACACTGCATCAAAATTTTCATTTAAGAAAGGATTCCGTCATAAACACAATCTGTTTTAATAGGTTTTCACTGCATCTGTTTTATATTTTCTGCGCGCAAACAAAATACGAATTTGTTGTTTACTATGTGAATTTTTCTTTTACTAGACATTTTAGACAATTTACTTAAATAAAAACTGTACAGCTATCATTTAATATTTTTTTATTGAATTTTTAAAAATAATGCATTTTATTATTTAAAAAAATAGGCCGTATTGTAAAGAAAATATATTGTAAAATCATATACCAAATCCAATTATATTCTTTAGAAATTCAAATAAATGATTTGGCAATCTAAAGAGGACAAAATGGCACGAAAGATTCCAAGCTACATTTATATAAAATTTAAAATAACGAAAGTTTCTGCTTAATTACTTGATAATTACTTGATGATAGACCAGGCAATTCAACGCGAGCAACGTGGGTTATATATTTGTGATTTATTAGCTCGTTTTTACCATCATTATGACTTCATCCTTACTCATAGACAAGTCTTTGCTTTATAATACAGATACAGTCAGTCATTTATAGTTCTGGATTTATCTAATAACAATTGAATGCAAAATAAAAGAGTCTTGTCTGATATAGATCCTATTTTTATATTATAAGTGTATGTTACATTAAAAATAAATGTGCAACGTTAAATTAGCACAAATTAAAATCATTTCTAATGGCCAACAGCTGTTTCAGAGCCCTTAAGCTCCATCTTCAGTGCCAACTCAAAAGGTAAAAACGAGTTAAAAACTCCTAGGCCATGACCGCTTGCCTGCCATCTCTCGCCCCGCGGCCAGATGAAATGGCCATTTCTTCTGGCCGCGGGGCGAGAGATGGCAGGCAAGCGGTCATGGCCTAGGAGTTTTTAACTCGTTTTTACCTTTTGAGTTGGCACTGAAGATGGAGCTTAAGGGCTCTGAAACAGCTGTTGGCCATTAGAAATGATTTTAATTTGTGCTAATTTAACGTTGCACATTTATTTTTAATATAACGGCACAAAGTTTTAATCCACCTTTTAGATGCATGTTACATGTTTTGGAAAAAATATATTTTAAAAATAATGACGGTGTATGGTTCATAGGCCTAAAAATATGCAAATTTTCTTAATTTTAAGAATTTCCTTCTGCATAGGAATTGTTGATATTTAAAAAGACGGAGTCTAGATAGAACTAAATTGGAAAATTCATTAATATATAAATAAGAAATCCAAATTGAATTAAGAAGGACAATGTTACATTGATTTTTTTTAGTCTTCTTGTGTCCTCAAGCAATGTCCTTATTAAAATTCGGATTTCTATGAGCATTCTTATATATTTATTAATTCCTTCAGTTGAATTTAAACATCTTTAACTATTTCAAAATATCTAGCATTCCGTTATATTTAGACAATTTTCCTTCGAAACTTCACGAGCTACAATTCAGTACATTGCAACTGTTAAGTGTCACATAATTCGTGAAATGCATCAAAGACATGTTTTACTTTCCACATGCAAAGCTTGTATCGATTTTGCATTATTTTGTGTATCTAAGTTGAAAACCATTATACTAAGTGATAAAGTTGATCTCGAGTTAGCAACCTACTATCATTCATCGAACTTCACTTAATAGAAAAATAATACTAATATATATTTTATAGTCATTACTTTAATTTCCCCGTTCAGTGTAATAGTTCGTCTAACTTTATGTTTCCATTAAAATCCTATCACAATTTTTTTTTTCAATATACAAATTCGACGGAGTATCTCGCCAAGGAAACGAAAAGAATTTCCGTCAATTCATGCCAAACGATACTGAAAGATTAAGTTATTCTGCCAAGTTTATATTTTGCAGACTCAGAAAAATAAGGTTTTGACACCTATACAACTCGTGTTCTATTTCTCATAGAAACAAAATTTTTATTTTCGGAATCCGACGAATAGGATTTTTTAAAATGTGAATTTAAGTCATTTTTTACCCTTTTAAAATTATTGTTCATCCCAAATATTTTGAAATGGCTATAGAAATGTGCAATTATTAAACTTTAACGCGGTTTGCTTCACTTTATTCGCTTTTATAAGTAGTTCAAACTTTTTAAGTTTCTTGTAAAAATATTAAGCATATTACTTTTAAATGCTAAAGGTGTAAAATTAACAACTATAATATAAATTAAAATAACTTTTATTAGTTGTTTTACTTGTTTAGACTCTTCTGAGTCATTTTCAAAAACAAAATGAGAATATTCTAAAGCTTCACGGGCTTTGAAGTTATTATTTACATGTACTTTTTAAAAAAATTACGCACGTTATCTATTATTTTTTACTTGATTGTTTATTTTCATATCTTTGAGCATGGAGTAATTCTAGCCACAGTTTCGGTAAATTAAAAGATGCCGCATCGTTACATATTGTATTTTATACAATACAATACAAATACAATATGTAACGATGCGGCATCTTTTAATTTACCGAAACTGTGGCTAGAATTACTCCATGCTCAAAGATATGAAAATAAACAATCAAGTAAAAAATAATAGATAACGTGCGTAATTTTTTAAAAAAGTACATGTAAATAATAACTTCAAAGCCCATGCAGCTTTAGAATATTCTCATTTTGTTTTTTAAAATGACTCAGAAGAGTCGAAACATGTAAAACAACTAATAAAAGTTATTTTAATTTATATTATAGTTGTTAATTTTACACCTTTAGCATTTAAAAGTAATATACTATTACAAGGTGTTATATTTTATTATATTGAAATATTAAGCATTTTTCAACTTATATCAGTTTAAAATATTGGATTCCTATATTTAACGTACAGACAAAAAGGCTAAATGGCCTAAATCCTTCTTTCATTTGATCTCATTTAATAGTATAATACTATTAAATACTATACACATTTTTATAGTTGTTACTGTAATTCTTCTCGCCAGTATTTCGTCTGACAATATTTCGACAATATATTCTGACAATATTTCGACAATATATTCTGACAATATTTCGTGTAACTTTATTATGTCCTTAAAATCTTATCAGAAAAATATACTTTAGTATAATATATTTTTAGGAAATATTGAAATATATTTTAAACTTTGTTTTAAATTCAAAATATAAATCTAAGCTTTTTTTTAATACAATGTCTTTGCAAAAATATATAAGAATAACTGAAATACAAGCAATAATATGTTAATGCCGTTGCCATTCCATATTTACAATATCATCATCACTTTTTTTTACGATAAAGGCATTTTTGAGTAAGGAAATGCAATATATATTTTAAAAATGTTTCCATTTGAAATTTCGATGATTTTTATGTTTAAATTTCATTGTCATTAATAAAATATGTATCATATAAATGGTGTTACATACTTATTTAATAATCATGCAAGAATATATAGTTTTTAGCTAAATTATAAACGATCAGAACTTTATTTAAATACCTTCACATGTACACAATTTTTTTTTAAATAAATATTTAATTACCGAGAAGATGAATTTAAGAACTAAGCTATCTTTAACACGGAAGCTGGATTTCAATCGGAAATCTTTGAAAATATATTTTGGAATTAATGTTTGCATTTGTTTTAGAGTAAAAATAATTCAACGCAATGAAAGAAACTGTATTTTCATTAATTCATTGTACCGTTTGTCAATATACAAAAAGGATAAAAATCTTAAAAAGCAACAAATTGACGTATGGAAGAAACTATTGTAAAAAATCATAAAATTGTATTATTATTTATTTTTTTTTTAACAAGAAAACAAAATTTCTGTTTTCCATCAACTAATTGCACTATTAGGGGGTTAGATAATGAGTCCAAAATCGCACAAATCCATGGGTTATACATTAGAAAATTTAGAATGTATATCAGGTCATTATACCCGTTTCTCGTTCCATTTTCCCCAGTAAATTTACACTGAATTGTGATATGTGACTTCTTGTTTTATCTTGGTGCAGTTAAACATATTGATTGTTCGGGGGGGGGGAAGTAAAAATATGGTATTTCATGTTTGAAAATTGGGAGTAAAATATGTTTCTGATAGTCTGTGGAGTTGGATCTTAACAGTTTATCCACTATCTTTATTACTTACCCATCATACGTAATATAGGGTTAAACTTGTGATCGTTTAAAAATCGAAACAAAAAATTGACGGATTTGCACGATTCAGACACTGGAGATTCCGAAAAACATATATATAATTTTTTTAAATGCATTCCGTCTTTCTGTAAACGCTCTATTTCCCGAACAAGCTGAGATCGAGACTTTAAAATTGATATGTACTTAGTATCTAATAATGAAAAGAAGCACATTGAATTTCAGTAACCTCGATTATCCGGAACTATTGTTTTCGGAGTCTTGAAATATTCGTTCTGATAAAAGGTATTTAAACATTTTCGAAATTATGTATTTTAAGGTGTAAATATGAAACACAATAAAAAAACCCATAAATTTTGCATACAGAATGAAGTTGATCGGATAACTAGTTGCCGAGATATTTGTAATCCTATTTTTCACACCCTTCGATTTTACATGACAATGTATTTCATTTAAATTTCAATTCAAAGATATAGTTTAATTGGAAATGAGACGATTAATCCGACGAAGTAAACTTTTAGTTAATATGATTATCATTTTTGGAGTTATAAGAATGTTTCTTTAATTCAGTAATAGAGCTTTTAATGTTCATGACGTCATAAAGCCACGATTTTATTCGAATTGCAATATATTTTTAAATAGTTTGCACATGTTTTATTTTCATATTTTATAATATGCATGTCCATGATGGATAATTATGACGGTGACCCCCAAAGACTAGTTTTTTTAAGCGGTTATTTGCTCAAACAATTAAATAAGCGGAGTTTTTCTCCTTATTAAATAATGTTACATGAAAAATTTGCAACTATAAAAACCTTTACATTTAGAGATGGGATCACAATTCATTTATTTACATTGTATTTATAAGAACTGTGAGATTTCCATAATCTTTTTGTTGTTGTTGTTGTTGTTGTTAATTAATCTAATTATTCTTGTGAATATTTTGAAGAAAAAAAGAGCTATAACTACTGATATATCAAATAATATTTGAAACATTTTTTTCCCCTTGAACCAGACATTCCTGCTTTTCCCTGTCTTTTTTACAATATTACCTGATGTGGCTTTATATGTAGAAAAAACATGACTTGCACAGTGTTTTTAAAAACCGAATGCGTAATATTCTCTTCGGAAATCGCAGAAATATAGTCTTGCATGTATGAGTGTATAGCCTTCCGTCCTTTCTCTAAGCAGAGGATTTTTTTATACATAAAAAAACTTCGCTACAAATGTGTGAACAGTCTCTATCTATGAAAAAAGGTTAAGTTAAAGATTGTCAAATAGATTAAAATTTTGTAAAGAGTTATGTGAAATGCAAAATATGACGTTATCTTTCTTACTAGTTTTCAAGAAGTTTAGTATTTTCTTTTCGTCTTACTATTTATTAACTTTAAAATGGATTTTTTTTTATTATTTCATTCTTGTGTGGTTTTGTTCTTATTCTAAATTGTAACATAACAGAAGTATTTGTAATACCCATAATTAACTCTTTTACATATATTTTGGAGTTTGTAAGTTTTCGTGTGGATGATATTTAAATATATGCTACATATCTGTAGGATTGGAAATAATACATATCTCTAAATTCATATTATTAACAGTAAAAGATAAAAGACTCTAGGGTATAATTTGTAGATACACGATATCTCAAGATGATTTTGAGGCTCATAAAAGGTGAAGTTTAAAATGAAGGCAACGAAAATACGGTAAAATGTACTCAGGGAAATAATATAAGACGAGGCGAAAAAGCTATTGATTCTCGAGTTATTTGTTATTATTGCAAATGCCTACTCATATAACCGCCAAATGTACAAATAGGAGCCAAAGTAGCACTCAACCGTATCATGGTAGCTCGGTTACGAAAACAAATGCGAACGGCCCACAGAGAAGAAATGTTATGAATTTATCAAAAGCTGAAAATGACACCAATGCAAGAACAAAAATACGTATTGTTACAATAAATCAGAAGATCACGAAAATAATAATTGATTATATAAGTGATGTAAGCTTGATGAATAAGTAATACTACAATGAAATAGGTGCACCTGAGTTATGCCAAGAAAATGTATGTATATTGACCGAAATTGGCGAAGAAGATAATATGATACTTTAAGTAGAGAATACAAATAAGTACATAGCGTGATATTAACAGACGATTTTCATGTAGGGTCAGATCTGTACAGTGAAAAAATGGTTGGTGTGAATGCAGTACAGTATATGATTTATCAGTCACGAAAGAAGCATTCAAAATAAAAAGTCTCGCCAACAGGAAAACAACGAAGGCAAAACCACTGTATATTTTAGATATATTCAAGCGTTGAGGCATTCTGGTGAAATTTTCAAATGTGCGGCCTCTACGAAAAGTGAAAATACAATAATGAAAATAACGGAAAGGACTCGTGAGAAAAAATGGAATGCAGTGAGTAAGAAAAATACAATTAAAAAAAAATAAGAAGAAGAACGAAAAATCATGCGTCAAGCATAGATTATGTAACACTTTCCAACGCTTCCTAAATAATTTTACAAATCATTACCGTTTAATAAGCTGAAAGATAACATCTAAGTAAACAATTTGGAAAACGCAAAACATATTTAAAAACGTAATTTCAGGAATTTCCAACACATACAATATTCGGAAAAAATATCCGAATACTTTTATTCAGCCCTGTATATGATCTATACATTTGTATATATAATACATAGGATGCTAAATTTTAGTTCATTTAGGAAACGCGTAGCACATGGAGTTTCCTTCTGGAGTTTCTATCAATAAACGGAAATGTGTTCGCGAACTTTTGTGCTGCTCTTTATATGATCTACAGAATTTATACACACCAAGTAATAGACAAAAAGTGAGTTATATTGAAAATCGCGTTCAGCAACTTAAAACGCACTTCCAGGAATTATTGTTAACAGAGAGCAGATAATTATTTTGTGTGTCCCTGTAAATGAACGATGACTGCCATACACAAAATATTCTGTAGTAAGCCTCTTGTAATGCACCTTAGTGATATATATAAATTTCAATGCGTTTAAAATAGTGAAACATTATTTAATTAAACCGCAAACGATTTTTCTCCATAGACGTAATGTAACAAAATTATTTTGACTGTCCCTGTAAAGTAACTATAAGTTCTATGCACACCCTATTCCATATTAAGGTTCTTTTAATGCACCTCAGTGACATATATCAATTACAATGTGTTTGAAATTGCGTAACATCATTAAAATAAACCGCAAATGATTTTTCCCCATAGACCGTAATGTAACGGAAATCTTTTCAGTGTCCCTGTAAAAAAACTATAAGTGCTAAACACTTCCGTTGAAATAGGGAACATGCTATAGGTAACGACAATAACATATAAAACTGCTCGGCAATTGGAGCATATTTACGGGAGTTAGAGCACGGACAGACGGCCAGACAAAGCGAAGTCATAAACCCTTTTCAACTAGGTTGGAAAGTGTTAAAAAGGTAACAAGTTTAGTGCGAATGAACGAGCTGAAAGAAAAAAAAAACGAAGAATGTACAGGTGAAAAAGAAATAATAAAAATTGAAAAATATGATAAAACAATAAACACGAGAAAAGAAATTAATATTGCAAAAAATGAAAATGAAAAAAATATCTTGTAGAAGTTTTAAAAAATCTAATTAGAATTATTCAAATAAAGTAAGATCATATTACCAAGAAACAATTTTGTTGAATGAAATCACAGTTACTATAAGGATCGATTTTTAGGAGTGCAACAGGCAGAAAAAAAAGAAATATTTGAAAGAGAAAAGATTGAATTATGTAAAAGGATCACATGATATTAGAAGATAGAACAAGCATTAAAAGACATTTTAATAGCTCTCGTAAAAATCTAAACTTTTGGTGTAATAGTAACCGTATGCAACATGAATAGTCAATAGGTCATACTAATAGTTTTGATTGTAGAGGATAGATATATTTTGATTATAGAGGAAGCCTAATTTGACAGAAAGATTTAATTAAAGAAATGAAGATAGAGCCAAAAGCGATAATATTTCTTCCACTTTCAACGCGGATGAGCATAGCGAAGATAGGCGTGAGTATGATTCTTCTTATCGAGGAAATAGAAATTACTTATACATGTGAAGTACATGATGGACCATGTCAAACATATACATCCGCTGAGTATATAAAACCCTGGCCATTGAATTGCACATTGTGTGTTATGTGATGTATAATGTGTATCATTATGCGTATATATTTAACTATATGAACAAAATTTGAAAATCTATTATGTTGCGTCGCCGGACTGTCAAGATGACTAAATGTGGAATTAGAAATAATACCCATCTGTTAATTTATATTCTAAACTGTACAAGGTAATAGACTAAAGGATATAAGTAATAGATACTTGATATCGTAATATGATTATGAGGCTCGTGGAAGGTGAAATTTAACAGAAAGCCAGGAAAATACGGTATTCCATAGTTTTGTACTACAATATGGAGGTTCCTAACCCGATATATGTAAAGTAAAGGATTTTACGTAGAATTCTAGGTGAATTCTTATTTATGTTTGCGAAGATGTTATAGTATTAATAGGTATGAAGCATTGTAATCTCATTAGCATAATGTTTGTTTGAGTAAGTAATAAAGACTATTTGAAGTTAAATTGAAGAGATATAGTAATTTAGTCAGAAGACAAGTGAACATTTAACTAATTGTTAGCCACTCGTAGTTTTTAACTAGTATTACACTTGTTGAAACTAAGCTGAACCCACTATCTTTTGGAACTAGTATTTCCACTCAGTCTGCAAAGAGGCATTAGAAATACGTGTAACAACTTATAGAAGTTAAAAGTACCACTCAAAATATCAAAAGAAGAAAAGTAATTTTTTTAAATTGGGCAAAGAGTACGTCATCAAAGGATACTTATACGTTTAATTTTCACAAAAAGTAGTTTCCAACTAATATTACTGCTTACAGATGTAAAATGTTTCTTATACGGAAATTCAAAGAAAAAGTTTCGTAACTATATAAGGTAAAATATTAGTTTATATAAATACATAAAAATAATTGTGAAGTTAAAAAATATTAGTTTCCAATTGAAAATGTTATATTGATTAAATAGAAAAGAAACGGTTGAATTCCATCTTTTAAGTTCAGAGAACGCTCGGAATGATGATTTTATAGAGAAAACCGATTTACCTATCTTAAACAAAAAGTACCCTAAGTACACATTGACATTTTTCTTCTATTTTCTTCATGAAAATTTTTCTTTTTCTTTGAAGTAGAAATTATGTAATTTCAAATCTTCAATTATATCATTTGTTGTAAAATACATGTTCAATACCGGCTTATTTAAACTAAAAATACCTGATATTCAAGAAGACGTACTTATTTATATTTCATTGTGTTTAACAATATAATAAAATATAACACCTTGTAATAGTATATTACTTTTAAATGCTAAAGGTGTAAAATTAACAACTATAATATAAATTAAATTAACTTTTATTAGTTGTTTTACATGTTTCGACTCTTCTGAGTCATTTTCAAAAACAAAATGAGAATATTCTAAAGCTGCACGGGCTTTGAAGTTATTATTTACATGTACTTAAAAAAAAATTACGCACGTTATCTATTATTTTTTACTTGATTGTTTATTTTCATATCTTTGAGCATGGAGTAATTCTAGCCACAGTTTCGGTAAATTAAAAGATGCCGCATCGTTACATATTGTATTTTTGCGCGTGAGTATCTCTATGGTTTCTCTTATTATGGATGGATAGTGTAGACTGGAGGGAAATATTATATTACTTTCATTGAAATTTATTTGGATGGTTTCTTCTTGATATAATCTTGCTAGGGCTGTAGTTTTTCTATTGTATTTAATATCAGCTATATGCTCTTTTTTCTGCAATTAAATTTCCTGCTGGTCATGCCTATGTAGTAATTCTTGGATCAGCCTTCTTTAATAAAAGGTATTTCATATACTCCTGAATAATTCTCAAAATTAATTGGGTCAATTTTACTGCAAATGATATTGCAGAGTATAAAGTTTGTATTTTTGTGAATCAAATTTCTTTTCTGAATACTTATTATTGGTGATATCTATGATTAATTTATTAATATGGTGTACTGTAAAACCATTATTATAGGCAATTTTACGAATATTATCTAATTCATTATTCAATTTATTTTCAGCACATATTATAAAGGCTCGTTTTATGAGAAATCTGTAGTCTGAAATTTTGTATGTAAAGGGAGAACATGCGTTATTTGGTATGGTAGATTGGTTAGCCATATTTTTCCGGAAAACAGCTCTGTCGATAGATTTATTTGTTCTTGTTAACATAGCATCAAGGAATGGAAGACTTTTATTATGCTCAATTTCAATAGTGAATTTAATATTATTGTCGATTGAGTGTAGTTGATTTATAAATATTTTAAGTTCATCAAGACTATGCTGCCAAATTATAAAAATATCATCAACATATCTGAGCCAAGTGTGAGGTGTTAAGTGAAATGTGCCAAAAACTTTATTTTCCAATGGGCGAAGAGTATATTCAGCTAATAAGCCTGAAATAGGCGACCCCATTGAAGCTCCGTGATTCTGCTTATAATATTTACTATTGAATGTGAGGTAGTTATTATGGATGATTAGATTAAGTCCTCTTTTTATTGTTATTTTCATATCATCACTAAATTCTTCTATCTGTTCAATATCATCACAAATCTTATTACATACTACATGTGTATCAATTGATGGATACAATGATATAATATCAAGACTAGTCATTATATAATTATCTGGTAGCTGTATATGTTTGATTTTTTGAATGAAATCTTCCGTTGATTTAATAATTATTAATAACTATTTACTATTATTAATAACTAATTACTATTTCACATTCAATAGTAAATATTATAAGCAGAATCACGGAGCTCCAATGGGGTCACCTATTTCAGGTTTATTAGCTGAATATACTCTTCGCCCATTGGAAAATAAAGTTTTTGGCACATTTCACTTAACACCTCACACTTGGCTCAGATATGTTGATGATATTTTTATAATTTGGCAGCATAGTTTTGATGAACTTAAAATATTTATAAATGAACTAAACTCAATCGACAATAATATTAAATTCACTATTGAAATTGAGCATAATAAAAGTCTTCCATTCCTTGATGTTATGTTAACAAGAACAAATAAATCTATCGACAGAGCTGTTTTCCGGAAAAACATGGCTAACCAATCTACCATACCAAATAACGCATGTTCTCCCTTTACATACAAAATTTCAGACTACAGATTTCTCATAAAACGAGCCTTTATAATATGTGCTGAAAATAAATTGAATAATGAATTAGATAATATTCGTAAAATTGCCTATAATAATGGTTTTACAGTACACCATATTAATAAATTAATCATAGATATCACCAATAATAAGTATTCAGAAAAGAAATTTGATTCACAAAAATACAAACTTTATACTCTGCAATATTATCCAAGCTTTTTCGAAAAATTAAAACACAGCCTTAAACGTTTCAATATCTGCTTAATAGCTAAACCACCTAAGAAATTAAAGAATATCATTTCCAGTAAAATTGACCCAATTAATTTTGAGAATTATTACAGGAGTATATGAAATAACTTTTATTAAAGAAGACGGATCCAAGAATTACTACATAGGCATGACCAGCAGGAAATTTAATTGCAGAAAAAAAGAGCATATAGCTGATATTAAATACAATAGAAAAACTACAGTCCTAGCAAGATTATATCAAGAAGAAACCATCCAAATAAATTTCAATGAAAGTAAAATAATATTTCCCTCCAGTCTACACTATCCATCCATAATAAGAGAAACCATAGAGATACTCACGCGAAAAAATACAATATGTAACGATGCGGCATCTTTTAATTTACCGAAACTGTGGCTACAATTACTCCATGCTCAAAGATATGAAAATAAACAATCAAGTAAAAAATAATAGATAACGTGCGTATTTTTTTTTTTTTTTTTTTTTTTTATGTACATGTAAATAATAACTTCAAAGCCCGTGCAGCTTTAGAATATTCTCATTTTGTTTTTGAAAATGACTCAGAAGAGTCGAAACATGTAAAACAACTAATAAAAGTTATTTTAATTTATATTATAGTTGTTAATTTTACACCTTTAGCATTTAAAAGTAATATTCATTGTGTTTATTAAATAAAAGCAATGCTTTATGGCATGATGCTTTTCAATTAAATCTCACTAATACATACTCTTCTGTGCCTACATAGCTTTCTGCCGAAACTAAAGTTTAATCAAGAGTTGACTAATAATTTTATGAAAGAATAATAATTGTTTGGGAATAATAACTCTTCAAATAACGTAAATTTAATTTACTTTAAAAAACTTTTACATGACCTCCTTAAAAGAGTTTCTTTTCAATAGAAATATTGCAATATTTTCTTTGATATATGCCTTCATGTATTATATATATTTACATTAAGATGAGGAATTAAATAAAAATTAATGGAATTCCGAGTTTGATATCAAAGCCTTTTCGAACTTTATTTGAAAAGACAAGAAATCCGTCTGTACAAAGTACATCGTTCAAAAGTGTTTATATATATATATATATATATATATATATATATATATATATATATATATATATATATATATATATATATATATATATATATATATGTGTGTGTGTGTGTGTGTGACCAATCTGATTAAGTAAAGAAAAAAATAGAAGTTTTCTATTGAAAATATTACATTATTAAAAAGAAGAAATAATGCAATCTTTCGAGTTCAAAGAATTCTCTGTAAGATCACTTCAAAGATAAAACTGATTTATCTCTGTTTATCAAAAAGTTCTCTAAGTACTTGTTGACTTTTTTCTTCAATGTATTCTGAGAAGTAATTTTCTTTTCCTTTCAAATAGAAGCTATTTTATTTCGGATCAACAAATTTAAGATTTGCCAAAAAATTAAATTTTCAATACTGGCAGATTTATACTTAAATATATAAATCCTTGATATTAAAGCAAAAATACTTATTTGTTTTTTTATTATGTTTATGAATTAAATTAATGTTTTTTTATGTAATATTTTAGATTTTTATTTAAGACTCTACAATATATCTCTCCCCACATTTAAATATCTTCTATAAAATTTAACATTTTAGCAACGAATTCTATCATTAATTTCTTAAACAACAACTTTTCAAGCAACGTAATTAAATAAATTTTTAAAAACTTCAGAATGACCCCCTTTAAGATATTTCTTTTTATTAGAATCATTGACATAACTTTCTTCATTGTGACATCTGAAGGCTATAAAAATGTTATTTTTACATAAAAATGAAAAACGGAAGAAATTAATTAATAAAAATTAACCTTAGCTATTAAAAACTCTTCAAAATTTCGTTTAAATACGCGAAAGTCAGCGTAATTATCAAAAAGTTTATAAATTAAACGCAAATCAATTCAAAATTTAATTATTTAATAAGTTCAAAATATTTCTATATTGTGTTCAATAAGTATTTTTCAGAAAAAAAGTTATAAATATGTACAATTTTTAATAAAAATGGATTTGATTTAAGACGCAGTTTACAAATGTAACTTCCTACCTATGCTGCAGTATAAGATATATGTCAAAATACGTTTTGTATACATGAATGAAAACTGCTGTGAAGAAAAAAGAATAGTTTATAATATCAATTCTATATTAATTTTAAAAAATTGGAATGGTGAATCGCAATCTCTAAAATTAAAAGAATTCTGCGAAGGATCATTTCAAATTGTAAACAGATTCATCTCTTTTAATCAAAAGTTTCTCGAAGTATGCGAAATCTTTCATCTTGGTGTCTTTAAAAAAGCTTTTTCATTTTCATTCAAGCATAAAATATTTGAATTTCAATGACTATGTCGAAGATTTATCGAAAAAGAAACGTATAATTCTTTTGCTAAATTATGTTTAGACGTATGAAAGCTTTAATAATAGAGAATAAATACATAGGTTCATCAATTTAATTGAATGTTTTATTGTACCATGATTTTTATGTATTTAATTGAGATTATTATATTAATTAAAAAGAGGAGAAAGGTTTTAAATACGTTTATCAATTTAAACGAATATTTCACAAGCTTTGTGAAATTAAAAATAATAATAATTTTCTATTGAAATTATTATATCGATTAGAAAAGAGAGAAACTGACTAATGAAATCTTTAATTCACAGAATCTTTAATAACATAATCTTTAATTCCCAGAACTGTTGAAAATATATTTTCAAAGAGAACATATTCACCTCTCTTAATTAAATAAGTTCTACAAGTGGGCGTAGCGTTTCTCTTCTATGATTCTTTAAATAAACTATATATTATTTCAAGTAGATGTTATTTTCTTTCAAATTATTGTTTTATATATTTATTATAAGTAGTTAACTTTAGTTGCAACTCAGAGTAACCCTTTCATTACAGGTTTGAGACATATGTCTTCCAAGCGACTATCTTTTTTTTATTCTATTCGCATCACTTTTTGAAAAATAATTTCATCATACACTTATATTAGGATATTTAAAGATATACAATAAACGAAGATATTAGTAAATTGTGGTACAACTGTATATATAAAATAGTCGCCAGTATCGGCCCGTAATCAAAAGGCTAATAAACCGTGTACGATTTAGATATCACTTTCTAACAATAATTTTAACAGTAATGAAGTAAAAATCCTATAAATTTATAATTGTGTGAATAACTCACAAAAGAAAACTTGCTGTGCTAATAAGTGATTCATTAAAAGCATTTTCGAAAAAAATTATTTACGCTTATATGAAAGAATTTGTATATGTCTTACTTTAAATTCAAGCATGTTTAAAAAAAAAAAAAAAAAAAAAAAAAAAAAAAAAAAAAAAATGGTTTTTTTTTTTTTTTTTTTTTTTTTTTTTTTTAATCTAGGAACATATAATATAACTACGCACGAAAAACACAATAAGTTCTTCCAAGTTATTATTGATTCCGAAAAGCACTTTTTATCTTTCGAGAACTCAGAAACAGATATATTTTAGAGATTTACAGAATCACTTATAAAAAGTTTCTGTTGCTGCCACTGAATTTCAGAAACGTTTCCTAGTAGTTTTTTTAGTGTATTAATCAGTTTTTCAAACAGGAATATATGTATTTAGTATGCTGTCAACTCTCAAGTAAACATTTTAACGTTCAAAAATAAGTTCAGAAACTTATGATAAGTTAATAGCATTAATATTAACATTAAAATTAATATATATATATATATATATATATATATATATATATATATATATATATAATTCAATTATGAAACTAAAAATTATTAATTAAGATTTTTGATAACATTCTAAAACTAATATTTCGGTTTCAAAAAACTGATTAATATAAAATAAAAACTAATTGGCAAATGTTCCGAAATTCAGTGGCAGGACATTGTATTCATAATTTTATCTTTAAATCTCGAAAATATATTGAGTTTTCTAAAAATGAACTAAGAATATAATTAAAGAACTGCCTTGAATAATGTATTAGACTTTTTTAGGCTAATATAATATAATTATATATTATATATATATATATATATATAATATATTATATAATTATATTCTTTCAGCTTAGGTAGGAAGTTACTTTTGTAAACTGCAAATTAACAAATCTACTTTTACTGAACATTATAATTATTTATAACTGTTTTTTGTTTCTCTAAAAATACTTATTTAACACAACATAGAAATATTTTGTACTTATTAAAAAATAATTAACATATATATTAATATATAATTATATATAACATATATTATATATAATAATATGTAATAATAAGGTAGTATATAATATAATTAACATATTTATTAAAAATAATAAATTTAAATTAACCAAAGCTTAATTTCAATTTCAAGTTTTGTTTTAAGTTTGTTCCGTAAGGTTTAAATTTTTTAAAAATTTTCTTTACATTCATTTAAATTTATTTTCTCACTTTTTTCTGTGGTCTTTGTTAATCACACATTTAAGTTAATTGCAGTTTGCAGACGTAATTTTTTTTGTATAAAAATTTAAATGAAAATAAACTTGTATAGTACTCGTTGACTTTCTTTTCTGTGTTTCTTAAAAAAAAAAAAAATTCTTTTCTTTTCTAGTAAAGTAATTTTATCTCGGATCATTAATTCTTAGATTTGTCGAAAACTAGACGTTCAATACTGGATGAATTATACTTGAACTTATAAAATCTTTGATATTAAAGAAAATGTACTTTGATTTATCAATATAAACGAATGTTTTATTTTATCGTGCTTTTTATTTAATTTTTAATCATACATCTCCCTCTGTGTTTTACTATCTCATGTTGAAAATAATGTTTAATCAATAAAGTTTAGCTCTGGCTATTGTTTAAGAGATTAAGAAATTTCCTTCAATATTAAATTTTGAAGCAACTTAAAATACATTTATCATATGTTTTGCATAAAATCAGTTAGGTTTATAATTTCGATAAAAGTGTTACTGTAATAAAGTTATCTATTTGTGTGTCTTGAATTTTTCAAAGACATGCGTTTACGTGGATGTGTTTATTGGAAACCCTGAATATATACAAATGATTGTTAGGTAGTAAAACCGCTCCTAGTTTTTATTAGAATAGGCATAAGTAAAGCATTCTTCCGCACGGTTTAATGAAATATCAGTTTTCAGTTGAATAGAATAGAATTAAAAATCTTAATAGATATGTCGTTTAAATGCCTTAAATAGAGTGAAGGCCTCTGCAAGGCCTCTACTCATATTGATAATGTATGTTGTTCAAATTGCAAATATGACAACCAAGACATAAAAAAAAATCCCCATAATACATGTTGTCTGAAAGGTCTTTCCTTTGATATACATCAGATTGCTATAGATAACAAAGACATGTGAAACTACTGACAAAATTTTGAAAAAATTAACCAAGGTTTTTTGATACAGGATTTCGACCAGTGGCTGTAGTGTAGCAGTGTCAGTGTCCTGGAAATCCGACTACGTACCGAGAACTGGTTGACCATCAACCTCAGATGAAAGGGCGAAAGAAGTGATACAGACTTTTGTGAAAAGTCCTAAGAAATCAGTGCATAAAGCCTCACGTGCATTACAGATGCCAAAAGGGTCTCATGATACCAGAGAATAAACTGAGCATTTTCCTGATTTGTGAACATTTCGGGTTTAATGGACCCTGGAGATTTCGGAAAAAATATTTTAAAAAAATTCCGTCCTTATGTGTGTGTGTCTGCAAACGCTCTATCTCCCGAAAAAAAATTGAGATAGAGACTTGAAATTTGGTATGTAATTAGTATTTGATAATGAGAAGAATCCTATTGAATATCAGTAACCTCGATTATCCGGAATTTTTTTCGGTCTCTCGAAATATTCGATCTGATAAATGTATATAAAATTTATCGAAATTGTTTATTTTAAGGAGTGAATATAAAAGACAATAAAAAAGAAAAATTTTGCACAAAGAGAAATGTCGATCAGATAATCAGTTGCCGAGATATTTGTAGTCATATTTTCCACACGTTTCGATTTTTGCTGAAAGAAAAAAGCGAAGAACGTAAAGATGAAAAAAAAAATTGAAAAATTTCATAAAACAATAGACACGAGAGAAGAATATTAAAAAAAATGAAAATGAAAAAAGATCTCGTGGAAGGTATAAAAAAATGAGTAGAATTATTCAAATAAAGTAAGATCATATTATCCAAGAAACAATTTTGTTGATAGAAGCCACAGTTATCACGAGGTCGATTTTTAGAAGTACAACAGACACGAAGAAAACGAGAAAGATTTGAAAGAGAAAAGATTCAATTATGTAAAAAAGATCATATGAGATTAGAAGATAGAACAACCATTAAAACACATTTTAATGGTTTTCATAAAAATCTAAACTTCTGATGTACTTTTAATCGTAGGCAACATTAATAGTCATTAGGTCATACTAATAATTTTGATTATAGAGGATATGAAGCTGAATTTGACAGAAGAGGTTAATTAAAGATTTGAAGATAGGGTCACACGTGATAATATTTCTTCCACTTTCAACGCGGATGGGCATAGATAAGATATGCGTGAGGATGATTATTTTTATAGAGAAAGTAGAAATTATTTAGACAATAATAAAACATCACTCAATAATAAAACATCATGTGCTCAGAATGCATCATATAGTCCATCGTCATCATTTGAGTAAGTCCTTTTTTCAAAAATGCGTATGAACTGATTTCTATCTACTCAGTTTTGAGTAAGTCCATGTTTCAATATTTTGAGTATTTCTGGTATTTACAATCGAAAGCATTGGGTTGTTATATTAGAAACAAAATGTTTCATAACAAAATAAAAAAAAATTTACTCAGATTTGAAAGTGTCATTTTTCTCAGTGTACATCCGCGGAGTATATGAAACCCTGGACATTGACTTAAATGTTTTGTGTTATGTGATGTATAGTTATGTGTATATGTGCATCATTATGTGTTATAAATATTTAACCATATTTACGAAATTTGAAAATCTATTCTGCTGCGTCGACGGACTGTCAAGATGACCGAATGTGGAATTGGAAATAATACACATATGTTAATTAATATTCTAAACAGTACAAGGTAATAGACTGAAGTTTACACGTGATAGATACTTGGTATTGTAAGATGATAATGAGGCTCGTGAAAGGTAAGATTAAAAGAAAGCAAGGAAAATACGGTATTCCATATTTTTGTACCTCAATATGGAGGTTCCTAATCCGGTATGTATAAAGTAAAGGATTTTAAATGGAATTTTAAGTGAATTTTTATTTATGTTTGCGAAGATGTTTTAGTATTGATAGGTATGAAGTATTGTCATCTCATTATAATATGGTTTGTTTGAATAAGTAATAAAGGGTATTTGAAGTTTAACTGAAGACATATAGTAATTTATAGTCAGAAGACAAGTGAACATTTAACCAATTGTTAGCCACTCGCAGTGTTTCACTAGTGTTACACTTGTTAAAAATAAGCTGAACCCACTATCTATGGAAACCAGAATTTCCACTCAGTCTGCCAAGAGGCATTAGAAATACGTGTAACAACTTATAGAAGTTAAACGTAATACTCAAAATACCGAACGAAGAAAAGTAAATTTAATATTGGGCAAAGAGTACGTCATCAAAGGATACTTATATATTTAATTTTCACAAAAAGTAGATTCCAACTAATATTAATGCTTACAAATGTAAAATTTTTCTTATACGGAAATTGAAAGAAAAAGTTATGTAGCTATATAAGGTAAAATATTAGTTTTATGTAAATGCATAAAAATATTTGTGAAGGAAAAAAAAAAATTAGTTTCCAATCGGAAATGTTATATTGATTAAATAGTAAAGAAACGGTTGAATTCGATCTTTTAAGTTGAGAGAATGCTCGGAATGATTATTTCATAGAGAAAACTGATTCACATATCTTAATAAAAAAGGTCTCTAAGTACACGTTGACATTTTTCCTCTATTTCCTCCACGAAAACTTGTCTCTTTGTTTGAAGTAAAAATTATGTAATTTCAAATCTCCAATTATAAGATGTTTCGTAAAAGAAAAGTTCAATAGTGGATTATTTATACTAAAACTGCTAAACTAAAAATACCTGATATTCAAGAAGACTCATCATACATATTTTCATTATTTATATTTCATTGTGTTTATTAAATAAAAGCATTGCTTTATAGCATAATGCTTTTCAATTAAATTTCACTAATACATATTTTTCTGTGCCTTTAAACAGCTTTTACAGAAACTAAAGTTTAATCAAAAGCTGACTATTTATTTTATAAAAGATTAATATATTTTTTAGAATAATATTTCTTCAAATAACGTAATATAATTTACTTTAAAAAACTTTTGCATGACATCCAAAAAAGAGTTTCTTTTCAGTAGAAATATAGAAATATATATTTTTTTTTAAACAGATGCTTTAATGTTTATAAGAAACTTATATTTACATTAAGATGATAAATTAAATAAAATTAGTGGAATTTCGAATTTGATAGCAAAGCTGCTTCGAACTTTATTTGAAAAGACCAGAAATCCGTATGTACAAAATACTTCGTTCAAACGCGTTTGTATATATGAGACGAATTTTATCAAGTGAAGAAAAAAAAAAGTTTTCTATTGAAAATATTACATTATTAAAAAGATGAAATAATGCAATCTTTCAAGTTCAAAGAACTCTCCGTAAGATCATTTCAAAGATAAAACTGATTTATCTATGTTTATCAAAAAATATGTTTATATAAAATCTTTTATATTAAAGCAAAAATACCTTTTTTTTTTTTTATTATTATGCTTATGAATATAAATTAATGTTTTATTTTATTTTATTTTATTTTATTTTTTATGTAATATTACATATTTTAATTTAAGACTGCACAATATATCTCTCTCCACATTTAAATATACACTCTCAGAAAAAAAAATGTAAATTTATGAGTGTTTGCCCTTCAATTTTCACGGGCAACAGCCTTACTTGATGAAAAACGGCCTTATACCCTAAATAAGCGGCCTTTTCTCTTAGATACTTAGAAAATTAAGGGCAATCCACATATTCTTAGAGTTCTAGCCCATCTCTTAGCAAAAATACGGTACGACCCAACACATTTTCCTCCGCTAGGGTGTAACCCTTCATTTTAGTCGTATTTCGAAAAATAATGTCACTTAACCGCGACCGTAACATATTTTTTAACCCACCAAAAAAGCGATTATGTGATGACTATCTAACGTGCTACGTGCTACAGAATTATATTCTGTGCATTATAATGCTGTATAACTTTGCCCCGTAAAAATACGGGCTGCACAAAATGAAGGGCATGGATATATTTTTTTTTTCTGTCTGCTGCCGGCCTCTGCCCGTAATTTTACAGGGATATTTTTAACAGTGTATTCTATAAAAACTAATATTTTAGCTGTAAGAATTAGCTAAGAATTCTATCATTTATTTCTGAAACAACAACTTTTCGTGCAACGTAATTAATTGACTTAAAAAAAAACTTCAGAATGACCCCCTTTAATGTATTTATTATTAGAATCATTGGCATAACCTTCTTTATTGAGACATCTGTAGGCTATAAAAATGTTATTTTTCATAAAAATGAAAAACGGAATAACGCAATTAATGAAAATTAACCTTAGTTAGTAAAACATCTTCAAAGTTTCGTTTAAATACACTGAAGTCAGTGTACATTATCAAAAAGTTTATAAATTAAAAAAAAAAAATCAATTCAAAATTTCAGTATTTAATAAGTTCAAATATTTCTATGTTGTGTTAAATAAGTATTGTTGTGAACTCGGGGTTCGAAAGGACTGATTCCAATATATAAGAACAATCAAAAGTCTTTATTCACTATAAACAGTGCAATACGAACACCAATATCTTCTGAAAATTACAAGATATTCAGTAATCTTCAAATCCAATAAAAGCACAGCAAAATTTCACACAGAAACAATGCGTTCAATACGACGTATCAACGACAAAATCAATCCGAGAAACACAGTTCTCAATGCAAAGCCTCTCGTATGAATTCAATCGCAGTTGACAGACAACTAACTGAACTGAACTGATGGAGGTCCTTATATAGGTTTCAGAGATCTTTCCAGATTATTCCAGAGCCTTTAGATGCTAGAAATTACCAGAAAGTGCTTTAACTTTCGATAGAGAACCTAAGCGAGAAAGGATCCCAATGTACAGGTATAAGGGGGGCGATTGCACAAAAAGTCGCCAAATCCGTCGCCAACTTGGCGACATTTGGCGATATATCGCCAAATTTGGCGACAAAAATAAGTCGCCAAAACCCATTCCTTGGCGATAAACCCATTCCTTGGCGATTTTTCCATAGACTTCTTATAAAGATGAGGGTGTAAGGTTGTTTTTCTTGCAAAGCATCTGAGGCCTTTAGCATTGAGTTACATGATGCTCAATAGGAAATACATTAATAATACTGCAATTTTCACAATAATAAAATAAAATAAATTTAAACAAATGGAATATTTACAGATATATACAAAATTCATAACATTCAGCCCCCCTCTCGAGGACTGCACGTCCCGGGCAGTTCAACCTTTGATCGGAAAGCAAATCCGTTACCAACAAATGCTATACTACTCAAAACACTTAAAGCAAACATGGAGGCCTTCCCTGCCCGTCGGGGAGTGGACTCCAACCCACACGAATCCCCGCGTGCCGGGGAAAATTCCGGGTGGGGCGCTAAAGGCCTACGGTCTGCATTGTCAGACCGATCTGTACCACTCAGGCATTAAATTAAACACATTCATAATGCATCATTACATACAAGTATTTAAATAATAACATTAAAAATGATAATGCTAAGCAAAAGAAATTATTACATTAACTTATATACAAGACCATGGTCATACTAATTTACATTATTTACATTACACTATTTACAATCAATGGCTAAGTACTATGGGAACTATGTACTATGGCCATAGTATGGAGCTAGCCTGTCGTAATGAACGACTCTAGGCTTCGAATTTGGTGACTTTCGGATCCGAATTACGACATCGTTCAGTCTGTTTAGGACTGTATAAGGACCGTCCCAGTGCGATTGCAGTTTGGGAGAAAGTCCTTTACGTCGAGTCGGATTATAAAACCAAAACTTGTCACCTTCTTTGAATTGATGTCCCGTGGCTTTCGTGTCGTACCTGGTCTTCAACTTCTCCGTCTGTATATTGATCCGCTCTCGAGCCAAGTTGTGGACGTCTTCAAATCGTGCCTGGAGATTCTGCACGTATCCCTCTGGCGATGAAGGCGCATCTGGAGGGCGACCAAAAATCAGATCACAAGGTAGACGAAGATCACGACCGAAAAGCATATGAGACGGGGAATAGCCGGTTGTTTCATGGACGGCGCTGCGATAGGCGAGAAGAAACAAGGGAAGTTTTTGGTCCCAGTCTTGTTGATTTCTTGAGACTAGCAGTGAGAGATTGTTGAGGATGGTACGATTAAATCTCTCAACCATGCCATCCGATTGTGGATGTAAAGGCGTCGTCCTAGTTTTGTCCATTCCGAGAAGTTGACAGAGACCCTCAATCACAGCAGAGATGAAATTTCTCCCCTGGTCAGAATGCATTTGAAGGGGGACTCCATACCTTGATATCCACTGGTGTACCAAGGCATCCGCAACCGTAGAAGCTTCTTGATCAGGGATGGCATACACTTCAGGCCATTTCGTGAAGTAGTCCATGACAACAAGGAGGTATTTGTTGCCATCAGCACTTCTTGGCAGAGGGCCTAGGATGTCAAGGGCGATGCGTTCGAAAGGTGCTCCTACATTGTAGAGATGTAGTCTTCCTCGGCTACGTTTCTTTGGTCCTTTTCGAGCTGCCCATGCATCGCAAGATTTGCACCATCGTTCGACGTCAGCTCTCGCTTTTCCCCAGAAGAAGCGCTTTCGGACTCTGTGTAATGTTTTCATGACTCCAAAATGGCCACCAGTGGGACTGCCATGTAATTCTTCGAGGACCTCTGGGTTTCGAGATCGAGGAAGTACCAACTGCCACCGAGATGTCTTCCCATCTGCCGATTCGAATTTTCGGAACAGGACACCATTCCTGACGTGGAGAGAGTTCCAAAGAGCCCAATATTGCTTCGTCGTAGGACTGTAAGTCGAGATGTCTTTCCAACTGGGCTTCGTGCTAGAAGATTCTAATAACTCCAAGATTGGTTTGATCTCAGAGTCTGCCATTTGATCTTCTCGAATCTTCTCATCACTCCAGGGATCTTGTGGCGTCAATAGTGAAGTCTTCGTCTGGCGTATGACATATTCGGGATTATACTTGCTCTCCGCTCTGGAACAATAGCGACAGCTCTCGGGACACGGTCTTCTTGATAGGGCATCGGCGTTTCCATGCGATGAGCATTTGCGATGCCTGATGTCAAAGTCGTATTCCTGGAGTCGTTGTATCCATCTGGCTACTTGGCCCTCTGGGTTCTTAAAATTCATCAGCCATGTTAGGGATGCGTGATCAGTACGAAGGAGAAATTTCCTGCCATAGAGATAGTGATGGAAGTGTTCTATGGCTTTCACTATAGCTAATAACTCCTTACGAGTGACGCAATAATTCCACTCTGGTTTCGATAAACATTTGCTCCAGTATGCTACGACTCGTTCTTGGCCACCTATTTCTTGGGAAAGTACAGCGCCGACACTTTCCTGACTGGCATCCGTGTCCACAATGAATTGGTTGTCGGGGTCTGGATAGGTAAGGACTGGAGATGATGTGAGAGCTTCTTTCAGCCGCTGGAATGAATTGTCGCATTCTTGTGTCCATAGAAACTTCTGTTTGCTTTCAGTGAGCCTATGAAAGGGTCTTGCGATGTTGGAGAACCCCTGTACAAACTTTCTGTAATAACTGCATAGTCCCAGAAAGCTTCGCAACTGATGGACATTTTCCGGACGTTTCCAGTGCTTTACTGCAGACACTTTTTCAGGATCTGTTCGAACACCTTCAGCTGAGATGATGTGTCCTAAATAGTTTACTTCTCGTTGGAAGAACTTGCATTTCAAAGGGTTCAGCTTTAAATTCGCCGCTCTTAGTTTTGTTAACACTTTTCGAATATTCTCTAGATGTTCTTCAAACGTGCGGCCACCAATGATGACGTCATCTAGGTAGATGAGACAAGCTTCAAAAGTCAGACCTTTTAACACTGTCTCCATGAGGCGCTCGAACGTTGCTGGAGCATTGCAGAGCCCGAACGGCATAACTTTAAATTGCCAAAGTCCTTGTCCAGTAGTAAATGCGGTCTTCTCTTTGTCATCAGGATGGATCTCTACCTGCCAATATCCACTCTTCAAATCCAGTGTGGAAAACCATTTATGTCCTGAAAGAGTATCTAGCGTGTCGTCTATTCTTGGTAGAGGATAGCTGTCCTTCTTCGTGATATCGTTAAGTTTACGGTAATCCACACAAAATCTTGTGGAGCCATCTTTCTTTCGGACCAACACGATGGGAGAGGTCCACGGACTTGATGACGGTTCGATGATGTCACTATCCTGCATCTCTCGTAAGAGCTTAGAAACCTCTTCTTGTTTTGCGAACGGCAAGCGTCTTGGATGCTGTTTAATCGGTGGATGGTCGGCAGTATCAATTCTATGACGTGTCAGAGAAGTGCGACCTATATCATTCTCGTTTTGAGAAAACACATCCTTAAATTCCTGGAACAGTCTTTCTGCGGCATGTCTCTGCTCAGGAGATAAATTCTCATTTCGTCCAATTACAGGTGTTAAACTTGTAGGCGGCTCCGATAACGTCAAGCTCGGGTCTTTGCAAACACAGGTGACTGGAGCACAGGTTGCAAGCACTTCACCTTTCTGGATAATTCTAGACTTTTCACTTACGTTCGCAATCCTCACAGGTATTACATCTCTCGACAGATCTACCAGCGCTGATGCTATTAGCACTCCTTTTGGGCTCTTCTCAGGATATCCAACCAAGCCACTCTGAAAACTTCTTTCGTTCTCAGTTAATCCAGATATCATCATTTCGGTCCGAGGAGGGATGATAACATCTGCCATGGCTGTGATCTGTTGAATAGATTCAGACTCATTTCCTAGTTTGAAAATAGTGAAATCTTCTTGAGCAGAGCGTAACTCATTATTCTTAAAGTCCAGTGTAAATCCATGCTCTTTTAAAAAGTCCAGTCCGAGTATGAAAGGGTCTGAAATATCGGCCACATAGACTGTATGATGGTAAGCGGCGTTCCGAAACTTTATTTTCAATTTCATTCTTCCATGTATGTCAATCTTATCCCCGGTCACGGTTTGAAGGATAACACGGGGCAGGGTCCAGAGGAGTTTTTCTTTTAGCCGCAGAGCTAGATCTTTCCGAACGATGGTAACATTGGCTCCTGTATCGATGATCATATTACAGGGCAAATCATTCACACGCCCGACTATAAAAACTCCGTTCTCGCCGCAACTTCTTGCAGAAATTTGACACACTTGATAATGGGGCTTCTCAAAATCTGGCAACCTCCGCCCCGCGAGATGGCCATTAATTAGTTTTCCTGCTCCGCCGTTCGTGGGGAGCTATTACCTTCTGTGCTGGGTCGTTTTAGGCAGTTTCTTTGAATATGGCCTTCTCCACCGCATTTCCAGCACTTGATCTTTCTACCAGGTTTGTTGTCCATCAAAGAGTTCATCTTTCTCATCATGTCCTTAATCTGCTGCTGTAAACTCTCCACAGCTCTATCCGACGTCTCAGGCATGTTGGCTACTCGCACAAAGTGCCGATCTTTCCTTGTAGCTTGCTGGGCTGCCTCGAATTTCAGGGCATAAACTAAAGCCCCTTTTAAGTCACTGAGATCTGCAATCCGGAGTGCTTTCTGGATCTCAGAGTCACGCACACCATCAATAAAATGTTGCAGAGCTAAACTTTCTCTAATTTCAGTCGGACAGTCAGGATAAGCAAGATGGGAAAGTCTCTCGACATCCGTAACAAGCTCTTGCAGGGATTCAGTGGATTTCTGCTGTCGAGATTTGAGCTGGAGTCTGCTATATTCCTTCATGCATTTCCTGACGAGCGTTTCAAAATCCAGCGGTTCATTTGCAGGCAAAATCTGTAGGACGTCGGCAGCATCAGCTCGTAGAGAAGCAGCTAACTGGCAAGCCTTTGTCTGGGAATCCCATCCATTGGCGTCCGCTACGATCCCAAATTGTGTCTTAAAAACTGGCCATGAGGATTTTCCGTCATAGGTCGAGAGTTTAATAGAGGCCCGAGGAAGCATAGCTTGATACTTGACATCTTCGTGATAGTTTTCGGCAGTTATATTTTGTTTTTTCACATTTTCCAACTCCTTTTCTACACTCTCAATCCTTTCTTAGACGGTCTTGGCGATCTTTTGAACTTTTTCTTCTACTCTTTCTTCAACGGTCTCGGCGATCTTTTGAACTTTTTCTTCTACTCTTTCTTCTACGGTATTGGCTGTCCTTTGAATTTCTTCTACTTTTCCTTCTATTTGTTGAAATCTTCCTTCAACTTTGTTTTCCACGCCGTCAATTCTGTCATTTAAAGATGTTATTTTATCCTCTATTAAGTCTTTCAACTCTCCAAGGTTGGTTGACATATCCTTCTTCATTTCATTTTTTAAGTCGCCAAGGTTGGCAGTCATTTTCTCGTCTATCGCTGACATTTCCTTCTTCATTTCTTCCGACATTTCCTTCATTTCAGCCTGGTTTGCAGTCATTTTCTCATCCATCGCTGACATTTCCTTCTTCATTTCAGCCTGATTCGCAGTCATTTTCTCATCCATCTCTCCTAATTTCTCCAATAATTTAGTCAGTTGCGCCTCCATTGCTCTGGTAATCGGCATTCAACCCCACTCCTGACACCAAATGTTGTGAGCTCGGGGTTCGAAAGGACTAATGCCAATATATAAGAACAATCAAAAGGCTTTATTCACTATAAACAGTGCAATACGAACACCAATATCTTCTGAAAATTACAAGATATTCAGTAATCTTCAAATCCAATAAAAGCACAGCAAAATTTCACACAGAAACAATGCGTTCAATACGACGTATCAACGACAAAATCGATCCGAGAAACACAATTCTCAATGCAAAGCCTCTCGTATGAATTCAATTGCAGTTGACAGACAACTAACTGAACTGAACTGATGGAGGTCCTTATATAGGTTTCAGAGATCTTTCCAGATTATTCCAGAGCCTTCAGATGCTAGAAATTACCAGAAAGTGCTTTAACTTTCGATAGAGAACCTAAGCGAGAAAGGATCCCAATGTACAGGTATAAGGGGGGGGGGATTGCACAAAAAGTCGCCAAATCCGTCGCCAACTTGGCGACATTTGGCGATATATCGCCAAATTTGGCGACAAAAATAAGTCGCCAAAACCATCGCCAACTTGGCGATAAACCCATTCCTTGGCGATTTTTCCATAGACTTCTTATAAAGATGAGGGTGTAAGGTTGTTTTTCTTGCAAAGCATCTGAGGCCTTTAGCATTGAGTTACATGATGCTCAATAGGAAATACATAAATAATACTGCAATTTTCACAATAATAAAGTAAAATAAATTTAAACAAATGGAATATTTACAGATATATACAAAATTCATAACAGTATTTTTACAGAAACAAAAAACAGTTATAAATATGTATAATGCGTAACTTTCTACCTAAGCTGCAATAAAAGATATATTTCAAAGTTCGTTTTGTATAAATGTATGACAAATGCTGCGAAGAAAAAAATTATAGTTTCTAATATAAATGTTATATTTAATTAAAAAGGTGAAATGGCGTTAATTAATCTTGAAAATCGAAATAATTCTGTGAAAGATCATTTCAAAGAGTAAACAGATTCACCACTTTTAATCAAAAATTTCTCGAAGTATGTGCAATCTTTCATCCTGGCTTCTTTAAAAACGCTTTTTATTTTCTTTCAAGCAAAAAAATATTTGAATTCCAATGACAATGTCGAAGATCTATCAATAAAGAAACGTTTTAATCCTTGCTAAATTATGTTTAAATATAGAAATATTTCATAATAGAGAATAAATACATAGGTTCATCAATTTAACTGAATGTTTTATTATATCATGATTTTTATATATTTAATTGAAAGTATTATAATAATTAAAAAGGGGAGAAACGCCTTGAATGAATTTATCAATTTAAACGAATCTATCACAAGCTTTGTAAATTACAAATAATAATAATTTTCTATTGGAATTATTATATTGATTAGAAGAAAGAGTAACGACCTAAATAAATCTGTAATTCAAGAACTTTTAATCACAGAATCTTTAATTCAAAGAAGTGCCGAAAAGATCTTTTCAAAGAGAAAACATATTCACCTCTCTTTATTAAGTAAGTTCTACAAGTGGGCGTGACGTTTCTCTTCTACACACAGAAAAAAGTTTTATTGAATCAACAAAAATTTGGTTGAACCAACAAAACTTTTTGTTTAAATATAGGTCAATGAAAATTTTGTTTGAATCAACAATTTTTTTTTTTTTTTTTTTTTCAATTCCAAAATAAATTTTTGTATTGTCAGCAAAAAATGTTTTGTTACCTCAGGTAAAATGGTTCAATTTTATTTGAATTCTGCTAAAACAACCAAAATATACTCAACAAAACATGTTATGTAGTTTTAATGAATTCCTTTTTCTGGGTGTATGTTTCTTTAAACAAACTTTATATTATTTTAAGTAGATGTTATTTTTTTTTCAGATTAATTTTTTAGATAGTTATTATAAGTAGTTAAAGAACATGGTATTGCAACTCTGAGTAACCCTTTCATTATAGGTTTGGACATATGTCTTCCCAGCAACTATTCGATTCGCACCACATTTTGAAAAATAATTTCAGTCATACACTTATATTAGGATATTTTTAAGATAATTATACCATACAGAAATTTATTTGTAAATTGTTGTACGATTGGATATAAAAATAGTCGCCAGTATCGGCCCGTAATCAAAAGGCTAATAAACCGTGTAGGATTTAGATATCACTTTCTAATACTAACTTTAACAGTGATGAAGTTAAAAAAGTGTAAGTTTATAATTGTGTGAATAACTCACAAAACAAAAGTAGTTGTGTCATTAAATGATTCATTAAAAGTGTTTCGAGACAAATTATTTATATGAACGAAAATGTATATGTCTTACTTTAAATTCAAGCATATTTACATTAAAAAAAATGTTTCTCGATCCAGGAAAATATATTATACCACGCACGAAAAGCACAATAAATTCTTCCCAGTTATCCATGGTTCCGAAAAGCACTTTCTATCTTTCAAAAACTCAGAAACAAATATATTTTAGAGATTCACAGAATCAGTCATAAAAAGTTTCTGCTGCTGCCACTGAATTTCGGAAACGTTTGCGAGTAGTTTTTTTTTTTTGTGTATTAATCAGATTTTTGAAAACCAAAATATATCTATTTAGGATGCTATCAACTCTCAAGTAAACATTTTAACGTTCAAAAAATATGTTTTGTAGAAAATTATCATAAGTTAATAGCAACAAAATTAACATTAAAATTAATAATATTATTTTTTTACTCTTAAATGTATAAATTCAATTACGAAAATAAAAAAAAATTAATTAAGATTTTTGATAACATACTAAAACTAATATTTCGGTTTCAAAAAACTGATTAATATACAATAAAAACGACTCGGCAAATGTTCCGAAATTCAGTGGCAGGAAAAGAAACATTGTTTTCATAATTTTATCTTTAAATCTCGAAAATATATTGAGTTTTCTAAAAATAAACTATGAATATAATTAAAGAACTGCCCTGAAAAATGTATTAGACTTTTTTAGGCTAATATAATATAATTGTATATTATATGTATATATATGTAATATAATATATAATTATAATCTTTCAGCTTTGGTAGGAAGTTACTTTTGTAAACTGCAACTTAAACAAATCTATTTTTACTGAACATTATAAATATTTATAACTGTTTATTGTTTCTGTAAAAATACTTATTTAACACAACATAGAACTATTTGGAACTTATTAAAAATAATTAACATATATATTAATATATAATTATATATAATATATAATTATATATAATAATATATAATAATAAGGTAATATATAATATAATTAACATATATATTAAAAATAATAAATTAAAATTAACCAAAATTTAATTTCAATTTCAAGTTTTGGTTTTACGTTTGTTCCATAAGGCTTAAAAATTTTTAAATGCTTCTTTACATTCATTTAAATTTATTTGCTCCCTTTTTTCTGTGGTCTTTGTTAATCAGACATTTAAGTTAATTGCAGTTTGCAGACGTAATTTTTACCTGTATAAAAATTTAAATGAAAATAAACTTGTACGGTATTATAAAAGAACATGTTTATATGCACGCATGAAGAATTTTTTAAGTAAAAATAATAATAGTTTTCCATTGAAAATATTATATTGATTAAAGGGAAGAGTAATGGTGTAATGTAATCTTTAAAGTTCAAAGAATTCTTGAAAAGATCACTTCAAAGAGAAAACTGATTCACCTCTCTTAATCAAAAAGTTCTCTAAGTACACGTTGACTTTCTTTTCTGTGTTTCGTTAAAAAAAAAAAAAAAACTTTTCTTTTCTTTTCAAGTAAAGCAATTTTATCTCGGATCATTAATTCTTAGATTTGTCGAAAAAGATACGTTCAATACTGGCTGAATTATACTTGAACTTATAAAAGCTTTGATATTAAGGAATAAGTACTTTGATTTATCAATATAAACGAATGTTTTATTGCATCATGCTTTTCATTTAATTTTTAATCATACATCTCCCTCTGTGTTTAACTATCTCATGTTGAAAATAATGTTTAATCAATTAAGTTTAGCTCTGGCTATTGTTTAATAGATTAAGAAATTTCCTTCAATATTAACTTTTGAAGCATCTTAAAATACATTTATCATATGTATTGAATAAAATCAGTCATGTTTATAATTTCGATAAAAATGTTACTATAATAAAGTTATTTATTTGTGTGTCTTGAATTTTTCAAAGACATGCGTTTACGTGGAAGTGTTTATTGGAAACCCTGAATATATACAAATTATTGTTAGGCCGCTCCAAGTAAAACCTCTCCTAGTTTTCATTAGAATAGGCATAAGTAAAGCATGCTTCCGCACGGTTTAATGAAATATAAGTTTTTAGTTGAATAGAATAGAATTAAAAATTTTAATAGATATGTCGTTTAAATGTCTTAAATAGCGTGAAGGCCTCTGCATGGCCTCTACTCATATTGATAATGTAGGTTTTTCAAATTGCAAATTTGACAACCAAGACTAAAAAAAAAAACCCATAATACATTTTGTCTGAAAGGTCTTTCCTTCGATATATATCAGATCGCTATAGATAACATAGACATGTAAAACTGGTGACAAAATTTTGAAAAAATAACCAAGGTTTTCTGATAGAGGATTCCGACACGTGGCTGTAGTGTAGCAGTGTCAGTGTCCTGGAAATCGGACAACGTACCGAGAACTGGTTGACCATCAACCTCAGATAAAAGGGCGGAAGAAGAGAGACAGACTTTTGTGCAAAGTCCTAAGAAATCAGTGCATAAGGCCTCACGTGCATTACAGATGCCAAAAGGGTCTCATGATACCATAAAATAAACTGAGCATTTTCCTGATTTGTGAACATTTCCGGATTCATGGACCCTGGAGATTCCGGAATAGATATATTTTTTTAAATGCCATCCGTCTGTCTGTGTGTCTGTAAAAGATTATATGAGATTAGAAGATAGAACAATCATTAAAACACAATTTAACGGTTTTCTTAAAAATCGAAACTTCTGATGTAATTTTAATTGTAGGCAACATTAATAGCCATTAGGTCATACTAATAATTTTGATTATAGTGTATATGAAGCTGAATTTGTCAGAAGAGGTTAATTAAATATTTCAAGATAGGGCCACACGTGATAATATTTCTTCCACTTTCAACGCGGATGGGCATAGATAAGATATCAGTGAGGATGATTATTTGTATACAGGAAGTAGAAATTATTTAGACAATAATAAAACATAACTCAATAATAAAACATCATGTGCTCATAATGCATTTGAGTATGTCCATGTTTCAAAAATGAGTATGAACTGACTTATATGTGCTAATTTTTGAGTATTACCATGTTTCAAAAATGAGTTTGAACTGATTCTAATCATGTTTTAGTATGGTCATGTTTTAAAAAGGCATTTGAACTGATTTCTATCTATTCAGTCTTGAGTATGTCCATTTTTCAATATTTTGAGTATTTCTGGTATTTAGAATTGAAAGCATTGGGTTGTTATATTAGAAACAAAAAGTTTCATAACAAAATGAAAACATCGATTTACTCAAATTTGAAAGTGTCATTTTTCTCAGTGTACATCCGCCGAGTATATGAAACCCTGGTCTTTGACTTAAATGTTTTGTGTTATGTGTATAGGTGTATCATTATGTATTATATATTTAACCATATGAACAAAATTTGAAAATCTACTCTGTTGCGTCGATGGACTGTCAGGATGACCGAATGGGGAATTAGAAATATTACACATATGTTAATTAATATTCTAAACAGTACAAGGTTGGACTGAAGGGTACCAGTAACATATACTTGATATCGTAAGATGATTATGAAGCTCGTGAAAGGTAAGATTAAAAGAAAGCAAGGAAAATACGGTATTCCATAGTTTTGTACCTCAATATGGAGGTTCCTTATCCGATATGTGTAAAGTAAAGGATTTTAAATAGAATTCTAAGTAAATTCTTATTTATGTTTACGAAGATGTTTTAGTATTGATAGGTATGAAGTATTGTCATCTCATTATCATATGTTGTGTTAATATATGTGCATAAGTAATAAAGGCTATAGATTTGAAGTTTAACTGAAGAGATATAGTAATTTATAGTCAGAAGACAAGTGAACATTTAACCAATTGTTAGCCACTTGCAGCGTTTAACTAGTATTACACTTGTTAAAACTAAGATGTACCCACTATCTATGGGAACCAGAATTTCCACTCAGTCTGCCAAGAGACATTAGAAATGCGTGTAACAACTTATAGAAGTTAAAAGTAATACTAAAATACGGAACGAAGAAAAGTACTTTTTAAAATTGGGCAAAGAGTACGTCATCAGTACGTCATGAAAGGATATTTATATGTTCAATTTTCACAAAAAGTAGATTCCAACTAATATTAATGCTTACAAATGAATTTTTTTCTTATACGGAAATTGAAAGAAAAAGTTATGTAACTATATAACGTAAAATATTTGTTTTATGTAAATGCATAAAAATATTTGTGAAGTTAAAAAAAATTGTTTATTACGTCAAGTTTAAAGTCAATTAATTACGTTGCACGAAAAGTTGTTGTTTCAGAAATAAATGATAGAATTCTTAGCTAATTCTTACAGCTAAAATATTAGTTTTTATAGAATACACTGTTAAAAATATCCCTGTAAAATTACGGGAAGAGGCCGGCAGCAAACTGGAAAAAAATATATATATCCATGCCCTTCATTTTGTGCAGCCCGTATTTTTACGGGGCAAAGTTATACAGCATTATAATGCACAGAATATAATTCTGTAGCACGTAGCACGTTAGATAGTCATCACAAAATCGCTTTTTGGTGGGTTAAAAAATATGTTACGGTCGCGGTTAAGTGACATTATTTTTCGAAATACGACTAAAATGAAGGGTTACACCCTAGCGGAGGAAAATGTGTGGGGTCTTACCGTATTTAAACAAAAAAAAAAAAAAAAAAAGAACATTAATTTATATTCATAAGCATAATAAAAAAAATAAATAAGTATTTTTGTTTTAATATCAAAGATTATATATATATAAGTAGAAATCTGTAGAAAATTTATTTTTGGCAAATCTTAAATTTGTTGATCCGAAATAAAATAACTTCTATTTGAAAGGAAAAGAAAATTTCTGCTGAGAATACATTGAAGAAAAAAGTCCACAAGTACTTAGAGAACTTTTTTGATAAACATAGATAAATCAGTTTTATCTTTGAAATTATCTTACGGAGAGTTCTTTGAACTTGAAAGATTGCATTTTTTCATCTTTTTAATAATGTAATATTTTCAATAGAAAACTTTTATTTTTTTTATTTACTTGATAAAATTCGTCTCATATATACAAACACGTTTGAACAAAGTATTTTGTACATACGGATTTCTGGTCTTTTCAATTAAAGTTCGAAGCAGCTTTGCTATCAAATTCGAAATTCCATTATTTTTTATTTAATTTATCATCTTAATGTAAATATAAGTTTTTTATAAACATTACATCTGTTAAAAAAATATATTTCTATATTTCTACTGAAAAGAAACTCTTTTTTGGACGTCATGCAAAAGTTTTTTAAAGTAAATTAAATTACGTTATTTGAAGAAATATTATTCTAAAAAATATATTAATCTTTTATAAAATAAATAGTCAGCTTTTGATTAAATTTTAGTTTCTGTAAAAGCTGTTTAAAGCCACAGAAGAATATGTATTAGTGAAATTTAATTGAAAAACATTATGCTATAAAGCAATGCTTTTATTTAATAAACACAATGAAATATAAATAAGCAAGTCTTCTTGAATATCAGGTATTTTTAGTTTAGTAGTTTTAGTATAAATAATCCACTATTGAACTCTTATTTTACGAAACATCTTATAATTGAAGATTTGAAATTACATAATTTTTACTTCAAACAAAGAGAAATGTTTTCGTGGAGGAAATAGAAGAAAAACTGTAAACGTGTACTTAGAGCCTTTTTTATTAAGATATGTGAATCAGTTTTCTCTATGAAATCATCATTCCGAGCGTTCTCTGAACTTAAAAGATCGAATTTACCCGGTTCTTCACTATTTAATCAATATAACATTTCCGATTGGAAACTAAAAATTTTTTTAACTTCACAAATATGTCTATGCATTTATATAAAACTAATATTTTACCTTATATAGTTACATAACTTTTTCTTTCAATTTCCGTATTAGAAAAGTTTTACATTTGTAAGCATTAATATTAGTTGGAATCTACTTTTGGTGAAAATTGAACATATAAGTATCCTTTGATGACGTACTCTTTGTCCAATTTTAAAATTACTTTTCTTCGTTCGGTAGTTTGAGTATTACGTTTAACTTCTATAAGTTGTTACACGTATTTCTAATGTCTCTTGGCAGACTGAGTGGAAATTCTGGTTCCCATAAATATCGGGTTCAGCTTAGTTTTAACAAATGCAACACTAGTTAAACACTGCGAGTGGCTAACAATTGGTTAAATGTTCACTTCTCTTCTGACTATAAATTAATATATATATATCTGCAATTTAACTTCAAATATTATTTATTACTTATTAAAACAAACCATATGATAATGAGATGACAATACTTCATAACTATCAATACTAAAACATATTCGCAAACATAAATAAGAATTTACTTAGAATTATATTTAAAATCCTTTCCTTTACATATTCCGGATATTGAGGTACAAAACTATGGAATACCGGATTTTCCTCGTTTTTTTTTTAAAGTCACCTTTCACGAGCCTCACAATCATCTTACGATACCAAGTATCTATCCCGTGTAAAATTCAGTCTATTACCTTGTACTGTTTAGAATATTAATTAACAGATGTGTATTATTTCCAATTCCACATTCGGTCATCCTGACAGTCGTCGACGCAACAGAATAGATTTTCAAATTTCGTTCATATAGTTAAATATATAATACATAATGATACACCTATACACATAGCGATACACCACATAACACAAAACATTTAAGACAATGACCAGGGTTTCGTATACTCGGCGGATGTACACTGAGAAAAATGACACTTTCAAATCTGAGTAAATCGATGTTTTCATTTTGTTATGAAACTTCTTGTTTCTAATATAACAATCCAATGCTTTCAGTTCTAAATACTAGAGATACTCAAAATATTGAAACATGGACATACTCAAAACTGAGTAGATAGAAATCAGTTCATACGCATTTTTGATACATGAACATACTCACAACTGATTAGAAACAGTTCAAACTCATTTTTGAAACATGGTAATACTCAAATGATGATGATGCACTATGTGATGCATTATGAGCACATGATGTTTTATTATTGAGTGATGTTTTATTATTGTCTAAATAATTTCTACTTCCTCTATAAAAATAATCATCCTCACGCATATCTTATCTCTGCCCATCCGCGTTGAAAGTAGAAGAAATATTATCACGTGTGGCCCTATCTTCAAATCTTTAATTAAACTCTTCTGTCAAATTCAGCTTCATATCCTCTATAATCAAAATTATTAGTAGGACATAATGACTATTAATGTTGCCTACGATTAAAATTATATCAGAAGTTTAGTTTTTTACGAAAACCATTAAAATGTGTTTTAATGATTGTTCTATCTTCTAATCTCATATGATATTTTTATATAATTCAATCTTTTCTCTTTCAAATCTTTCTCGTTTTCTTTTTGTCTGTTGTACTTCTAAAAATCGACCTCGTGATAAGTGTGACTTCTATCAACAAAATTGTTTTTTGGATAATATGATCTTACATTATTTGAATAATTCTACTCATTTTTTCTATACATTCCACGAGATCTTTTTTCATTTTAATTTTTTTTAATATTAATTTCTTCTCTCATGTGTATTGTTTTATGACATTTTTCAAATTTTATTATTTCTTTTTCACTTATACGTTCTTCGCTTTGTTTCTTTCAGCAAAAATCGAAGAGTGTGGCAAATACGATTACAAATATCTCGGCAACTGATTATCCGATCGCTTTCCTTCTTTGAGAAAAATTTGTTTTTTTATATTCACTCCTTAAAATAAAAAATTTCGAAAATTTTTATATATCTTTTCTCAGAACGACTATTTCAAGAGCCCGAAAACAATTCCGGATAATCGATGTTACTGATATTCAATAGGACACTTCTCATTATTAAATACTAAGTACATACCAAATTTCAAGTCTCTATCTCAATTTTTTCGGGAGATAGAGCGTTTACAGGCACACAGACAGAAGGACGGCATTTTTTTATAAATATTTTTTCCGGAATCTCCAGAGTCCATGAAACCAGAAATGTTCACAAATCAGAAAAATGCTCAGTTTATTCTCTGGTATTATGAGACCCTTTTGGCATCTGTAATGCACGTGAGGCCTTTTGCACAGATTTATTAGGACTTTGCACAAAAATCTTCCTCTCTTCTTCCGCCCTTTCATCTGAGGTTGATGGTCAAAAAGTTCTCAGTACGTGGTCCGATTTCCAGGACACTGACACTGCTACACTACAGCCACGTGTCTGAATCCTGTAACAGAAAACCTTGGTTATTTTTTCAAAATTTATTCTCCAGTTTCCCATGTCTATGTTATCTATAGCGATCTGATATTTATCTAAGGAAAGACCTTTCAGACAAAATGTATTATGGGGAATTTTTTTTATGTCTTGGTTATCAAATTTGCAATTTGAACAACATACATTATCAATATGAGTAGAGGCCTTGCCGAGCCCTTCACGCTATTTAAGACATTTAAACGACATATCTGTTAAAGTTTTTAATTCTATTATATTCAACCGAAAACTGATATTTCATACTTATGCCTATTCCAATGAAAACTCGGAGTGGTTTTACTACCTAACAATAATTTGTATATATTCAGGGATTCCAATTAACATTTCCACGTAAACGCATTTCTTTAAAAAATTCAAGAATAAATAATTAAAAAATAACTTTATTATAGTAACATTTTTATCGAAATTATAATCCTAAATGATTTTATTCAAAACATATGATAAATGCATTTTAAATTGCTGCAAAAGTTAATATTGAAGGAAATTTCTTAATCTATTAAATAATAGCCAGAGCTAAACTTTATTGATTAAATATTATTTTCAACATGAGATAGTTAAACACAGAGGGAGATGTATTATTAAAAATTAAATGAAAAGCATGATAAAATAAAACATTCGTTTGTATTGATAAATCAAAATACTTATTCATTAATATCAAAGCTTTTATAAGTTCAAGTATAATTCAGCCAGTATTGAACGTATTTTTTTCGACAAATCTAAGAATTAATGATCCGAGATAAAATTGCTTTACTTGAAAAGAAAAGAAAAGTTTTTTTTAACGAAACACAGAAAAGAAAGTCAACGAGTACTTAGAGAACTTTTTGATTAAGAGAGGTGAATCAGTTTTCTCTTTGAAGTGATCTTTTCGAGAATTCTTTGAACTTTAAAGATTACATTACACCATTACTCTTCCCTTTAATCAATATAATATTTCCTATGGAAAACTATTATTATTTTTACTTAAAAAATTCCTCATACAGGCATATAAACATCATCATGTATAATACTGGACAGGCTTATTTCCCTTTAAATTTTTATATAAGTAAAAATTAAGCCTGCAAACTGCAATTAATAATCAAATCACATTTGTTTCTAATATTACACATATTGGCAAATATATTTGTGCGTAGAATAACTTAATTCATGCTGTTTTGAAAGATTTTTCTTTTAGTTTATTATTTTAAAGATATTTTGTGCATTACCTTTAAATTTTGGTAACTGGAAAAAAAATACAAATCCTTCTTAATCTTGCGAAAATATAATATAACCACGAAATTAAGTATGCGATAACATCTTCCGAGTTATCCATGATTCCGAAAAGCTTTCTTTACTTTTATGAAACTCGATATATTTTCGAAATTTAAACATAAAATTATGAAAACTAAGTTTCTTTTGCTTCCACTGAATTTCGGAACATTTTCCGAGTAGTTTTTATTGTATATTAATTAGTTTTTTGACACCGAAATATTAGTTTTAAAATGTCATCATATCTTAATTAAACAATTTCAGCTTCGTAATTGAATTTATACATGCAACAGTAAAATGAATAATATTAATTTTAATGTTAATTTTATTGCTATTAACTTATCATAATTTTCTACAAAACATATATTTTGAACATTAAAATGTTTAAATGAGAGTTGACAGCATCCTAAATACATATATTTTGGTTTTCAAAAATCTGATTAATACAATAAAAAAAAACTACTCGCAAACGTTTCCGAAATTCAGTGGCAGCAACAGAAACTTTTTATGACTGATTCTGTGAAGCTCTAAAATATATTTGTTTCTGAGTTTTTGAAAGATAGAAAGTGCTTTTCGGAACCATGGATAACTGGGAAGAATTTATTGTGCTTTTCGTGCGTGGTATAATATATTTTCCTAGATAGAGAAACATATTTTTTAAATGCTTGAATTTAAAGTAAGACATACACTATATTGCCAAAGGTGACAGGTCACTTGCGGTTTTAGACGTTTTGTCAACTATCTAGAAAAATACATGAGGAATTAACCTGACACTGCAGGTCTGTAAACAGTATAGTATAGATTATATATTTCCCGGAAGATTTTTTCACGAAACCCCATAGGGTACTGTCAACAAATGGAAAAAGAATGAATATCTTTTGGATAACCATTTAAAACTAATGTAGCAAAGGCGTTCAAACTCGAGATTATTAATAAGTGGCTTATTGTAATATACTGTGTTCATTTTTATGAGGATAGCATGTATTCTCGTAGAGAAATTAAGGTTTTTAAAAACCAGTTCCAAATTTCGCCTAGTTTTTTGCTTATAATTTGCAGAGTTCTTGATATAAAAAAAAGTTTTTTTCAGAAAATATGACAAACAACATTATACATAATACTCAGCAATTAGAATTAAAAAATAATAAACATTGGATGAAAGATGAGCAGGTGTACTAAAAAATGTTCCACTATGCATTCGCGAATGCAATCAAAATGTAATATGTATAATGTATTAGCTAAGTATATAGAGCAAATTTTGTGAAAATCTCAAAATAATAGCTTGAAAATTCTCAAAATTATCGCCGATAAAATAAGCTCGAAATCCGTTGTTCCCAAAAGGAAGCAAAAATATGAGGGTTTGTATCAAAATATAGGTAGTACGTGCAATATTGTGTACGCTATGTTGGTACTAATCAACAGATAATTGATACAACCCCTCATATTTTTGCATCACTGTTAAAGTTAGTATTAGAAAGTGATATCTAAATCCAACACGGTTTATTAGCCTTTTGATTACGGGCCGATACTGGCGACTATATTTATATCCAATTGTACAACAATTTACAAATAAATTTCTGTATGGTATATTTATCTTAAAAAAATCCTAATATAAGCGTATGACTGAAATAATTTTTAAAATGTGGTGCGAATAGAATAGTTGCTGGGAAGACGTATGTCCCAAACCTATAATGAAATGATATTTTCTGAATTACAGAGTTGCAATACCATGTTCTTTAACTACTTATAATAAATATCTAAAACATTAATCTGAAAGAAAATAACATCAACTTAAAATAATATAAAGTTTATTTAAAGAAACATACAAGAGAAACGCTACGCCCACTTGTGGAACGTATTTAATTAAGGGAGGTAAATATGTTCTCTTTGAAAATATATTTTCGGCAGTTCTGTGAATTAAAGATTATGTGATTAAAGATCCCGTGAATTGAATATTTCATTAGTCCGTTTCTCTCTTTTCTAATCGATAGAATAATTTCAATAGAAAATTATTATTATTTTTTATTTCACAAAGCTTGTGAAATATTCGTTTAAAATGATAAATGTATTTAAGACCTTTCTCCTCTTTTTTAGCCGCCCACAGGGTGACTTATTCTTTCACGCAACAGTAAAATTCATGTTTATGAAAAATCACAGCCATCCATTGCCACACGTTAATCTCGGAAAATGAAACATTTGACGTTACTGAAAAAATATAGTCACAAAATTGTTAGACAAACTGCGTTAGAAGAGTAAAAAATTGTATTTTTCTTGATATAAATTTCAAATCGAATGATTATGCCGTTTTTCAAATAATGAATTTCAAAAATTACCAAACTTCACAATGAAGTACTACAGCGAAAACTTCACGCGTAAAAAGATAACGATAACGGTTGTTGCTTTCGGTCGTCACGTCCACTTGTAGAACTTACTTAATTAAGAGAGGTGAATATGTTTTCTCTTTAAAAAGATCTTTACGGCAGCTATTTGAATTAAATATTCTGTGATTAAAGGTTCTTGAATTACAGATTTCTTTAGGCAGTTTCTCTTTCTTCTAATCAATATAATAATTCCAATAGAAAATTATTATTATTTTTTTTTTTTCAAAGCTTGTGATAGATTCGTTTAAATTGATAAATGCATTCAAGGCGTTTCTCCCCTTTTTAATTATTATAATACTTTCAATTAAATATATAAAAATCATGGCATGATAAAACATTCAATAAAATTGATGAACCTATGTATTTATTCTCTATTATGAAAGATTTCTATATTTAAACAAAATTTAGCAAGAATTAAGCGTTTCTTTCTTGATAGATCATCGACATTGTCATTGGAATGCTTGAAAGAAAATAAAAACCTTTTTTAAAGAAGACAAGATGAAAGATTGCACATACTTCGAGAAATATTTGATTAAAAGTGGTGAATCTGTTTACTCTTTGAAATGATCTTTCACAGAATTATTTCGATTTTCAAAATTAATTAACGCCATTTCACTTGTTTAAAATAAATGTTTCGTAAAAGAAAATTTCAATAGTAGATTATTTATACTAAAACTGCTAAACTAAAAATACCTGATATTCAAGAAGACTTGCTTATTTATATTTCATTGAGTTTATTAAATAAAAGCAATGCTTTATGGCATAATGCTTTTCAGTTAAATCTCACTAATACATACTCTTCTGTGCCTAAACAGCTTTTAAAGAAACTAAAGTTTATTCAAAAGCTGACTGTTTATTTTATAAAAGATTAATAATTTTTTTAGAATAATATTTCTTAAAGTAACGTAATTTAATTTACTTTAAAAACTTTTGCATGACATCCATAAAAAAATTATTTTCTGTAGAAATATAGCAATATATTTTTTGTAATAAATGCTTTAATGTTTATAAGAAACTTATATTTACATTAAGATGATAAATTAAATAAAAATTAATAGAATTTCTAATTTGATAGCTGAAAAATAATCATGATCATCAGCAGATAGGTGTCAGAAAGAACGTAATTTCGAAAGAAGAAACACAATAAATATATTCTGGAGAAGTGTGAGGATTATAACTGCCTAATAATAGTCTTGATGTCTTTTCTTGTTTTATTAACAACACATTTAACATAAAAGTAAATTAAATTGACGATTAGACTGAATATAATTATAAAATCCAGGAGAGCAGCCTAGATGCTCCATATTCAAGATACAAAATTATTCCAACTGAAAAATACAAAACTGTTTTCTAATCGTTTCGAGGTTACGTCACATTACGTAACGCGCGCCGTGAGCATAACCCCGCCCACAGAACATGTGATCAAGGATTTCGTAACATCGTTCCTGCCCCACCATGAACACATGGGGGTTCATCAAAAATTTTCAAAAATATTACATCATGCATATATAACATCATATATATATATATATATATAACATCAATACAAGTAACCTTGTTTTCAATTAACAAATAATACCTCAATTATCTAAATTGTATACAATTTTCAAATAAAAAATAATATTAAGGTATTCAAGTAAAAAATTTAACATAATATTATTCAAGATCAATATCTGTTCCAAGTACAAGTTTTAAATTAAATTATAAAAAGTAAAATAATAATAATATATCCAAGATGAGATTCAAGAATGAAACCAAGTAAGTAAAACAAAACATTTTTAAAGTTTTGCCCAAGAGTTTCAAGAAGACAGTCAAATATAAAATAAATTATTTAAATTTAAAATAATTCAAGTCAAGATACAACTGTCCCAGATACAACTATAGTCCTGGAAATCAAAGTTTGATATACTATCTAGATTAAATCAGGATGATATACTATCTAGATTAAATCATGAACACAAAAAAATTTCAAATATTAAATTCAAGAAACAAAGCAAATATATAATTCAGTGATACTTACATACCTTCTTCAATAAGCACAAAAACAAATTACAATATCTTCTACTAAAAATATAAAAAGAAACAGTTAAAAATATTATTCATGTACATTCTATTATCAGGCAAAGAATTATTTTAGAAAAATTCAAAAAGGATAAGTAAAAGAAATTAAAGTCCAATTCAAATATCATCAAGAAAAAATTTAGAGTCTTTTAGAGTCTTTTGAAAGTAGAAAAAAAAGTTTTTCAGTTTTTCAAGTTTCTGATTTCAAGATTATACAAGAGATTTATAGGTCTTTTAATAATGGAATTGTTTGTTTTCACTTCACAAGACCTAATTCTTCCATCTCTTCCAATAAATGTTTTTGTAATCTTTCCCAACTTCCAGAAAGCTCTAGGTAAATGTTCACCATGCACAAGCACAACATCATCTATTTTGAAATCAGATGTTTTATTTTGATCTGTGCAGTGAGCAGATTTTAAGTTGAGGAGATATTCATTCTTCCAGCGCTTACAAAAATGGTTTAAAATTGTCTCACGTAAACGAAAACGTTTCACTAAAGTTTCTTTGGTTGCTGGTAAGGTTAAATCGTTTACTTTTATAGTTGGTAAACACAAAACTCTTTTTCCTATAATAAAATGAGCAGGTGTTAGAGGAAATGGTTCATCTAGTTCAGAATAAACGTAAGTCAATGGACGGGAGTTTATGATAGCTTCTACTTCAACTAGAAGAGTTTCCAGTTCACTTAGAGTCAACGAAGATTTGCCGATGACTTTACGTAATGTAAACTTCACTGAACGCACCATTCGCTCATAAAAGCCACCCCACCAGGCAGCACGTTCGACAATGATTTTCCAAGAAATTCCCCGATCGGCATAAAACTTTTTTACGTCCGGATGGCGAATAGCTTTCCACATTTCTTTTAATTCAAGTTCAGCTCTTTTGAAAGTCAAAGACAAATAATAAGACGGGGTTATGCTCATTGTCCAAGTAGATTATAGCACACAGTCCTCTTCTTGAAATAAATCTACGAAATCCTAATAAAAATTCTGCAGTTGACATGTCTTTCACAAGCTCCAAATGAATTGCTCTTGTGATAGCGCAAGTAAACAATAAGATGTAATTTTTATTCTCAGACCCCTTCACAAATAGGGGCTCCGCAAAATCTAGGCCTGTAACGGAAAATGGGGGTGCTTCGTTAATGCGGTCACCTGGAAGAGGTGCTATTACTTGTTGACCAGGACGTATGTTAAATTTCTTGCAGATTGTGCAGTTGTTGAGGACTGATTTTATGCACTGTCTACCTCTCAAAATCCAAAACTTTTCACGAATTTGTACCAGTGTGTCTGATACTCCTGCATGCGAAACCCTTTCATGGGAATCTTTAATAATCAATTCAGTAAATTTATGTTTGGGAGGAAGTACGAAAGGATGTTTATCATAAAATGGCAAGTTAGCCTTTTGTAACCGCCGTCGTACCAAGAGTAATCCTTCTTCTGACAACACAGGATTTAGTTGCAAAAGGTCGGATTCTTTAGGGATATTTTTGTTAAGCTTCAAGCATTTTATAACCTCAGGAAAACTTTCTTCTTGAACAAGTTTTACCCAAAAATTTTCGGCATTTTTTATTTCATCAGCTGATAATTCCGCAAGATTTCGTTTTTCTGCTTTTAATTTTATATTGAAAATAAATCTAAATATCCATGCAGTTACTCGATACAACTTCTTTAGTGAACTATACCTTGACAAATTTAAAATTTGAATTTTATCAGCGTTGTGTTAACTACACAAGAAATAATTTCTGCTTTTCGAGACTGCTCTTCAGAAACATTAGACACTTGAGTTGCGGGTATTTTAACTCTGGGCCACTGATCTTCAGGCAAGGAAAGAAATTCGGGACCGTACCACCATTTTTGAGAATTGACCAATTGTTTTCCTGAACAACCTCTAGTGAGTTGGTCGGCAGGATTAAGTTTGCCTTCGCAATGTCTCCATAAACTAGGATCAGACAAGTCATGAATTTCTGAAATTCTATTCGCGACAAATGGTTTCCATTTTTCTTTTGATCCTTTTATCCAATAAAGGACAATTTCAGAATCTGTCCAGAAAACAAACTGGAATACCTGTAGAATATTTTTAAGATAATTTGCAAGTCTTGCACCAATAACTGCTCCCATCAATTCAAGACGTGGGAGAGTTAATTTCTTCAAGGGGGCAACTCTAGATTTAGACATGACAAAACTAGTTTTAAATTTTTCTTTAGATATTTTATATCGTAAGTATACTACTGCGCCATAGGCTTTGGGATTAGCATCTGTAAAAATATGTAACTGGAGACCCTCATTTTCCATGATCAGGGTGCTAAAGTAATATCTGGGAATTTTCAGTTGTGAGAGATCCTGTATTTCTGAAATCCAAATTTTCCTTTCATTTTCTAACTCACCAGAAAAATTTTCATCCCATGATATGCCCATTACCCATAATTGTTGCAATAAATATTTAATTCGAATAATAAAAGGAGTGATTAACCCAGCCGGGTCAAACAACATAGCTGCAATTTTCAAGACATTCCGTTTTGTACAAGAATCATTATTTAATTTTGATAACAATGGACGTAATTCTAGTCGCAAATTATCTTCATTATTGTTCCAAGTTAAGCCTAATACTTTTAGAGAGTTATTTGGTAGATCGGAATTAGAAATAGGTATGCTCTTATCAATCCATCTTTTTCTAAGCTCCTCGGAATTAGTTTCAAATTTTCTTAAATTCATTCCCCCTTCTTTCAAAATAGTAACAGCTTCATTAGATAAATTAAAAGCCTGTACAACATCATTTTCTCCGGTAAACAAGTCATCTACGTAAAGGGACGAATTAAGGATTTCAAATGTTTTCTTGTGAGAGTCTTTATATTTTTTTATATGTTTTTTGATGGTACAGGCAAGGATAAACGGACTGCAGGTGACACCAAAAGTAGCCCTAGTCATTCTATAGGGGACAATTTCTTTATTTTTGTCAAAATCTTCATAGTATAAAAATCTTAAATAATCGCGATCTTCTTCCGCTATAGATATCTGGAGAAAGGCTTTTTCAATGTCAGCTGAAAGGGCAATTTTGTGTAATCGGAATTTTAAAATAATATCCAGAACATTTGGGTTCAAGTTAGGACCCGCATTCAGGCATTCGTTTAAAGATAAGGAATCCGCTTGTTTAGAGGAAGCATCGAAAACAATCCGAGTTTTTGTTGTAATTTTATCCTCTCGGATGACAGGTCTATGGGGCATATAGTAACAGTTACTCTCGGAAAACTTTTTAGGGCACAATTCCACTATACCTTCATTAACTTGGTCAAGCAAAATAGAATTGTATTCTTTGAATAAAGACTCATCTTTCAGGAATTTATTTTCCAAACTAGAAAACCGCTTTTTTTGCTACTTCAAGATTATTTTTAAGCAAATCACGAGAATTTTTCCATAAAAGACGTGTTTCATAGTGACCATTCACGAATTTTAAGTTTTCTTGAAACCCATTTATTACTTCATAATTAGAAATTTTCTTTTCATTACTTTCAATAATACCAATTGCTTCAAGTTCCCAAAATCCTTTTAATTGAGTATTTAAATTTTCACCTGGAACATTTAAAGATGTCAAATCTCTTTCTTTCGAATAGCAAATTACATTTAAACAAGAAATAGAATTCATCATTTGTCCAACTAATGTTGTTCCGAAAATAGACGTGTGAAAGTATAATTGCTTGTTTATTTTGGTAAGCGATCCACATAATGTTTCATAAATATAATTAGCTCCTAGAAAAATTTGAACTGGTAAATTTACCTCGAATAAATCAGCTAATTGATATTCCTTTGAAATAAGGTTTTGAACCTCGGGATTAATATTTTGACATAATTGGGTACCACAGATCTCATCCGTAATTAATGCCTCAACATTAACAGAATTATACGGATGATATCTGCTTCTCAAGGTTATTAATACACATTCAAATTCTTTTTCTGTAGGATTTCTGTTAGAAAATGTGTAAATGAAAAGTTTTTCTTTTCTTAAGATTTTGGCATTTAATGCCTTTGCCAAATCACTCCGAATGAAGGTTTTTGTGGAAGCAGAATCATATAGTATTCTGGCAAATAATTTTTTAGATCCACTTTCCTCCTAAACACAAGCTGTTTGCAGTAGAGTGATATAATTATTCCTCAAATTTTTTGACTTATGAATAGATTGCATTACTGTTTCATTTTCAGGATTTTGGCTAACTTGTTTTAATTTTAAATCTTGATTTTCAACTAATTTTTTACATTTTGTTTGTGGGCAAAATAAGTGATTATGTTGTGTGCTTTGACATGTTTGACATGGCTGAATTTTTACTTTACAAGCTGACTGTAAGTGTTTGAAAAAGCATTTATAACAACGTCCGTCTTTCTTTAACTTAAATCTTTTTTGTACATTGGATAAGATTTTGCATCCTAATCCAGTATGTGTATTAGAATTGCAAAAAATGCAAACACCTTTAGTAACAGTATTTAATGCAACTGATGTCGGGAAATTATTTTTACTTTAAATTTCTCTTTAGAATATTCAGCTTTCGAACGAAACGTTTCCTGACCTTTCAACGAAATTCCTGACACTAGATCTGCAGCCTCCCTAGATTCGATTTCAAACTTGATGAATTTCATTAATTCCCCTACATCATCCATTTTCTTAGAATCCCTTTTTCTGTGAAATTCTACCACTAAATTATGTGGCAATTGTTTTAACAAAATAGGGATTAATATATATCCAAATTTGTCTGAAGCAATACCCATAGATTGCAAATTCCTAATACATCATAAATATGTCTGAGACCCTTAATATTTGATGAAGATTTAACAGGTTCGATTTCTAATAATTTATTAACAAAACAACTAATTAACTGGTCTTGTTTTCCGTATCTTTCTTTTAATAAGGTTAAACAAGACTTATAATTCTCTTCTTTTAAGGCAAAACCAGCTACTGATTTGTAAGCTTCACCGGTTAAGAAAGATTTCAAATATAAAAATTTATCAACAGTTGTTAATGATTCATTTGAATCTATGGCGCTTTCAAAGCTAATATAAAATTCCAAGAATTTACTTGAATTACCACTAAATGTGATTATGTTTAGTTTTGGCAAATTGACAGGATTCTGTGATGCATTATTTAAATTAGAAATAGTATTAATACTTTTAATAGATTCAGCTTGCTCGACCTTGAATTGCTTTAATTTACTTCTTATATTGGTTTTCGAATCAGATATAGCTTCCTCATACTCAAGTGACTTTTGAATTTCGTTTTCAAATTCCGTTACGTCATCTATTAATTCTTCAATTTTTTCATTTAAATTTTTAAGCTCATCTTGTTTTTCTTGCAAATTTATTAAATATTCAGACAGTTTAAATTTATCATTGTCGCTTTGAGTATCAATACTTTCCATAAATCTATCGATAGAAGTAATTAATTTAGTGCATGAAGTTCGAGCAAGCTTACGTTTTGATTTTAACTTATCGACTTTTTCCATTTTAGAATAACAATAATAATAATAAAAAAGTTTTTACAGTACCTTTTATCCGAGCATAGTCCACAAGAGGAGAAAAAGAATACTTCCAATAATTATTTTTTCCTATATAGTCACATCGATGAACCATTCAGAACAATTTCTAAAGCGTATAAACATATTCTTGTATTCGCGGGTATTCGGCGCCATGAAAAATAATCATGATCAGCAGCAGATAGGTGTCAGAAAGAACGTAATTTCGAAAGAAGAAACCCAATAAATATATTCTGGAGAAGTGTGAGGATGATAACAGCATAATAATAGTCTTGATGTCTTTTCTTGTTTTATTAACAACACATTTAACATAAAAGTAAATTAAATTGACGATTAGACTGAATATAATTATAAAATCCAGGAGAGCAGCCTAGATGCTCCATATTCATGATATAAAATTATTCCAACTGAAAAATACAAAACTGTTTTCTAATCGGTTCGAGGTTACGTCACATTACGTAACGCGCGCCGTGAGCATAACCCCGCCCACAGAACATGTGATCAAGGATTTCGTAACAATAGCAAAGCTGCTTCGAACTTTATTTGAAAAGACCAGAAATCCGTATGTACAAAATACTTCGTTCAAACGTGTTTGTATATATGAGAGGAATTTTATCAGGTAAAGAAAAAAAAATAAAAGTTTTCTATTGAAAATATTACATTATTAAAAAGATGAAATAATGCAATCTTTAAAGAACTCTCCGTAAGATCATTTCAAAGATAAAACTGATTTATCTATGTTTATCAAAAAAGTTCTCTAAGTACTTGTTGACTTTTTTCTTCAATGTATTCTCAGAAGTAATTTTCTTTTCCTTTCAAATAGAAGCTATTTTATTTCGAAACAACAAATTTAAGATTTGCCAAAAATAAATTTTCTACAGATTTCTACTTAAATATATAAAATCTTTGATATTAAAGCAAAAAAAAAATATTTGTTTTTTTATTATGCTTATGAATATAAATTAATCTTTTTTTTATGTAATATTATATATTTTGATTTAAAACTGTACAATATATATCTCGCCACATTTAAATATACACTCTCAGAAAAAAATGTAAATTAATGAGCTTATGCCATTCAATTTTCACGGGCAACAGCCTTACTTGATGAAAAACGGCCTGATACCCTAAATAAGCAGCCTTGTCCCTTAGATACTTAGAAAATTAAGGGCAATCCACATATTCTTACAGTTCTAGCCCATCTCTTAGCAAAAATACGGTACGACCCAACACATTTGCCTCCGCTAGGGTGTAACCCTTCTTTTTAGTCGTATTTCGAAAAATAATGTCACTTAACCGCGACCATAACATATTTTTTAACCCACCAAAAAAGCGATTCTGTGATAACTATCTAACGTGCTACGTGCTACGGAATTATATTCTGTGCATTATAATGCTGTATAACTTTGCCCCGTAAAAATACGGGTTGCACAAAATGAAGGGCGTTTATATATATATTTTTTTCTGTCTGTTGCCGGTCTCAGCCCATAATTTTACAGGGATATTGTTAACAGTGTATTCTATAAAAACCAATATTTTAGCGGTAAGAATTAGCTAAGAATTCTATCATTTATTTCTGAAACAACAACTTTTCGTGCAACGTAATTAATTGACTTAAAAAAAAACTTCAGAATGACCCCCTTTTATGTATTTATTATTAGAATCATTGGCATAACCTTTTTTATTGAGACATCTGTAGGCTATAAAAATGTTATTTTTCATAAAAATTAAAAACGGAATAACGCAATTAATGAAAATTAAACTCAGTTAAAACCTCTTCAAAGTTTCGTTTAAATACACTGAATAAGTCAGTGCACATTATCAAAAAGTTTATAAATTAAAAAAAAATCAATTCAAAATTTCATTATTTAATAAGTTCAAATATTTCTATGTTTTGTTAAATAATTATTTTTACAGAAACAAAAAACGGTTATAAATATGTATAATATTCAGTAAAAATAGATTTGATTTAAGATGCTGTTTACAAACGTAATTTTCTACCTAAGCTGCAATAAAAGATATATTTCAAAGTTCGTTTTGTATAAATGTATTACAAATGCTGTGAAGAAAAAAATGATAGTTTCTAATATCAATTTTATATTTATTTTTAAAAAATGAAATGGCGTTAATTAATCTTGAAAATTGAAATAATTCTGTGAAAGATCATTTCAAAGAGTAAACAGATTCACCACTTTTAATCAAAAATTTCTCGAAGTACGTGCAATCTTTCATCTTCGCTTCTTTAAAAAAGCTTTTTATTTTCTTTCAAGAATAGAATATTTGAATTCCAATGACAATGTCGAAGATCTATCAAGAAAGAAACTTTTAATTCTTGTTAAATTATGTTTAAATATAGAAATATTTCATAATAGAGAAAAATACATAGGTTCATCAATTTAATTGAATGTTTTATTATATGATAATTTTTATATATTTAATTGAGAGACGCTTTGAATGAATTTATTAATTTAAATAAATCTATCACAAGCTTTGTAAATTAAAAAAAAATTCTATTGGAATTCTTATATTGATTAGAAGAAAGAAAAACGGCTTAAAGAAATCTGTAATTCAACATCCTTTAATCACAGAGTCTTTAATTCAAAGAACTGCCGAAAAGATCTTTTCAAAGAGAAAACATATTCACCTCTCTTTATTAAGTAAGTTCTACAAGTGGGCGTGACGTTTCTCTTCTATGTTTCTTTAAATAAACTTTATATTTCTTTAAGTTGATGTTATTTTCTTTCAGATTAATGTTTTAGATATTTATTATAAGTAGTTAAATAACATAGTATTGCAACTCTGTAATTCAGAAAATATCCTTTCATTATAAGTTTGGGACATACGTCTTCCCAGCAACTATTCTATTCGCACCACATTTTAAAAATTATTTCAGTCATACCCTTATATTAGGATTTTTTTAAGATAAATATACCATACAGAAATTTACATGTAAATTGTTGTACAATTGGATATAAATATAGTCGCCAGTATCGGCCCGTAATCAAAAGGCTAATAAACCGTGTAGGATTTAGATATCACTTTCTAATACTAACTTTAACAGTGATGCAAAAAGATGAGGGGTTGTATCAATTATCTGTTGATTAGTGCCAAGATAGCGTACACAATATTGCACGTACTACCTATATTTGGATACAAACCCTCATATTTTTGCGTCCTTTTGGGAACAACGGATTTCGAGTTTATTTTATCGACGATAATTTTGAGAATTTTCAAGCTATTATTTTGAGATTTTCACAAAATTTGCTCTATATACTTAGCTAATACATTATACATATTACATTTTGATTGCATTCGCGCATGCATAGTGGAACATTTTTTAGTAAACCTGCCCATTTTTCATCCAATTTTTATTATTTTTTAATTCTAATTGCAGAGTGTTATGTATAATGTTGTTTGTCATATTTTCTGAAAAAAAACTTTTTTTTTATATCAAGAACTCTACAAATTATAAGCAAAAAACTAGGCGAAATTTGGAATAGATTTTATAAAAACCTTAATTTCTCTACGAGAATACATGCTATCCTTATAAAAATGAACACAGTATATTACAATAAGCCACTTATTAATAATCTCGAGTTTGAACGCATTTGCTACATTAGTTTTAAAGGGTTATCCAAAAGATATTCGTTCTTCTTCAATTTGTTGACAGTACCCTATGGGGTTTCGTGAAAAAATCTTCGGGGAAATATATAACCTATACTATACTGTTTACAGACCTGCAGTTTCAGGTTAATTCCTCATGTATTTTTCCAGATAGTTGATAAAACGTCTAAAACCGCAAGTGACCTGTCACCTTTGGCAATATAGTGTATGTCTTACTTTAAATTCAAGCATATTTACATTTAAAAAAAATGTTTCTCGATCTAGGAAAATATATTATACCACGCACGAAAAGCACAATAAATTCTTCTCAGTTATCCATGGTTCCGAAAAGCACTTTCTATCTTTCAAAAACTCAGAAACAAATATATTTTAGAGCTTCACAGAATCAGTCATAAAACGTTTCTGTTGCTGCCACTGAATTTCGGAAACGTTTGCGAGTAGTTTTTTTTTTTTTTTTTTAGTGTATTAATCAGATTTTTGAAAACCAAAATATATGTATTTAGGATGCTGTCAACTTTCAAGTAAACATTTTAATGTTCAAAAAATATATTTTGTAGAAAATTATGATAAGTTAATAGCAATAAAATTAACATTAAAATTAATATTATTTATTTTACTGTTGCATGTATAAATTCAATTACGAAGCTGAAATTGTTTAATTAAGATATGATGACATTTTAAAACTAATATTTCGGTGTCAAAAAACTAATTAATATACAATAAAAACTACTCGGAAAATGTTCCGAAATTCAGTGGAAGCAAAAGAAACTTAGTTTTCATAATTTTATGTTTAAATTTCGAAAATATATCGAGTTTTATAAAAGTAAAGAAAGCTTTTCGGAATCATGGATAACTCGGAAGATGTTATCGCATACTTCATTTCGTGGTTATATTATATTTTCGCAAGATTAAGAAGGATTTGTATTTTTTTTCCAGTTACCAAAATTTAAAGGTAATGCACAAAATATCTTTAAAATAATAAACTAAAAGAAAAATCTTTCAAAACAGCATGAATTAAGTTATTCTACGCACAAATATATTTGCCAATATGTGTAATATTAGAAACAAATGTGATTTGATTATTAATTGCAGTTTGCAGGCTTAATTTTTACTTATATAAAAATTTAAAGGGAAATAAGCCTGTCCAGTATTATACATGATGATGTTTATATGCCTGTATGAGGAATTTTTTAAGTAAAAATAATAATAGTTTTCCATAAGAAATATTATATTGATTAAAGGGAAGAGTAATGGTGTAATGTAATCTTTAAAGTTCAAAGAATTCTCGAAAAGATCACTTCAAAGAGAAAACCGATTCACCTCTCTTAATCAAAAAGTTCTCTAAGTACTCGTTGACTTTCTTTTCTGTGTTTCGTTAAAAAAAAACTTTTCTTTTCTTTTCAAGTAAAGCAATTTTATCTCGGATCATTAATTCTTAGATTTGTCGAAAAAGATACGTTCAATACTGGCTGAATTATACTTGAACTTATAAATGCTTTGATATTAATGAATAAGTATTTTTATTTATCAATACAAACGAATGTTTTATTTTATCGTGCTTTTCATTTAATTTTTAATCATACATCTCCCTCAGTGTTTAGCTATCTCATATTAAAAATAATGTTTAATAAATTTTATTAAAATTTAACTCTGGCTATTGTTTAATAGATTGAGAAATTTTCCCCAATATCATCTTTTGAAGCAACTTAAAATACATTTTTCAATGGTTTTGAATAAAATCAGGTAGGTTTATAATTTTTATAAAAATTATTACTATAATAATGTTATTTATTTCTGTGTCTTGATGTTTACAAAGACATATGTTTACGTGGAAATAATAATTGAAAATCCTGAATATATACAAATTATTGTTAGGTTGCAAAGCCGCTGTGAGTTTTCATTAGAATACGCATAAGTAAAGCATTTTACGCACAGTTTAATGAAAAATCTGTGTTTAATTGAATAGAATATAATGGAAAATGTTAATAGTTATGTCGTTTAAATGTCTTAAATAGAGTGAAGGCCTCTACTCTTATTGATATTGTAGATTGTAAAAATTGCAAATTTGACAATGAAGACATTAAATAAAAATCCGAAAAATACATGGTTTCCGAAATGTCCTTTCTTCGATATATATCAGATCTCTATACATAACATAGACATGTGAAACTGGTGACAAAATTTTGGAAAACTAACCAAGGTTTTGTGATACAGGATTCCTACACGTGGCTGTAGTGTAGCATTGCCATTGTTCTGGTAATGGGACCACGTACCGAGAACTGGCTGACCATCAACCTCAGATAAAAGGGCGAAAGAAGTGAGACAGATTTCTGTGCAAAGTCCCAAGAAATCAGTGCATAAGGCCTCACGTGTATTACAGATGCCAATAGGGTCTCATGATACCAGAGAATAAACTGAGAATTTTCCTGATTTGTGAATATTTCCGTTTTCATGGACACTGACACTGCTACTATACAGACACGCTACGGAAACTTGCAACAATAAAAAAAATTGCTAGTTTTCCAACATTTTGGCACCCCTGTCACATATTTATTTTATATACCGGGTGAGTCTAAATTGTTCTTACAAAATAAGAAATGTGATAGTACTCATCTAGACATCCACATCCAATTATTGCTCGTCTGGATGAGTATTATATCCCCTATTATTTTGTAAAAACATTTTAGACTCAACTTGTATAGAGATTAAGAATAACATTTATAATCATAGTAAAAACTTTTCTAACAACTTATATTACTAGTGTTAATTTTGTTTTCTTTATATTCCTTTGAATTATCTCTTAGTGTGAAAAGAAAAAAAAATGGCCAATTGGGTGTTATTATATTTCCCTGGTTTATTTCTGTAACAATTACAGTGATATTTTTTCAATAAAGGATGACTCTGATACCTTCTCATGAAGTTATTTTCACACCCATTTAGAATTATCAACTACATAGTCGTTCAGCAGTAAACCAAAATTTATGCTTTTGGTTCCATATCTGAGTTTCATCTCTTGTTGATATATAATTTTTTTGGATTCACAATGGACCAAGGTGTTCATTTCTTGATGATATCATGAAATTTGTGATAGAGTATAGACGCCATATTGAAAAGATGGGCGACATCGATCACATATAGCTACATATGATTATCCTTGCAATTATCACATGAGGTGATTTCAATGAAAAGAATGGAACCCGGGTAAAGGTTATTTTATCTAAAAAACGGCTCTAACGATTTTGATTAAATTTTGTATCCTACGAGTTTCAAGCAAGACAAAATCATTGGGCTAGGTCACATGTTCGATAAAATTCAATTAGTTGGTCATTATGGGTCATGGGTCATTATGGGTCAAGCTATTTTATCTTTAAAACGGCTCAGACTATTTAGACTAAATTTTGCCTCCTATGGTTTTTGAGCACGAGAGGACTGTTGGGCTAGGTCCCATTTTCGTGAAAATTCAATTAGTGGGTCATTTTGTTCATGGGTCATTATGGGTCAAGCTATTTTATCTTAAAAACGGCTAAGACTATGCAGGCTAAATTTTGTTTCCTTTGGTTTTGGGGCACGAGAAGACAGTTGGGCTAGGTCACATGTTTGAGAAAATTTGATTAGTGGGTCATTTTGGTCATGCGTCAGTATATTTGAACTCAAAGCTAATTTTGACCGAGCATAGCTCGGCCTTCCCTGCTCGTTGATGTGATTTATGCAACTTTACTAATTAATTTATGAATCATATAAAGTCACATTAAAACAAGTTTCTGCATAAATGATAGATTTTTAATAATTAAAAAAATTATAACATTAAATATTTAAGAACGTTTTGGAACGCTTTAGTTTTTATAATAGAAATTGTAAAATACAGATTAGCCATATTTTTTATGATTCGTTAATTTCATTGGAAAAAGTGATTTTTTTTATGTAAACATAAAAATGCTATATTATCATAGAGGCATGCATTATGTTTCTATTTTTGTTTGTATGCATCTCAGTCTGTGAAGTAAAAACTAATATGCTGTGTATTTTATAAATGGGAATTAATCTAGAAATATAACAATTTTTAAATGACTGTCAATTTAAATGACATATATAAGTTTATTATTTTAATAATAAACTAAAAAAATTAAACAGTACATATTTCTTAGAAATATTTATTACAAAACGAAGAAAAAGTGCAGAAGAGAAATGATGGAATCTATGTGTCTCATTCTTTACAATGTATTTCGGAATATGATATAAAATCAATGCTATTTTTTACTAAGTAATATTTTAATTTATCGTACTTATTTTAAATATACTGCATAACTTAATTTTTCATTCTATATATAACATCTTGCCATTGATATTTACTTAGTGTCATTCAATTAATATATTTTATACCATTAACTAATAAAAATTAAATATAATCTAGCTCTCTAACATATAAATTGTATTTCTTTTTATAAGATGAATCATCATAGTAAAAATAGATGATTACATATTCATAAACATCCTTCATTTAGAAATTACTTAATCATATGAATAAAATGCTGCTTTAAATATAAAACCGAATTTTATCATAGGTGTAATTTATATATATATATATATATATATATAGAGTTGCAAAGGGTGGAAAAAACCGGGTTTCTTCCCGGGAATAAACCGGGTTTTTTGGGAGGGAAATATTAAAAATTCCCGGGAGTTTTCAGAAAGTTTTAGCCATGGAATTTTTTAATTTATAAACAAAATGTTTTTTTACAAATGTAAACAAAACCGACAACATAAATACAGAAAAATAGCACAGTTTACATAAAAACTAGCGAAATACATGCTTAAGCTGCAGAAATATTAAGTAAGAGAAATTAAAATAAAGAAGTAAGTCGATATTTTAATCGTGGATAGGTAAAAAGTGCGAGAGGAAGATGACAGATTCATCTTGCTTCACATGAATATAAACATCCCCCTGTTTTTCGATTCAGACAATGTAAACAAAAAAGAAACCGTGCAAAACTAAAAGAAATTAATACAAAAATACACTAACTCACAAGAACATTAATATAGAATATGCCTGAATAGCAAATACGCCAGTTAACAGAAATTTAAAGAAATTAATTTTTAAAGAATCATTCAAATCCTTACCAATTCCCTGCCGCCATTGTTGTAAAGCGAATGAGTTATAATAAATTATAAAAACTTAGGGCAGAAAATTCTAAGTTTTTTGAATTGATACTGAAAAACCTATTTAAAACTTTTCAGAACAGTGACTGAAATTTCTTTAAAAAAAAAAAATTAAATTGAAAATGACTAGATTGATTTACTTTCAAAACTCCTTCAAAATTTCCAATATTCCCCAAAATTCCGGGTTTATTCCCAAAAATTCCCGGGTTTATTCCCGTCAGTCAAAAACTGTGGGTTTTTTTCAACTCTCTCTCTCTCTCTATATATATATATATATTAGGGCGTATCGAAAAAATAGAAATTTTTTAGATCTTTTTGCGGTAGTGCGGTAAAGTTGTGAACTCCCTTTATTAAAAAGTGTGCGGAATTTTAAAACTGTGGGTTGATATCTTCTGTCGCCTCAATGGGCCGAAAGTTCCAAAAATTAGACTAAAAATGATTAAAATACAAAAATGAATAAATAATCACAGATTTCGCACGTCGGTTTGGGGTAGTGCTTACAAGTTAATATTTTGTAACAACAACAACCATAGAAAATTGTAGAATTATAGGTTAATATCTTCTGTCGCCTCATCGGCATCGAATTTTAGAAATTTTCATGCATTTTGGTAGTTTCTGCATAATTGTTTACTGCGAACACAATCGAGACAGAGTTGGTTTGGCGGTCAGCCAAAATAGTGGAACATCAGTAGTTTTACGCCGAGAAACAACAACAACAGCCATAAAAAATTTTAGAATTATATGTTAATATCTTCTGCCGCTTCATCGACACCAAATTTTGGAAAATGAAGGCAAAAATTTAAATAAAAAAAGTCACACTTACCTCATTTTAATGTGAACACAAACTTTATTTTAACTTTCGAACATACAAATGACAGAAGCATTACTGCTTGTAATAATTTTTAGTCTCAAATTTTGACATGTGTTTTCTGGATTCGAGTGTCGGTCTAATAAATCTATTCCTGTTCTGACCCCCAACTGTTTTTCCGGAGGCTGCTTGACTAATTTCACAATCCGCTCAACCGCTTGTGTGTGTGCAGGAAATTTAATAAAGCCCCAGTAATACATTGGCATATTGTCCTGTATCATCTTCAGAAATTCTTGAGAACTGATCTCTCTGAGAACAGGAGCCGATATCACATAACAAGCTTGCCAGTCAATGAGATCTATATATTCTGTAGCTTTAAAGTTAACAGCAGAAATAACGAATTTGCGAACACAATTTCCGTCTGGGCTTGTGATTGCCCTTGCATTGATAATCCTCCGATACAATACAGTAATGCGCTTCTACAATTGATTTTCGGACCTTCTTGTCTTCGATTGTTTCTGATGTTAAGGTTTTGTCATGTCGTCCATCAAAATAAAGGCCAGATAAAGTGGAACAAATTTTATTTGATTTTGAGACCAATTTTTTTGTAAATTCTCGATTTTTCCCTCCATATTTTATTCTTGTCTGTGACAAGTCTGGTATCTGATTCAGATATTAAACCCAAATCTTGCATAACACTCGATGCAATAGCAGCCGTGGCTCTGTTGGAAGCACCATACCTTTCACTGACAAGAACTGTGTTATCCAATTTTAAACGCATTTGAACACTCCTTGTGGGCTGTTGAAGAGACGCTGTGTAAGACGCGTGTTTGGTGCCCGCCTTGTCTTCCTCAGTTTCCACCTCCATCACATCTTATATTTAATTTCCCTTTCATTCGCTTGAAGCAGAAGCAGGAGACACCTGTTGTGCAGATCGAATAGTATCTTGTTCCTTTCGAATTTGACGTTTCTGTAGCCATTTTGTTTCTGGAACATCAACACTTCCAATGAACATTTTTCTTTCCACGTTCTTTGATCAATGAGTAACGTCTGCTCTTTTGCAGGAACTTTGCTTTCTTAGGACAAATACAATTCTTAATAATCGCGCATTTGCAGGCAGATATGTCAAAAAGATTTTTTGCTTTCATTTTAATGTTCTCAACATTTTCCAGAGTAGTCTTGCTTTTTCCCACACGTTTTATATTTTTCATGATTGATCGATATTTTCCATGGTATGCGTGTATCATATCACAAACACGTTTATGTGAAACTGAGGGAATGGATGCATCGACGTATAACTTTTCAGTCTTCAAAGCAACAGTTTCTGCAATAACTGAAAAACATGGTTCTTTGTTTCCACCAGTTTTGCAACCAATATGCCATCTCTCATGAGCACAACATCTTATGATGTCTTCATGCGTTGGCAGCAATCGTAAAAAATCCTTCGGTGTTCCAAAAATAGGACATTGCACCGTTTGTCGACTTGAAAACTTTGACTGTGATGATCTTGGCATTTCTAATATTTACCAATATCTCTTATTAGAAAATGACGATGAAATGCACAAAAGCACAAGATAATTTCCTTAATAAACGACTACAGATCAATCAAGTGTAAAGACCGCACACTAGTTATAAAGATACTATTTTAAACGAGTTAAAACCGGTTACGACTCTCAGATGCTTGTGGCGCATGCCTACTGAACTTAGCCAGACGAAAAAGAGTGGTCACGTGATTTACTGGTCGCTCCCATTTGTTTCTCTGCGTAAAAATAGGAGTGTTCCACTATATTGGCAGACCGCCAAACCCAGTCTGTCCCGATTATGTATTGTGCAAGCAGTAAACAGTTATGCAGAAAACTAACAAAATGCGACAAAATTTCCAAAATTCGATGCCGATGAAGCGACAGAAGATATTAACCTATAATTCTAGAATTTTCTGTGGCTGTTGTGGTTACAAAATAGTAACTTGAAAGCACTACCCCAAACTGATGAGCGAAATCTGTGATTATTTATTAATTTTTGTATTTTAATCATTTTTAGCCCAATTTTTCGAACTTTCGGCCCATTGAGGCGACAGAAGATATCAACCCACAGTTTTAAGATTCCGCACACGTTTTAATAAAGGGAGTTCACAACTTTTCCGCACTACCGCAAAAGGATTTAAGAAATTGGGGTTTTTTTGATACGCCCTAATATATATATACATTACAGGCAATGGAAACGATATTTATATTATATGCGTTGAATTATTCATCGAAATAAAATTACAATAAGTATTTTTAAAAACATTGGAGCTGCAGATTCAATTAAATGCACACAGAATTGAAAATTATAATCTACCAAAGATTAATAATTTTATTTCAAGAAAATCAACCACTTGGAATTTTTGTAATCATAAGTTTTCAATTGTTAGTCTTCAATTTTAGTTTTTCAAAGGTTCAATTTTCAATTTTAGTTAATTATGTAAGTAAACATTTGATTTAATACAAAGCAGAAATTATCATAGGTGTAACTTATAATTTTTATCAGAAGTTGGTTGGAATAATATTTATAAACAAGGGTTAAATTATTAATCGCAGTAAAATTAAAATAAGTATTTCACAAAACATTTTAGCTTTTTTTCCATATAAATGCACATAAAATATATTAATAGTTTTATTTCGTAAAAGTTAAATACATGGAACATGTGTAACAATTAGTTTTTATATTTTCGTTTTGTTATGTGTCAATAACAAAAATTCTGGAACACAATAGAGATAATGTAAAATGATTTTAATTTTATTTGGTTTATTTGTATGTTACACTGAAATTTCAGAAACATCAGCATGTTTTATACATTCGGCTTAAAAGCAGCAAGATCAAAGAAGTACAAATAGTTAGAGTAATGTCGTAAAAAACGCTAATTAGTATTTCTGAAAGTAGATAATATAAGATTAATTATGTTAATTTAATGAATACTACTTGAATATTTGTACTTCACAAAATAACCAATAAATTTTGCATTAAATGCATTAAGTTCTAATTTTGTTTTTAAAGAAAAAAAAATATACGTTATGAATCCCACTTGAAATTTCCCAATTAAAAAATTTTTTTTATTAAAAGTAGTTAACTATCATTGAAAATAATATCGTGAATATATTTAATTAACTATTACTTGGTAACCGTGTTTTTTTTTAGATTAGTTTATAATTCAGAAATGTACTAAAATTGTTGTATCAAAATGGGTAGACACCAGTTATACAGAAAAAGTATTTTATTAATTGCTTGATTTGAATCTGAGAGATAGATAAAATAATATATTGAGGTATAATCTAAGTATAAATTCATTTATTCATTAAAAAAAAATAATTTATAACCTCCAATTTTAAATCGGATAAAATAATTGAGTTATAATAATATTCTGAGGTATAATCTAACTATAAATTAATTTATTCGTTAATAATAATAATAATTAAACTCGATTAAATAAAATTAAACAAATAATTGAGAAATTATGGTTGCGTTAATCGGTTCCTATCTACTCGAAATCGCAAAAAAAACCCTTACTTTATTTTAAAAAAAATATATATATATATAACTATTTTAAAGAAGGAAGTTAGTGTGTGGGTGTGTGTCAGTCTGTGCCCTGTGTTTTGAAGAGACTGTGGCACGCAGAGTCACAGAATTTCGAAGAAATGTACACCTATGTACAGGGAGGATATAATAATTAAACTTCCCCTATAAACATCATCCTACAGCGTAAACGAGTGAACGGAATGCAACAAAATTTTGTATATAGACTAACACGAGATGCGCTCACAGAATTTCAAAAAAAAAGTTCTAAAATGTCCACCAGAGTGCGCTTTTTCCGGAAAAAAGCATTAAATTTAACACAATAAACGACCAAAACGGAATACAGAAACAATATTAATAATCCGGAACAAGAATTATGAGTAACAAAATGTAAAACGCGGAAAAGCTGTCAGTTCTAGGGGAAAAAATGTCGCGATTTGCATGCTTGCGAAGAATAGGAAGCTTTGTGCAAAACAAGTTAGGGTGTAAAACTTTTGCAGACGTTTGTAATGTTTTATGTCGATGTTTCCGTCTGTAATGATGACGGTATCTTTAGTTGAACGTGCGTTATTGGTGAAGCTGTTTTACGAAAACAAGGGGAATGGTTCTGCTGTAGTTCCTGAATTTCGTTGGATAAAGAACCTACGGCGTGGACCAATGTCTACTAAAGGTATCCGGACCATGATTAAGATATTTGAAGAGACGGGGAAATTGGGAGTTCAACTTGGAAGAGGCCGTAAACCTGTTACACCGGTACTTGTTGCTGCCGTCAAGACAGCTGTTGTCGCACAATCACAGATTTCAGAGTTTGGAGGCAGTAGCACACGTTCAGTTTCTCGATAGACAGTCTATTCTTACAGTACAGACCAAGTGCTCAGAAACATAATGCACTACTTCCCATACAAGATCCACCACACCCAAGATCTGTTGGATAGGGACAAGCCACAACGTCTCTCATTCAAGTCAGTTTTCTCAACAGAATGACTGTTGATCTGTCATGGTCTTGGAATATTCTGTGGAGCGACAAGGCTCATTTCTACCTCACTGGGACAGTCAAAAGACACAATCGCCGCATTTGGGCTCAGGAAAATCCGCGAATGCAAACTGAAATCTCCCTACATTCACGAAATGTGACTGTCTGGTGTGGATTCACGGCGACATTCATCCTTGGGCCATTATTATTTTATGAAATAACTACACGTGGTCCTGTCACATGCTCCGATACGATCCGTCGCGTCGGTACCATGACATGCTTCAGACGTTTGTTGTACCGCAACTACAGCAAAGGCGAGTCTTTACATCGATCATTTTCATGCAGGATGTGCGCCCCAACATATCCATGCGTCCGTGAAGGCGCTATTGCTCCAACACTTCACAGACGATCGTGTTATTAGTCGCTTCTTTCGTAATACATGGCCACCACGTTCGCCGGATCTAAATCCGTGCGATTTCTGGTTATGGGGACACTTAAAAGGTCTGGTGTATCGTGTAGGTGTTGCGACGTTGAATGACTTAAAGAACTCCATAACACTTCATGTGCTGATCAGTTTCGATCTGTTGTTGAACACACTGTACATCGACTTGAAATTTTGCAGGTGAATGAGGGTGGTCACATGAAACATCTTTCCTTACCTCGTCCTGGACACGATTAACAAGAGCTCCGCTTGTGAAGCTTCGACCTATTCTTGTTTCTGCAAACAGAACTTTTTTTCTCTCAAATAGCCCATTAATATATTTTCCTTGCCTTTACGGTTATGGTAATGTTGCTCGATAACAAGATGATCAGAAAATAGTCAATAAATGTTAATATTGTTTCTGGATTCTGTTTTGGCCGTTTATTGTGTTAAATTTAATGTTTTTTCGTGGAAAAGGTGCTCTCTGGTGGACATTTTGGAACTAATTTATTTATTTATTTATATATTTATTTATTTTTGAAATTCCGTGAGCGCATCTCGTGTATAGTCTATATACCAAATTTTGTTGCATTTCGTTCACCCGTTTGCGCTGTAGGATGTTGTTTATAGGAAAAGTTTAATTATAACCACCCTGCATAGAGTTTTACTACTCGAAGCCCGATTTATGAATTTTTGATTAGATTTACGATTCTTAGCTTTTTTTCACAGTTCGTTGCAATGTTTACACTTTAGTAACATTAATCAGGTTCCAAACTTATAGACCAATGTAATAAATTTTGTCATCTTTTCAAAAACTTTATTTGGAATAAGTACAGCGATTTTTCAATTTTTGGCATTGTTTCCCTTTAACACTAAACATTTTCTTCTGGAATGCATGATTGATTGGTTGGTTACCTCCATTTTGGACTCAGTTATGTCAAAAATCATAATTTTTTTTCTCATTTTAGATTGCAGAGGTCTTATAATTGTTTAAAGAATAAAAAAATCACAAAAAGGAAAGGAGGGTTATTAACTATCCCGATTTTGATTTTTTCATTTCATTTTCTTAATTTGATTTTTTTATGCCTTTTTAACATTTCTCATGTTTTGCGGTGATTTTTTTACATAATTTAAATGAACCCAACTTTGTCCTTTATCCTTAAATTTTGTCTTTTTTTCCATAAAAATATTCCAAATTCGAACAGCTATTTGTGAGTTTTTCGCGATTTGTTTTAAGCACTGTTTGGAGTTTTTCATGTACGTGACGTCATTTAAGCATTTGAGTTTAAAAATTGGCAATGGTGAATTATTGCATTTAAATGTCAAAGCAAAGAAAAGCACCATTTTGTTTTTGTTTCAAAAGTTAACGATAATTGTTAATGTTAAAGGTCCTTGATTTAATTCTGAGGGTGGAAAGGCGGTGGGGTCAAGTCCCAATTTAAATATCGTGTTAATGCTCTGACTGAAACTAACTCCTTCCCCTCTGCCCCCCAAATCATAATTTTTTTAATATTTGTCCGATTCAAACGAAATTTTTTCTAACATTCTTCCTAGATCTCCTGAGAATAAAAACTTCGGTATATATCTTCTCAGCCCACTATTTCTCAATATTAATCCCCAGGGAGAAGGGGGCATTTATTTTGTTGGGTGCTATGGGTCCGATTTTAACAAGAATTGGTTCCTTCAACTTAATGTGAAATAATTAAGATATAAATTATGCTCCGCTGGCAGTGAAACGGAACTAAAAGATTATCATTGCTTACGCAGCACGCGTACTATACGATGCCTTAGGCAGTGTGGACACGTGCCTCAGTTTCGCTCTGAAAGAGGTTTGTTTAGAACAGAGTTCACCCCATGTCGGTGGAAAGTGAAACTAAATATTTTTCCTATAATATTGGTCGGAATCAAACGAAATATTTTCTAACAGTCTTCCCAGCTCTCGCAGGTAATAAATAAACTTCGGTATCGTATTTGGAACCCTAGTGTACCATCATTTATGAATAGTAATCTACAGGTTTTTTTTTTTGTTGTTGTTTTTGGCATACGTGGACCCTATTTCAACGGGAATTGGTTCATTCAACTTAACATGAACTAATTAAGATATAGATAACTAATTAAGATATAGATTTGGCACCGCTGGCGGTCTAAATTAGAGCTAAAAAGTATATGAGAGCGTGTGCAGCACTCCCGCTACATGGTGCCGTAGGCAGTGGGGTCAAATATCGGATTTTCGTTTGGAAAACGTTTTGTTTAGAACAGAATGCGCCGTTTGTCGGTGCAAAGTGGAACTAAAAGATTTTGAAGCGCATGCGATGGACTCCTGTTATACGTTGCTGTAGGCACCGGGGACACGTATCTGAGGTTTGTTTTGAACAGAATGCGTCCCCTGGCGTTACACTAAAAGGTTTTCCTGCGTGTGCGCCGAAAATCACCATTTCTATCGAAACCACAAGAAAAAATTCCGACTTGATAATACTAGGGAACGAAATATTCTTATTTTCATTCATCCTATAATGTTAAGAAAACTATTAGAGCTTTCAATTCGAACGTCACGGTATGTACGTTGTTTATTTTTCTGATTCCGAAAGTGCAAATTTTGTGAAAATCGGACAGGAATTTTTTTCTTAATTTTGGCCCAAAATGGACTCGTTTTTTATCAGGTGACTCAGACATTTGAGGAGTTTATTTAGTTTACTTTATTTTATTTAGTTTATCCTATTGTATTCACTTCCGCTTTGAAGTCCGTCTCTCTATTTACTTTCCGACAGACAAAAGGGTTATTAATGGAAGTGTTTCGTGCTTCGATTTTTAGAGCGACAATCGTGTTTCATACTATTTTTTTTGAGGAAATAAAGACAAATTAATTTTTAGAATAAAATGCAAAATACATAATTTTGAATATTTATTTTCATATAATGCTTATTTTGAAATAACATTTTTGTAAAAGAAGGAAAAGCCTATTATTTTTTTTTGTTCCATAATTATAGTTAGTGATGTATTTCATATTTTATGAAGCCATCGCACTTCATATTAGTAAACTTATATTGTTCTTTTAGAATCCCAAAAATCTAACCAGAAAATGGATTCTTCGAGTAGCGTGTAATAATCTCTTTCTTCACGCAACCTCATACAGCCATACCTATCGTAGAAACAGATGTTGTTTGAAAATACATGGCACATACACTGGCCACTGCTTTCTCGCGCCTGACATCACGTGACCATACTTAAATCCCTGCCTTCAGATCATAGATTGGCCTACTTATTTTAATGTTTTGTTACTGAACGGATGTACTCTTGGTGGTTGAATGGTTCGAGCGAAGCTTTGGAGTCGAGCATGAGTTCGAATCCCATGTCTTTTATTTATTCCCAACTTTTCGTCTATATTTTAATTTTAAAATGTTTTATCCGTTAAAATATTCTATTTCAGGTTTATTCATTTATTTTTTACTTTTTTTATTTATAAATGCTTTATCTGTAAAATATTCTATTTCAGTTTTATTTTCAACATTTCTATTTAAAAATATTTTATTCGTTGCTTTATATTTTTCACGATAAATGGGATATCTTTAATAAAAGTAAATTTTTACGTTAATAGGTATTAAAGATTTATTTTTATTTTTATAATAAAATACCTATTTAAATATTATATTTAAGAATTGTTCTTTTCTACATTTGGATTTTAAAATGTTATGCATGGAATATTTTAATAAAAGTTAATTTTGATATTATTAACAATTACATTTATTTCTATTAAGAAAATAAAATACTCATTTAAATGCAATAAAATGAGCTTAAAATTTTACATTAAAGCGCCTTTTAATATAGAAGGTTTCATTTCAGTGCAGTATTATCAAATGCATTTTTTTTTATCAAAGCATAGTTAAAGATGCAAAAGGGCAGGAATATAAGTATGGTCGCGCAATGTTTGCCGCGACCATATTTATATTCCTTTTGATAATCTAGTATCTATGCTTCTATGGTAATTCATAGTAATCACTTTTAAAAAGTGATAGCATTTTTAACAATAATACCACGTGGAATTGACTACACTTTGAAACGGGCAGAAAGAACTGTATGATACAGCAAATTATTAAGTTAAATTACACTCATCAATGTAAAACCTAATGTAAAATGTTGCAAAATTTAGTTTTTATCCGAAGCCTATAATAGAACAAAGATGCAACGTCAATGATGAAACGACAGATTTCATAAACGGAATCAATCTGCATAAAAATAAACATTATTAATATTGAAAAAAAATCTTGTAAATTTGATAAACTCCAGAAAACCGAAAATATCCCTGTCCCATTATTACGAAGTACTATTACTTCCTAGCATTAAATAAGGTTATTTAGGTTATATAATCGAAAGAAAATTCTAAGATTATTTCTGATAAAGAACTTCTCAAACATATGTCTGCTTAAACATTTTTCTGACATAACAATATCACCTTCCAATGTAGAAAGATCAATTTCATTTATACGGAGTTGTTTCTAAAGTTCTTGATATTCTGGTAAATTACGCCCTTAAAGTTGGCTTTTCCACCGCTCTAAAAATTGTTTTTGAATCCGGGTAGCAAAAAAATCCCACGTAAGCTTTTTTTCTCATTTCGAAATAAGTATAAATTCAAGATGTTTGTTACAAAGATAACTGTAGTAATAAAGTAATATCTTTAAGAAAGTTAATATAAATATATAAAATACATTATACCACAATAATGAAACTGGAAAAATATGATTTTCCGGTATGCATTGTTCTATATTCTTTCAAAAATATTTCCAATTGTAATTCCTTCTTTTAAAAATATTTTCATATTTCCAGTACATAGATTTATCGCAAAAATAACGTTATAGCGCAATAAAAATGCTGCTTTAAAATAGTTTCCGCTAAGCATATAATGTGATGTGATGTAATCTTTCATAAAAATCCCATTTGACGGCAGTTTTCTTTTGCAAATCAGGAAGAAAAAACTTGGCACCATATTATTATCTTCTGTCAGTTACAAAACATTTAGTGGTTCGTATTTGGGTTAATTCCTGGACAAACATGGAAAATGAACAATATATATATATATATATATATATGAGAAATGAAAAACGTTAGTAAAAGTAAAATATATAGAAAAAATATGGATACGTATATATCCTATAATAAAAGCAGATGTGCAACCTCATCACAAGGTCGCTTAAGCTACATACAACATAACTTCTTATAAAAATGCATTTATTTACAAATTTGATAAAATTTAGCTGCAAAAGCTTGTTTGCTTTAAATTCTCCAAAAGGGAAAAAAGTAAAGCGTTTACAAGACTATTAAAAACGTAAATAGGCTCAGTAGATAGTTTTTATTATGTTTATCAAATAAAACCAAAGAGTGCCAGAAATCGAAAACGAAAATAAATGGGCATTTTCATGAAAAAGTGGACATGAGGGTTGAAATTTCATATGTCTTTTATTACTGCAAATAATACATCAAATTAAAGGTAAAAATATGATGCATATGAAATTACAGAGATATAAGCACTAAAAATATATATTTTTTTAAATAATTTATCTAGGCGCAAAGTTGGATAAATTTGAAAAACTTTCGGCATGTAAAATAGGGTATTTTCATTCTGCCAGAAACAATATTTAAAACAGCAGCATTTTCAATATATGTGCATATACACTATATTGCCAAAGGTGACCGGTCACTTGCGATGTTAGACGTTTTGTTAACTATCTAGAAAAATACATGAGGAATTAACATGAAACTGCAGTTGTGTTAACAGTATAGTATAGGTTATATATTTCCGCGAAGATTTTTTCACAGAACCCCATAGGGGATTGTCAACAAATTGAAAAAGAACGAATATCTTTTGGATAACCCTGTAAACACTAATGTAGCAAAGGCGTTCAAACTCGAGATTATTAATAAGTGGCTTATTGTAATATACTGTGTTCATTTTTATGAGGATAGCATGTATACTCGTAGAGAAATTAATGTTTTTATAAAAACATTCCCAAATTTCGCCTAGTTTATTGCTTATAATTTGTAGAGTTTTTAATATAAAAAAAAGTTATTTTTAGAAAATATGACAAACGACATTGTACATAATACTCTGTAATCAGAATTAAAAAATAATAAAAATTATATGAAAAAAGAGCAGGTTTAATAAAAAATGTTTCATTGCGCATGCGCGAATGCAATCAAAATATAATATGCATAATGTATTAGCTAATTATATAGAGCAACTTTTGTGAAAGTCTCAAAATCATAGCTTGAAAATTCTGAAAATTATCGTTGATAGAATAAGCTCGAAATCCGTTGTTCCCAAAAAGAAGCAAAAATATGAGGTGTTGTATCAAATATCTGTTGATTAGTGCCAAGATAGAGTACACAATATTTCACGTACTACTATATTTGGATGCAACCCCTCATATTTTTGTTTCCTTTAGGGAACAACGGATTTCGAGCTTATTCTATCGACGATAATTTTCAGAATTTTCAAGCTATGATTTTGAGACTTTCACAAAAGTTGCTCTATATACTTTAGTGTATAGAGCAACTTATTGTGTCTTATAATAGTCGTTTAGTGTTGTCAGTACTTATATTTCATTACCACACTTAATTTAATTATAATTTTTTTTAACGGAGGACACAAAAGCACGATGTTTTCTTTTGTAATGCGATGCATATTTAGGGTAGCATGATACTTCAAGTAAAAAAACTAAAAGAAATATGCTTTATGAACCATTCCCAGTTTTATTAAATAAATGATGCTCAAGTCTTAGATCAAGAAAGATGATATATAAAGTCCATGTCCATTTCTAGTTCTGTAAGAATATTTCATACTGAAGAACAAACGACAATCGATAAAGTCATGACTAACAAATCAAATTATAAAGCGATGCTTCGTGCCTTTGAATATCTTTATCATGTAAGGAGTGCTACAAAATTTTGGAATTCATTGTACAGAATTTTTATGTAACAGAGGTTACAAAAAAGGCTCTTAACAGCAGTTCAAACATACTTTATTTTACAGTAAAATGTAATTTACATAAAAACGCCCGTAACATGTAATAGGGGTAAAAAAAATACACCCACATTCAATAAAAACAAGTAAAACTATTCACAATCTATATATCTTCTTAAAATATATACATAAATAATGTGTTCTACTATGTAAAATTTAAAAAACATTTAAAAATATATAGTTTTTGTCAAAAATTAATATCCATCTACGGAAAAAGTAACGTTTCTCGTAAAACGACCCATGTATATGTATATAAAGCCTTAAACTATTAAACATTGTTAAATGTTTAAAGATGGTGCTGAAACTGTAAAATTATATGAATTTAAATATCGCATGTATTGGAGTGAAAATTGCAGCTTTGTGTAGGGGTTATCTTGGTGTTAAGAACAGAAGGTTAAAAAATTATTAAAGTTATAGTGCAATAATTTCAAATAAATTTTATTCTTTATTTCAGTTAAAAAGATTAAAATACTCGCATGAGGAGATTCTGTAAATAGAAAGTTGAAACGGAAGCATTTGTTACTCTGCGATTGAAAGTTTTCATTTGCGAATGACTTTTATTCCGTATATGGATCTGTAGTTTTCGGAACATGACAAAATTTGCATGAGTGAGCTAATCTACCCTTTTGGAATCTTTAAATGTAGTTCTAAGTAAGTTTAAAGATGGCTTTAAAGATGCAGTTTGCTATTTTAGAATTTCATTGAATTTTCCATCGGAATAATTTGAAGAATAATTTATAGGTTGGTAGGACTATCTACACCTACTGATTTGACTTTTACTGTTCAGTTTTATGCTTCTATAAACTTAAGAATTTTCAGTGTTATATTGTTTACAAAAATATTGATATTTTTGTCATTAACGGTGTATTTGATTTTGAAAGCTTGAGAATTCAGTTCCGCACATCCAAGAAACCTCTGCCTTTAGAAAGTTATGTAGTCTAAAACGTGTCTCTTGTTAACGCTAAGCAGAATTTCAACACTAACAAGGAATGTCTCCATAAGCGCATAATCAGAAAAATTTGTAAAAATTACAGAATGTTCTTCCCATGAGGATATATACGTCAATAAAAAAAATTTCTGCGGAACCTTGATATAACGTCCGTAAAAAATTATGAAAATTTCGTTTATTTGGCGATTTATCACCGGTTGGCGACGGAATGAAAAAAAAAAATACGCTTTTAAGACAAATACTCTTTAAGGCAGAAATTTTTCATGCTGAACTTGTTTATGTAAATTTAACTTACATAATAAATAAATTTTTATAACTACAATTTTGTGTACAAATTTATATGTATATATAATGAAATTTAGGGATTGTATTTTACGATTTAATACAAAATTTAAATTGAATAAAATTGCTTCAAGCTCAAAAATAAGCCTTCTGAACATTGTCAATTCAAGAAAAAGGTGTTTTTGCTATGGAAACGACTCCTTCGATATTGAAATGTATAACGAATTCGTTTGTCATCGGGCTTTTCCTTTTAAAATACATTTAAAAATAACTTGTATAACCGGTAAAGCCATTTCAATTAGAAAAAATCGTGGAATGGAGGATAAAACAATAAAAAAATTTCATTCAATCAGTAATAATTAGAGGAAAAAAGTGAGTGATTTATTTAATCTGATTTAAAGAATATTTTAAATTAATATAACTGCAAACGTACAGAGAGTTGAAAATGTTGAACGCAAAATGCAAACGAATCTGAACAAGAGGGTATGGTATCATGAGCCCTAGAATTAACCCATTCGTATATTTTTTTTAAGCTAATGACAATTTTAAGCTTTCAAATTTTACAAAAATGCCATAGGTCTCATAACAAGAATTTCTTCAAACTCATCGTTTACTTTAATATGCCTTTCAGATTCATATATTTTTAAAATTTTTATTGTCAATTAAAAGTGAAAATACACATTTGCAACTTATAGAACATATTTTTTCAGTGATAAAATTAAATAACTGTAGCATCAAGCGGCTTGTATATATATTATACAAAAAATAATAAACTATTTCATCGTTAAATTCATTAAGTATTACGCATTCGAATAATCATTTTACATGCAATTTCAAAATACATTAAAATCGTTTGCATTTGGCGAGGAAAAAATGTTCCTTGCCAAATCGTGTCTTTTTGCGCGAAATACTCGAAAGTATTTTATTTTTTGCAAGATTTTCTACTGGGATTCCGCAGTTAAATTTCACTGTTCCTTTATTAGATACATGAATAGCTTCATTAGCATTTTTTTTTTCAAAATTTTCTGAGTATGCGCTTTAAGGAGACCTTCCTTGTAAGTGTTGTGATTTGATTTGACTTCATATACAGGGTCATTCATAATTCCCTCCGGGGTTTCGAAACGTTATAGTGAAAAAACGAAGACGAATATGAAAAAAAGAAACATATGAAATTATTCCGAAACTATTCAAGTTTTACTTACATACATTACAGGTGTTCTATGTGTGAACCCTTGGTCACACGGCATACATCCATGCGATAGTCCAGTTCCTGCCATACTCCGTTTCTTTAAATCTGAATCAGTGGTGTCAGTTCAACGGGCCTTTCGTAATAAATATCGAAAACAGGGACCAACTGACAAAACAATTCATGTGTGGTACCGGAAATGTAAAGAAACGGAGTATGGCAGGAACTGGACTATCGCATGGATGTATGCCGTGTGACCAAGGGTTCACACATAGAACACCTGTAATGTATGTAAGTAAAACTTGAATAGTTTCGGAATAATTTCATATGTTTCTTTTTTTCATATTCGTCTTCGTTTTTTTACTATAACGTTTCGAAACCCCGGAGGGAATTATGAATGACCCTGTATTTTCGCTTCTGAAAAATATGTAGTTCTAATTTGTATTCCATCGAAAATAATAAAATATTTACATCCATATATATATATATATATATATATATATTTAATGTTCTATTTGCAATAGGTTTAATTCTCAAAGTATCAAAATAGAATGGAATTGTTTATTAAATTTTGATTCTATAAATTTATGTTCTTCAGTATTGTTAATGTTATTGTGAAAGGATTTATTGAAATTTGTTAAACATTTGGAATATATAAGTTTGCCCTACTATGCGAAACCTGCTAGGATATATTAACTTTATGACAGTTTTTCTCCCTCCCACTTTCTAACGAGCACGTGGCTGCAGCAAAGTTTTTTTATTGACAGTTTCAATGTACATCTTTCTATTCATATTTTACAAACTCTTGGTTATTATTCAATATTTTTATAGATAATTGCATTTTACACACCTATCTTTAAAATGTATAGTATTAAATAAAGTTAATTTCAAAAGTAAAGCTTAAATTATCCATATTTCGTTTTTTTTTCATGTGTTTTTTTTAATGCATTCATGACATATTTTTTTATAAATATTTTTTTTAAAGTTTTTTTTTTTTTTTTTTTTTTTTTTTAGCAAAATTTGGTGCAGAAGGAAAGATTTATGAAAAAAATGTATAACTCATTAAAATAATTATCAAAAACTAAAGAGAAATTGTGAGTGTTAAAAATATTTTCGATTTATACCATAAAATTACATTTGCCGATTCATCCTGCGCTACCCAAATTATAGAACTTACTAACAGGTGTACATAAAAAAAGATGAAAACCGTTGTTAATTGAACTACAGATGTTTTATTCATTTTATTTTTTTTCAGATTAATCACCAACAAAACACAAACCGCGTTTTTATACGAAAGGTATACATTTTGTATTCAAATAATAAAGTTTTGAAATTCACTACATATATATATATATACAAAAAAATATTGTATTTTGATCTCGTTTATCAAGCACACACGTTGATTTATTAGAATTTTTCAGCAATTTAGTTCCAGAAATCCATTGCCCATTCTGGGATCCTTTAATCTTTTTACTTCATTTTGGATATTTATTTAAATTATGTCAAATATAACTTTACATTTTTACAGTAAAATAATATTCAGTGCTGAGATAGTTTTTTTTTTTTTAAATCTCGTTTTAAAAGTACTATAAAGTTATAAAAATCAGTAAATTGAGTTAGTTTTCAAACAATTAAAAATAGATTTTTTTTTCTCGATTCGATGGTGAATGAAATTTATAAGCATTCAGAATAATATTTCGTTGATTTTTGAATAGAAATTTTAATATATATTATATTACAAATCTGCCATTTAGATAGTTTTTACCTAGTTATGAACGGAAATTGTGTAGTCAGGTTTTGAAAGACATTTTGGATTAAAATTAATTATTTGTACTTCACTTATTGATAGCTGTTTAAAATAAATTTATTGTAAATGCTTTATTAGACTTTACACATTACCGCTACACTAAACGTAATGCTAGATGTTGTTTAACTTCAATCCAACCGCCACCCCCTTACATAACATAGGATTAGTGTAGCGAATAGGCGCCGATTTAATTGGTGGTACGAGGACACACATATCTAAATTGCCACTACTAATTTTAAAATAATATTTTTGTTTTATATTAACAATATATTTTGTTTTTGTAATTTGTATATTATAGTTCACATACTGTTCACATATTTGTACTGTTCCTATTTCAGCTTACAGCTTGAACCATGCAAAATTATTGGTTGTGCTATGATTAAGTAGTCTTTTCAGAATTTTTCTAATTACTTTCTTTTATGCTTATATATATATATATATATATATTTATTTATAACATTAAGTAATCCTGTTTTATTTTAACAAAGTGGTTAAGAAGAATAAAGATTTTTTTAATTCGTGGTAGAAATATGCATGATTGCCTATTTTACACCAGTGTATTTGGCGCCTTTGTGTGCAGTTCCCATTGTAAAAAAATAAAAGCTTTTGTGTAATACTGATGAAACTTCGCTATCATGCAACGTTCGTTAAGATAGATAATAAACGTGCTTTCAAATCATTTGAATTACGACAGAAACTTGTTAATCATGCAAGAGATACTAATCACATACTAAATTTCGAAAATGTTCCAGTAATTAAATCCAACTTCAGTAATTTTAAATTACGATTTTTTTTTTACAGTTTGGTTCACAAGAGTATAGAAATTTATAAACGAATAATGTATAATTCCATCTGAGTATGCGGCCCTACGGTGATGTATATTTCCTACTTAACTTTCATAAACCAAAGAGTATATGTCGCAGCACGTCCGCTTATTCTGGAGGAATTGCACATACTTCGCTTAAGGGAGTTTTCTGTAAACTTGTAAACCAACCTTCTAGAAAATTTCTACTTTTAAAATAATTGCAGTTAGATTTAATAACTAATATTTCTGAAATTTGGGATGTGTTCGGTATGTATTGAATGATGATTTAATATTTTAAATAAGTATAATTTTGAAGGTGAACATGTGTAAACAACAGCTTTGGTTTTCGATTGACATTTGTACTGTTGAGAGGCTTCTATAGAGCTCGAAACGTCTTCTGTAGTTATTAGTTTCAAGATGTGACTTCACTGCGTTGTTTTTATTATTTTATTTTATTAATTATTTGAATATTTATAATTTTTAATCTCTTAATATTTTTAAATTTTGATTTACACATAAAATGTTTAATTATTTAAAAGGTACTAAAATGATAGAATATTAATATAACTATAAAATATTGACTGTACCAGCTTTTATGAAAAAAAAAAAGAAAACAGCATCTAGATAATGTTTATGATTATTTTTTTTTAGAATGTCTTCATCAGATGAAAATTTTACATTATGCTGAAATAGTTTAGTAAATAAAGAAAAGACAAAAATCTATTTTTTTTTTTAACATTAAAAAGCATTTCTTTTTACTTTTTTCTGAAATGGCATTGATTTACGAATCTAAAATGTTTTACAAAAGTTAAAAATGGGAAAAAGAAAGAATGAAAAGAAAGACCAGAATTCGAAATTCTACGCTATTATTACTGTTATCGGAAATCAATATATTTTTTTTTAATTTAAAAGAAACTTGTAATAAAAATGGAAAAACTAAAAAAGAACAAAGTCCTTAAAATATTCTCTTTCATAGAAAAATCGATATCTAAAGAGAAAAAAAAAAAAAAAAAAAAGAAAAAAAAATCTTTTAGATCGCTCATCCAATCCCATGGGTTAAAAGTAAAAAATCCAGTTAAAGAAAAATGATGGCCATTTTGCTTATGTAAAGAGCATTTAAATTCCTTCTATGTAGGTTTATATATACCAAATTGTTCTTTATTTATTTGAATTTTGGAGTAAAAATGTATGTTTCATTATTGTAATAATTTTTATTTCTTTTATAATTTAAAATAACTTTATGTCCTAAAATTTACATTTTTAATAAAAAGTGTTCTTAATATTCTTAATATTTTAAACAATTTTCAGGAAAGTGCATTAAAAATATTTTTCGTAATAATAGTCTCATTTTTTTATTTTAGTCCATTTATAAAAATTCATTGCAACTAAGATGACTTTACTTCTGAAGTAGTCTCAAGCCGGTATTTGTAACAAAATTTAATCTGTTTGTTAAGTTAACAGAATGTGAAATGATTTGTCATTGTTAAAGTACTTTTTGATTTCTTCATTTAAAAAATAATTTACTTTGTAAATTTTATTTATTATATGTTTGAGAATGTGGGAGGAGGGGGGTGGTACATCATGATTTGTAAATGCATAGTTGGAGCGTGGTTAACAACAAAGTTGCTAACGACTGTGTTAGAGATATTGCTACCTTTTTACTATTGTTGCAATATAATATTGAATTACCCCGATGAGAATTGTACAGTTGGTGTCGATTTCATGATGTAGCCTGAATTTTTGTTAGAACGTTGATTTTTAATCGGCATGGGACTATTTGAGACGCAGAGTTACACCAGTTGAGAGGAATTTAAATGAAACTCATCTTAATAAGTATGAGAAAATGTTTCAGGAGTTATGTAAAAGAGATTTGATATTTCTTTCTTCGAAAAACTGTGTATAACGTAAGTTACGTGATATGAATATGCACGACATTAACTAAGGTGTTTTATTGCATATTTTATTTATGAAGTTTGATTACCAAAACAATTTTTATCTTAGTTAATTATTATTTTTGAAATTTGGACCATTCTATTGTGACGGGCGTGACATCCAGACAAAATTTTAAGAGTTTATATCTATATTTTGGGAAATAAATTAGCTAAGAAATCCCTGAAAAGTATTTTAATTATGTTTATCCATGCATTTGCTTGGATAATTGAGCAAATATATAACTTCAATAGCTTTCAATTTAAGAAAAACAATAATTTTAAACTTGTGACGGGTGTGACTCTCTCGGGACAAGAGTTTTCACTTGCATACACATTTATTAAAATTCCTGGGAATATTTAAATGTGTCATTATTAAAACAATTTTTTCCTAATGAAAGAGATTCAAATTAAACTAAATACGTAATTTTTATAATAAATTTTAATTATTTTAATGTATAAGAATTTTTTTCCTGCTGTGACGTGTGTGACATTGTGCAAAGTGTACAATTTGAAAGTTGTTTACCAAAAAAATACAGTGATCAGTATAGACAGTAAACTCGACAATAGTAAACATACAAAAGAAATTTAATAAAACTAACATATTTATGCAGTTAGTTTAAAATTTGTAGTGCCCTCTACTCGTTATAAGTGATGGGGGAGCTACTTTTTTTACAACAGCAGATACATTTTCAATTGAGATGTCATCTTCCTCTTGCAAAATCCAGTGTGGCCCATTGGCTTGTATGTACTGGAAGCTTATTTCTTCCGTACGGAAGTTGATATTCAAGACATTAGCATAGTACAAGCTATTACGTTTTTTTGCTACTGGCTAGGGAAACCAAAACATAATCACCAATATTTAAATTTGATATTTTCAAAATCTTTCTGGAGGGGAGATTCACAATTAGCAGTGACTTCCACTTCCCTCAGTGTTGATTTGACTGTCTTTCCCATCAAAAGGATAGTACTATCACTACTTACTTTAAAGTGGTATAAGACTTGATGCTTTCCCATCTTTCTGTCAGCATTTGTTTAGTTTCTAGTACTTTCACTGCTGAGACATACAATGCCTTTATTGCACCAATCTCTTGAGCACATTTAAAAAAATCCAAGGCAGAATTAACTTAAAAGTAAATAAGTTAAAAGTAAATTGCTAACAATTCACAATTTGCTAAAATAATTCAAATATATATTTCATGATTTATCTTCACTTTTTTTGGCAAATTCGCCTTAATATGTTCAGAAACAAGAATGATTCAATCTTACACTTCATTTAAAAAATATTTAAATATATTTCAAAGTAATTTAAAATGTTGTCATACCTGTCACAAGAATTTTGTCACTCCCGTCACAAGGATTTTGTCACACCTGTCACTCTAAAATTTCACACAAAATAAAAATTTAATGAATTTTTAACGTTTCGTAGTTATTCAGACTTGCAATAGTTAGACTTTTCGAAAGTTTCATGTATTTTCACGGAAAAATGCATTTTGTATAATTACTTAAGCATCTTTTTTGTGACGGGTGTGACAGAGAGACGGTGTAAATATATATTTTTATTAAAAATTGGGTCATTTAAATTTTTGCGAAAAGTTAAGTTTTTTAAAAGATACACAAAGGTCACAAATAGTAATACACTATATTGCCAAAGGTGACCGGTCACTTGCGATTTTAGACATTTTGTTAACTACCTAGAAAAATACATGAGGAATTAACCTGAAACTGCAGGTGTGTAAACAGTATAGTACAGGTTATGTATTTCCGCGAAGGTACATTTCAGAGTGTCAAAAAATTAAAAACAAATGTAATAGCTTATAATTAAATTTAATTCTTTAAGAAATTTGTTAAAGAAAACTGAAGCAAAAACTCGCTTTAAAAAGAAATTTATGACCACAACATCTTGAAATCTTTCTATATGGTCAAAAGTAATTTGATATATAAATTCGATACTCTCCAAACGGTGAATTTCGTCATTACTCGCATGATTTCTAAGAAATGGATGGATAGGTTTTCATCAAATTTTGACGGTAGGCTATTTTGACTTTATCTTATAGATGTACAAAATGACCAACTAGTATGTTCATCAAATACGTTATTTAGAAGTTATCACTATTTATATATATTTTTTAAAATATAAATTTAGAATTTTCTTTTTATCAAGAACTACCTATTATTTTTTTTTCTGTGTAGGTCATTTTAAAATCATATTATATCTCTACTTTAAAAAAAAAAGCTCACTGTGACAATTCAGTTGTGAGAAATCTTGCGCGAAAGGTGAATTCATTTATTTAATATATATATATATATATATATATATATATTTTGTTTGCAGAGCAAAGAGCAAATATTATTAGCAAATATATATATTTTTTTAATGTGTGTTTCAAATTTCGTATTCAAACGTTAATCAGATATGGGGTTAATGCAATACATATTATGGCCACTTTTACATGTAATTTCTCAGTTTAAAAGGTACCCTTAAAATATGTGAAAAGTGAGATATGGATATGAAAATACATTTTCCTTTCATAACATTTTTTTATTAATTTTTTTTCTTTTTTATGTTCAGAAATTAATATTTTTCATACAAAAATCCAGATAAATATATTTTTATCTATAACATAGTGGGATAATCATGTTTTGTTATCACTTTTAAAAAAACTACCGTAAAAACAACATTATCGTTTTACTTTTTTTCTGGAAGGTCAGAGGTTAAACCATATTTAATGTCTCAAAATTATCGGACTGCTTTAATTTAAAGGCAAAGTTGATGTTTAAAGGTTGAAATAAATAAGAATATAAAATAATTTGGATGAAAGTACACTGCTTATATACAATTACGAATTCTAAACATCGTAGATTCTACATTTCAGATTAATTTTGCATACAAAAATATATTCAATGAAAAGCGAAATGCTTCTATTAATTTTAATGATCTTTCGAAATTAAGAATTAATGTGTTATTTTAATTTTTATACGTATTGATAACATTATGTTTTATATTTGTTAAATAGATTTTATGTAATCAGTAATATTTTATTTCCGTTGTCTTTATATTTAACGTAACATTAATCTTTTTCGTAATTATAATTATGATTTTTATACTAAATCAATTTTATAACTAAGCAGTTGTGTAACAAATATTTTCAAACATTTAGCAGTCAAAGCTGGCAAAGATTAATATTAAAATATCCTATTAGTTAAACAAATAAAATAAAATATACGCAAAAATATATTAGCAAATGGACGCAATGTAAAGCAATAATAGCCATTATATGCACGATTTTTAAAAAACTAAAAATCTTTAAATTTTCAATGTTAAAACCCAAATTCTACTCCGTATATAGATTCTAAAATTTTCCACCTTAATACAGGAAAACGGAAGGCACTCTGTTAAAAAGTTTATGATTATAAAAAAATAAATAAAGTTTTAATCTTCTTTTTTTTCATACATATCTCCTCTAATTATTCCTTTTCACGCTGTTTTTTTGCTGTAGCCTAATATTAACAATTTTGAACGTAATTATGTGATTGTCATTTCCTTTTATAAATTTATACGTGAAATTTGAAATATAAATTAATGTTTGAAAGCGTTATGCATTGTAACATATGAATTTTAAACACAAATTGATTTGTTGAAGATCTCTTTAACACAAACTCATTTCTATTATACGTATAAAAATTTACACATCCACGTGCTAAGTAGTGTTTAGGTAATGGTTAATAAATGTACACTGTATATGATAGATTAGGGAAATCATATACATATTGAAAAAATATTAAACTTAATAGAATATTTTCATGATTTACAGATATCTTACTAACTTAATAATATAAACAATTTATTAGTGTTTATTTAAGGCAAATGATGTTTCCCATTTAAAGGTTTTTATAAAATATTTATCGAATCTAAACCTTACTGAAACTTTTTTTCACTTCTCAGACGACATTAGCCCACTGTGAACACTGAATATCTCTGGAAAAGTTTATATATAATTCATGAAAATATATGTCTAAGCTAAAGGATATATTTAAGCTAATTTCAACATTAGAAATTGTATTCTTGTGTAAAATTAGCTGTTTGAATTGAATGTGATAAATGTTGTTACATTTTTAGGCTATGAGTAATTACACTCACGCACCGTTTTTTTTTTTTTTTTTTTTTTTTTTTTTAAAGAAAAATTCGCCAAATGTTGGGGATTTTTTCCATGTATTAAGTTAATAATTTGGCGCGTGTGTGGAAATCGCGCAAAACAAAAAAAAATCGCCAAATTTCGGTGCGTGAGTGTAACACATCTGTTCCCATTTTTATTATGGAGACAGTGTTAAATATTTTGCTTTAACAAAAAAATATGATTCACAATCAAACCGCCATTTTCTTTTCTCTTTCCGCGTCTCTATTTCAAAAAATGTTTTAGGATGTTCCATTCTGTCTTTCTTCTTTTTACCGTCTGTAAAGTTATTTGGAAACTGTGGTATACTTTATAAAAAAAATATTAAGATTAAGATTCTTCCTCCATATTCAAAAGTGCACAAAATTATAACTTTCAATTTTAGCATCTACAAATCACATAATAGTTCATTATAGGGAAGCATTATGTTTCAAGCCATGCGAAGAAAATATTTTGGATTTGTATTGATGTAAAAATGTGAGCTTCGTATGATAAGTTAATTTTGAATATTTCCATATGTATGTCATGTAATAATTCACTGATAAACAAAAACTGACTTTTTTCTTACATTTAATGCTAATATGCTTATTATATACACTATTGAATAAATAAAAATGATATTAGAAATTTTTACTTGGTTCTTTTTTTTTTCAAACGAAGGATATGTATGTATACGTTATTAGGATATATCACAATTTAGGAGATCGTACAATATTGCATAAATAATACATAAATGTTAAATTTACCATCAGTATACTTGTACACTGTTTATACACATTTTCCACACATTTTACGCAGCTGAACACAATTTGATTGTATTAATTTGAGTACATTAGTACCTATTTTTGCGTTTATATTTATGTTCAGTATCTTCTGTCTTGATGTACCAACAGTAATCGGCAAGTATTGCTGCATTCCATTGCAATCTATAACGAGACTCCATAGCAGAAATGTGTTGGTGAAATCGCTCACCATGCTCTTCGCTAATTGCTCCCAAATTATCTGGGAAAAAGTCAATGTGAGAGTGCAAGAAATGAACCTTTAATGACGTGTGGCAATTTAGCTTTTTAAAATTGTTTACCATATTTTGAACTATACACATGTAATTTGTAGATCTAAAGATCTAAAGACATAGATCTAGAGATGGCATAAGGCTGGGAATGTCGTTGCAAAAGCATATTTCACCATCTTTTTCATAAAAACGTATGAAGTCTGTATGTCTGTCACGGTATATAGAAATACGTACAACCCTTGCCAACACATTCCACTACTGAAGTCTTGACCCAGAAATTCGGCTTTAATCTTGCTTAACCCCAAATCACGCACAAGGTCATTCAACTCTACTTGCGTTATCATACACTTACGAGACATTTTAGAAACACCCATTCGTCAGCTAATTAAATGATACAATGATCAGTTTTTTACAAAGGACAAAGGGAAATCTTCATGGCACCCCGATGTCTGACAAAATACATCTTATTGGCGCCTAGTTGTATTATAAGTAGCTGATATTTGTTCACTTTCAGGGACATTACACTGTAGAAACAAAATACTTTAAAAGGCAATAAAATAACATAATGAGGTTTATTTAAACGCAGATATCTCTGAAACGGAAACCAACTTCACCTTTTTGTAAATATTTCCTAAATTCTGAAGGGTATGGTTACTTAAATCTGTTAAAATTTTCCAAGAAAAAATTTACTTGTTTATCAGTGTTATTGCATTATGCTAATATTTCATGTTGTGTTATTATTAAGTAATCAAAGTATAATTAATTTATGAAATCCAAATAAATTATAAAATCTAATCTAATCAGTAAAATGCAAATTTAATATTAATAAATGAAAATAGAGTGAAAGGCGTGTGTATAATAAACGTGTGTATAATACGCGTGTATAATAAATTTGAACTCATTTTTGAAATTAGTTTTTCAGTAATTTCTTAATATTTCCATTACGACTGCAGTTTAATAAGCCTTACATAAATAATATTTGCCTTATAATTAAATTTTATTTTCATAAACTTTTATTCATCTTACTTTAATAGGAAAATCCAAATTATTCAGGTCTTTGAATATTATTTTAAATTTGAATATTATTTTAAAACTTCAAACAGTAGAAAACATTTAAATGTCAAACTGTATTTGAAAATAGTTTACGGACCTGTATATTGAACGAAATGAATTTTAATTGTGAGATCGACCGAAAAAATATACTTAATTCAATGTACAGAAAACCAAACTCAGTTTTTAATTTGAAACTTCTTGAAAAATTAAATTTAGGCTAATTTGACGTTCTTGATTTTATTTCATATATATAAATATTCTTCTAATGAAAAAATTGTTTAAAAATCACTAAAGATTACGTTAAAACATGCTTAATCAAAGGGTCGTTAAAGAATCGTTAAACATTTTTAAAATTAAGGTTTCATCAAAAAATTGTTAAAGAATCGTTAACGATTTGGTAAGACAATATAGCATATTTGTTTTTATACTATATGAAAAGAAATTCCGATAATCAATATTCCGAATAAAGAACATTTATTTTAATGAAGAATTTAAATCCATATTCTTAAAACATACATCATAAGTTAAATTATAGATGTTCTCCATTATAGCTACAAACAGAATTAAAATAATGTCCTTTTTTAACCATTTCTTTAATAGGTAACAGTTATAAATGTATATTAAAAGATTTTCATACATTAAAATTAACATAGAACTGAATTATTTGATAGAATCTGTTTAAAAAACTGTTGAAAAAATAAAATATTTAAGGTATTATTAAATATTTAAGTACCTTAACAAGATTTTGTTTACATGCTATGTGAAAAAAAAGTCATGTAATCAATGTTTCAAATAAAGAGCTTATATCATTTTTAATCGGAAGTATTTAGGTTCTTATCCAGAAATACATCTTTCGTTAATTATTAGATATTTTTATTATAGCTATATCTTTAAGCGGAATTAAAAAAACGGTAATTTTAAGCATTCCTTTAATAAACAATATTTAGGAATGTATAATGGAACGTTAACATAAATTACATTTAACCTAGGATGGAATATGCCGATAAAAACAACAACAAAAAAAAATCATAACTCGAAATATTCAAGATTCATTAAGGACATTATCGCAATTTTGTTTTCACGCTATATTAACTTAAAAAATTCCCATAATCAATATTCCAAATAAAGAGATTATTTATTTTTTAAACTAGGTTCTTATCTTGAAAATACACCTTTTGTTATATTTTAGCTATTTTTATTAAAGCTAAATCTTCAAGCATAAAAAAGGTTTTTTTCTAGCATTTCTTTAACTTTCACTATAAATAAATCATCAAAAAAGTATAGGATTTTTTAATATTATCTTTCTAATTTTCTTTAAAGGGTAGAGCTGCCTACAAACCCTACTTATGTTATTATTATTATCATTATTATTATTATTATTGGGGGGGGGAGGGTGAGGGAAATATACATTGGGTTGAAAATTGTTTTCAAAATATTTATTACATCAATCTTAATATTATTAGCAAATATTTTTTAGATAAAAATTAAAAACGGCACCACTGGATTTGTGGAATCATGGTATATGTACTCTCAAAATAAACCTAGAATGAAAATGTTATTTCCTATTGCTATTCATCAAACTTTCAAGTGGAGTACACAAAATCATTTAACCAATATTCATATCAGTATAAGTAAAAAGTAAGAAATAACATGCAAGGAATGTGTAAGATTTTCCGTATAAAATTGTGATTTTACATTGCTTTACACTAAAAATTATTGAGTAACCCTAATAATCTTGTGCATTGTGAACTTCATTAGAAAAACTTGTTGAAAATATGTCGTTATAAGTTAAAGACGGTCTGACGAAAATTGTTAAAGTTATGCTGCACGCCATCTTCAATTATAAGTTTCAAAACGCTGGGAGCAATATTCATTAAATTGTGCCTAAAGAAGTAAAATGTTAATGATATTATTTAAATTAAATATATAATAAAAATCTTGAAACCAATTTCCATTCCAATATATAGTTTTCTAAAAAATAATTTACAAAAAATATTTTTTCAGGCGTCGCGTCGTCGTCCTTTTAAATGAAGAGCTGTAGAACATAGCTTAGAAAAACCACTTATAAAAATTGATCATTTTAACACAATTTAAGATTTTTTTTTTTAATTATAAGTTTATATATAAATACTAATATTATAAAGAAGGAACATTTGCTCGTTTGATTGTTTGTAGGGTGATCTGGGAAAATATCAAATATATTAAAAAAATAATGGAGGAAGTCTCTTCTCCAATAAAGGCTGTATTTTATGTCGTTACCATTACTCTCAAGGGGTGCAAGAACAAAAACCGTTCTAACATTACGATTTCTCTGAGATTGTTGTGACTAGAAACTTAATAATTAGCATCGTGGTTACTTTTAAGATGTAAATGCTCGTTAAGAAATATTTCTAAGAAATTAGAAATTCAAAAGATTCAAATTTGCGGAAGACGGTTCTAAAATAATCTAAATTACAATTTATGTAGAATTGTTACAACTAGAAAATCTAAATCTGACATGGTGTTACTTTCAAGTAGTAAATGTTCGGATAGAGCACTTTCTAAAAAGTGTAGGAGCAAAAAACGTTCTAAATTTGCAATTATTGTGATGAACTGGGGATATAAACCTGAAATTATTCATGCTGATTACTTTTGATGTATAAATGTTCGCTAAGAATGGTTTCTAAAACAGTCGAAATTTTTAAGAGAACTACCGAAAAACTATCTAAATTACGATTTGTATTATTATTGTTAAAATAAAGAACTTTAAACTAGGCTGTTGCATTTAAGAGGTAAATGCTCACACGGAAGAGTTTCATAAAAAATGCAACTTTGAAAAATGAAATGATCTGAAAAAGTTCTAAAATCGCAAAGTACGTTTGCCGAATCACGATTTACATTGCACAGTTCAAAGCACGTTTGCCAAATAGGTAAGAAGTACTTCATATTTAGTCTTCCACCGTGTAACAATGAAATCAGGGTTTGAGGAAGACCAATGTTTACCAAATTTTACTTAACGGTATTTAAATATTTTATGGGTAATAAAATGTATACTAATACTGTAAAAAAGAAACATATGTATGTTTGTACGAAATATACTATAAAGCAACTAAACCGTTTTTAAAAGGTCTTTTATTGTACAATAACTGAAAAGCAGCGATCCCAATTAGCTTTTTTAATTTGAAAGGGTTTGTCTGCAGATGGGATATTTTTAACATTTCTTCAATAATTCATGTCTCACCCTCATCTAATGTGATTGATAAAAAATAATGATGAAAATGATGCTTAATTATTAACTATTAAATTATCCGTAGTAGTATAAGTTCCCCCTTGTACACTGTTAAAACTTCTGTGATGGTTTGAACCAGTAGCTGCAACCAGAAGATTGTGAAACCTTGTTCCAACGTTTGGAGATCATGTTGAACCATAGTTACAAATTTTGGAACAAGTTTCACCATTTTATTGCTTCAGCTACTGATAAACCAAATTTTGGTTCAAACCAGCACATAATTTTTAGCAATGTAGGCACACAAATATCACATGTCATATTTGAAAAATAACACTTACAAAACCGTGAAATTTGCTAGTAATTTTATAAAATAATAGTGTTTCATTATTTTTTTTATAAAGCATCATCCAAAAATATATATTTACTGGCTATGAAAAAGAATATATGTATTATTTTTTTGTATTATTTCTGAAGATATAAGTAGAAATAGGTTACACTCATTAACTCTGATTAAATTTTTTTTTAAACCTTGTGATTTTTTTTTCAGTAAAAAAAAAAAAAAAAAAAAAAAAAAAAAAGTGTTAAAATTAATCTAGCTTTTTTTTCAGTTTACTATTTTTAGAAAATCAATGTTTATCTTTTGTATCTATATGTTTATACTAATTTTTTTGTATATAGTAACAGTTTTTCAGTAATCAATATTTCACAAAGAATTAAAAGCTCACAATGTAAAGTAATTTTATTCTTATCATTTAAAAACACCCTCCATTAATTATAAGATTTTAATTTGAAATGCAAACAACTTTTATGTTCATGAAAAGAATGACTGTTTTATTAAGTAATAAAGTAATGTATTGGATTAATTAAATATTTACCTATTATATTTTATAATTCATCGTTTACTACTCATTAGCTGAAAAGTTACTAATTTATTTTTTTAATTCAATTATACACTTCTTTTAAATATTAAAATACAGTAATTACGAATAAAATTATGTTTAAAAAGTGAAATGTTTTCTCAAAGAAAAATGAGAAATATTATATAATGTTAATGTTATGCAGAAAACAAATTGTACTCTCTATTTTATCGAAAATAATTCTTCAGCGTAAATTCTTTCCTGTTGAAAAAACATATACAGATTGATCTTACAATTTGGCTCAATATGTCATTTTTGTAACGTATTTGTTTTTATAATTACGCATGCTTTACATAAATATACTTTTTATAATTTTCTATTAGAATATATATTTATTATTGATAATCGTTTATGAATATTCTAATCTCAGTCTCGGATCTACATGATTGTGCGTAACTAAGCATAACTTAACACCAAGAACACCCGAAACACGCAAAATTTACAGAAAATTATCCCGATGCAAGCGAAATTCAATAGAACAGATACGAATCTTACCCACAGCCCTCCCTCCCATTATCATAATTACATCACACGCTTATCTGAGCTTGATAGTTTTGCCGATGGCAGGTCAAGTGATCTCTATCTGATCAGCAGGCTGAAAGTTTGGACATCTGATGTAAGCTGTGACGTCATCTGGACATCTTAAGCGATCACTTACGTCATAATCTGGACGTTTCAAAGGTCACTTGGACGTTGGACGTCTTCCACTAAGGTAATACTATTCTTAGTGGAAGACTGTGGTCCAAGATAGTGGCTAAGATTATCGAGGCGTTCAAGATGGTCGATGCCAAGGGACACACAGTAAACGTCCAAGCTAGATTAATTAATTATAAATAATTTAATTTTGTTTTAATTAATAAATTTAATTATAAACAAAATAAACAAACAAGTTTCAGATTTAAAAGAGCTAGAGCTCGGATTTATTGAAATAAAAAATTTCAAAGTACATAAAAAATCAAAATATTTCCTATTTTATCCATATTTGCAGCCTCTAAATGTACAATTTAAATGACATGTAACATACAAATAAAACTGTACTGGCAATTCGTCAGCAATAGTAGAAATTTGTTTTTTATCTGTCTTTGTAAACGTCACGTAAAGGGCCAAACCAATGGTTTGGGGCTCTAAAATTTGCTTGGCCACCAGTTTCTTCTAAACATTCGTCTATATTTTCGTCCGTAGACACATTACGTACCGTATGACAATCCAGATAACGGCGAACAAAACGAGGTACAGTATAACGAAATATTCTAGGTCTTTTTGAAGAAACAACAAGAGTTTATGTATGAGGATTACTGGATAAACGATCGTAACTTCGGTCTGCAGGGTCTTTTGGTTCTGAGTAATGATTATCGAGATCCCAGCTCAAGAAAAAAGGCGTTCCTTGAAAACTTTAGATAAATCCAATTGAATAAGGCAAATCACCGCTCTTTCCAGGTTTGAATTTGCCAGTCAGCGTCCAATTTAATCTTTCAATGTCAATAGAGTATGAAAATGAATTACATTTCATATAGCGATATCTCTGCAGATTGTTAGGAAAAAAACATTCTTGCAAGCTCTGGGAATAACACTACTCATTATCATCCTTGACGTTCTGACCCTCTTTAAAGCTGTATTTTAGTTTAAAAATATCACAATCCTTCCCACTTACACGAACAAAATTCAAGCGGTGAACCAAAGGATTAGATAAGCCACTATTCAAAACGTTCAAACTTTCAAAATGCGAACTCTTAAAAAAATATTAAACTATTATTAAAAATAATTTATGTATCTGGAATAAATAAATATATCATGCTTTTGACAAACTTTGTAATTAAACTACAAAATAGAATACAGTGGAACTTCCATTTAACGAAGTCTCATCGTTACACTTAAAAACATCGTTATGAAGAAAATTCGCTAAATAGAAATCCACTTAAATTCATGAAATTTTTTCTTCAGATATGACAAACATGTATTGGATTCTGAAGCATTTGATTCAGTTTTAATTATGAAGCCGTCTTTTACAAAACAGTTGAGTACGGTCGATGAGATCACGTCACATTTCCAAACTTTGCCTCAAGCTTTCATCAACTCTGATACACAGGTTCTCAAACTAATGTCTTCACTACATTGTCCTTTTGATAATGTACTTCAAGATTTGTTATTATTCCTTATACTAATGGCTGAAGTTTAGAAGTTGCATAGGAAGGAACAAAAATAACTTTGATGTTCTTAGATTTGCATTTTGAAGCACATTCTTGTAGATGTATAAAACAATTGTCTATCAGCAATGGAAGGTCAGAATGGTAACTGTCTGACTCTAATTGATATTTTTTGTTCAATGCATCTGACGTCACTGCTTTTGCTACCATTGCATCACTGCATCTTCTATATCATTGAATGTAAGAAGGGGATTTTGATTTCCCCCAACTGTCAGCGCAGGAGTCTCGGTGTGGGAAAGTAACAAGTGTATTTCTTAGTATGAAAAACAATTGTTTTATTTAGAACCAAGCAAAATGGAAATTATTTAAATGTGTTCATTTTCATACAATCCGCTGAAATAAATTCGCATATCCATCGCAACATCAACCTCTTCGTTTGAATTCTGTACACGTACATTAGTGGAATGAACTTCGTTATATAGAATATATTTTTCGTAATATGGAGATTAATTTACATGCTAATGGTGTTCAAAGTCAAAGTTCTGCAGAAAAATTCGTTAAGTAGAAAACTTCGTTTAATAGGGACTTCGTTAAAGGGAAGTTCCACTGTATATTAAAACAAAATTGGTAAAACATAATCATATTTTTTTAATGAATACATTATTTATGGCAAAATACTACTAAAAATGCATAACATTCATTTCGTCTGTTATACTGGTAAACAGAGAATTAATCTTTATTAAACATTTCGTTCTATTGTCGTTCTAGTAGTAAGTATTCTTATTAAATATTTTATTTCTTTCATCTACAGTTAAATTCACTTAGGTAATATTATTCAGGGTGTAATGGAACCCACCTAAATTCTACACTGCAATTTTTATTTCGTCCAATTTTAAATGAAGAAGATAATTAATACAATTTCAAATGAAACTCATCTTACGACGCTTTTAAATGCCGTAACAACATAATGTGTTTTCAAACGAGTTATAAAGCGAAAATAATAAAAATGCAATTGTTTTAATTCGTATGAAGTTCTTTATAATAGCATGCATTTTATTTTGTCTTAAGGAGACGTCTAAATATTAAATATTAAACAACTTTCTATTTTCTAAATTTTAATACACACTTTTGATACCATATTCGTGTTCCTTCGATCAAACCAGCCTGGAAAGCGATATATTTATATACTTAAAAAATACATTTTCGTCTTATAAAATAAATGTTTATCCGTAAACTCGAAAAATATAATTAAGACTTTTAAGAAGAAGTACCGGAAACACTCAATTAGTCACCAGAAAAATTATAGAGAAGATCTGAATATATTTAAGCTTACTTTAAGAGAAATAAAATTCAGTGAAATTTTTCCGAAGACTGTCGAAGATTTTCATTTCTATGGATGTTTTGATAACAGAATATGGTCCGTTTATATTGTAGAGATGTCAAGTTTTTCTATATCTCGAAAACTACTGAATCGAATGAGCTAAAAACTTTTACAACCCATTTTATATCAATAGTGGTTCGTTCTATGTCAAAACTAGGAGTAATTCCATTCAACATAAGGAGAAAAGGAAAGTAAAATACTCTTTAATAATCAACATAGAAAGACTAAAAGTTTCCTTCAATGGATATGACATATTTAAAAGTGTATCGTCAATTACATTATGTTGCACTCCCTATTGTAACAGAATCTATATAAATATGGTGGCAATAAAATTGTAATATTTATTATTTGAAAAAAAATTCTAAAGGTGGAATTCGTATTCGTTTTCATGTAAGTCTTCGTCATAATAAATACACTCTGCCTGAAATTTTAAATCCATCGTGATATTAATTAGTTAATTAACTTAGTTAATAACAATAGTTACAAAGGGCGTTCCATAAAAACTGAGGGTAAAATAATAAAATTAAAGAAATATATTTACAGAAAAAAATACATCATTCATTTTCAAAATATATTCCCACAGATGATATGCAACGGTTCCATTGTTCAATCCTCTTTTTAAGCAAGTAGAGAATCCTTTTTTTGGAAGCTGCTTCAAAGAACGCTGCACTGCTGAAATAATTTCTGAATTAGCCTTGGCAAGGGGATGCAAATTATGCACCCCATTTGATGAACTGTCATTACAGTCTTTAGGAAACTCGGATTATTTTGAAGCATATGTTTCCAATCACAACATAAGTGAATTCTTGTTTGCATTTGTTCTTCAACAAAGTGATAAGGAACCCAACTGGAAAAAACATGCCATTGTTGCGTAGATAAAGGAAAAATTGACGTTTTCGAAATGTTAGTTGATGCCGCCATCTCCTCACATGTTATTCGCCGATTTTCTTGCCAGATTGCCACCAGAATTTTAAAATTTCGATCATTCACAACACTTTCTGATCGGCCAGGCTTAGGAGCCAGTTCTGCGTTCTTTTTTTAAATCATCATGCCATCTAAAAATCGTAGACTCACCAAAATATTTAAGCTTCTTTCATTAACAAAACTACTTCTGTAGCTGTTTTGCCCAAAATATAGCAAACTTTTATGGCACAACGCATTTCATTTTTTAACTCTGAATCACTCACCTCGATTTCTGAATGACAAGTAAAAACAGCTTTTTAAACAATCACGAAACAAGAACGAAAAATCATGCGTCAAGCATAGATTATGTAACACTTTCCAACGCTTCCAAAATAATTTTACAAATCATACCGTTTAATAAGCTAAAAGATAACATCTAAGAAATCCGAATACTTTTATTAAGCCCTGTATAGGATCTATAGATTTGTATATATACTACATAGGATGCTAAATTTTAGTTCAGTTAGGAAACGCGTAGCACAGTTTAAAATTTTCCGTCTGGAGTTAAATAATACGGAAATGTGTTCGCGAACTTTTGTGCTTCCCTGTATAGGATCTACAGAATTTATACACACCATGTAATAAACAAAAAGCGAGTTAAAATTAAAATCGCGTTCATTAACTTAAAACGCACTTCCAGGAATTATTGTTAACATACAGTAGAGAATTCTTTTGTGTGCCCCTGTAAATGAACGATGACTGCTATACACACAATATTCTGTAGTAAGCCTCTTGTAATGCACCTTATATAAATTTCAATGCGTTTAAAATAGGGAAACATTATTTAAATAAACCGCAGACGATTTTTCTCCTTAGACGTAATGTAACGGAATTCTTTTGACTGTCCCTGTAAAGTAACTATAAGTGCTATGCACACCCTATTCCATATTAAGCTTCTTCTAATACACCTTAGTGATATATATAAATTTCAATGCGTTTAAAATAGTGAAACATTATTTAAATAAATCGCAAATGATTTTTCCCCATAGACCGCAATGTAATGGAATACTTTTGAGTGTCCCTGTAAAAAACTATAAGTGCTACACACTTCCGTTGAAATAGGGAACATGCTATAGATAACGATTCTAACATATAAAAATTGCAGAGCAATCCGAGCATATTTACGGGAGTTAGAGCATGGACAGACGGCCAGAAAAACCGAAGTCATAAACACTTTTCAACTAGATTGGAAAGTGTTAAAAAGGAAAATAAAACTGTCGGTTTATTACAGATTATTTGAATATTTGTAAACGTACAGTTAACAGTTAAAAAAATCGTCTACAGTTTTATTTTTTAGTTTCGCGGTGTTGCTTCTACGTAAAAATAACTCGTAGTTTTTATGGAATGCCTTTGTAAAATAAATAAAAAAGACGTATTGTTGTGATGGTTATAATTATCTAAATAATATTTTATTTCTAAAAAGCAGCCAAAAGTACAAAACACATTTAATTAATTAATTTACATTGAAACAGTGATAATAATTAGTTTAAAAGTTTTCAATAGGGATCAAGAGAAAATAATTTCTCTTTTACTGAAATAATTAGCACGAGCAAAATTAATATTCCAAATGTTGAACCCCACTTTGCATGCGCTTAGCTTTAGTCGACAAAATGTGTGTGTAATTATTTTAAAAAATCAAAGAAAATAATATTTATCATATGCTAAAATGTAATTTAAAATTATGTAATTTTATTAAATACCACGTACATTTAACCTCCTTTTCAACTTCTCAATATTGTGATTAACTACTTTTTAACTAACAATCTTTAAAACAATTCATACTTTTTTAGAAAATAACAATTCTGAGTATACATGTTACATACTCTATTTATATAAAAATCAGCCTATTTGAAAAATAACTGATATAATTATATTTTTTATGTATCTTAACTATTGTTATTAACTAATTTACTTAACTAATTAATATCAGGATGAATTAAAACGTTCAGGCAGAGTAATTCTATAAAATTTTTGATTAAAATCTAACCACTTTTTATTTTTAACCTCTAAATTTCACACAATAGAGGAAAATCTCAGCTATTTTGTGTCAAAGAATTTCGCGAACATGTGTCTGCTGAAATTCTTAAAGTATGATTTTATATTTTTTATGCTACCAGCTTTCTCTTTAGAGACTCTGCTTCATTTAAAGAGAGTTTTTAAAAACTTCAGGCTATACCGGGTAAGTACGTCAATCAAACTGTCATTTCCATTTGGTAAAAAATTGATTTCAAAGTTAATCATATAAAATACTGTCATCAAGCGTTCTTTATCTTTTGAAGATAGGCATCAATTGGTGATATTTGATACCCTTATATAAATATGTATACAAATATAAAGTCGAAGTTTTTTAAAGCGATTATATCTATAGAGTTATTCTATAGAGTTATTCAATTATAATTATAGTTATTCTAATTTGACATACATTAAATTAAGAAATTGTTTGTATGGTGCAGATATATATATATATATATATATATATATATATATATACCTATATATATTGTATATATAATATTTTAATATTTTAATAATTAATTTAAAACTGCTGCAAATTTGTGATATTCTTTACCATCTGATATTTTATTTAATTTTAGTTGAAATGTGTTAATGTATTTTTTTACATGAGTAGTATTGATACTCATTGTATAATAATAATATATTAAAAATTACAACACTTTATTACTTTTTCAAACAATTTATTTAATGCAAAACAAATAACCAAATATTTTAAAAGTCTGAATAAAAGAAATCGATTGAAAATTTTCTTTAACTTGACTTATCTTATTTTACCCAATGGTATACTCAAAGAAATTTATTTTTATATTGGTTTTTAAAAGTTTATATTATCGTTTTTTTTCTGAAGTACATGATTTTAATGTTTTTTTTATTACTTATTTTTATAGTATATCGTTTCGTCCAACAATATTATAGATTTCAATAAGAATAACAATAAATTCTAATTTTGAATACTTACTGTTTTATGTTTTAAATATCGGATTTTAACTGGTTATGTTATGATTCAAGGTATTCAAAATTTTAGAAATATGTTTCTAATTTTCTTCTATATTTTTCATATACGTTTAGTCGACGCATGTGTCTAGGAATTGTAGTACTGACTAATAAACAATGAATACTGTTTTTTTTTCGTAGTTATTCTGGCTTAGGTGGTTATAGAAGTTCGGATTCAACTTTCAACGCATGTATTGGTTTGTCCGGAAAGTTCTTGACGGTTGGGAAAATCAATTCATACCGGAAAATTCTACCCGTTAATTACTCGACATTATATATTGGAAACAACATCTGACAATTAAATTATAGAATTTTCCGGTGCGAATTGATTTTCCCAACCGGCACGAACTTTCCAGACAATTAAATACATTTGTCGAAAATAATATAACTCTTCATATATTTTAATTATCAAATTGTAGCTGAAAAAACAACCTAAAACAGACATAAATTGAAAACTTTGCATTATATCAATAATTATTAAAAAATAAACTTAGGAGGCTGTCATCATACTAATTTTTAACAAAACATTGATATATCATTAAAAAAAACCCAATTTTGGCAAAATTAGGTGTTCGAATTAAACAAGATATAAGTTCAGGAGAAGTTTGTCTGACTCATTCAAGAGATATTTTATACAGAAATTGTGCTAAACTTAGCGACCATATGTAGAAATATAACAGAGTTTAATGTAATAGAAAAAGAAGAAATTTAGATTAATTTTTACGGAAATCTATTTTTTTTTTAATTTTTTTTTTTTAATTTTTTTTTTTTTTAACATCAAATTCCATACTCTGGAAGTATATCTCAACAATTTTGTGTCAAAAAATTTCGCCAACATGTATCTAAATACAAATATGTGAATTATCACTTTACTTAACAGCGAACAACCAACAGAGTGAAAAAAAGGTCCAGACCGGGGTTCGATCCCGGATTCCTTGGTATAACGCAACAAGTGCTTTACCAATTAAGCCATCCAGACGACATCCGGCCTAGCATTCTCTCACTCGTGTATGGCTAGGCTACAACCTTGCAGCACAAGATGGAACGTCAATCATGAGCACAACACCTATTGGCATACATGAGACAAATCAAACCAAGTATCGGTAAATATTTAAAATAATAATAATAATAATAATAAAAAGAAAAAAAAAGTATTTAACATGTATCTATTTAAGATCTTGTAGCGTTTTTTATTTGATTACACTGTAAAATTTCTCTTCAGAAACTCTACTACATTTAGAAAGAGTTGTTAAAAGAGTATCGGGAAAGTACGTCAATCAAACTGTCATTTCCATTTGGCTGAAAATTGGTTTCGAAGTTAAACAGCAATAATACTGTCAGCAATAATACTGTCGTCGAGATTTATTTACTTTTCCAAGATAGTTATTAATTGCTGATATATTAGTTTTAGTTTCTGCTACATAAATATGTGCAAATATGTTCATATCTTAATTAGTTGGATACAACGTTTTCTAATTTAATGTATCTCTCTGATTAAATATATCTATTTGAATTTATCTATCTATCTACGTACCTGTCTGTCTGTATATATATTGGTATAAAACATATATATATATATATATATAGTTTCCGACCTCCCGATTTTTTTCATACCAGTATTTTTATTTAAAAATATTTATTTTATTTAATCTTACAATTTCTACAATTTAATAAAGCGAAAATTTTTGTAAAATTTTACTGGTATTCAAAAAATTGGGAGGTTGGCAACTATGTATATATATTTACACTGGTGGAAATTGAATTATGAAAACACGGTTTTTCAAGGAAATCATTTATAATATTAACTAAAAATGAATGAATTTTCATACATTATACATGCTATGTACAGCAAATAATTTAGAAAAATAAAATTTCATACAAATTAATAAACTAAAACATAACATCAAAAATTAGATTTTAGTAACATAAAAATACGGAAATTGATTTATGAAATGTCACATTTAATTGAAATTAATAATTAGTAAAGCCGCCTTTATTCATTAGAGTTTCTTTTATACTAGATGGCATTGATAAAACAAGATTTTGGATGTATTTCTGATCAATTAGTTTCCAGTTTTCACAGATTGAAGCTTTCAAATCTACAAGTGATGTGTACTGCATCCCATTTGCATAAACCATTCGAACAACCTGTCCCCAAACGTTTTCGGTGGGGTTCAGATCAGGACTAATAGGTGGATGATCTAAAAGAACAGTTTTCTGTTCGTCAAACCAAACTTTCATTGTATTTGAAATGTGAATACGTGCATTATCTTGCATGAAGATATAATCTAAACCATAATATTGCCTTGCAAATGGAAGAAGTGAATTTTCTAAAACTAAACTACAATCAAAAAAGTTCTGGCGACCGTTTAAAAATACAATTTCACTTTTGCCATCATAAGCAAACGCTGCCCAAATCATCAAACTTCCACCACCTAAATTTCTGCTGAATGTAGATTTCGGTTCTTTTCGGAGATCTCTCCAATAATACCTCAAACCATCTGGGCCATCCAAATCAAATCTTTTTTCGTCAGAGAAAATGACTTTCTTTCAATTGTCATCTATTGCCATGTACTTCTCACAATACTGCAAACGCATCTGCTTGCGACGCAGAAGTAACTTTGGACACGGCTTCATTTTCGACCATTTTAAGCTCCGTGAAGAATGTAAAATTTGCCTAACTCTTCTAGAAGTAACAGGCAGGGATAGATCTGCACAAATCTGCTTTGAACTGTGACCAGCTTTCGATGCAAGTTGAAGAATCCCCCTTTTCTGTCTCTTGCTTAAACGTGGATTACCTTTTTTGTTAAAATTTTTGCCATAATTTGCTGGATCTTTTCTATAGTTATATATCACACCAACAGATCTTTTAATTAATTTACTAATTTCCGGGACAGACGTTCCACATTCTAAATATGCGTCGATTTTACCTCTTTTTCCTCAGACCAAATCTTTCGTTTACCCATCGCGAAAATTGTAAATGAAACGTATTGCTTTCACTGTACAACGCTTTTTACGTCTACTTTGCAGGTCACGTTACCTTGTTTTATGCAAATTTTTGTCACATTGCTTCCGAATAACCAATAAAATGTGATATTTCATAAATCAATTTCCATGTTCGCATATTACGAAAATTTAATTTTTGACTTTTTGTTTATGTTCAATATTATGTGTGAAAATTTATTTGTGTAACATATTTGTCATACGTACTATGTATATCCCATGAAATTTCATTCATTTTTAATGAATATTATAGAAGTTTTTGTCAAAAAACCGTCTTTTCATAAATCAATTTCCACCAGTGTATATATATATATATATATATATATTAATTGAATAGTGTAAAATTTTACAAATATTTTTATTTTTATTTCTTATTTATTTATTTATTTATTTTTTATAAAATATTATATATATATATATATATATATATATTTAAATGAATTTATTATAAAATTAATGTATTTTTTATATGAACAGTATTGATATTCATTCTTTAATATTAATATACTAAAAATTACAGATTTATATCATTTCCTTAATCCGTTCATTTCATAAAAAACAAATAAGCAATTATTTTAAAACAATCTGTATTGAAATTATCGATGGAAAATATTTTTAACTTGCCTTTTCACATTTCACTCCTGAAATGCAAAATTTTTTTTATTTTATTTTATTTTTATTTTATTTTATTTTTATTATTATTATTTTTTTTTTACAGGATATTATTTTTTTCTGCAGGATATTGTTTTAATGGCGTTTTTCTTTAATTATTTTTATAATATTTATTTTAAACTTACAACATTATTTTTAGTATCAATATCATATTGTTTTTAAAAGAATAACAATGGCGTAGAATTTTGAGTACTTGATTTTTTAAGTTTTAAATATCTGATTTAAAATAGTTACGTCACACTTCAATATAACGAAAATTTTACAAATTCCTTTGTATTCTTTTTATATGTCTCAATATTTCCACAATTCTTCAAATTTGTTTCTGTTTTTTTTTTTTTTTTTTTTTTTTGCCACACACATTTAATCAACTTATATATATATATATATATATTGTTTACTAGTTAAGAAATACATGAATTTGTAATCGCTAATCTGACACAGGTTTTGCAGTGGGTCGCATTCTATTTCAAATGTACATTGGATCTAAAATAATAAAAGACTCCATACATATTGCTAAATTGTCGGTGAAGAATAAAAACAGTCACCAAGTTTCAATTTATGTATTTTATGAATATATATTAAGAAATAAGTTTAGTCGGCCGCCTTCATCTATTAGTGTTGTAATATTGGCCAAACATTGCAAATTACAAACACCTACTTTTTACACAATTAAATGTTCAAATTAAACAAGATATAAGTTTGCATTAAGTTTATATGACTTGTTCCAGAGATATTTAATATAAAATTTGGGCTGATTTCAGAAGTCATCTCAGAATTAACAAACGTAATTTTACGATTCAGAATTAAGAAAAAAATTAATGGGGAGAATTAATTGTGTTAGGAAAACACTAAATAAATCGTTTAAATATTGTAAAAGGAAAATTAAGGCAGCTTTTACAAATAACATTTTTAAATAAAATTGTCGTTTTTTCAGTGAACATATAGTACCCCCAAATTGTGTGCTAATAGTTTTTCATGGATAATTAAAAAACTAATAATCAAATCAAGTTTTAATTTTCTATACACACAACTCAAATTAAGCTAATAAACTAAATTCGAATTAATTATTCTTCAATATTTTTCAGTATATTTCAAAATATTATAAAACAAATCCAATTAGCTCAATATATGTATTTTGCCACGCACATTGTAAAATTTAAAGATATAATTTGAAGGAAAATTAATTAGATTAAATCCGATTAACTATATCTGGTATTTACGAATTAACTTACACCAAGGCAGGTAGATTTATTCACTTTACACAGACATGGTTAATAAGAAATCGTAAGTTATAAAAATACACAAATATTGTGATCATTTACCTAAAAGATGACTAAAATACTTTAATATATGTTAAAAATGCACATTAAAATCATTTAGTACTTTCAGCTACGTATTCAGCCGAAAGTACTAGATGATTTTAATGTAAATTTTTAATATCTATTGGAGTATTTTAGTCATCTTTTAAGTAATTGATCACATTATTTGTGTGCATATACTTTCTACACTGTAAAAAAAAAATCGTAAAACTTCAGTAGATGTACCAGAAATTAACGGTACTTGTACCGATTTAAATTTTTACGGTATGAGTACCGTACTTCTAAGGTATATTAAGCATAAAAAAACGTATATGTACCATTTAGATTATAAAAAGTATTTATACCGTAAAATGATTTTTTTTCAGCAAAAAATTGCTATCTATACGGTAAAATAATTATTTTTCAGTAAGGAGAAAGCTGGTGGCCCGCCTCGGTGTACGGCAACCCCTGAAGAGATGCTCTTTCTCCTATTACGTAATGCGTGTAGGCCTGAGGAGAGGGGGGAATGCAGCCGGTACATATACCTTAAATATTTTACGGTACATATACCGTCCAGTTAAATTACGGTATATGCATTGGTCACAAAGTTGTCAGTATATGTACCGTAATTGTTGACCAAAAATTTTTACAGCGTAATGAAGATCTAAACAAGAGTGAGTATTAAAATTTACCAAATTTTGCATTGAAGATTTAAAAAAAAAATGAAGTTTGAACATACGTTACATCTATCCTTTTAAATATATGCATAATTTAAGCGTAGCTTAAAATCTAAATTTAGGAGATTCTTTTTTAATCTTCAGTATTAATATTTAGCTATACCTTACTACTGCAAGCTACTTAAATATACAGATCGGATAAATACATTATTAGAATTAATAGAGCTACTATAACCTTGAAATATATTTTTTAACGTATGATAATTACTTAGGCATTATTGTTAAGCGGCGCATGTAAAAAATGTGATGACTGAAAAACATATAGTAGGAGGCTGTGCCCCCTGCGCCCTTTTTACGCCAATACGCGGTTTTCCAGCAGGTTTGCGAATTTGTTCCTAATTTATCCATTGGTGGAAACGTATTGTAATCCACTATAATAACAAATTAAAATTTCTTAGATTAAGATAATCCGAAGAAATTTTAATTGTCTATTGATGGACAGGCCAGCAAATGGATTAGTTGCATTTACAATGCATTGGCGTGGTTTATGTGACATCTTAGTTGATAGTTTAATACCAGTAATTAACAGATATTATTTCTATTTTTTTCGATAATCATAACTAACAATTTTGTTTCATTGTAAAATCAGTTCAAAATCTATGTAATAGCCTTAAATAGCATCATACAGTAAAACATAACAAATCATTTAATACGTTATAATTTTATTTAAATGTGGATAAACTGTTTCCCGCTACTGATCGATACAAACGCAATTGCGCTGAATCGTTACAAGCTATTTTTATCTTTTGTATAACCGTCATACTGTAAAACATAAAAGAAAAATACATATTTAAATAATATATTTCTCGCTAAGGAAGTTATCGGTGTTAACAAATTTGTGTTAAAATTATCCTATCTTATTTTAACTTGGTGTATGGTTGCTATATGTGAAAATATCGAAAAAAATACGTTTTAAAATTTTAAGTGTACAATTTCCCACTAGAGGCGAATGAAGACTTATTAGGAAATGTTTATCAATATTATATATGTTGGTAGCTTTTTATGAACATTTGTGCGAAATTCCTTCGTGGTAAGAGAGCTTGTAATGCGTTCGAAAATTTAGTTGGAAGCACAGTTACACATGTAGAGATACCTAAAGTATCATACATTTGAATAAACGTCATAGAAAATAGCTCGTCTAACAGTAATTGTCGATAAAGTGTAATGCAATACATTTTATCACATAACACACTTTATATTGTTTTGTGTTAGCCCGTAAAATAACTATAAATGTTACATCCAACATTTTCAATGGAGCACATGCCACCAGTAAGCCTTAGAGACGCTTAGATAAGTTTCATATAGTTTTATAGAACATAATGACATTCAAATGCATTTTGAGTTATTATCGTGCATAGACGGTAGTGCAATCGAATTTTTTTGTTCAGTCTTTAGAACAAGTATAAATGCTATATACACCCTAAAACAAAAATATATTCTTTAGGTAACTCTAACAACATACTTAAATTATAATACTAGCCGTGTTTTCCAAGCCCCACGTTTTACATCTATCCGTTCAGAAAATCGTAAGATATATACGTATTCTTTTGTGAGGCCGTGTAAAACTCTATAACTACTATATTCATCCCCTTCAAGAAAAAACATGGTATATGTGGTTGTAACAACATAATAAAATTTTATTCCGTCAGCTCCCCATTTAACATATATTCACTTCATATATTCGAGTTTTTTGTGCGGCTCTATAAAATAACTATAAATACTAAACATCAACTATTCAAGAAAAAAAATGCTGTAAGTAACTGCAAAAACATTCTCAAATTACATTAACATTATATATCTGCAAACCTTGCATTTAAGATATATTTGTTTCATGTATTCGTATTATATTCTGCTGCCCAGAAAAATAACTATTGGTAAAGAAATCATACGAGTTGCAACTCTTTACCAATTTGAATAATTGTGTTAAAATTAATCCAGTGTAATCACGTATCCAGCGTTTACTGGCGTTCCATTACCTGCGATCTATTTTGTTGAGCTGATTAAAATATCAGACCAGATGCTATGATCAATAAAGTTAACTGGATGAATTATGCCCTCCAGATTCGACCGGGATAGCTCAGTAGGTAGAGCATGGCAGCTTCAGCCAAGAGATCCCAGGTTCGAATCCTGACCCGGACATTTTTCGTCCAGTTGGAGAGTTGCAACTCGTATGATTTCTTTACCAATTTGAATAATTGTGTTAAAATTAATCCAGTGTAATCACGTATCCAGCGTTTACTGGAGTTCCATTACCTGCGATCTATTCTGTTGAGCTGATTAAAATATCAGACCAGATGCTATGATCAATAAGGTTAACTGGATGAATTATGCCCTCCAGTTTTGACCGGGATAGCTCAGTAGGTAGAGCGTGGCAGCTTTAGCCAAGAGATCCCAGGTTCGAATCCTGGCCCGGACATTTTTCGTCCAGTTGGAGAGTTGCAACTCGTATAATCTTTACTCCTTTATAATATTAAGTGTATAGATGATAGATAAGCATTTCATTGTTAAAAATTCAGTTAATTTCTTTATTTAAGAAATTAATACTAATTTTTTAATAAATAACGCAATCGAATTTTTTATTTTTTATTTTAACTGCAAAAAAAAAAAAAAAAAAAAAAAAAAAAAAAAAAAAAAAAAAACGGTAATTCAGTTAATATTATTCGATTATTAATTTTAACATCTATTGTTAAGAGAGGACGAAACATTAAAATAAACATGAATTCAACAAAGTACATTTTCGTATTTCTCTTAACGGTCATGAGTACAAAATGTTTTAACTTCTTTCAAGATATTTAACTATTTCTGACCAGATAAGAAATTATAACCCTGAAGTTTAGGGGTCTTCAAGTTTAAGCGCACGAGGGGTACAACAATATTTTCTCAAAGTTTCTGCGGATCTCTCGTATGTTGTGTAAATAGCGTATGCAAGAAATGTTTTTACACTCGTGTTACGAGACCAGAAGCTGGTTGTATGTAATGTGGTGTTTCTTTATGAAAAGCAGATTTCACATTTTATTTTTGATTCATAAAACGCATTTTATTCAGTTATATCTGCACATAATATTTAAAATTATAACGAGAAATTACCTGATTTAGTATTTGATATACATAAAAATAAATTGACCCTTTTGGTTTTAGTCAATTCAGCGAAAGACGATAGCAACACTCTGTGTAATACAGTAACTGCACCCTATTCATACAGGAATAAGCATACAAATAGACTATGGAAAGGCGATGGATATTACCATATAGTGGTCTATCTCCAAATTTGCGACACGAAAGAAGCATTCTTGTTGAAAATTATGTAAATCGACTGACTTTTCACCTACATGTAAAAAAAAAAGAAAAAAAAAGAGAGAAACGGGAAAATGTACTGGCCTCAAATTTCCAGTCTTTTCTCCTTTTTTTTTTTTTTTTTTTTTTTTTGCATTTGCATTTGCCAGTTTTTAAGACGGATATTTTCCGTCATTGAAGATGGAAATTTCTGTGTTTAGAAATAAATATACACAATAGAGCAACATAAAAAAAATGACTAATAATTGTATATACTGATGTAGATTTATACAGAATATGTATATTTGGGTTGCATATTATCACACCCGTTATTTTTTTACTTGCTTTCCTCAGGATCCGGACTTAGATACCGCTATTACAGGGTGAATGCTATGTCCCGTTCCCCATCTTACTCCATCCAAAATCTTCATTATATGCCAAAATATCAATTATGAAAATTTAAATGGATATTTTACATTTTCTCTAAATTGAAAAGGAACATTTCGTTTGTCTGTCTTAAAAGAAGCAATTCGGATTTTACATTCGACGAGTAAGGATTAAAAAAAACACACAAAAAATGTACTATTTCTACACCAAATATATGTTTCCATTAAAACCACACGTATATATACGAGTTTGTTTTTATAGCATACTTTATTTGTCTTTATATATATATATATATATGTATTAACATGTTATACTGTACCTTTAGAAATAATTAAATAACTGTTAAATAAAATTATGTTTTTTATTATTATTCATTTTTGATATAAAATATTTATCTTTAGTAAATTTTTACCATTTTAAATTATAGATGGCAGGACTTTGCAATGTATTACTTAAAATTTTTATTTTGGAAGTTTTATTAATGTATTCAATTCATCTGATACCAAATTGGCTTCATGTTGGTTTTGCATTGATTGATAAGGAAATAAATTTTATATTTATGATTAATAACATGGTAATTTATATTTTTGTATCACACTTTACGGATTTTATACTCTTTATCCACCTTCACATCTTTTAAATTCTGTATTAACAATGATTTTACTGTAATGTGTTTTATGTACACTTATGTTCCAAATGGCAGTACTGATGTTGTACGTGTTAATTTAATATTAACCATAGATGGACTATTGTTATTACTTTGAACTGAGAATCACGAAATACATTATTCTTATTTATAATTTTTTTCATAATTGAGTTGTTATAATAGGTGATAATTTAGTAATATATTTATTATTTTTACAATTGATTATATTTATATACACCCCTGGACAAAATTATAAACTCAGAAAATTTTCAATTTGTTTAAATCACAATATAAATAAGCTTAGCTTTATATTAATGAAATAGCGATTATTATTTATAAAAAGACATCTAAATTTAGTATAACTCATAAATAAAATGGAGCAAATAATTTAAATAAGAAAATGCTAATTTAATAATTTAAATAATATAATTTAAATAAGTTATGAATTTCTATATTCTGGTATTTTTGATCTGAATAAATGCATCTTATGATAAGAAACTGATTCAGTAATTTTTGTTTCACACTGGTATTAATGCAAACGATATTTATCCATATTTTCATTTTTCTTGATGGTTTTATTAAAATTCTTTTATCGCCTGCCTTTGAATCACTTTTAGAATAATTTTGAGTCTGTTTTAATGCAGCTTGTTTATCTTGACTTGCTGTTATATGTTATTCTTAGAACAGTGAAAATCAACATGTTTTCAAATGCCTCAAGGAAAGGTTCTTACAGAGATACAAATTGGTAAAATTATGACATTCAGAGCTTCTGGATAAACCCAACGACAAATTGCTTTGTTAGTTACATTTTCACAAGGTGTAGTAAAAAACAATTTAGAAAATCAGTCAGGTTATGGAAAAAAAAGCGCAGTGGTCGACGTCCAAAGATAACAGAAAGAAATCGAAGATATATCTTATGAACAGCATCTACTACTGGAGCTTCTTCTAGCCAAATTGTAAATGATTTAAAGCTAAGTGTAAGCTCTAGAACTGTTAGACGAATTCTGCAACGAGCCCCGAACATGAAATGAAAGAAAATGAAAGCTAAGCCAAAACTTAAGCCTCGTCACATGAAAGCCAGATTTCACTTTGCACAGCAGCACTTGTCATGGACAACGGAGTGCAGCACAGTCTTCTAGTCAGATGAAATGAAGTTTAATTTAGACTGCCCAGATATCTTGAGATACTACTGGCACGATATTAGGCATGAAGAACAGCGTATCTTTAGCCGAAACTTTGGTGGAAGACCCGTGATGGTATGGGTTGGTTTTTCTCAGGATGGTAAAACTGCTCTGGCTTTCCTTAAAGGAAAACAAAAAGCAGAATACTACCAGTTAATGCTGGAAGACAATCTATTGCGTTATGCACCGTTGATTGCTGGAGCAAATTTTTTAGCAAGATAATGCAGCAATACACTCTGCAAAACGTACAAAAGAGTGGTTTGAGGGCTGACATGTGAGTGTCATGAAATGGCCAGACCCCAGCCCTGATCTAAACCCCATTGAAAATTGTTGGGGTGCATTGGTTCGAATAATCTATCATGATGGACGTCAATATCAAAACATAAATGATTAAAAAATGGCTATACATTCAGCATGGAACCAGTTGTCAATGGAGCGGTTGGAGAAACTTTTTCAATCTATGCCGAGCCGCATACTCCAAATAACTCAGAAAAATGGCAGTCCAACTTATTTTTGAACGTGTGCATTAATACTTAGCACAAGGATTCAAATTATGTTCATTTCATAAAGTCAGTAATTTACTGTTTTCAGTTTAGTCATGTGCTATATTCAAATTACACATATTTTTGTGAAACATTTAAAAAATGCATTGAAGTATTGAAATGTATTAATCCTTAATGACTCCATTTATTAGTTTCTTATCATACAATGCATTTATTCAGATCACAAATACCAGAATATAGAAATTCGCAACTTTGAGTTTATAATTTTTCCCAGGTCTCACATTAGGTAAAGCCAGGAGAGATGGCGCGGTCGGAGAGATTGCGCACATAGAGGTTCGGGGGGAAGGAGTAGAGTCAGCGCGCAGCGACTCCAGGTACAACAGCAGTAGTTGAGTGTCTACTTGAAAATGCACGTTGACTGTTTTGAGCATCTAAAACAAAACGTTGCTATTTTGTTTTGTTTTCCCAAAGTAAGTGCTTGAATTTTCATAGCCATTCATCAGAATTTCTATACAATGTCAATAGTACAAAATATTTTAATATTAAACGATTTCTCATAAGCTACTAATTTAGACTAAAAATGTGAACATCAACGGTTTGTTTTAGTAGCGGCCATATTTAAATAAAAGGCCTCGCAATCTCTACTACCGAAATTGGAGAGATTGCGCATCTGCTATTTAGGAGAGATGGCGCATTGTTCCCATTAGTTTGCATGCTAGGAGAGATTACGCAGCTTATTGGTAAATTTGCATAAAATAATGAAAAATGAAAATGGACTAATTTTAAGTTAAACGTGTTTTCAAGTAACTTAATGTTATTTTGTAATCTTATCTGGACTTGCTTTTCCTGATTCTTTATTTTTTCCCCTTTAATTAAAAATTTTTAATCGTTTTTAAAATTATTTCCTTTTTCTGATTCTTTAATCATTAAGTTGAAATTCACTCCTAATACAATAATATTTGTTCACAAAAACCTTACAACAATGTCTTTTAAGTGTAATTATTATTGTTAACAATTTAATTGTATTTATTATTAGTAACAATCTCTCCTACCCATGTGTGCAATCACACCAAAAATGTAAGGACAAATTGCACAAAATAACTTTCTTCGTTTTATTACAACTGTTCTATTAAATTTCAACATAACACCAAAATAGCAACGGAAATGTATAAAAAAGAAATGAAGTAAAAAATATTCATGGATAATTTAGCAAAAAATTAAAATTTAGATTTTCTATTGTTATTATTTTGAATTGTGCGCAGACTATCCTAGCTTTACCTTAATGTTATTTTTTTAAGTTATGTATTTTCTTATTTAAATTATTTGCTCCATTTTATTTATGAGTTATATTAAATTTAGATGTCTGTTTATAAATATTCATCTTTATTTTATTAATGTAAAGCTAAGATCATTTATATTATGATTTAAACAAATTAAAAAATTTCTGAGTTTATAATTTTGTTCAGGAGTGTAGATATATCGTTTTGGTTATTTTACAATTTCTTAAAATATCTGTGACTTGTTAACTGTAAATATGCAATCATTCCATGCGCTTGCTAAAATCATAAGAAAGATCATGAGGTTGGTATTGCAATGTTTGATGCAGTTTTTCTGTCATTTTTATTTCTTTTGTACATTTAAATTCTATTCATTACAATAGTATTTGATTTTTTTAATGTTTAATTGTAATTGATATTGCATACCTCATATTTTGATTTTCAGAATTTATCCAATCTTAATTCATTTTTTTTCACATGCTGTATCGTACTAGATCAGTCGTGTTTGAGTAAAGTATTTTAATCTTCACTGATTATTTTACTCAAACAAAAATTAATTGCGATTTACTTATATTCTGCCTTTCATAACGTGTTTCTCCATATAATTTTCCATTTTCTTATTCTAATATTTACACATTCTGCTCGTGGATACTTTCTTCCCATACATTTATTTTTTATTATATATTTTTTTTTATTTGTGCATTTTATATTATTCGATATACATTTTTATAATCTATTATAATAATTGGTTCATTTATATATTGTTGATTTCCTAATAGTTATTATTTCCAAAAAAGTTTATTACTGCTATTCTTATACATAAATAATATGCAAACAGTAATAGCAAACTCCGCAAACAATAATTTCTTTAATTATACGTTTTTAATTAAAACTACAAATATATATATATATAAGAAATATCTTGTTAAAGGACACCAAATAAAATGTTATATTTTGGATAATATGGAATAATATGGAATTATTTTATATAAACAAAAGTTAATCAGGGAAAATTTTTAAATAAATTCCTTCCAGAATTAATTAATTAAAAATCAACATGCATTAATATCGAGCGGAAATCAAAGCAAGTGATGAAAACAAAATTGAGAAAAAAACTTCAATAAAAGGAATACTCAAGATTCATTAAATAATTTATCCCGATTTTTTTATGTTGTGTTAAGAAACGTTTTTTGCTATAATCGATTTTCTAAATATAGAGCTTACTTTTTAAACCTGACGTATTTAGTTTCTTATCTTGAAAAAGCACCTTTGGTTAATTATTACATATTTTTATAAACGTTAAATCTCTTGCATAATTAAAAGTAGCAGTACATTTTTCATATTTTCTTTTAAATTTAACATTCGGTATAAGTTAATTATTCAATAAATGTTTACAAATATATAAGTAGATCCTTTAGAAAAAAGGAACACGTGGAATTTATGAAACTTTCAAGTAAGAATCGTTATAATCTTGTCATTTTTCCACATAGAAAATCGCATCCGAACTAATTTACGTTAAAATTTATAAGATATATATATGAAAAATTCTTACATAATTTTATTAGCACCAACATTTAATTTTACTAGCATTTTATTAACTCCAACAAAATAAAATAAGAAGAATCTTAAATAGATGACATTGTTTAAATTGCATTTATTACATGAATTGAATCAACCTTGAATAAATGCAAATGCAAATATTTCCAATAAAGTTACCAAATAACATAGAAGAATGTTGAAAAATAAATTTCTATATCTATTTTAGATTTTCACTACGTAATTGAATTTTTTTTAAATCATATAAATATGATTTGACTCGTGCATAAAATTATGCGAAAGTGCATTAAAACGTTAACAAAGTAACACGTATAATGCGCAGTGTTATATTTTAAATATATAAATGTTCTTCTTGAACTGTCAAAGAACAAAAAGGTATTCTTACCCAATGAAAAAAATAACAATATCGGGAGAAATATATTTATTCAAATAGACATTTAAAAAAAACAATAACTAACTCCATATTAAAATCTTTTTAAAGACGTGGCACAGCAGATTATTCCAATATTAATAAATATAAAGAAAAGTGGCGAGTTAAACTAATAGCATTGAACTCACAGGCTATTCACACTAAGTTTCAAAGAATAATGCCCCGCGAAAAATAACAAAATCGACAATAAATCTGTATACCAAATTTGACGCAATTCAGGTAATTCTGCATGAAATACCCATTTATCTAATTTAAGGGGGTATTAGCCCCCATTTCCCTCTTCATACTTAGTCAATGAACTTCCAAATCTAATCAAGGAAGCGCCATACCTGAATAAACATGTATACAAAAATTGAAGCAAATCATGTAATTCTTACATGAAAAACCCATTTATCTAAATTAAGGGGGGATTAGCCCCATCTCCCCCTTTTGTACTTAACTAATGAACCACCAAAACTAATCAGGGAAGCGCCTTATCATAATGAACCTATATTCCAAATTTGAAGCAAATCGGATAATTCTGCCTGAAAAACCCATTTATCTAAATTAAAGGGAAGGGATTACCCCCCCCCGTTCCCCTTCTTTACACTTAACCAATGAACCCCCAAAATTAATCAGGGAAGCGCCTTATCAGAATGAACCTATATTCCAAATTTGAAGCAAATCGGATAATTCTGCCTGAAAAACACATTTATCTAAATTAAAGGGAAGGGATTACCCCCCCCGTTCTCCTTCTTTACACTTAACCAATGAACCCCCAAAACTAATCAGGGAAGCGCCTTATCAGAATGAACCTATATAAAAAATTTTAAGCAAATTGGATATGTCTATCAAGAGTTATCGCGCTACGTACACACGTGCATACATTGCGTACGTGCATAAAGAACATGCGGGCGCATTAACCCGCTAAAAATGTTTTCAATATTATTGATTAACCTCTGTGAGTATATATTCTAAATTTACACTTCTTTAAATTCAATCTTATACCGACTGATGATTCAAAAACGTAGGGAGTAGTATGATTAATGCTTATGAGAAAATAACGGTTAAGAGAAATTCCCTTCTGAACAAATTTCATGAAAATCCTTTAACTTAGAATGATGAGGAAAACGCTGTGATTATATTTTACGAAATATAATAACGAATATAATTAGGAAATATAATACCAAATTGTTGACTTTTAAATTGTATTTATTATTTATTGAACACTTCAATATAAATATATATATTAGGGCGTATCGAAAAAATCGAATTTTTTTAGATCTTTTTGCGGTAGTGCGGAAAAGTTGTGAACTCCCTTCGTTAAAAAGTGTTTGGAATCTTAAAACTGTGGGTTGTTATCTTCTGTCGCCTCAGGGGCCTAAAGTTTTGAAAATTGGACTGAAAATTATTAAAATACAAAAATTAATAAATAATCACATATTTCGTTGATCGGTTTGGGGTAGAGGATTCCAGTTACTATTTTTTGACAACAACAACCATAGAAAATTGTAGAATTATAGGATAATATCATATGATGTTAAGAACTAGTTCGATTACTTCTTAGACAAGTAACGTGATGAGCTGATGAAATGGCACAGGTAGACTCTTAGAATGAGTACAACCATAATGGTAGCAACTCATCTGATGTACACATATATAACCTCAGTATTCGATTGGCAGTTGTTAGCCAGAAGGACAAATTCAACGTTCCCGATTTCCGGATAGCTAGGTCCGAACAGCAAAAGCCAGAACTAATGGCGGTACAGTTGTCTAATAAGTATTTCTGATCTGAACTGAGGGTGGTAGGATCAATGTCTGGCAATTCGCATTCAATACTATTAAAAGCAACAATTGAATGCTTTTCGCATCCTTTGAGGTTTCGTCCAATGTATCGGGTGTAAGATGTGGGGTCAGATGACTTGCCATCTATGGACTCAAATAGGTGTCGTAATTGCAATTCATTGAAATGAAGTAAGCAGATAATTCATTGGACTTGTCTCTGAAGTTTCAATTCAAGCCTGCAAATTACACCATTAGATACTCCTGTGTTCACTGCAGTACCGTCACACCCGAGAACAATAAGATTGCTAAAACGATGCAATAAAACACTTGTTACGTAGTCGTAAATGTTATTAGATATATCAAGACTAGATCCGCTTTCAGATGTAACATGTTCCATGTCTGTTGAACCAGGCTCCGATACAATGCAGTAATGCGCTTCTACAATTGTTCTTTGGAAGAGCTTGTCTTAAGTGTTTCTGATGTTAAAGTTTTGTCTTGCCGTCCATCAAAATAAAGGCCAGATAGAGTGGGATGATTTTCATTTGATTTTGAGACCATTTTTTTGTAAATTCTATATTTTTGACTCCATATTTCCTTTTTGTCTGTGACGAGGCTGGTATCTGATTGAGATGTTATACCCATATCTTGCATAACACTTGATGCAATAGCAGCCGCGGCTCTGTTGGATACACCATAGCTTTTACTGACAAGTCACTGTGTTATCCAGTTTTAAACGCATTTGCACACTCCTCGTGGGCTGCAAAAGAGTCGCTGTGTAAGACGTGTGTTTTCTACCCACATTTTTTCCTCCGTCTCCACCTCTATCACATCTTCTATTTCATTTTCCTTACTCCACTGAATAACTTGAAGCAGAAGCAGAAGACCCTGTTCTTCAGATCGAATCGTATCCCGTTCCTTTCACATTTGACATTTCTGGAAATATTTTGTTTGTGGAACATCAACACTTCCAATTAACACTTTTCTTTCTGTTCTTTGGTTAATGAGGAACGCTTGCTCTTTTGCAGGAACATTTTTTCTTTAAGACAGATACACTCCTTAAAAATCGCACATTTACAGGCAGATAAGTCAAAAAAAAATTTTTGCTTCCATTTTAAAGTTCTCAACATTTTCTAGAGTAGTCTTGCTTTTTTCCACACGGCTAATATTCTTCATGATTGATCGAAAATTTTAATGGCATGCGTGCACAACCACATTTATGTGAAACTGTAAGAATGGATGCATCGACGTATAAATTTCAATCCTCAAAGCCCGAAAAGCATGGTTCTTTGTTTCCACCAGTTTTGCAACCAATACGCTATCTTTCGTGAGCTTAACATTATATGATTTCTTCATGCGTTAGAAGAATTGGTAAAAAATCCTTCAGTGTTCTAAAAAATAGGGCACTGCAACGTTTGAAGACTTAAAAACTTTGACTGCGATGATTTTGGCATTTATAATATTTACCAATATCTCTTGTTAAAAAATGACGATGAAATGCACAAAACCACAAGGTAAATTCATTAAAAAACAATTGCAGTGTAAGCAAGTGTAAACACCGCACACTAATTGAAAATATACTGCTTTAAACGAGTTAAAACCGGTTGCGACTCTCAGATGCTTGTGGCGCAGGGCTACTGCACTTAGCCAGACGAAAAGGAGTGGTAACGTTATTTACTGGTGGCTCCGATTTGTTTCTCGGCGTGAAAATAGGGGTGTTCCAATGTTTTGGCAGAACACCAAATTCAGTTTGCCTCGATTGTACATTGTGCAAGCAGTAAACAGTTTTGCAGAAAAGTACCAAAATGCGTCAAAATTTCTAAAATTTGAAGCCGATGGGCAGCAGATATTATCCTATAATTCTACAATTTTCTATGGTTGTTGTTGTTAAAGAATAGTAACTGGACACCTCTATCCCAAACCGATCAACGAAATATGTGATTATTTATTAATTTTTGTATTTTAATAATTTTTAGTCCAATTTTCAAAACTTTAGGCCCACTGAGGCGACTGAAGATATCAACCCACAGTTTTAAGATTCTGCACACTTTTTAACGAAGGCAGTTCACAACTCTTCCGCACTACCGGAAAAAGATCTAAGAAATTTCCATTTTTTCGATACGCCCTAATATATATGTAGGATTTCAGTTGAAACACTTCACGTAAATGATCATCAAATGAACTGACACTGAACTGACACTCTATTATTATCCATGACTTTGATGCGCGAGTTGTAAATAGTTTGAATCGCGAGATTTGGCTAAGAGCCAGTATTCTAATTTTTATTATGGAACGAGATACAAAAAGGAATATGGCCGGAGAAAGGTATTATTATTAGGCCTCGCCGGATTGCTGTAAGCTAAATTGTTGTTATATAGTTTCTGCTAAAAGTGTATTAGTTGAAATTAAAGTTAGTATTCTGTTGTTCATCGATTATTTGTCATATTGGTTCAGTAAAATGACTGTTTATATATGATATACTTACATATATATATATATATATATATATGTATGTATGTATATATATATATATATATATATATATGTATATATATGTATATATATATATATATATATATATATATATATGAAAGGATAAAAGCTAAACCCCTTTTTAAAATGCAAAATCCCTTTTTGCCCCTTTTAAAATTTTAAATTATCGTTTTAAAAAATTGAAATTTAAAGTTTCAATTGATTGAAATTCCCGTTGCTCCTGTTAATTTAGTTTCCCTGCATCGCATCTTATAACTTTCAAAGATTGTTTTCTGACTCTTCATAAGAATATTTGTGCTGACGCTAGCGCAACTTTAAAGTCTTGCTGCATCCCGTGAGCCGATTGAACCAACGCCTTTATTCCGCACAATCAATCACTCAGCTCGCGGCCAATTAAAATTAAAAAGTACGCCTCTTTTGACTTCGACGACCTCTAGCAGAAATAATGCAAAACCTCATATTTATACCATTGCACGGCTATCAGGAGCGAACTTTTTACGATTTCCCTCATCTAACCAATCCACGCCAATCTGCTCTCTCGGAATTGCCTCGCGATGTACGAACCTTCGATGTCCAGACAGACTTAAAAAGCAGCTCTCACGCCAATATGGACCTCGTTTAAAGGGACTCATGTAATAAAAAGAAATAAACCAGGTTCCGTAATAAACTGTGTCTTCATTTAACATCAGTATGACTATTCACTCGGACTGTGATTGAATCCCGAATAACAAACACTCACGGCCCATGACTACAGAGGAATATGCTCGTAACTTCGAGTGAGCGCTTTGACGTAAGTACGGAACAGCCATCAGTCCGCGCAGCCACCGGCCCGGCGGCGCCCAGAGAAGCCACGATCGAGGGCCCCAACCACCGAAGGAGTCCCGCTTCGTTTCATATATATATATATATATGTATATATGTGTGTGTGTGTATGTATATATATATGTGTGTAAATAATCTCGAGAAACTATAATATTTCCTGGAGAGAGCTTTTTTCGGATAAAACAAGAACTAAAGTTATACATCACATTATGAAACACTATCCAACAATAACCGGTTATTGCTAAGATAAATGTTATTTTTACATAAAATGAAATAAGAAATCAAAATAAACAATTTTAAGACACCTAAGTCACAAAAATATTTTTTTTTTCTGGAATCGCTCTCCATATCAGGTAACATGTGCGAATTATTTTTTTGCCACCATGAACATGATTTTTAGAATTTATACAAACCATTTAATTAAGAAATGTATAATGAATGAAATAATGAATTATCACTCAGATTTTCCAACTGCAAATAATTTTCATGATATATCATATCATGACCTGTTGTTTTTGAAAGTGTAGCAAATCTATTGTGCAAAGAAAGCGAGATAAAGCTAAATCTTACTACAAATAACCATAAAAGTTATGTTTTAATCAATCACATTAAATATCTTTGATTAGTTTTTATGTTACTAGTAAATTATCTTGTCAAAAATATTTTAAATGCTTTGTTTTTGAAAGTGATAAAATTCCACTTTCAATAGAATTATTTTTTATGTTGCATAATATTAACAAGCACAATCATAATTTTATCACGAATGCCTTAAAAATCTTCACTACCTAAATTAAGAAATGTAATTATATGCATTCAACTTATTAATAAATTTTTATTTATTTTTTTTTTCTACTTTTCCCTATAAAATTCAATTTATTTTTCGTTTTATTGAAACTTTTCTAAAGAAGAATATAATATTGAAGTAAAATAAATAAGTAAATAAAATAAACTATTCTATTCTGTACCTATTATAATATTTATATACCATTCAAAGAAAATCAACGTTTGAAACAAACCATTGCTTTCGAAAGTCAGGTAAGTATATTGCTGCATACCAAAACTTTGATTTTTTTTTCTTCAGATAACAGATTAACTGTTATTGCATGTTAAATTTACTTTAAAAACCCACAAGAAATATAAAATAAGACTATTGACAGTACGAATCTTTTTAAAACCATTAAAATGCAAACCATTAAATATCTAGCAATAATGGATTTGCCTCAATTTCAAATTCAACAGCTCATATAAAAGAAAAAAAAATCCATGCTCTGTTAAATTAGTCCCTGTAAAGGAACTGTAAATTCTACTTACTCAATATTTTATAGAAAACATATTGAATTCCATTAAAATGATACATATGTTAAAAGTATCGTAACATAACTTAAATACACCGCGAATGATTTTTATCCATATAAACAAACTTGTAAACGTGTACTTATAAACGAACTATAAGTTCTGTGCAATTTATTTTCAATAGAGAACATGCTATGGTACGTCTAAGTAACATACATGATTTACATGGTATTCCGATTACATTTACCTAAATTAAAGCACTGAAATTCAGGCAGACGGCAAACGACAGAAGGAAGACAGACATATTGACGTCATAAGCATGTTTGAAAAGGAAAATGTTGGAAAGTTTTAAATATGCATATTAATAACTATGCACCACGTTTAGTAAATTATGATGAAATTACTAAAAGTCGTATGTTACACATTAATTGTGATAAAATTGTCAATTTAATTAAATATATATACATATATATATATATATATTGGTTCCATGCATCTGTGCCCGTAAAACAAAAGCCAGGCAAGTGCAAGTTTCTGGAACAGCTATGCCTATATTCTTCTGCGAAGGCCGCGTTGCTTATTTTAATGCCGAATATAAACAATAACTAAACTAAACTGTGATATTTTTTTTGTCAGATCTGCACGGGGAAAACAATTCTTAATCATATTAAGATTATACAATACATAAACATAGCAAGTAAGATATCTGAAAAATCCAATAAGTTTTGCCGGTTTTATAAAATTTAAGAATAGAAACATTTTTTTAATTTTTGAAATTTTGATATTGTTTAATTTCTAAAAGGTTTTCCTTGTTTATTATTATATAAAAAAACATAAGTAATCATAATTATCGTATAAAGAGAAACAAATTCACGTTATCCATTTTTAATATATATATATATATATGTCACGGTTTCACTTGTATCACCGTATTTTTTTGTAGCTCCAATCATCAAGGCGAGGGTTTCCACCGAGGAATTTGTAGTCGTGGCGCCGATAATCCAAATTATGGTGTACATATTGAAGGCAAATAATAGGCATTCGGTTCCAGTTACTTTTTTATTCGAATTCAGAGAAAAAGTTGAAGCCATGCTTTACTAAATTAAGATGACAATTCCATAATTAACGATTTTAGTACAGTGGAGAGACTTGGTGAATTAATTCAATGTTTGAAGAGGACATTAGATCTTAACAGGCAGCGTCGTCTTGTCTAATCGGCAGCCAAGGAGATTTATTCCATGGTCGTGAAGTACGCGTCCGAATTACATGTACAACCGGCTCCAGGAACAAAACTGCCGCTACGCGGGAAAACTCCGCGTATAACTATTATCTAACGCCCCAGAATACAGTGTCATTAAACAGTCTTTCGACCAATCAGCGCCATTTTTTTAAGAGAATGAATTTAGAATAAAGTATTTTTAGCTCGGTGGAATTTTGACAATCTAAATACTAGAACGCGAAAATAATTTAGAATAATGGGATTTATGCAGAATTGTAGTTTTGATCAGGCCAACGGCGAAAATTTTTTAATTTGTTTCATATATATATATATAGATTTAATTTTAAAAAATAATTTATTTATGTGTAAATATATGCTGTTAAGTTCAACAGAAAAGTTTTAACTACAATTTTTCCATCTCTAAGTAAAATTATAAAATGAGATTTCCGTGTGTCATAAATACATCGAAAACTTTATGCTTTAAATGGTTATAACATTTTGTTTAATTTTTGTATTTAGTTTTAAAATATAATTTGATTAAAAAATATATGTAGCTGCACTAGCAAAAATGCAAATGAAATGTGCACTTCGTCGTTTGTATCTCGTCATTGGTTCATTCCTTGTGTAAATTTAGGAATTCCTCTAACTAATTGATTTCCTGCTTCATGATTGAGGCCCATGCCTGAGATGAATATTAAGTACCATTCATATCTCCTGCTTATTGTCTCAAAGCGTATAATTATTTTCTGCTCGAATAGTGCTTCATATTGGAATAAACCGGAAATTTTCAGAATGAATATGCACATGAATGCCTAGTGACGATTGAATATGAAATTCGAACGTTTGGATAGTTATATGTATATTCAGTGATACAAATAAGATCGAAAACGTGGATTTAATAAATTGTTCTTTTAAGCAAAACATCAAGCGTATTATGAAGAGTCTGATTCTCACAAATGACTTTTAATACGTGCCCGTTAACTTAGTCTAACGATAGCACATTAGATTTAATGTGAATAAAACTGCCGAATTATCTAAAACATCATATTTTTTAATGCAACATTTCAATGTTTCATCGTATAAACTATAGTGTACTCTCTCAAAAATGTATGTAAGCCGGTGGATGAATGCTGATGTCACGTTATGCCAGAAAATCGGTTTGATCTTTTCAAAAAACGTCTGAAGCAGTTTTGTTTTCTATTCATATTTGGGTAGTTAACGTTATGTTAACCCTCAAGTGCTGCGACAGAGATTCTCTACTAGCATCTGTGAGTAGGAATCTGAGTCCACTCCCTCGAAAAACGAATGAACGGTTCAAATAACTTTAAGAATACTGTTTACGTATGATACTATTATAATTAAAATAACCTATTCCGAAGTCTCTAGTGATGGTACTAGGGCTATAAATGAAAGAAAAAAATATAGCTAGTATCTATAGTTAAATTGAAAATAAAAAGTTAAACTTTTAAAATTGAAAAAGCAGTGGTCTGTGAGGCTTGAATATTTTGTTTAGGCTTAAATATTCAAGATGAATTGCGATTTGTGGTTTCTGCCACAGTAATATAATTCGAAAATAATTCCGCATTAATAAACTTGTCTTAGCGAGAAATGATAATCACCAATTATCCATCACAATTCGCGAAAATGTTATAAAACTTGAAAGAAAAGAGCTTCGGTAATTATGCGGAATTTATATATTGTTTAATTTCTACTAAAATATTATTTAATTACCTATCACAAGCCACCTAAATGACAATACGTTCATCGTGCTAAATACACGAATTTAATTATGCGGGAATTAAAATTAATGAAAACAATTATAAAGTTAAAGACTAACTATAAAACTTTTACGTGATGGAATCCTTACAGCTTTTATCTCCTTCATAACAAAACCAAAGGATGTCATTTTTTTTTTTTTTGCTATAATTTGAAAAAGGTTCAGTTTATTTTGGATATATAATTGGCAACTATGATACCACACGCTGTCATTGCTGAGCAAAAAATTTGGTATTTGCATACTTTTGTACACAGACACCATTTTGGCAAGAAATATTTTGCTATTTAATTTACAATAATACGTATGTAATGCTTGCATTTCTCCAGTGTCAACGTATTTTCATCAAAAGATTTTCAATATAAATATATTAGCTTTCTAATAGAGAAATTTCATTGTACAGATTTCTAAAGTAAACTGAATGTTTAATAAAAAAAATTTTGGAATTTATTTGGAGTTTTCCACATGAATGAAATATTCACGCAATATTGGATGACAACTTAAGCAATAAACAGTATTCGCTTGCTACTGTAGGGATACGTAGTGATTTTTTTTTCTGATCGTGATTTTGATTGAAATATATATTTTTTTATTTTTAACGAACAATTTTTATTATTACAAAATTGGTTAATGGGATTTTTTGGTCCAATGAAAATTTCTACTATATATATTTTTTCTGTGATAACAGATATTATTTACAAAGGTATAAAGTTTCATAAAACTTTGTATTAGAATTCATATTTATTGATTATACAGCCATATATTTACGAAATTCGATGTGTTTAATAGATCGGCAGGTTCAGTTTTCTGCAATGCTCAATAGTTTTGATAAAGGTTTCTAATACTATTTTTATAAAACCAACATCGTTTCAGAAAAGTACTTACAAAAATATTTATTAGAATAACTTACATTCTCCCTTGAACAAAATTTGTTTTTCTTATTGAAAGATGAAGTCAAACATTTATATCTTGTGAAATATTCAATGACAAAAGAAACAAAATCTAAAGCATTTGTTAAAAAAAGAAAATAATATAAAATAAATTAAAATAACACACACTATTTTTTTAAACAGAATATCATTTCGTGTTTTTCATCTGTTTAATCTACAAATTCGTTACAGGAAACTGAAGTATGATATATTTTGAACTTCCATCATGCCACTTTTAACTCTATGGAAAACTTTATTTTGTAAAAATAATATGTAAAATAATTTGAAATTGGAGAGTGCATTAATATCATTTCAAAGGTAAGGAATTTTACTTTTCTTTATTGATCTATATTTCTGTTGCTTACTTTCTCAAAAACAGATATGAAGATAAATAAATATTTTGTAGTCTAAGTTTTTCAAAAAATAGTTATTATTTTTTTTTAAATAGTGATTCTTGTCAACAATTTTTTACAAGGTAAAAATATAAGTATAAATACACTGGAATGAAAAAGACAAAAGTCAATACACCCCCAGGAGTATTTGTTTTTAAGGAATGATTTGACGTTCAATGAATATGGATATAATTTATCAAAAGGGAAAATAAATACACCAAGAAAAAGTTTTTAGTGAAGAATAAGCACTGGTGAGTCGGGAGGAAAACAAATTCTTTATAATTATTTTGAAAGTAAAATGTATATAAAAAATACTTCTGGTTATATAGTTGGAATATTCACAAGGGTAATAAATAGAAATTCAGTAGTAAGCTCTGCAGCGTGATAAGATTATAAATTTTAGAAAATATAAATAAAACGAAAAAAATAGTTATATAACCTTTGAGGGTTAAAAGTGTAAATAAATTTAGTTTGGAATAATTTATTCAAATGACTGGAATTTCGGTGTGGGTGTCTAAATTTAAACATATAAGAAAAAAAATAAAAGTACTCCAAATTGTATTACTACTTAAACATTTCCGACACCATGATTAATACAAACCATACAATAGTAGACGTTATGCAAAATTAATTGGTACCAGTGTTACAAGTATTAATTTTAAACTATATACACATATTAAGATATATTTACATTTTTACTCGGGGCTCTAGAAAGAGCTAACTATTTACATCTTCCTACGCCGACCTATGATTAATCATAGAGCATTAATTTATAAAACAACACCACTCCTTTGTTCAACCAAAAACAAAGTTCGATATACTAATTTATTATTTACTGACCAATAGGCAAAAACTTTTAAAAGAAAAATAATGTCTAAATTGAATTTACTTTTAAGAAACTTTCTCGAATTTCAGTGTTTTGTATTTGTTTTTTGTTTGTTACTTAAGAGTATTGTTCAAAAGTCTTCACAAGAGAAGTAAATTGAAAAAGAGTTTTCCGCCAAAGAATCCTTTGTAGATAAATATTGTTTTGTAAGTCTAATTTGTTCACATAAAAATATAACAAGAATCTGTAAAAGTTTTCATTTTTGTACTTCATTGTTTAATAAAAAAACAAGTCTATAGTTTTATATTGCAATATGTTTTCAATTTCTCTTATGATATTTATTCAGGTCTAAACCTATCACGCGAATACAATTTCAATTATGCAGAAACTGAATAACATAATAAACTCAAAAAGACTTGATCTACTTTTATTTTCCCCTTGTCTTATAATGGTATCACTTACACTATAATTAAACATATGTTCCAAAATCTGCTTCACATATATAATAAAATTTGCAATGAACAGTTGTTACATACTGCCTTGAACGACTAAAAGAGTGAATACACGAGTAGTTCCAATTTTTGTTACGAAAAAACAATTATCTACATGACAAAGTGGTTTTAGACGTGGATGCTTTTTATTCACAATGTTCTCTCATTAGGAAAATTATACGTAATTCAATTAAAAAAACATTTCGTGTCTGTTTCACTCTCTTTCTTTCTCCCCCCTCTCTTTCCATATTATATATATATATATATATATAATTAACCCCCCTAATAACAATAAAATTTATCCCTTCTAAATTTATTATACAACCCTAGTTTATTAAATTATTTCCTATCTTAAACAATACTCCATTTATTTTCTTTTTTAAATTCCTTTCTATTTAAAAAAGAATATTTTTTTAATATTTTATTTCCCTTCAAAATATTCTAAAAGACGTTTCCCGTAATTATTTGTATAAAAAATATTTTTTTATTTCTCAATCCTTTAATATTCTAATTTATTCTGTTTAAAATTATCATTTTATACCATTTTCTATTTAATATTTTTATTCCGAAAGTAAATACGCGCCGTTTCTTGCAAGGACCTACGAACGTCAATTTTCTGCTGCCATACCAATATAATTCGTGCATATCTCGGAATCATGATTCACTGTTCGATATATATATATGCATTGGCATAGATAAGCGCTTGGATATAACAAATTAATACTCACACATACAATAAAATTCACTTATCTCAAGTCAAGCTGTAGGATTACCTGTTTTTTTTTCTTTTAGATGAAACTGTTGGAAATTATGACTTGCAACCAATTTTTTTTTTTTTTTTTTTTACTCAGATTTTAGCCAAAAAAAGTGTAATTTTGTGCTGTAAGTATTTTTAACTTATAATAAATTGCATTTTTATAAAAAAACAATGGAATTTTTACGTGACTGTATTTGACAGTTGAAGAAATAAGTAGGTGTATCGCTTTAAATTTATATAAAAGTTGAATATTACTGACTGATGCAGAAATTACAAGATTATCAAAATACGTTGAGAGTAAATAGCACCACAACAGCAGTTGTTAATTCCCGGTTTAATCGTTCCAAAACACATTGAATTGCGGGTGGTTGTTGAAGCATAACTCAACTACTTGGATGTGTCAATTCAAAAACTGTCCTCTATTTCATGCACGCTAATATTTCAAAATTCGCTATCACAACGCCAATGAAAATGACACAAAAATCGCTATTGCAGAGCCCACTTCCAACTGAATATCTACAAATTCAAAAACGACCTGCTGAACGTAGTTAGAAACTTATAAAAACAATTTGGTTCAATTTTATTGATAACTTCATACACTTTTCGATGAAAATGGCTCAAAAATCGCTATTATAGCGCCCCCTTCCTGTGGAATATCTCCAAATTCGAGAAGAATCTGCCTGTCATAGTCACAATTCTGAAAATAAAATGTTGTTCAATTCTATGATTAAAATCATACACTAATCGATGATACAATGCGGACAGAAATACAGGGTAGTCATAAAAAAAAACTTTGCCGATATATCGAACTCTAGTCGACGCTCCGTTCAACCGATCTAGATGAGATTTCAGATATAGTTATTCACAGGTATGAATTCGGTATTTTGTGAACGGAAACAAGTTGGCGCTGACGGTTACGGTTATAGCTACAGAAACTTGAAATTTTCAAATAACAACGCCCATTTTTTTTCATCGCAAAATGCTCAGCGTATGCGAAAACCCTAAAGAGCGTTGGAACGGTACGTGTATCACAATAAACTGACGCGTTATGCACGCACAAAAACATCTCTGCGAACGGCAAAAAAAAAAAGAAACACCATCAGGGCGAACGAAGGAAATTTGCATATGACAGAGGCAAAACACCAATCACGAACCGCCGTTCGCCAGATAGTCAGCGTAGAAAAGGGATAAAACGTGAGGGGGGAATGTTAGTTCTTCAGTCGGGAGCTCGCACATGCCAACGAAATGACTTTTCCAGCGAAAGTTCGTGGTGAATTGGTAAAACTCTATTATTAAAATAGGATGAATGCTGCGAAAATCTTGCGTGTTTACCGTCGCAACCATTACCAAATACGTGGCCCATGTAGCCCGCAAGCTCTTCGTGATTTAGTAAAGAAATTCGAAGAGACTGGCTGCACCTGTGATAGACCGCGATCGGACGACCAACAGTTCCTGATGATACTGTTATGGAAGTGCATCACATAGTGACTACAGGACACAGGCAAACTGCAAGAGGTGCATCTCGTGTACTTTATATACCGAAATAAAGGGTCCTAAAGCTATTGCGCTCTGTAATCCGCATGTTTCCTTACCGGCACCAGCGCGTCCAGATGTTGGAAGTGGGGGACCATCAACAACGTATAGACTTTGCTAATGAATTTCTTATCCGATATGATGGAGATAACTACTAGCCTCTTCGCCTATTATGGACGGACGAGGCAAATTTCCCCTTAACTGGCAACATCAACACCAAAAATTGTGTGCAAAGACCTGAATCCATACGCTGTGGCACCAATACCTTTATACGACGTCAAAGTTACTGTGTGGTGTGGTGCGGCATTGCAGGCACAATTATTCTCAGGCCGTACTTCTTTGAGGAAGTGACACCAACGGGATTTGTAACTTGCTGTTTAATAGGCTCCCGCTATACGGCAATGCTGCAAAATTACGTCATAGCAGAATTGCTGCAGCGAAATGCACTGAATGACTTCGTTTGGATGCAAGATGGTGCACCTCCACATACAGCAAAGTCTGTTCGCAGGGTCCTGGAACAGCATTTTGGCCTCCGTGATCCCCCGACCTCACTCCTATGGATTTCTGGTTCTGGGGATAGCTCAAATCTATAGTATACATGTGCAATCGCAAATTTTTCTGGATTTGAAAGATTGTATCAAACGTGAGATTGCAAATATCCTTCATACGTTCGGCTGTATTGTCCACAGCCGACCGCACGCAATGTGTAATTGCCTGTGGTACCCATGTGAAAAATGTGTAATCAAAATACAAGTTTTCTTTCCTCCGATCTGAGTTGGAATCAGTGATTTGTGTACTGACTCTGTGTAATATGCAAAATTCCTCCGTGCGCCCCGATCGTGTTTTTTTTGTTTGTTTTGTTTTTGGCCGTTTGCAGAGTTGTTTTTTGTGCGTGCATAACGAGTCCGTTTCTTGCGATACACGTACGGTTCCAACGCTGTTTAGGGATTTCGCATGCGCTGAGCATTTTGCGACGAAAAAAATGGACGTTGACATTAGAAAATTTCGAGTTTCTGTTCCTATAACCGTAACCGTGAGCACCACAGTGTTGCCGTTCACAGAATCCCGAGCTCATACCTCTGAATAACTATATCTGAAATCTCACCTCGATCGGTTGAACGGACCAGCCGCTAGAGCTCCATATATCGGCAAAGTTTTTTTATGACCACCCTGTACATTTTGTATAAACAGAATTTTCGGGATAGCTGACCCCTAAAACGTGTAAATCCGTCAAAAACCGGAAGTCAATTTTTTTTTCAATTATAATACTTTCTTCTATTATATATAGAAGAAAGTAAAACTGGATTGATCTGTAATTTAAATTCGTATATTTGAAGTATCTAGAAATTGCTTTCTGTTTAAAAAATTCATAACAATTCATATTTTTTTTTTCGAAAATTAAATTCATGTCACATATTTATTTTACAAAGTAATTTTCAAGGAAAACATAAAGTGTAACAATAAAGAATATTTTAACAGAAATCAATTTCAATAAGCTTTCCACATATGAATCCACAATTGCTGCTCATTCCGCCTAGCAGTTTTTAAATGTTTTAAAAATTTTCCGTATTTCCATCTAATTTTCAGCGATGGAAAAAAGATACATCTTCAAACTTTAAACGTGTACAATTTCTAATCCACTTTACTGAATTGCTTCATTTTTAGTATCCGACAAATCTAAACATGATGTCAAAAAATTAACTGTAAGTTTAAAAAAAAAATTGTTTGGTATAATTTATGTATGTATACTGCACGCCAAGCAAAATTAATGTGTTAAATTACATAAAAGACATTATTAGTAACCGATTGGTACCTGTTAAATTGTATACGATCATTTGCGGAAGCGATAGTAATGAATGGGGATTTTTTCCTTCATGCGTATACATTAAACACTGAGTTTTCTATGTTATGAGTTTAGCAAGATACATTAAGTAGTAGCAAGGTAGTGTAGTAAGATACAATTTATTTATTTTAAAAAAATGTGTAGGAAAATAAAAATTTATAAAATGCACTCAAGCACATGTTACATATATTTAGTCTGTGTAAAATTATTATCCAAGCTTTAATTAAAGTACATATGAACTAACAAATCTATAAAAATGACACATATGAGGAAATAAAATAGAAGAAAAAGAAATAACATTCTTACCATTAAGAACTTTTATTACTCCATGCCTTTGTTATGTAGGAAATTTGCGATATACAATTCATCATATAATTATTAATTACTGCATACAATGTTGCCATGGTTTCCTTCATATCTATTCAGCGAATCTATAATTATGGTATATCCTATAACTAATTGATTTCCTACCTCCACTCGCTTCATATGCCTCAACTGAATATTAATTAGGAATTGTATCCTCAGTTCATTGTTTTCAAAGCTGATCATTTGATACTATTTCATATCGTAATAATGAGCAAAATTTCACTCACAAACATTCGAGTACATTAGCCGTTGTGATATTGATTGTGATACATGATTTTATCGACTAACTATTTAATTGCTTACTTATTATTTAAAAAGTGAAATAGAAAATTGCATGTTGAGTAAAACTATTAAATTTATTGTATCTTTTTTAAGTACTATAAATGTGAGATATCTTGTTTAAGAGATGTTGAGACTGAAAATAAAAGGAACACGTTATTCAAGGGATTTTTTTTAATGTGAAGATTGGGATTAATGTAAATGTTTTAAAAATAATTTAAATAATTCTAAATTTAAAAACATTTTCTTCCAGTATTGCAAGAGTAATCGGAAAAACCTTATTCCTAGATATTACTTCGAAATACTTTATTTATTATATATATTTTATAAAAGTTAAAAATAGCTTAGATAACAGACCTCGTTGAATTTATAGAAGTAAATTCATTTCCTTAATTTTAAATTAGATTAAAAAATTAAATGTTTACAACTACTATGAGGAAAAATGAATTTCAATTCATTCTGAAATATGCACAAAATATTATTTATAAAGATAATAAATAATTATATTATTTCGGTACGTGAAAATTACGAGAAAAAAAAATAGACTTTAATCGAAAAATCTCTAGAAATGCTTTAAAGATGAGGAAATTTCTGATAATTTTAAATTGTTTGAAAAAATGTATCTTAAAGTAAATAAAATAGATAAAGGAAAAAAAAACGTTTTCTTTCGCAATTAACGCAGCCGTAAATAGATAATGACAAAGTATAGTCAAGATCGTAATCATGCAAAATAACAATAAGAAGAATTCTTTTTCTGAAAACGTAGATATAAAATTACAAGCCTAAATAAATAAATTGCACCGCAAACCCATACACAATAGAACTTTATGTAACAAATTCTTTTGTGTGACCATGTAAAGCAAGTACAAATGCTACATACTTCATTTTCATTAGAAAACATTCTTTAGTGAAACTCAATAAAACATAAAAATTGCATGTCAATTCGAATTTATTTAAGCAAGTTAAAATACGGACAGACGTACAGACAGATAAACCGAATTCATAAACACGTTTATACTACTTTCGGAAATATTAAAAACAACAATCTTTTTAGATTGTTGAAAACAATGAAACAGGACTCAGAGAAAATATTTTATCAAAGTTGTAAAAAATGAATTTTTAATGGTAATATGAGTAAAAAAAAAATATTTATTTTTATTTTTTGGTTTTATATTTGACTCCAATACAAAATCCTACATATACTTGCTCTAAAGAATATTTTTGCATATACAGAATGTCCTCTTTTATTCTTGTCTAATAGCTATATCCTAAATTGTTAGTTTTTGAGAAATAATTGCCAAAACGTTTCAAAAGTTCGTCATCATATGATAAACAAATTACTTCAATAAAAGTACTTTCTTAAAAGTTTAGGAATTTAAAGTTATGTGCAGTACATGGTTTAGGGTTATACATTATATTTAGAATCACTTCCCCAATGCTCTAACAAGTAACATATTTTATTTTTATTGTGTACTATAGAAACATATCAAGTGATGATATTCTGAAAATTTTGAACTTTCAGCATTTTCTGTCACTAAAAACGGAAAAAAAGTGTTTTTAGTGCCAGAAAATGTTGAAAGTTCATACAATTAAAAGTATTATGACTTTGTAAACTTTATTCGAAAGAAAAGGGATTTTTTGTTGTTTTACTCGTTAGACATAGAAAACATTTTTCTAAATATAACGTATAAAGCTCAGTAATAGTTTAGAAATTTTAATTTCATGACATTTGTGAAAAAATAACTTTTGATGAAAATGACTTCAAATATTATGAAGAACAACATTTTAGTCATTTTGAAATTGAAACTATAACTCTGAAGGTAATGGTTTAGAATGATCTGTTAAAAAGAGATGAAAAGAGACACCATGTATGTCTTATTTGTTAAAGTTAGTTTCCGTTCCTCTAAAAAGATTTGAGTTAGTATTTAAAGATATCTTTAAAGATTCACTATAACATAGTATATAACATTCATTTAAATAAAAAGAAAAAGAAAATATTTTTCTCATATCTATGTTCAAAAATCTCCGTATTAATTAATAAATTCAGAAATAAATTACTCTTAGAAATAAATCTGAAATATTTTCTACTATGTAAAACCTTATAAAAAAAGACGTCTTTGAATGAATTGAATTAGATCTTTCCTGTTTATTTTTTAATAAGAAACAAATTGAAAATTTTCATATACTCTTGGAAAAGTACTCTATGCATTTTAATTTACTCCGAATTACCTGTAAAAGTTTGCTAAAGAAGATAATAATTAAATTTTCTCTATCGAGATTATAAAATTATGTGAAAATAATTTTAGATAAAATAACCGTAAAAAATTAGTGTAAAATGCCTTTGAAACTTAGGAGGTTACTTTCCTCTGAACTTTTCTTGTTATTTATTTTATTCGGATATAATTTATTTTAAGTAATGTAATATGGTGAAATTTATTTTCTTTGAAGTAATATATATATATATATATTGAAAACTTGTGTAATTTTATCAATATTTGAAATCTGCGTAAATACAGAATAATAAAATTTCCATTTTCACGAATATAATAATACTGCATAAAAATATGAATAATAATTTAGAAAGATAAACATAATTATACAGCATTATACAGCTATCATGTTAGATTACTCCTTGAGGGATGGTTCATTCAATTGCGATCGCAGACTTTGAATGAAGATCGTTCTGTCCCAAATGAATATTGCCTGTTTTTAAAATAACTAACTTTAACTGTCCTTGATTTGTTCGGCCGTTTGTTATGCAGTACATTGTTTTTGTACTGATGATGCCTTGCGTGTCGCTTGGCGAAACGTCTACTAATTTGTATTTTTAATTGTTTTTAAGTATTTTTTTTTTTTTATAAATTTTATTTTTTAAAGTGTACTCATGTCTGTCTTAATTTACTTTATTTGGTGTTTTTAATAATTATTTCATATTGTAAATCGGAATAATGTTATTTTCGGAATCAAGTTAGATACATTATAAAAAATATATATAAAAATATGGATTTCTATCTGCAGTTGTTTAGAAAATACATTAATGTGACATAAATTTATGATTTGCTTATTTACATTTCATTTATCTTCATATACTTACACTTACAGAAGTTTTCCCTTGTACGTGGGTTCACTTGCTGATATTTTCAAGATTTACTGAATTATAAATTGAAACGATTCAATAATAAATACTGTTTATTATTAGACAATCTAGTGTATTATTAAAGTTTTTAATTTTGTAATATTTCTATAAAAAAGTTTTTATGAAGAACTACAGTATTCAAAATATAGTTCACCAACTATATATTTAAATGTTTTATTTATTTTTAAAGTATTAATCATTATTCCTTATTTAATTTCTAAATGTTAAATATAAAATTTAAAGAATACTTTATATATAAGTAAAAATACTAATTACTAATTAAACTTTCCCTTCTTTTCTATTTTTTTTATAAAATCTCACATGAAGATAACATCAAGGACATACCATTTAATATAGATGTAATAAAACGTTTATAAACACAGAAATTATGAAATGAATTATTCTTATAAAAAAACTCAAATATTCCCTATTTTATAAAACTTTAAAAATAGTATACTGTTTAAAAATGAACTTTTTGTTACGATGTAGAATCATATATTTTTATTTTGATGCTAAACATGTTCTTTAAATTTTGATTAAAACTCACCTTTAATTTATTTTATTGCATCCTAAATTTCTTTTCAGTTTGCGGACTAATTCTACCCATTAAAAAAAACCTATTACATCATTAATCATTGTCTATTAATTTCATACATAAAAAGATGAAAAACAATGATGATTGTCTTCGGTTTTACATTTTATTCCCATTCTTTTTAGCATTCGTAAGAAATAAGTCTTTCTGTCTGCTAAATTTTTGAGTATGACTTACTTGTTTGAAAATAACTTTCCCAATACATGACACATGTTTTGACAGCGCCAAATTCTTTCTTCTGAATTCTCAAAACAGTTTCTCCCAACAAGCTAAACTTTGGGCATTTACGACTACTATTATTGATAACCCGGCTATAAAATTTAAATTTACTTAATTGTTTCGATTGTAATGACACGCCTGCATGACATTTTATATAATTTGCCATTTTGTGTGACAATATGGGTAGTAGAAATTAGTGCTCCCGATGCCATACGTATTTAAGTTATACGTTAACCGATGTACATATATACGTATAATACGCATTTATGAAATACGTATGCCTTAAACTATACGTTTAAACGTATCCGGATATGTATAAGCATATATCGATTAAACGTATAAATCAAGTATACGTTTAATTCAAGAATACGTATATTTCAAGTATCGTATTTACTTTTAATGCCAATGAGTCTCATCAGTGTTACGTCACTGATCGGAGAACAAGTTGGAAATCGGTGGCGTTACTTTAGCAATCTGTATAATATGATTCATACATAGAATCTTGTTATTTTTCCCCTATAAACGATTATTGTAAAGATATGGCGAAAGTAAAATTACTTTTTGAGCAAATAAGGAGAATATACACGTTTCAGATTTATTGTTAATCCTTATTAAGTATATTCTTTCTTTTTTAATTAAAAAAATATATAAATTTAGTTTTGTATGCGTATACTCAAATTGCGCCCGGGGAGTCAAATGTTGTTCTTTCCACGGTGCTAATGTTTTCTACTCTGTGTTAATGCATAACGCAATTTCATTTTTTTAACCATGACACTCGTGGTATTTTTTATACAAAGTGTATGTGCATTATAAGATATTACGTTTTAAGAATTGCTGTTAATCTTGACAAATTTCATTTTTTGTGTTAGTACCTATAAATTTCGATTACTTATAGCCTGACAAATAATCGTCACTTTAGGTTTCAGAACGCAATACCACAAGCTTAAAATGACCTTGCCTTATCTTTTCTTTTTTTCTGTAAAACGTATTTTCAAAATATTTTTAATATAGAAAAAAATATTCTTAAATTAAATAAAAGTATGTTTAGTTATTTATTTGTTACGGCCGATTATCTGCACTAGGAACATAGGCAGGTGGGGGGAGTGTCCTCCGGGTGTGACGGGGGGGCGGTCTTTAAAATAAAAATAAGATTATGAAACTTCCCAGGAGTTGGATGGATCAATGTCAGTATAAAATATGAAGTCAATGTAAGTTTGTGTTTTGCAATACTAATGTTTCGGGCGAAATTTCCACGCCATAAATCAAAATAAGATATGTGCGTGTGTTAGAGATATACGAGAGGTAAATCATTTCATAGTAAATCATTTCATAATAATTAATATTTTAGATTTGAGAGGGAGAAAAACAAAATTTAAACTGAGGAAAAAATATTCCGATCTTTTTTTTTCTGTATATTTTTAAAAAATTCAATTTAAAAATTTCGGCAAAATTCTGTATATGTAATTTTATTTAAATTCACTCTTAATTATCCGATAAAAGGTTATTTATAACACACACACACACACACACACACACACACACACACATATATATATATATATATATATATATATATATTTGATGATAACACAAATTTTTCTCTTCTCATATTTATATGTATTTAACATTAATGGTTTTTATATATTTCATAAAAACTAACAACAACGATCTGAAACATGTTAGAATAAATTCCCATTTTTTTTAAAATTAAAACAACTTGTTTGAAATATTACGAGTTTTTTTACCAAATAATTTTATTAGGAAAAATTCAGTTTTTTATGAATATTTATTATAAAACAAAAATAAATTATATTACTTGAACTCCTCGTTAATTTAAATATTTGAAACAAATTGAAAGAATCTGAGCTACTCTGGCAAAATTTGCATGAGCATTTATTCTAATTTATTCTTAATTATACGCAAGGGATTTTTTAATAAATAACAAATATTTTCTTTTAACATTAGAAAATTATGATTTAATAAATAAAAAAGCAAAATTATAACAATCTCCTGTGATAACACACTTTATTTCTCTTCTCATATTTACTATATATTTTAATTTTCTGTTTTTCACTTGATAAAAACTAACGAAAACTATGTGAAATAATAAGAGTAAAATTATATTTCTACAGAAATGAAATCAACTAGCTTTTGAAAAGTGTGGATTGTCGTCAAGCACTAATTTTATTTAATAAAAATCTTAAATATATTTTTTTACTCATTTTTCTTTACTAGATATATTTTACTACTTAAAAAATGCAAATTACATTCAATGAGCAGAATTTGAAAATTACTTTAAAAATGAGATATAAATTGAAAAGGTCTAACTGCTCTTAAAATGCTCTGTACAATAACATTTCAATGTAATCTGAAATAAATTATTTTTAAACATTAAAAAAAAAAAAAAAAAAAAAAAAAAAAAAAAAAAATTTGGATTATAAAGAGTATGGGAAAGTATTTTTAGATAAATAATAAATAAAAGTGTAAAAGTCATTTGATGTAACATATATTATTTGTTCCTCCTTTTAATATTTATTTATTATTATTTGTTTTTCTTTTAGTCGATATAGACTTAATATAATATCTTTTATATAATGAAAAATAGTACTTGTCTTATGAAAGCTTGTTATCGAAAAGTCATGATATTTTCACCAAACATTTTTCAAGGAAATTAGTCTCAAAAGTTTGATATTTTACAATACTTTTATATTTAAAAAATGTAAACTTCTTAGGGAAGATGTGTTTAAATGGATAGAAGATGACATTTATTTTTTTATAATAGAAAAATTGAAAGAATTTCAATTACTCTGGAAAAATTTATATGCAACAACATTCAATTTACTCTTAATTAAGTGCAAGAGATTTTTATAATGATAAAAAATATCCCTTTTGGAACCCGAACATAACATTAAATTAATTTAAAAAAACAGTAAAAATGTTTTGATGTTTACTTATTTCTTTTTCTTTTCATTTTTACATTTAATTATTATTTTTTTTTTGTATTTGAGAAAACTAATGAAAAATATGTTAATTACTTCCTAATTTTAAAACCTCTTCTTTTCGAAAAACTTGGATTTTCACCAACTAATTTTCTCAGAAATATATTTAATTTCTCTCAATTTTATATTGCTTTTATATATATATATATAAAAATAATTAAAAAAAAAGCAGACTTTGTTGATTGGATAGAAGTTACAATTCGTTGGTTATTTCAAATGAAAAACAAAATAAATTGATTTCAACATACCCACAAAAACCTCTATGCAGTTAAATTTCGATTTATACTCAATTATCTAAAAATGTTATATTTAGAGATAGTTTCGTTTGTTTTGTAAAATTTATTTGAAAATGATTTTGAAACAACTTTTTGCAAACAACTTGTTTTTGTAAAGCCGCATTGTTTTTAACCTTTTTATAAATAATGTTTGGCCAAAGTGAAAATAGAAAATTAGAAATTTTATAATGGAAGCTCCTTTAAATGAATTATTTTTGTTTTAATGTGTATATACCGCATTTACCCGCATAATTTACGCTGTAACATCATTTACGTAGCTCCTACTTTTGAAAGAAAGATCTCCTCCCTAATATATATATATATATATATATATATATATATATATATATATATACACTATGACGCAAAAGTTTAGACAATGAAGAAATTCTTACATACTTTGAAAAATATTTATTCAATTTTCAAATCACTGCTTGAAATTAATGTGCTGTACATATAAACAATATTTATAACAAAGAAAAGTGGAATTGTGCATATTGCAATAAATTAAATGGTAACAAAAATAAACTGCTGTCTCAAAAGTTTAGACACAAATTAAATAAAATCGAAATAAACAATTTTTAAAACCTGGTTGCGTATCCATGCTTATGTATTACGTCATATACACGAGATTGCATGGAAGAAACTAAATCTTGCATAGTTTGTGGATCGATATCGTACCATGCATCCTCAATAGATGTCTTAAGTTCCTGTACAGAAGAGTATTGTCTAGCGTTGCTATAAACTTTGCGACACATGATGCTACAAAGGTTTTCTATAGGGTTAAGATCTGGGCTACATGCTGGCCAGTCGAGAACTCTTATATTATGTGAATTAAACCAAGATTTTGAATGTTTTGCAGTGTGAATTGAAGCATTGTCTTGCTGAAATTCCCACTGAGGACCCCCTAGAAGCTCAGCAAATGGCAGTAGGTTTTCTTCTAATGTCTGTGTATAATGCTGTGAAGTTTGACGACCACTGGTGAAGGTCAGAGATACTTGTCCATTATAGCAAAAGGCTGCCCAAACCATCACCGAGCCCCCTCCTTGTCTGCGACTAAAAAAACGTCGAGGTTCCTTCCGCAAGTCATGCCAATACGATAAACAACCATCTGGACCATCCAGATTCCACTTTTTTTCATCGCTAAATATGACTGACTGCCATTTCTCTCCATATGACATATGCTTTCGAGCCCACATTATTCTTTGTAACTTATGATGTGGCTTCAGAGCTGGTTTCTTCTGCATTTTGCTATAAACGATTGTTCCTTTTTCCAAAATTCGTCTACGAATCGTATCCTTTGATACAGAGAGTCCCGATGAGCTTTGAACTCCACGTACGCTCATTCGTTGAGTACTCGCTAGTCTTTGTATCAGGCGATCCTCTCGTACATTTGTCACACGTGGCCTCCCATACCGACATTTTGCTTTATATTCGGAACCACTCGATAAAACTCGATAAATAGATTTTTTTGACCTATTAATAATAGCAGAAATTTCAGAAACGCTCTTCCCTTCACCTTTCAACTGCCAAATCCTTGAAACCTCATTCACTTGAATTTCTTTAGCTCTCGGCATGTCGACTATGAAGCGCAATCGTTTGCAGAACTTAAGTACTCCAAATTTGTGACATCATCGAGTCTAAATTTGCATATGCCAGCGAATATTCAAAGAAATTTAGAATAGTGTCTAAACTTTTGCGACAAGCACATTTGAATTTTTATGAAAAAAATTAGTATTATAGCAAATAAAACGACTGTCTTTTGTACATAGCATTTTAAATCAGTTTTTGAATATATTTACAGGTTTTTGTAATTCTGACGTCATAATTCTACATTTTAAAGCTGAATGACGTCATTGTCTAAACTTTTGCGTCAGTGTGTATATATATATATATATATATATATATATACTAGTAAAATAAATTTTCGTTCTGTGTATGTGTATGTCTGTTGGCGATGGCTAGAAAATTTATCCCACCTAGAAGATTGAAAATTTAGATTTAGGTAGTCCAAAACCTGCCCTGGTGCACCTGATAATCAAAATTTTAATATTTTGATAATTAGCATATATATAAATTAGAATCTCATTAAACATCGCATCAAAAATGCGTGATTTTTTACCGAAACAAAGAAAGAACTACATTACGGTGTAGATTGATACCTCGATGCGAAGCTAGCGAAGCTAGCGAATCTCGCAACCGACCAATCAGCTTTGGTCTTCGACCTGCACACTGATATTTTTCGGTCCGGCTGGGATATATATATATATATATATATATACATAATATCTATCAGGACTTTACAAATTTGATCAAATCTGGTTACCAGAAACAAATACAGTAAATTCTGTCTAAGGCAGACTCTGTGTAAGCCGGAATTTTATCTAACGCGGAAAAATTTTCAAGTCCCAGCAAACACATAGGAAATAACAGTAATTCATGCTCCATAAGCCGGAATTTGCCCAACGCGGAAACGGAAATGTTTTTAAAGTCCCATCAAAATCAAAATTTTGCATAAGACGGAAAAAAAAATGAAAAAATGAAAGGCATTTGGTTTATGAAACTTTAAAACTGATATACATACATCAAATGCTCAACATTTTAATTAAATTTCGCAATAGATTAATAAAGTTGATTCAACAGAACGGAAAATGTTTAAATATTTAAGGAATATTTTTTTATTACATTATTTCTCATATATAAGCAAAATGTTTTTCCTTTAAAAAAAAAAGAAAGAAAAAACATCATACCAAGTACATTTTTTACATTTATCTCAATTAATTATTCAAAAAAGAAATCGATAAAAAAAAATCCCTATAGATTAACATTTCTCTCTTTTTCATTGTATTAGCGAACGAATATATCCCTTTTTTCGCTTACTTCGGATTTTGAGTTTTGATCGTTGTTTATGGCAATCAGTCATTTGGTCGCCATAACTCTTTGTCTAATGTGAGAGGGGGAAGTGGGAGGAGGAAGCTACAATCATTTACATTCTGTATGAGACGCTGGTTGTGGTTTCAGAGGGGGAAGGGGATGGAAGATGAATTCGAAGTGACGTATGTTTTATTTCAATAAATCACATGGTCCGAAATCGAGGTCTTGCACGTGTTATTTGTTCTTCCTCATTTTATATTGTCTACTGATAATAAAAGTGATAATATAAAATGGCTTTAAAATCTAAACTCAATATGCTATCTCTGCGGGATAAAATAGAAGATATTAAATTAAAAGAAAAAAAAATATTCTGTAAAAGATCTTTGCATTAAATTTAAATGCGGTAAAACACTAATTTATGAGGCTATAAAAGGAAGAACAGAGTTGGAAAAGGAAATGGAAAGCAAATCATCCAATAGAAAGCGGGAAGGTGCTGTGAAAAATGGAGACATAGATGCATTAACACTTGAATCGTTTTCTAACGCTAGAGCTAAAAATTTGCCCATACCTGGAACACTGTTGCGTGAAAAGGCGAAAGAGGGTAAAGAGGGCGAAAGAGGGGCCGAAAAATTAGGTAAAACTGATTTCAAAGCTTCTACTGGATGGTTAAAGAGTTTCCTTAATCGACACAATATCGCCATGAAGCAAGTTTGCGGAGAGTCGTAAGACGTCCCAGACCAAGAATTCAGGAATGGAAAATAAATTTTCCTCTACTGATTGAAGGATATCAAGCTAAGGACTTATACAATTGCGATGAAATGGGACTATTTTATCGTGGGTTGCCCACCAAGTCCCTTGCAAAAAGAGGAAGTGAATGCCACGGTAGTAAAAACTCCAAAGAGCGTGTCACTGTTTTGCTTTGCGCGAATATGAAGGGCGGTTTAAAAAAGCCCTTAGTGATAGGAAAATCGCAAAAGCCGCGATGTTTTAAGAATGTGAACATTGATAAACTGCCTGTGATTTGGAGATCTAAAAAAAATCGTGGACGTAGACTGCCATAATGGAGGGATGGCTGACTGAATTCAATAACCGTATGATCAAAGAAAATCGAAAAATTTTGTTATTTCTCGACAATGCACCTTATCAGGTCAATTTCGAACTGTCGAATATAAAATTACAATTTCTTCTCGCAAATACTACTGCAGTAAAACAACCTATGGATCAAGGAGTTATAAAAATGATGAAAACCCATTACAAAAAATATCTCTTGCGGTCCATTATTGCGTCTTTAGATAATTGCTCTTCTGCCACCGAAATGGCAAAATATAAGTGTTTTAGAGGTTGTTAAATGGATTGCCAAATCCTGCTCAGAAATGTCGCCTGAAAAAAATTGTTCATTGTTTTAGAAAAGCTGGTTTTGTTTCAGAAAATGGCCATGAATCAGTTGACCAGTAGGAGGAAAATGAGTTACAAAATCTAATAAATGACTTAAAATGTGTTCACAGCAATGAAAAAAATTAATGAAGAAGAATACGTATCAGCTGACAATATAGTGTGTACTACTGAAGCTAACACTTCTGTGAACATTTTGATTCAGCGATATCAAGATTTGGAAAGTGCTAGTGAAAATGAAGATGAGCACGATTATGAAAAACATGAAGACAATGGAGGAATTCAAACGTATCAAGACGCCTTGAGAAGCATTAGGTATCTCAAAAAAAATTCTTGCTCAAAAAAATGAATAATTGATATCCATAATAACGGACTTGCAATGTGCTACTGAAAAATGCTTGGTAAAAAGAGACAAAACAAGCATTGATAAACGATTATTTTTCAACTGTTTAAAAACTACTATGCCACTATGTGAAATATGAAGTAGTTGTTCAGGTAAATGATTTTCATTAACTTTTAAAATGGAAGAAATTTATCATTGGTACTACTATTAATTTTATTAATGTTTTTGAGATTAATAACATATTTAATAAAACGCATAATTTCATTTGAAAAACTGTACTAAAGATTACGAACGTAAAAATATGACTTTTTATATGAATTTTATTTATTTATTTTGGCTGTTTTGCATAAGACGGAATATTGTCTACGGCGGAAAATTTTCTCGGTTCCGATAGATTCCGCCTTAGACAGAGTTTACTGTACTAGTCGCCAGTGAAAAACATTTACCCCCTCTCCGTCCTCTTTCCCGTCATTGATTTAAAAAAACAAAACAAACACAAGAGTTTTTTATGAATTAATTGAGAAATAATAATAACAAGCATAGTTTAGAATTATTAGTTACATAGTTTAGAATAGTACATAATTTATAAATATAATAGAAACTATGTTTTCTAATTAAACTTATAAAAATTATAATCACTTATAATCACCTACATTATGTTGACAACTTATGAAAACACAAAAATCAGATTTTAAACTTACGAAAAAACTTGAGCATTTTTTAGTATTGCATCCCATTTTAGATGCCACAGAGGCTGGATTGACACTATTTCTTACTTTTTTATTCAAATAACCATCCCCCCCACACATTCTATTGACGTGACACATACTCGCTGGCTAAAGCTGAAAAGAATGGTGTTTTCTGTGCATGAGTTGAAAAATGCCTTTGAAATTACGTTCTTTCATTAAAGGTGCGAGAGAAGAGGAAGATCACTGCTTGCTGCGCACAAGTAGGAGTGGAGGAGAGAAAAAATGCCATTTGTGCTCATTTCTTTTGACACTTTTTTAACAAAAATTCCCCCGAACGATTAAATAACTTAGTCACCAGATTAAAAAAACTTGTTTCCAATGGCGACCTGGCGACCGCATTTGTGAAGTCCTATACACACACACACACACACACACACACACACATATATATATATATATATATATATATATATATATATATATATATATATATTGGTGTGTTTCGCATGCCTACTTTTGAAAGAAAATTTCTAAAAAAAAATAAAAAGTTTTAAAGAAAGTAACGTTTAATTTTCAGATGAAGCATACATGGAATAGACTTATAAATTAAACATATTTTCATATTTCTCTAACCGTATATATGGACAGTAATTTGAAAAGCAATTCTGATTATAAAGACCAAGCTATTTTGATCCAAAAACCCTTCTAAAGTCATTTTTTTTACAATTCTGAATACAAAATTGAGAATATTTAGTTCTTAGTTGCCTCCGAATTTTTATTTTTATGTGCTCCAGGAGTATATTTGTCCTGTTGAGTAAATAATCTGTATGAATAATCGTTAAATATTAGCACTTCCTTTCGGGAAATGATCAGTCTAAGGTTAGCCATTTTTTTGCAGATTCCCACTCACACTTTTCAGTAGGAGGCGAATCCAGTCGCATCATACGAGTGTTGAGCAAAAGTGAGCTCACCCCTTTTTTTTATTCTTTAAATTTGCCACTGAATTTCGCAAACTTCTCCCAGTAGTCTTTTAATGTATTAATCATTTTTTTCAAACCAAAACATCGATTTTAAGGATTCTATCAATTTTCAATTAAACATTTTTAGCTGCACAACTGCATTTATGCATGCAGGAACAAAAAATAAATAAATAATCATTATTATGTTAATATTAATGCTCTTAATTTATGATGTTTGTTATTAAATAAATTTGTTAACATGAAAATGTTTAACCGATAATTTTTAACATCCGATAAACCTATATTCGATGTAAGGAAAACTGATTAATGCACTATAATACGTTTTCAAAAATCAATATCACCAAAAGACTTTTTAAAAATGCTTTTTAAATTAGTGTTTTGAGAGTTAAATGAGGGGACGCTTATGTGAGGTTTCTAAAGATAAAGAATGTTTTTCGGGATCGTGAGTAACCCGGAAGAATTTATTGTATAATTTCGTTCGTTGTTACATCATATTTTGATATTTAAGAAATATTTGTCTTACCGTATTACATTGTCTCACATATTACAGATACAGGAAGAGCTGATAGAGCGGGCGGCGGCAACAACGATGCTACATCATCGAGTTCCGATATGATATCATGATGTAGAACAAGATTACTAGGAGTAGATTAAGGAATGACTGGTCTGTCTCGTCATATCTTGGTACGATATGACAAGCAGAGGGTGCCAACTTGTCATTTGGGTGGTACTATCACGTCATCGAGTTACGAGATGAAATTAATGCCAAATTAAAAGTTAAATATAGTATTTTAAAAAAATTTGGTCTGCCTGGGTAAATTATCCTGGTAGGACCCTCCGGCAAACTACAATCTGTGACAGAAAAACACGTCATGAAGTACAATTGAAACCCAATAAACATAATATTTTACCTTACACTGCCCTATATATTATTACGCCATCGACATTCAAGATGAACTAATGGTAAAGAAAAAGTATATTAACAGTACGTGATGGAATAAATTATGTGATTCTGCATATCTTTGTAAATTTCGAAAATAACGTGATCTTGGCGGTACTATCACGTCATCGAGTTACTACATAAAATTTAAGCATATTAAAGATACCGATTAGTACAATACAAATATTTCAGCCTGCCTCGTCGTATCTTGGTACGAGATGAACAGAGCGAGGCGGATATTCGTCATTTTGACGGTACTATCACGTCATCGAGTTCTAAGCTGAAAGTTTATCACATTCAAGATACCGATTAATACAATACAAATATCTCAGTCTGGTTTGTCATATCTCGGTACGAAATGAGCATAGTGGGGCGCCAATTTTTCATTTTCGCGGTACTATCACGTCATCGAGTTACGACATGAAATTTTAACGCATTCAAGATACCGATTAGTACAATACAAATATTTTAGCCTGTCTCGTCATATCCTGGTACGAGATCGGCAGAGCGGGGCGCCAATTCTTCATTTTGGCGGTACTATCACATCATCGAGTTCTAAGCTGAAATTTTAACGCATTCAAGATACCAATTAGTACAATACAAATATCTCAGCCTGCCTCGTCATATCTTGGTACGAGATGAGCAGAGAGGGGCGCCGCTTCTTCATTTTGAGTGTACTATCACGTCAACGAGCTACGGCCTGAAAGTTTAACACAACAAAATGAAGTATTGGCGCCCCGTTCTGCTCATCCCGTACCAAGATAAAAGGCAGACTAAAAATTTTTTATTGTACTAATCGGTTACTTTTTTGTGTTAAAATTTCATGTCGTAACTCAATGTCGTGATAGTACCGTAAAAATGAAGAATTGGCGCCACGCTCTGCTCATCTCGTACCATGGTGTAACGCGGCAGACTGAGATATTTGTATTGTACTTATCGGAAACTTGAATGTGTTAAACTTTCATTTCGGAACTCGATGACGTGATAATACCACCAAAATGATGCATTGGCGCCCCGCTGTGTTGATCTCGTTCTAAGATATGACGAGGCAGACGGAAATACTTGTATTGCACTAATCGGTATCTTCAATACGCTAAAATTTCATGCCGTAACTCAATGACGTGATAGTACCGCCAATTTGACGAATTGGCGTCCTTTCTTTTCGCATTTTACCAAAATAAGACGAGTCAGATCATTTCTACCATCACGTACTCTTAATAAACTTTCCTTTACCATTAGTTCATCTTGAAAGTCGATGATGTGATAATATATAGTACAGTGTAATGTAAAATATTATGTTTATTGGGTCTCAATTGGACAACATGACGTGCTTTTCTGTCACAAATTTAAGTCTGCCAGAGCATCCTACCAGAATATGCCCTGACAGACCAATATATTTTTTAACCTTTAATTTCGCACCAATTTTATCTCGAGACTAGATGACGTGATAGTACCGTCAAAATGGCGAGTTGGCGCCCTATGCTGATCATATCGTACCAAGATATGACGAGGCAGACCAGTCATTCCTTAATCTACTCCTAACAATATTGTTCTATATCATGATTTCATCCCGTAACTCGATGACGTAGCATTTTTGTTGCCGCCGTCCGGTCTAGGAATATGTGAATATGAAAACACTTTATATTAATTCCATTTGCATTTTCACCGCACATAATGTAAGTCATATCCGCTGAATGTCCCAGTTGCAAAACAGTTTCATCTAACAATTATCGGAAAATTGTCGGGTACTTTCCAAAGAAAATGGTTGCGTTTGAGCAATTACTGCTGCGAAAAAGCTGGGAAAACTTATAAGTTACATTATTTACATAAGTTATTTAATTTATGAACAGATGCATATAAAATTTTAAAAGAGTTGTCGACACATAAGAAAGCGGAAGTGAATATATATTATCTAATTAAATTGCTCGCATCATTTTTTCTGTTCAATGCGACATTTAGTGGTCCTGTTTCGAAAATTATTGGTAACAAGGGAAAATATGCCAATTTGAAAGTTGTTCAGCATTGTCGATTTAGTCGGAAATATTACTTCATGTACAGTGATAGCTTAAACGGAATACGAAAATTGAGAATGTCGATACGATTTGCATCTTCACGGCGCATAAATTTGCGCATCGTCTGAAGATTCCGCTGCGAAACAGTTTTATGAAACAAATATCAGATGATTGCCGAGTACTTTGCTAACAAAATATGCGCGTTTCAGATATTAATTTTGAATTTATGTTTTTTTTTTTAAATATGTCCAAACATTTTCTGTAAACCTGTATTTTTAAAGAGCACCGTACAAAAATATCATTTATTACTTAATGGTAATAAAAACAATTTAAACAAACATAATTAAACACGTGATTAAAAAAAATCCATTAATTAAAATATTAACATGCATTAAAACCGATCGTGAATGGAATCTGATGATAAAAAATAAAAATGGAAAAAGTCTTTATAAAAGGAATACCCCAGATACATTATGTAATTTATCGGAAATTTTGACATCCTATACCTTTCTTCATTATTTCCTTAATCGACATTTTAAATAAAGAGCTTACTTTTTAAATCTGAAGTATTTATTTTCTTATCTTTAAAATATACCTTTGGCTTGTTGTTAGAGATTTTTTTTGCTAAAGTGTTAAATTATGTGCTATATATATATTTTTTTTACTAGGACTTCCTTCAAAGGGATTAGTCTGAGTGATATTTCTCAGAACATAGGGTTAACAATTACGATATAAAGAAGATACAATGTGTGAAAAAGAGCAAATTAAATGATAGAATTACAAAATATCATATATAAATTCATATATACTGTTATGTTTTCATATATATATATATATATAATTTGGCAAATAATCTCATTTTCTTAAGTTGGAATAGCTCAAAACTTTAAAAAACAAACAAACAAACAAACAACAACAACAACAAAAAAAAAGCCGGATTTTTTTTTTAAACGCCAAGCTTTTTAAAGTCACGTAATCAGATTTGCAGCCGAGAGCGTATTTTAGCAAGCGTAGTTTAACGCAAATTTAATTTCATTGTTGAAACATTTTCTTTGTGACAAATATTTACATTTGAATTAAAAAAATTTCCTCCTTGTTTATTTGCATAACTATATATAGAAACTCATACACTTCAAACCACATTGATAACAAGCTTTACTACAAACCTGATTACGAAACTGTAGCCTAAATTCCTACTAAAGTAATATAAAAAATCTTTCGATCACTTCTGTAAAAATCAAATTGAAAAAAATACATATATTTCAAAGATAATACTTCTTGATTATTTTCTAGGAGACTCTACCCCCTGCGCTTTTACTGCTTCGAACCGCATACTTCTTCTGCCTGTCTGTCTGTCTCTCTCTACAATCTGTTTGTTTCCCTATCCGTTCTTCTACCCATCTCCATACCCGATTGACTGTCTCTCTACACGTCTCGCTACATGTCGTATATCTCCCTACTGGTCTCTCTACCCATTTATCTGTTTCTCTAACCATCGCTGTCTAACTACTTTTATGTCTAGCCGTGTGTCTATACTGTATTTCTCTCCGTACCCATCTGTCGACTGCCTCTCTACTCGTCTGTATACCCGTCTCACTATCCATGTGTTTTTCCCCCACATCTTTAAGCGTCTCGCTACCCATCTGTCTATCCGTCTCTCTAACTGTCTCGCTTCCCGTTTCACTACCCGTCTCTCGACACGTCTGTCTGTCTATATACCCCCTCTCTCTACCCGTCTGTCAACTCGTCGCTGTACTCATCTCTGTACTCGTCTCTCTATTCACCACGCTACCCGTCTCGCAACCTTTCCCTCTACATGCCTGTCTACCGGCCTGGCTACTCGTGTCTGTACCCATCTCCCTACCTATCTCGCTACCCCTCTGTCAACCCTCTTTTGTCTCAGTACCCGTCTGTCTATTCGTTTCGCTACCCGTTAGCTTATCTATGTCGCTATCCGTCCCTACCCGTCTCTCTACCCATCTCACTACCCATCTGTCTACCCGTTCTTTTACACGTCTCTGTACATCTCGTCACCTTCTTAATATTTAAACAATTTAATATACAGAAGCTGTTCATCTGTTATTAAATGCAAACAGAAGTAATTTATCTAATAAGTGTAATCAGATGCAATTTTTTTAAATACATACATATACCAGCATAATAATTCATCAGGTTTATTTTCATTGTAGTTTATGTCATTTGGCAGTAAATCTGAACTTCTTAAAACCGAACTGCGTTAAGCTTTTAAAAAAAAACCCAAGGTCCGTATAACTGGGAAGGAAAAGTACCCTAAGGGCTACTATATACATGTTATTAAGTTAAGTGAAAGTTTCGTAATCGAGTTCGCAGCAATTGCTTATGTCAGAAAGTGTGGCTTAACGCCATTTTAAATTCATTTCTGTAACTTCCTTTTACTTTTTTTTTTGAGGGCGGGTGGAGGGGGGGGAGGGTTCCAAATATTTACAGTTAAATTCAAAGTATTACCCCCATGTTAATATTAGTGTTGTTTGTATTATTATGACCGAGCTTCATTCGAAACAAATGTAAAAGACTTTTTCCACAGTTTTTTTTTTTTCTAGGAGAAACTTCCGTAAACGGGCCCAAAGCTAATCGAAGAATTTAATATCATTATTGTTTGTAACTCTTATAGAGTTAAAACAATATTGTTGCTAGCATTACTCTTGTTTGAGACCAACTTTGTTTGTGTATCTGAATGGGGAAAAGTTCTGTATCATGTGCTGGTTGGCACGATTGGCGAAAAAATTAAAAATAGTGCTAAAAGGCAGTTTTAGCATCTTACCAAAATTTCCTAGAGAGAGGAAAAATATGTTTTTCAAGTATTTACAAATATACATTTATTAAACCATGTTTTTGCGTCATCTTAAAAATATAAGTACGATGCTAAAATAAAATTTTATTGCCATTTTCGATATTTTAATGAAAATACATAACAAACATATATAACAAAACTAAGAGACATTTTTGTGATAAATAATTGTTGTTGTCAGGGGGGGGGGGCAAATTGTAAACAATTAATAAGCGAACTAACAGATTACCGAAAATAACTTGTGGGAATTTCAGGGAAGAAATATCTGATATAAATAACTTCTTTTAAAATCTTATAATGGAGAAGTGGTCCGTATAAAAATGCAAAACATAATACGCCTGATATAAGTATTTTTTAATTTTTTGATATTTCCAAAAGAACAGATAAAAGGGTAAAACTCCCGGCGAAGATGTCATATACTCACCACGTTGGCGCGATTTTCCCCCTGCCAATTTGTCAAAAACTGTTTGTTGTGTTTATTTACTTTTATTTTTTATTTTAATTCTATAGATTATTTGTATATGTATGTCAATATTTATTGATATCAAACTATTATTTATTTATTTTTATTTCCTTTTTTAAAATAGTAGAAGTTACGTTTATTACGTTATTTTATTTTTATATTGAAATAAAAAATCATGTGCTATTACTGCCTGATATTTGTGACTAAAACTCAAAAACAAAGTTTTCGCCAAATTGGTGGGGGAAAAAATCGCGCCAACGTGGTGCGTATATGACATCTGTCATTTCACTTATGTATTGGTACTTTTATGTTAATTTGGCGCAGTTGATAACTCGCCAAATATTGTTCTCATAACATCTTTATATTTCATTAATTTCATTTAACGGTACTTACGTATTATCCGTGCCAGTTTTGAGCCAACTGCGCCAATGGAGCCAATATTACTAATTATATTAACCCTTATATATTTTTTTCTTGCTACATGGTACATGCCTGTGAATAATCTATAATGTTATCCTTTCTTATTTACTATGCTATTTACCATTTATTAATTTTACTATAATAATGTTATTTACTATTTTTAACATGTTAAAAATTTAATAAACATATATTACATTTTATTTATTTTATATTAATTACCATTTTTAACTATGTTATTTGATAATGTTAAATTACTGTGTTTGAAAACATGATTGGCAACGATAAACAAGATTGGTACTTGGCAGCCATTTTTGGCGATCAATCTCCTGTCACGGATAATACGTAAGTACCCATTTAACTATAAACCTTTCACTCATTTCATTTGAAATACATACATTAAAAATACATGTCTTCCACTCATTTAATTTAAAATACATGCCTTTCACTAATTCCATTTAAAATATTAAGAAGAAAATAAAAAGAAATAATGCCGCAAATCAAAATCTTTTATTTAAACATCATAGAATTGTTTCCCATTTACACACGCGAAATAAAAAGCTGCCAATGTTGAGATTTGCGCCAAATCTCTAATACAAAGTTATTGCGGATTTTTTTCTTTCAAACAGAAAAAATTTCAGATTAATTTTCCCTTTTTAATAAATGGAAATATGTTTTATTGTACTGATATTGTATTGTATTGTGCGTGCATATTTTTTTCTCCATGTTACTCCATGAACTTTTAAAATCTTATTATTTACGAAAATTTCCGCCGGTGAAAATGACGTATGTACTAAATTTTAGTGACGTATGTACTTTAATTGTGCTTTTTTATCTATTTTTTAAATATAATTTCCAAACGGTTTGACATTTATTTTTGGTAGTAAATAGACGTCGTTGTCACCTTTATAGGTACCTGCTGTAAAAATTTGAACGAAATCCGTTAAATATTTTTTGAGTTATGCTTAACGCAAGGTTTTAATATCCATCGTAGCTATATATGCGGCAAAGTAATACTGCGCTGTGTATGAGTCTTCGTTGCACTCAGACAATAAAGACCAGTACTTTCTTATTTTGCATTTTAAAAAATATATATATTAAGTTTTTGTACATTTTGTTTTTCCAAACGTATGTTTAACACATTCTTATATAGTTAAAAAATTTTAAGACATCGGTTCGTCTGTCTGTGTCTCCATCTGCACTGTAATTATCGTTGATATTCTAGAAATTCCACCGGATTCATATATGATATTGAGGTATTCTATGACATGTTTCTTATTAAAAATTTAGTTTTTTGCATTTATATTTGCATATTGAGGGATAGAGAAGATTTATAAGCTTATACAGGGATACTCAGATGCATTTCATTACATTACAGACTGTGTTTAATAGTTGTTTCAAGTGCATTTTAATGATAATACACTAATTCAGTTGTTACATAATTGTTATTAGTGTTTGATCTGAAACATAAAATATTTTTTCGAAGAAAATGGTATGCGTAGCATTTAAATTGATTTAGAAAAATACGCAAGAATATACGAATTCATAATTATTATCTACAAGGAGTGGAAATTTGAAGTGCGGTTTCACGGAGCTAAACTCTTCTTATCACAAAATGATGTTATTCTACAGGTAGCACAAAAACTCAGATGAATTAACATCTAGCGATAACTTTTGTAAGCCGTTTTATGTGTTTTTAGAGTCACATACAATTTTTATATTATTTTTTATGTAAAAATTTTATTTATTGTATACAGGGACGCTAAAAACAATTTGATTACATTTTCGTCTAGGTACGGAAATTTCAGAAAATTTTCTTTGCACCATATGAACATATTTTTAAAATAAATGTTAGTAAATTGTGGCGTGTGTGATTGTAGTATAATAAAAAAATATTATACAGAGCTGAATAAAAAAATTAAGTATTTGGAGGTCAACGGATAGCGATTGCCGCAGTTTCGTTAATAGTTACGTATGCGTTTTTAATTTGAAGGAATTTCTAATATACTCTATGGTGTATAAAAGAATATACATAATATAAATATTTGTGCAAAGAATGTCGAATAATGTACATGCGGAAATTGTTAAAATTTCGCTTTAACTCTTTTTTGTGTTTCCTGAATTGTTTAATTAGATGTTTTCTTTCACACTATGAATAGGTTCGTACAGTCTTTCTTATAGTGTTAGAAAGTGTTTCACAATCTATGCAGATAGACTCACATTTCTTTCTTGATTTTTATCCATTACAAGGACATACCACCTGGGCTTCTCGGGTTACAGACCATAGTTAAAAATAATTTTTTTATTGAAAACTCTTATGTTTAATATATATTTTAGATTCCCCACAAACAAAATCAAAAAGCATTTTTATATGAAAAATATCAATAATGCAGCCAAATAAAGTTTTGAAATTTATTAAGAGCTATACTTCCGTATTAGCCACACGCCTGGCGTTAGTAACTAAAAAAATCGCCAAAGATTTTGTTATTTACAGCAGTTTTTTGGATTCAACTATTTTCAGTGCTTTAAGCGCATAGTTGGATTACATGTCTCTTAAATTCGTGTTATATTTATATTATTTTATTTATTTATGTATGATGCTTTAATTTTGTTATGGAATATTACCCAGAAACAAAATCTGACTTATTTATATTTATGTATGTGGAAACGAATTAATCTTCCATAATCAGGCTACACGCGATAATAATAAATTTTTAAATAAATCAGGCTTAACTACTATATTAAAAATGCTAAAATATCAGTAAATTGAGATTCAGTTTGCAAACAAATTGCAATTTAAAGAACATATCTTTCCCTATTCGACTGCATAAAAAATGGAATTGCGCGATATTTAGATGTTAAATATGCAGTAAACGCGAAATTTATTTGTCAGGCTTAGCCACTGTTAATATGGTCTCAGGATTACTAACGGACATGTTTTTGCTTTATAACACATATTTTCTAAAATCTCATAAGCTGATTTTCGGCTCCTCATTTTCTGCTAATATCTGATTTTTAAGTGTATCATATTATGCTAAATTTGAATTTTTAATAATCACTGATATATTTTAGAACAAACTTTATTAAAAAATAAATAAGATATGACAGTTTTTATTAGACAAAACACAAATTTTAAGGAGTCAGTAGTGTCATTTTTTGCATTTTTGCAAATTTACTTTAAAAAGAATATTTTTGGAATGCTGTACTCACTATTTTCAAAGACTTATCAAACCTACAAATAAATGGCTATATATTGGTTAATCTGTAAATATCAATATTTAAATTAACTATGGGGACAAGTAATGATGGTCCTTAATGGCTTAATAAATCTACGCTTACCTTTTACCCATTCTTTTAAATGCCGACAATCTTATTTATGCGCAAAGAGTAAGGAACGGCGACTTTTTAAGAAAAACATGTGCTTCCCTACTTGATACAATACTTACAATGACTGTATACGGCCATTTGGTTAAAATCTGATGATATTCATGCACCGAGACAGTAGTGGCCAAAACAGTGAGGTATACCACTAACAGCAAAAAGAAATATTACACTTTTCACTCCAATAAAAATTATATTGTTATGCACCATGAGATTCATATTTATAATAAATCCATTGGTTTTTCAAAAAAAAAAAAATCATTTTTTATTGATGGTTTTAATGATCAAGTTATGGTCTGAGAGCAGGGGACAGTAGTGATATTCGAGATACTTAAATTCCATTTTAAAGAAAAAAAAACAGATTTTAACAGTAGAAATAACATAATATTGTAGAACAATCACAGAGAAACGTTTTAACATTAAACGAGAATTATATATTGCAAAGAAATGATGAGAGGTATACTGGGGGCTCAGTATTTACACATATGAGATTTCCGCTCATATCAGATCTGTTTGAAAGGGAAATATTTAATACTAGCTCTTACCCGGGACTTCGTTCACGTAACATTGAAAGAAGAATAAAAACATTAATTAAGCAAAATATTTCACTCCCGATAATTAAAAACGTATATAATTAATTAACTCTTTATCACATTTCATGGGAGACAATACGGTATGTTTTTGTTATAGGGGCCTTGATATAACTCAGTTTTAAAAAAGTTAAGTTTTGTGCTAAATAATTTCAAAAATGAAACTGCAGCCAATGGAAAAAGGAGAACTAAATAAAACAATGGAAATCGACGAACTGGGTAAAATCAAATGTCAATTTTACCTGATAAACCATATTACTTTTAACGACGTTATGAAACGTTTTAACAGCCATCCTTGAAAAATAATAACTTGGAAGTATAGTATATGATTTTTCCTTCAATTCAATTCGTGTGAATAGGGAGCAGTAATTTGTAAACCTAAATGCAAGTAGCTTAAATTGACCTCCTTGATTTAATCGAAAACTTAAACAAATCTTGATTTCTAAATGACAATATGTTGTCCGGTTGACAGACGATTTTTGTTCTGCAGAATATCTTGATACATAATGTTTGAATATGTGGAAATATGTTTTTATTTTTCGAAACATTAATGTTATCATGATTTTGTTTTCACCATCTATTTAAATTGAAAATAAATTCTTTTTTCAGTTTTAATGAGAAAATGGCGTGAAAAATATATTTATCCGTTTTATTTCTCCATTTTATGTACAAAAATGAAGTAATTTAATTGTCGTTTTTAGAGAAAAGTCGTTAACATTTACAGAATAATAATAATAATAATAATAATATATCCGAACCTAATTCAAAATTGTATATTCTGAGAATTTATATGACATCCTCGGATCAATGATAATCGGTGTTAACTAAATCGCGTTGCGTTCTATAATATACTAAGAGTAGTAATTGCGAAATACAAACAGGCGATCAGATTTTAATATAATAGATTCGTGTTCATTTGTTTTTCCTAATCATGATGTGAATTTTGTCAGAAAGCTCTGTTCTGTAATGTAACTGATATTTTCATGCTTAATAATCAGTTAGTTAAACAAATATTTAAATTTATTGTTTTAAATATGCCGTGAAACTCATCTACTTTCTATACTCACTGATCCTTGTATTATTAATATATAAAATTGATTTACGCTCCTTCAAAAACATATTTGAAAATTCCCGTTTCGTTTCAAATATGACGTCAATTTGTTCCTATGGTAATACCTTCTTAATGATATAATCATTGTTTAATTATTGTTCAGTATTGTTTTAATGATAAAATTTTCTTTTACTGGTAATCATAATTTGGATTTTGGACAAACTGACATTCAAGCTTATTAATTGGTAGAGATAAAAATATTTCAGTTTTTTATTTTAAATATGACGTCATTATCCATCTACTTTCATTATATACTGATTTCCATGTGCTTTTTATTATTACGAATATTTAAAAATGCATGTTTGATTTCCAATATGAAGTCATATTTGTGCCAGCCAAGGAGAATCCTTTTCATAGTTCCACAGCTCAGAAATCTTTTTTTAATAATAAAATTATTGTTCATGTTTTCTTCTTCTAATTCATTCTTCTCGTCTAATTATAACGCAATTTTTGCTAGAAAACATCTTCTAAACGTAACCGACATTCTTACTTCATTTATAGTAAGAAACACTCCATATTTGTATTTCAAATATTACGGCAATTCATCTTCTTTCAATTCTTTTTAGTTTTGATTTTTCACGTGGAAATCGTTAAATTGAAAATTAATTATTGGAGAAAATATTATTCCAGGCTTTGTATTTATTGGCAACGATAATGCTTAGCAACGTAAAATGGTTAATTAAATTTAACATGGAAAATATTCATTGATTCTGTATGAAAGTACAGAAATTTTAAATTATTAAGAAAAATATTTAAAAATAAGAAAAAGCAACTACCGTATGTTCATTTCTGGCTTATAATCTATCTATATGCAAAGATACAGGGCCATTAAATCATCCGTGTTCACGTTTACTTCAGCCAAACATTCCCACACACAATCGCATTTATTAAAATATTCACACTTTGCTTTCTTGTACATTAAAAAGATTTATGTTAATCCTGTACATGTTTATCTATCTGATCAAATAGAGCTGTTATGCATCCACTCGAATGGTTTCTTTGCGACGTTGCTTATACTGAATTTTTCGGTCTTAGACACATAAAGTTTGACACAGTGATATAGGCCTTCGAAAAAAAAAGATTATCACACAAACGAAGATTTTACTTGCAGAAGATGTTAGGTGAAAAGTTAAATGCCGATGCAGATAGCCTATGTATATTGCAAAAAACTCAAATTAAGGTAGGAATTAATATAATGTTGAAGAAATAGTGCTGCCATTAATTTTTAAAATGTCACAATTTTGTTTTCATTCTTATACGATACCTTGTCTATTTAGGAAATATTTCTCTGGCTCTGACTAGTAAATTTTAACTTCCAACAGATAAAGAGTAAAGCCGTATTTCAATATTTTTGGGACACCCTGTGTATAATTGTAATGTAATTATTTTCGTAACTTTTTTTTGAAACTCTTTAATTTGGGGTTTGTTTAACACTGACAAAAATATAAATTAAGTATATTCCTTTAGAGAATAATGTTTCTCGAAAATGGTGTGTATAGCATTTATAGATGTACAAAAGGGTGGAGTGAAAATGACCATGGAATTTTTTTAGATTTTAAACTACAGATTTTACTACTACTTTTTAAACTACACAATTTTAATTACAGATTTTAAACTTACATTTTCAGCCCTCATTGAGTCCTTTGTTTTCCTGTCTTCCCTTTGTCTCAATTTACTTGTCTCGGCTTTATTGAGCGTGCCAATAGCAATCTTTCTTGTTGACCTTTGGTCCAGAAGAAATTACTTTTCTTTTGGAGGCAATTGTTTTGATATTTAAAAAGTATACTTAGAAATTGGCTTGCATTTGCACGCCGAAACGTTTAGAAGATTACTTACAGCTTCAGTTTTGAAAAACTGAACTTCTTTCATGTAATTATCGTTTCTTTTGGATTTCGGGAATCGAATAAGGCTCTGGTATTCAGAAAAATAGTTGTCTTTCATTTGATCAGTACGCCTCTGGGAAACTACAGGGATAGATGCTTTCTTCCAAATTTCTTCGATCTTTTCTCTTAGGATTTGAATTACCTCTGACTTTGGAGGATCTTTACCATTTCTGCTGTGTTTTAATTCTTGTCTTATATTATAAGTAATCTCCTATTGTTTTAAAAACAACTTTATTTAGTTTTGAAAGAGCACGAACTATGGGAAATTCCACTGTACTTCCAGTAATGGTAAACTTCGGTTTGTCTCAACTCGCATTCATTTTTATCCTAAAAATGAGAAAAAAATGGTAAAACTCAATAAAACGTTTCAAAAACTTTAAAAAAATGACTTGAGGTTTAGAAATGATAAAGGAAGTTACACTAAATATTTTAAATATAAAAATGCAAACAAGATTACCATCAAACAGTGTAAATGTACAATATATGGTAAGAACCTACTGTGTGTAACAATGAAATTATAAAGGTTCTGGTAGAGCCCTGAAGGAATCTTTGAAAATTCATGAAATTTTGCAAGTATATTATAGGTATTAAAAGGCAACTTTTGGCTGCAATCAGAAATCAAAATTCTGACTTTCGTAATTTCACTACACCCTAATGTACAAGACCGAACAAAAATTTGAATACAATTCCTTCTATGTGCAATGATTACAAAAAATTCATTACGTTATTTGAATCTTTACGAAATTTCTATATGTTATTGCGGATTCTTATCAACTATTCTATTTTACATTGAGCCGATTTTAATTTAATGATTTTCATTAATTATAATATACATGGGTAATTACAGATGTATAATAGAAACCGTGTTTCCGGTTTGGATATTTTGTGCAGGTTATATTAAAGTATTCATTTTTCGTCTTGTTATTATGAAGAAATTACTTTTTTTTTACACTTTTAATTTACACAGTTATTTTTTAACACAATTCGCTTTTTACATTAAAATATATTTTTTTACACTATTCTGCAACGAAAAACGATTCATAATGGATTTTTATCTAAAAAATACCATTTGTTTCCTTTCTAAAACTTGCTTATGAATTTTGTACAGACATTAGTCCAAAACATAATTAAAAAATATATATATAAAAGGCATTTACTTTTAAGAAACTTTGTTGATATTCTGTGTGTTTTTTTGTTTTGTTTTGTTTATGCAAAGTATTTTAAATACATTTACATCAAAATAAGTTTATCACAAAAAAAATAAAATAAATAAATAAATAAATAAAAATCAAAGTATTATTTTTGTTTTACACTCGTTCTTCAAATAACATAAATTTTTCTACAGTTTTTATAAAATTTGTTATTTTAATCATTCATTATACATTCATAATAGTCTCCCGCTGCTCTCGATCAGATAAAGAAAAATAGAAATCTCCGAAGCAAAATTCTATGTATGTGAATGTTGATTTATATTTACTAGAAAATGAACTGTTTCAATTAAAACTTCATTTTTTATTTTTTTTATACTTTATGTTAAGTAAATCTTAAGTGACGCAGGTATTAAAAAGCAATAACCAAACGAATATTTGTTAATAAATTATATAAAAACAATTATATATATATATATATATATATATATATACTTTAATAACGAACGTAATTATTATCTGATATCTGTATTATAAACAAATTGTAATTTTAAGAATCAACTTTGAGACTAGTAAATAACGTTATAAGAAATACAATTTTCATTTTTGTTGTATCTAGTCTAAAATATCGCTACAAGAAAATAACAAAGCCCAAAATTTCTTTACATTTATTTATTTATTTATTTATTTTTTTATGTGGAAAATTTATCTTAAAAAGTTCATGGTTTTATTCTTCCATTTTTCGGGCTTTATACTTTACCATATAGTTTTATTCTACCGTATGGGTATTTATTATGTAACGGTTGAAAAATATTTGTTTCAGTAAAATCCTACACGACCAACAATATTTTAATTATAAAATTACATGCTCAAGCTATTCATGTTCGTATAAATAAAGATATTTATTAAAGAAATTATTATTTATTATTTATTATATTAAATTATTATTTATTAAAGAGTTCTGTAGTTTGTCTGGATAAAGCACGACTATTGTAGTCCATTTATAAAAAAAATAATATATATGTATCTATTTATGCTTTATTCTCATTAATTATTGATGAATCTATTAAAAAAAATTATATCATTTATAATGGATGTTACATTTTACAAATCTATAAAATCATTTAAAAATTATTTTTAAAAGCTTTATTTATTGCAATACATGATCCATAATAATAATAGTGCTAATTTAGCGTTTCTGTTTATATATCCAATTAAAGCTAACATTGTTTTGAATAAATAATAATTACCACGTACAATTTTACCACGGTTCCAATCTTATCTATTCAGCGAATCTATAATTATAGCATACCCTATACCTAATTGATTTCTTACGTCACGCGGGCGTCTTATGGCTGAAATGAATATTAATTAGCAATTGTATCCTCTGATCATTGTTTTAAAGCTGATCATTTGATTCTGCATTAATGGCATTTAATATAATAATAATGAGGAAAATTTCAATAATACATGAAGGGAAACCAGTGTCATTGTCTGAATATTATTTAAGTTTCCTTTGAGAGAATATTTCAGAGATTGGGGATTTCTAACATAAATAAACTGAAAAAAATGCGCAATAAAATGATTTGATTAAAAATTACTTATTGTAGAACCATCATAATACAATATGTATATATATAAATCTATTATTGTGCATATATATATATATATATATATATTATTTTATAGAAATAATTACAAATATAATTTTCTGTATGCCTTATAAATATTTTTGTAGAACCTACTGTAAATATTACAACATTCTCACTCTCCCTTTCCAAATCCAAGAACAAAATTTGTTTTTACTAATATTAGGAAGCTGAGTTTAATGTAGTTTATATAACACACACTAATTTATAACTTTAATATAACACTTATAAACCACAGATAACAAAAACCAAATAAAAGTATGCCTATTTATTTTAAATTCACGCACAGTGTCTTACGAATTGTATTTATTCTGAGAAATTGGCAATGTTATATTAAAAAGAGAATTGTTTTTATTTTGTATTATATTTACACTACTGCAAAATCATACAATCACGTAATGAAAAAACCATTCGAAAACATGTTTTTTTTTTTCTTACTTCCAGAAAATGTAATTTTATTCCTTTATAAATAAGATATAATTTTTAGATTTCTTCAAATAGAAGTAATTTAAATAAAAATAAATATAAATAAAAGTGAAAAGATAGTGAAATGCGTTATCTTCATAACAGATTTTTCACTTTTTTACTTTTATTTTATCTAAAATTATTTTCATAAAATTTGCGCATGCTGAAAGAAAATACTTATTGGTTAACTTTATAAATAATCTCTTGGATATAATTTAGAATAAATTGAAATTAAATTGTATAGAGCTCTTTTTACAGAGCAGCTGGAATCCTTTCTATTTGTTTCTCATTTAAAAATAAACAAGGGATTGCAACTTCTATCAACTGAACAAAATTTGTTTTTAAAGTAGTTTACTCTTTTTAAAAATGTATTAAAATACCGAAAACGTTTCAGATTTATTTCTAAGAATAATTTATTTCCGTACTTACTTCAGTAGTAAAAGAATGAAAAAAAAAAGACTAGAAGAAATTAAGTCGATTAAAAGTATATTAATATATTGTTACCCTCAAACGCCCATTAGTAAACGTATCATTAATGTTTTAATTCCTAGATTGTACTGTATTGTTTTCACAAAAAACAGTAATAAAAACAATTTTTTTAAGTACATATAGGTATGATAATTTGGACTGTCATCCATTAATTTTCACGTACACGATCATGGGGACACAAAAAAATTAAAATTGCATCACAGCAACAAAATTAATTAAACATTCATAATCCTACAAATATCAATTCAGCATTTAATTAATTAAACATTCATAACCCTACAAATATCAATTCAGCATTTAATTAATTAAACATTCATAATCCTACAAATATCAATTCAGCATTTAATTAATTTTAACATTCAGGCAAAAATAAAAAAATTATGAGACTTACTGTTTTTTTTTTTTTTTTTTTTTTTTTTTTTTTTTTTTACATTTGTATGTCCAAAGAGAAGATTAACCCAAGGTCTTGCTTATTTGGAGGAATTACAGAATTTCGGAAGTTTCGGAAGTTTAAGAGTATAATTTCAGAAAATCTGAGAGACGTGGGACATTTTCTATGATTATGTAAACTCTTATAGATCACAATAAAGGAGCCACGGTACATATTCATTTAAAACTAGGGGTCATCTCAAAAACTAGAGGTCATTTCAAAACGTTTTACCTGGATGTGCTCATGGGCGTTTGAAGGCACAATCATGTAAATTAATTTGCATTTAATCTAAAATAAATCTTTGAAATGAATCTCAGTGGTCATTTTCTTGGTTTAGTTTTATACAGATAGGTAAATATTATAACTAGTAAAAAGTACTTTTAAATCATTTGAAAGTTTTTGTTAAAACTTAATTTAAAGGATTTTTTTTTAAATAAATTATAATGCCAGAAAAAATTTCCATTTGACTTCTATTTGTCCAGTCCGTTTTCAATGTTTTTTTAATATGTACATTAAATATTTTAACCGGTAGATTACATAAGATGCACATGTATAACAATGCGATTAATGAAAGCGGGTGCTATTTTATTAATTTTCTACCACTATTATCAAACAATAATATTTATGGTAGATTTCTAATTGAAATGTATCGTGGACGGGATTGTTTGGAAATAATACTTGTAGACGAAATAATAAACAAAGTTGCGACAATACTTGTGCAGCGTTGTAACAATCTGTGTGAACTAAAATGGCATTTTTAAGAATAAATAATATTATTAGAAAATAATATCATGCATACACATTATTTCGTAATTATTGTACTATGTTTAAAAAGCCAGAATAAATTAATCGAATTCAGTAACTGTTACAGAGATTTGTATTTTAGTCGGTGATTGAGTAAATAAATTCTTATATTTAATTCATATTATTAAGTGATTTTTGAGAAACTTCATAAATTAAATTACCATTATTAAAATGCTAATTGTATTTTATCAAAAGCTGGTGAAGAAAATATTGTGATTTATTAAAAGGCTGTCTTCAGATACTGTCATAGAATAAGTTATATGTTTGTTAACAAATACTTTGTGCAGTCTAAGATATTATAAAAATATTAATGATTATTTCTAGATATTTATCGCAATCAAACAAAATGTATTAGATTGTATTATGTGCAAAAAAAAAAATAAAAGAATGTAACTACCGAGTATAAACAATCTTTAATATAGTTTCCACTAACATATTAATTAATAGCATCAATTAAATGATTCCAGTCCTTTGGATATATGCTTAAAATCTTTTAATTACTGATATTATTTATAAAACAGTGGAATTTTATATTTTTGAAGATATTCCCAGCTTATTTGTTTTCCATAAATGACACTTTTCCTATGTATGCTACATAGTTGTTAATTATTTCGATTAGTATTTTGAAAAATTAATGGTAAATAAAATTATACCTGTAACATTTCTATAAAATTTGTAAGATGTGTGTGTCTAATTTAGTTCAAACGCCTAAAAAGATAATATTTACAGCAGGTTCTGCAAAAATATTTTCAAAAATTTATTCTCAGTTTATTTACGTTAGAAATCCCCAATCTCTGAAATAGTCTCTCAAAGAAAACTTAAATAATATTCAGACAATGACAACGTTTCCCTTCATGTATTATCGAAATTCATAAAATCCCTTTATAGTTTAACCACATGGAATGTTTCTTTCCACTTCGAACGATATTAATTTCCGTAATGCCTACCCCCCACCTCTCCCAAGTGGCTTTGGAAATCTTTCCTGCAGAAAAATATTTGAATTCAATGCCACGCTGCTGTAGTCAGCAGACGCAAAATGTAAAGTTGCATAGTTGTTAGTTTCCAAGCACGCTTGATGCACAATTTATTGATCACAAAATAATGAAATATTTTGTTTACCTTTCCTAAATCCGTAGGGCCTGTAATGTGGTAGCGCAATGCATTAATACCTTATCTTCAAGCATATTTACCGGTAGAAACATTTTACCCATTTCATCCACTTTGACCTCCGGAATTCCCATACTTCAAAAATATTTCGCAAATTTTCTTTGTTTTCTCTTTTGGATCAACCCGCTTATTATCTTTTAATGAAATTCAACTGAAGTGATACCAGCAATCATTTCTCTTGAATTGTATATACAAGATTCCACGGTCTCAATCGGAATGTCGATGAAAATGATGCCATAGTGACACAATAGTAATAACACGTTTCACGTTTATATATAAAACTGTTTGTTTTTGTTTAAATATGATGTTATCATATATATTATTTCTCCTGTCAACATCCCTTTTGCTAAGAAAATATGAAACGCAGAACAACGAATGAGATACCATATGAAAGGTTTTAGAACCGGCTTCTGACATAGCCCACTTAACAATTCGTTAAAACATGTTTTTGATTAAAATTTGCTGAAAATAAAAAAAATAAATCGGCATTGTTTTCATAAAAGAAATGAAAGGTTTTCCTAAAATTATTGTTTCCAAAAAAATAAAATACCACATTATATGATGCTCATAGCAATTATTATAAAAAACACCGCACGGGTTTATTTTATACTTATGATTAAAAAGAGAAATTGAAATTGAAATGTTTAGATTTATATTTCTAAGTCCCATGGTTTTCCCGAAGCGGATGACGTCATCCTCTAATGCAGTCAAAATACGATTGTTATTTTTTTTTCCTCTCGTGTGCCTTTAGCAATCTTGGATCAGTTTTTAGTCTAACTTTGATGGAATAAATTAGATGATATTCTGGCTTGACTAACAAATAAATGTTGTTTGCAGATATTTTTATCCTTGCTTTTTCTTTAGAAGTTTAAACCTGCATCTAATAAATATTACATATTGATAAAAAATGATACTTCTCTATTATCCCGTCGACCACTTTTCATAACAAAAAACTATCGCCAAATAAACGGGAGAACGTTGCAATTGGAATATCAAAAAATAAATAAATAAATAAAATATAAGACTTTAAGGACACAATTGTTATTTTAATTAATAAAATAACTACTAAATCAGTAAAACATAATGAAAAATACACGCAAATATCGAATGTAAAACCACTAGATGATGTAACAAACACGCATAATGATTCTGACATCAAGTAAATGGGACTGCATTTTTGGCGTTTAATCTTACAATTTGGCGGTAGTTTTTTGTTATGAAAAGTGGTCAATGGGATAATAGAGAAGTACCTAAAAAATATTAGATTTCAGTGCGAAATCTTCGCACGGGCCCTCTGGTTCAATTCTATTATTACTATTAGTTCAAACTCTTCCTATATATAAATTTATATATCGTGTTCAAATTTTCAATCGTTAATAAAATACTTTTTATTCATCCACTCAAGTTCAAATACATTTTTTTAAAAGTGTAGGAGATGACACTTGATGTTAATACAGTTTTTTTAAATATTAATTCATTAGATAAATTTAAATAATTAGTTTTAGTTTTATATGGGAGAACAAATTTCTCTTATATAAGATATTTAGCAGGATATAAATTTAGGAATAAAATTTTTCTTTGTTGAACTAAGTAGGAATTGACATTATTATTATTTATTTATATTACATGTTTGTCTATTCAGACTGTCTAGATTTTAGCCTCAGAAGCATTCATTCGTGTACGTAAAAATTCACTTTAAGTGATTATCTTTAAATAATTACGTTCTATGTAATAAGTAAATTGGATTGTCATCTCTGACATTGTCGCTCTGATCTCCTTATTTTATGGAAATGAAAATAATTATTTATACGCAGTCGGTGTCACGTTATTTTTTTTTCTATAAACATACAAGTGATTTCGGAAAAAAACGCATTACTTTTGGCTGAGAATTATCTCGGATATAAAACTTCTACTCATTTTAAGATCAACATAATAAGCTGAAATATGGAGTTCTGGAAAACCCCAATAGCGAAAACATTATCCAAGGAAAAATATATATGTGAAATGATGATAGAATACGGCAAATGAGGTTCAATGAAAAAAAATTGTAAGTTAGGATTTTTGTAGATTCTTTTTTTGTTGAAAATTTAAGATTTGTACATGGGGCGCATTATATGTAAATATTAAAGTGAGTTATAATATTTTACTTTTTTGACTAGCTAAAACAGGGTCCGTATTATACACGATTTTGCACTTCACACGAATAAAAAAGATAAATCGGACTTTAACTAAGATGACGACTGCTCAAAGTTATAAATCAATGATTATCTTAAAACTTCTTTCGCAATTCGAAATACAAACTTCTCTGACATATCCGTCACCGCGTTTCTGATCAATTAGTATTAGAACTATGATTAATGACAAAAATATTGGTGAAATCTAAAAAAATAATTTTAAGAAGTCGAGGCGTAGTTAGATGATTTTCACGTACTCGATTTGGCACATAAAGCTTATTTCATGTGATGTTTTTCGATTTAACGCAGCATTTTCAGTGCTGGGTTTGTTTTATTCTGTAAAAATGAATTTTCCCGAAAATGAGATCTAGCTATATCGAGATTTCGTGCTTGTTTTATTATAGTAATCAAATTTCGTAAATTTCGTTTGAGCCATTTTCGACATTGTCCAGACCTACAAAAGTTCTTGCTCGTTTTATAGATATGGGAAACATATTTTTTCACTTTAGAAAATACGTTAATACATAATGGCGATGATTTTTTAAAAGAGCGCTTTAATAGACTAGTGTATTCTTAATCTTTCTAGAAATAACAATGAATCATACTGACATTAATGATGATTTAGTATATCTTTTGAGTAAACTACAGTGGTGGCAAAAAGTGTGGAAATTCTTTGAAAGTTTCATGTTTTTCAACTTTGTGTGCTTGTTGAATATATCAATTTTCACTTAAATACAAACGTTTATATATCAAATTGAAGGTAATTTAATGTAAAATATAATAATAAAAACAGTATTAGAATATCTGTATTACAAAAAAAGTTATGCAACTAATAGTAAGATCTATCTTAGATTTGCATTTTTTTAAAGTGATACTTACACAATCAATACTTAGTAGGATAACCATTATTTTTTAAGACAGCTCCACAGCGTCTGTTCATAGTGTAAACGAGTGTTAGGAGTTCATCTTTCGTAATCACATGGTGCCAAGAATCAATTATAGCTTCAATAAGTTGTCTTTTATTGGATGGACGTTTTTTTCGTACAAGAATTTTCAAACGTCGCCACAAATTTTCAATTGGATTGAGATCAGGGCTGTTTCCTGGCCATGGTAATATATCTATACCTTTATTTTGAAACCATGCTTTGCATACTTTTGTTGTGTGGCATGGAGCTGAATCCTGCTAAAAAATAAATGGTGCGTTGCTGGGGAAGAGATCCCTGATGGAAGGTATCAATTTTGGTTCCAGGACAGTTTCGATGTATTTTTGGCATTCAGGATGGCCATCAATCACTTGAATTCGGCCCACACCATCTGCAGACATACATGCCCAAATCATGACATTTGTTGGGTTTTTTGTAGTTGCTTCAATGCAATCAGGATGAAGTGCTTCTCCTACTCTACGTCTCACGTATTTTCTACCATCGCTACCAAAGAGCGATATTTTACTCTCATCTCTCCAGATTACTTGCTTCCATTGATTTTCTGACCATTTAATGTGTTCTTTTGTCCACTTAACTCGTTTTTCACGTTGCTTTTGATTTAAATATGGTTTTTTCCTTGGAATTCTAGCTTGTAGTTCAAATCCTGATAACCTTCTTCTTATTGTTCTTGAACTTACTGCAATACCCGCTGCATTCATTTCCATTGCTTATTTCCCACTGATTCCGTTTTTTAATAACGTAAACAGAACATTCGTACACGAGAACAAGTCACTGAACCACCAACTTGTGTTGCAATTTCAGCATGAGAGAGGACATTTTCTCTCAATATGACAATTCGGCTTCTTTTTGCAGATGTCCAATTAGTTTTTCTTGCTGATGACATTGTATAAAATTAGTTTAATTAAAAAAAAGGACTTTAAATATTCAAAAACAGCAATACTCTATTTAATTGTACTAGTATGCGTCATTCCGCAAAATATTTCCACAACAATAACTCTTTTACCATCCAAATAATCTAATCTATAGTTACAGACATTTGATTGGTCCTCAGAACAGTGTTTGTGATTAGCTATTACGCTTTTATTACAAAACACGTCCTTATTCAAAACGATTTGTGTTTGTTTGTTCTACTAAAATGACCATTGTTTTTTTGTAAAACAGATATTGTAATACTGTTTTTATTATTAAATTTTTATTTAATATTATTAAATAAAATTATAAATAAATTAAATAAAAATTAAATAAATTAAATAAAAAATTTTATTTAATTTATTATTAAATTTTTTATTATTAGTCAATATGACAATTCGGCTTCTTTTTACAGATGTCCAATTAGTTTTTCTTGCTGATGACATTGTATAAAATTAGTTTAATTAAAAAAAAAGGACTTTAAATATTCAAAAACAGCAATACTCTATTTAATTGTACTAGTATGCATCATTCCGCAAAATATTTCCACAACAATAACTCTTTTACAATCCAAATAATCTAATCTATAGTTACAGACATTTGATTTGTCCTGAGAACAGTGTTTGTGATTGGCTAGTACGCTTTTATTACAAAACACGTCCTTATTCAAAACGATTTGTGTTTGTTTGTTCTACTAAAATGACCATTGTTTTTTTGTAAAACAGATATTGTAATACTGTTTTTATTTTTAAATTTTTATTTAATATTATTAAATAAAATTATAAATAAATTAAATAAAAATTAAATAAATTAAATAAAAAATTTTATTTAATTTATTATTAAATTTTTTATTATTAGTCAATATGACAATTCGGCTTCTTTTTACAGATGTCCAATTAGTTTTTCTTGCTGATGACATTGTATAAAATTAGTTTAATTAAAAAAAAAAGGACTTTAAATATTCAAAAACAGCAATACTCTATTTAATTGTACTAGTATGCATCATTCCGCAAAATATTTCCACAACAATAACTCTTTTACCATCCAAATAATCTAATCTATAGTTACAGACATTTGATTGGTCCTGAGAACAGTGTTTGTGATTGGCTAGTACGCTTTTATTACAAAACACGTCCTTATTCAAAACGATTTGTTTTTGTTTGTTCTACTAAAATGACCATTGTTTTTTTTTTTTTTTGTAAAACAGATATTGTAATACTGTTTTTAATATTAAATTCTACATTAAATTACCTTCAATTTGATATATAAACGTTTGTATTTAAGTGAAAATTAATATATTCTACAAGCACACAACATTGAAAAACATGAAACTTTCAAAAAATGTCCAAACTTTTGGCTACCACTGTATATTTCTCACCAAATTTAATTGCTTCAATTTCAAACAAATGTACTAGAGTGGACTTTGAAGTTTCGTATAGAGTTTGAAACGTTTTAGCAGATCCTAATTCTATAAAATATACCTGAAATAATTTTACAAATATATTCAGTATATTTAATGTCTACCTTATCGATATGTAATATGCAGTGGGATCTGCTTCACTTGATAAAAAAGCATTCTTATTGATAAACATATGTATAAGCATTATATCTAATTATATGCCATATCACACATTATTATAAAATTAATTAATATAATTAATTAAAGAAGTGTATTTTCGGAAAAACTAATGTATTTAGTCAATTCTTTAGTAATAATTAAAATATGTATATATATTGAATAACGTATCGTTCTCTTTAGTCTGTTAATTATATTTTTATTATAATATTATTTTTTTGCTAATATTGGAACAAAAAATAAAAACTGTTAAAAAAAATCCTTGCAACGTAATTATACTAGTGTTGCAAATACTAAACTTGGATAAACACTTGTTTTTGACACTGAGATTTATTATCTCGTATAAAATGTTCAGAGAGTTTAATAAGAAAAATAACGATAGGATTGGATTTAGTTTTAAGAAGCTTTTTATATCTATCTATTTCTTGCCTGTTTTATTTTATTTATTTATTGTTTGTCTGCTTTTGGATACGAAAGAAAAAAAATATTTGGAGAATAAATTGAATTAGCTACATTTTATATTAAAACTTCCGTTAAAATATGTTGTTAAGTATATATATTTATATTTGTGACAAAAAAATGCATAATTATTCTTGTTGTTGATTTTACTTCAAGCAAAGACTCTCACGCTACAGTATATTCCGATTTCTTAATCTTTATTTATATATATATATTTTAAATGACTAACAAAAAGTAATTTAAGTAGTAACAGTAATTGGTGTCAAATTTTTGAATACTATTAGAAAAATATTAGAATGGATCAATGAATAGTTAAACATGTTTTTTATGTGTATTTTGCTTATATTTGTGTAACTTAATAAGGACATTATAATTTTTTTATATTTGTGTAATTTAATAAGGACATTATAATTTTCAAATTTATTTTAAAATGTATATAAATGTTATTAAATCTATCAAAGTCATATTAGCAGCATTTGAAGTGTAAAACACGTAAAACATTACGTTTTCTTTAATATTTTATGTAAATAAATACACACTCCATCTGAATATTAGATATACAATTCAACCGTATTAAAAAATGTTTAAAACATACTTAAACAAATAACCGTAGAGTATCTGGGTGTTCACTAAAATCTTGTCCACATGTATAAATTCAGAACGAGAAAAGCAATAGTCATAATCTTCCTGTCTCTGTAAAGTCTCTGTACGCCACACAGTGTGTTCTGACTATGTTGTTGTACTGGCTGCTTACAACTACAAATAGCGGATAACTGAAGTCATATCATTCCTATCTTGAAAACAGTAAGAGACAGTGAGAAAAACGTAAATTACAAAATTGCAGAACATACTCAGTTTAGATTAAAAGGATGTATTAATTTATATTTATATTAGAGGTAAAAGCCTTAAAGGTAAGGAGTCTTACAGGTAAAAAAAATCATTAGAAGCTGTGAAATGTAATTTTTCTTTTTACATTCAATCGCCAGTTTAAATATGCTGCTGAATGCATATAGGCGTGTCATTATAAGGCAAACACAAATTTACTAATAAAACTAATATATGTAAGCAAGATGCAGTTTATCTTAATAAGAACATCAAGTGAAACATGCCTTATGCATCAACCATCTAGACTAGAGGGATGCATGTGTATGCATGTGCGTAGATGCATGTTCGTGCAGATGGTGGACGAATTGAGCATATTGAACTTCATTTTCTTATTAAAATAAAATATACCTTGATTACACGAGTTACTTTTATTAGTAAATATCCATTTAATTTATAATGCTTGAGGGAGCGATTATTTAATATTTAATCGTAAGACTGGTTGAATTTCTGGACTGTTAATTAACCCCTTAATCGTCTCCCCCTATACATTCACGGACAGGGTAGGCTACTTTTTTAACCGACTCAAAAAAGGAGGAGGTTATCAATTCGACGTGTATGTATTTTTTTTTTATGTATGTACACCGATTACTCCGGAACTATGCGTCCGATTTATGTGATTTTTTTTTTATTCGAAAGAGAATACTTTCGAAATGGTCCCATTTAAATTTTATTAAAATTGGTTCAATACTTTTTCAGAAATTCAACAAAAACGAAAAAAAATAAGCATTTTAAAAATAGTTAATTTGTTGGCTTTTGAGTGTTGCCAAGCAAAATTACATAAAATTTGAAAAGCAAAATTACATAAAATTGTGAATTAGATAAATATAATACAACGTACAGATAAAAACTTTAAATTATGCTACAATAGATCTACTTTTGAATCTTTTAAAATCTTTTATGTATGTTCACCAATTACCCTGGAACTATGCGTCCTATTTATGTGATTTTTTTTTTATTTGAAAGAGAATACTCTCAAATTGGTCCCATTTAAATTTTATGAAAATTGGTTCAGTACTTTTTCAGAAATTCAATAAAAACGAAAAAATAAGCATTTTAAAAATAGTTAATTTGTTGGGCAGACGACTTTCATTTAATATCATAAAATATTCTATTACGTGAATTCGCAAATAATAAAAAGAATGACATATTTAAATCAGCTTTAACTTGTCAGATTTATTTTCATAGAACAAACTTTTTAAGATCTAAACAAAAAGTTTTGAGTGTTGCTAAATTTGAAAAGCAAAATTACATAAAATTGTAAATTGGATAAATATAATACAACGTACGGATAAAAACTATAAATTATGCCACAACAAATCTACTTTTGAATCTTTTAAAAGTTCCATTGTTGCAGTTTCACAGCGGTTTGGCATATTTTGACGAGCGTTTATTGGCGCATAATTAAATACATTGTTGTTTCAAATCCCATACATATGTACGAGTTACAGAAAATATTTGGCGATTTATCACCTGTGGCGCACTAGTTGGAAACTGCCTTTAAAATATCCAATATCTATATTATATTATACAATACAGTTGTATATAAATGCTTCTGCAATTGTCTTTTAATATTTCTACTACATAATATTAACTATAGAGTGACAATATAGAAAGAAAGAAAGAAAGGGGTTACTCCAAATAGTATTATAGGCGACATTGTTGGCGCAGTGTATTTACCTTGTACGGATCGTAAAAATCAGTACACATTAAGCATAAGCACCGAAATCAGTGAGTTACACAGTTATCAAAACTGTAGTATACAGCCCGATTATGACACAATATCCAAGACGATTAGGTGAGAATAATGGTAAAATTTCTAATCTTCCGTAATCGAGTCTACTGCCAAGATTAGCGTGAAATAAAAAAGTCCTTCCGGCCTGTACCGGGTGGAAAAGGTAGCTTTCCTATATCTTCGTTTTAAAATTTTAGCTAATGTTACACGAAAACAGCAAGTTAAAATGCAAAGAAACGTTTACAAAAGATTCGTTAATACTGAATTTGAATAAGAAATTCGCCAAATTATTGAGCAATAGCCAAACTGGCTTCATTTATGAAGACTTATTTTGGTCGCCAAATTTGGCGATATTTCGCCAAATGTCGCCAATTTTGGCGCTAACGGATATGAATATATAGTTTTATGCGTATGATTGGGAAAATTATTACAACAATGAAAGAAAATATTTTGCGAGTAATCGCGTTAATGTGCTGTTTTGTTTCAAAATGTCAGCCACCCTAGAATTTCAAACTGCTCTATCTCAGCCATTTTTTAAGATAGAGGTAAACCAAAAAATGCTCTGGAATCCTTGTACCAAAGCCTAACACGTAATTAAAAAATAAATTTGAATTTTTAACTTTTTGGAATATTTATTTCAGTTTTAAATTTTTAAATGGCCGCCATCTTGAAACAAAATGGCGGACCAAGCTGGCCAACGAACTCGGTCGAGACATTCGTTGGCTTAATACACACAATTAGTTTCATCAAAATTGATTTATAAATACGAGCGTTATCGTATGACATAGGTCAGATATATATATACATATATGGATATATCTATATATATAAATCAACATTTGAACGGAGGGTGGTTTTGGGGTCTGGGGGTCATGATCGGTGAAAATATATCGAAATTTTCCGGAACTGCTTTCCTCCGAACGGCTGCAATAGGTAGATTTATACTTTTTTCTATTGAAAGCTACCTAAAAATATATTAGCAACAATATGGTTTAATATAAATATAGATATCATTAAAGGCTTTAGACATTAGATGAGAATAATGATAAATTTTCTAATCTTCCGTTATCGAGTCTACTGCCAAGATTAGCGTGAAATAAAAAATATATTAGCAACAATATGGTTTAATGTTAATATAGATATCATTAAAGGCTTTAAAGACATTAGATGAGAATAACGATAAATTAATGTAAATATGGATATCACTAAAGTAATAAATAAATAAATAAACTTTGTAACCAAAAAAAAAGAACCGACTTCAAAAACTACTAAAAAGCGAAAAATAAACTTTTTAACCAAAAATTGAACCGACTTCAAAAACTACTAAAAAGCGAAAAATAAACTTTTTTACCAAAAATAGAACCGACTTCAAAAACTACTAAAAAGGGAAAAATAAATTTTTTAACCAAAAATAGAACCGACTTCAAAAACTACTACAAAGTAAAAAATATTTTTTTTAGGTAATAGTTAATAAGAAATTAAATTAAGAGCATTGTATTTACCATGCATATTATTATATTTATGTACATTAATTTGATTTTTTGGAGTCGGTCCCAGCCAAGCCAAGTACAAAATTCAAAACAAAATATCCAATATACATCGTAACACGCGTATAAATTATATCTACATAAATACGAGACAATAAAAAAAATACATATAACTCATCAAATGGTAGAAAATACAATGATTTAAATAAATGATTAACTAATTTCCAAAGCAATGTTTGTCTAGATATAGTTGCTAATCTCATTTGAAAATACACATTTATAACATCAGATGAAATGTTTAAAAATGGTAACATGGCTTTAACTTGTCTTGGCTGGCACCGACTCCAAAAAATCAAATTAATGTACATAAATATAATAATATGCATGGTAAATACAACGCTCTTAATTTAATTTCTTATTAACTATTACCTAAAAAAATTATTTTTTACTTTGTAGTAGTTTTTGAAGTCGGTTCTATTTTTGGTTAAAAAATTTATTAAAATTCCGATTGTTTGAAACCCACCAGTTTTTTTTTTAAATAGTGTAATTGGCTTTATGCACGCATTATTTTATCTGCCATTAAGTAATCCGAATATTTCTACTTAAAAAAAATTGGTGGCAATAAAGCAACTCGAATATAAAAAAAGTAGCCTACGCTTATCGGGCGCGACGATTAAAGGGTTAAATTATTTTGGCCTGTAAAATGATATTTCATATTACACTACGCACACTTAACAACTTTGTTATAGAATTTGTTGCCATATCACTGTACTTTCTATGAGTTAGGAACATTAATTCCACAGTTTGTTGCTAGGTGTCGCTGTAAGAGCTTTAATCTCGTAGCGTATACAGAATTTACTATACTTAGACACTATTATTGAGACTAGAGCTATAGTAGTTTGGAAAATAATGGGAGAACATGACATTATTGCGTATCCTGTATACAAAGCCGGAATTTTAGTTTATCCCTGTAAAATATATAAATATTATACATGAGATTTTCTATGGAAAACCTGTTGCAGTGCATTGTAACAACCCACTTTTAATTTGTATCATTCTAAACATATTTAATGAAATTGGAGTACAAAATATTTAAAAAACTGACATTTTTTTTAAATATTTATTTTGAATGTGATAATAGTCACAAAATAATGTTAACGAGAGTAGTGTGTAACAATGTTTTTCCAGACAACTTAATACATTTTGCAGACTAATTATGAAATGCATTTATTACAATAATAAATTTAAATATGATAATATAATACAAAATATTAATAATATAGCTTATAATTTTTACTCTTGTACATTGTCAAACCATATACATGAAAATACATATTTAAGCCTCTTCGTTTTACTGCCTTTAAAAGTAATTAAATACAAATAACTGAGATGTATAAAAATTTGTAATTCTACTTTCGTCTTACAGTCCGAAAGATGATGACATAATTTGTTTCAAAAGCTTTTCATATTCAAGGAACATGGAAATCTTCATAATTATATGAATATCAAAATATTTCGTGTCGGAAGGTTATCACACATTTGTAAAGTATTGTCATGCACAAATTCAGAAATTCATTCAGGTAATAAATAGAGTGTAGAGCTGGTTTTTAAAATTATTTTGTAAAACAATTACATTTATAAGACAGTAAGTTATATTCAATAGAGCTTCGAAATACTTAATAATAGTATAATAATAATAATAATAATAATACAATATAATAATGATGCACAACATAACTTTCACTCTTGGACCATATACCACTGTAGTATATGTATGAATGTAACTGATAGGAAATTCTCGCTGTATAATATTTAAAGCTATTTTAACATTGCTTTCTAAATTTTACACACTGCTTTTCTGCCAGTCAGTTATGTGCATCTTTAATTTTCGCACTTCGACTAGATAATTAGTTCCCTATCTCACGTTTGTTTCGAATACCTGAACTGCACAATAATTTCTAATTCTAGCTTCTACGACCAGTCTCAAAGCTGATGATTTAAAATTGCTTCAAGAGCATTTCATAGTCAAGGGATATGCATATTTTCCTAATTAAACGAATTTCATAATAATGCAAATCGGAAGGTAATTACAAATTTGTAAATTGCTATCCTATACATACACAGTAGCTCATTCAGGTATTACTGATATGTAGCTTTATGATTATTTTATAAAATAATTATGTAGAGTGTAGACAAAGACTGTTTACATTTTCCAGCTTTTATAACAAACACAAAAGAACGGATAAATTTATGGAAAATAGACTAAAATTAGGAGTATATGTTGAAGTTTTTTTTGTTTTCTGCATCAGTTAATAAACCGTTATATGTGCATACGTAGATTGCAAAAAGTACGTTTAGGCAGTAATCGTCGACGTTTCCCTCTGCTATACTTTTCCACCCACTCCCATATCCATCCATGATTTTCTTGGGCTCACATCCATGAATTCTAGGAACACCTATTTATTTTTACTATAATTTTTTAAATAAGAAATAAAAAAATATATAGAATACATTTTATGAAATGAAAACTGTCCAAATAATCTGTACATACATAAATATATCAATAGAATATTCATAAAATAATAAACATTTTCATAAATTTCGTGATATCTTCATAATAGAGTATATTAATAGTGCTTCGAAATATTTTAACATTTTTAGCCATTTGAATTCGGATAAAATTCATAAAATATGATTATCCCGTATTGCTTTCAAAATGAAGCATTTTTTTTTTTTTAATTCCTATTCAGAATACTTCTTCTTTTATTATCGTTACAATCTGCAGCAAATAATTATCATGTGTAAAAAAAATAATAATTAAAATTGATTTTTTTAATGCTTTATATAAAGTAACTAGCTGATCTTCCCGCTGTTGCTCGGTCCCGACAAACAATAGCATGAAACGCGAAAAAACCTTAAAATCGCTGCATGAAATCGTTATTGAATAGAGAACAAAATTTACTATATTGAGCAAGAATATTGAGTCCGTATTCCTTTTTTAAACTGTGGTACAATTGCAGCAAGTCGCGAGAAAACGCGCAAAGTCACGAAAATTTATTTCAAAAGTCGCAGAAAACAAAGTTTACTACATTGGGCTGAAAGATTAAAACAGGATTTTTTTTTATGAATGTCGAAATATCGACGCAAAACATGAAAAAACTCTAAAAACCGCATAAAACATTTCACGAAAAATTCAAAAATCTGTTTAAAAATACCAAATAAACTTTCTAAAAAAGAGGGGTAAAATTTAGAATATCATCAGATATTCTAAGATGCTAATAGATTCTAATAGATATTCTAAGAGATTAAAACAGGATTCACAATTTTCCTATGTGGAAAAATCGCAGCGAAACTATAAAAGAACCCGCTAAAAATCGCTTAAAACAATTGCTAAAAATATCGCAGAGGCCAAAACTCACAGAGGACTAAATTTACTACTGTGGACTAAAATATTGTCACCTAAATTCTTTCAGAAACTCAAACAATGACTCAAAACGCAAAAATTGTTAAAATCGCGGAAGAGAAAATGTACTATATTAGGCTAAAAGTTAGAAACTGAATTTCAGTTGAATGAAACAGAATGAACCAATTCCAGTTGAAATCGGTCCCATAGAATCCGAAAAAAGAATGCGGCGTTACTGTTAGAAAATTGTGGTAACTGAAGTCTATATTTAGGAAAGTATACATTTAATTGTAACTAAAGGAGAAATGAATGAACCACACCTGGTTATATCGGGCCCGTAGATTTATTGAAAACAATGCGACGCTACTGTTCGAAAATGGCGGTAACTGATGTCTGTATTTAGGAAAACATACTTTAAAATAGAAATAAATGGGGTGTTAAATGAGCGAATTCAACTCGAGAAAAGATTGCAACTTTACTGTTCGAAAATTTTGGCAACTGAAGTCTATATTTAGGAAAACATAAATTTAAATGTAAATGAAGGTGGAGTTGAATGAAGCAATTCCCGTTCAAATCCGTCACATAGAACCCGAGAAAAGATTTCGACGTTACTGTTAGAAAATTGTGCTAAAGTCTATATTTTGGAAAACGTACTTTTAAATGAAAATAAAGGGGGAGTTGAATCCAAAATGTCTCCCAGATGTCTCCCACCCCCATCCTCAAATTCAAATCTATATCTTAATTAGTTATCTTAATTTTCGCTCATTATTAAAAAATCGCAAATATATAGTAAATAAAGGAATCGGCCGGAAACATATCTATTTTCAGTTCATTTTTTAATGAAAACCGACACGTGACTGGCACTTTCTCGCAATTTTTGAACTGACGCCGCCAGAGTTTTGCATTTTTTTTCTAAAATTAAGAAACATTACCTGCCGATTTTTAAGGCAATTAGATAATCGGATGCAGAAATTTTTCTATGTATGAATGTTGAAATTCAAATCGATATCTCAAATAGTTTTGTTAATTTTCGATTAAATTTCTCAAATTCGTTCATTTCCACTTACAAATCAAGGTCAGGTATGTGCGTCGTTTACCGTTTAGATATAAAAATATTTGCTTTTTTGATGATTTTTTAATTTATCTCGGTTAATTGCTGTCTGATTTCTTCGAAAATAAACACTGGCTATTTCCGGAATTTTTCCGAGCCGATCGGTGCTATGAGCGCCACTCAAATCCTTCGCTACGCGGAACTATTCCCTGTGATACGTTAAAAAAAAGGCTAAAAATCCCATAAAAATAATTAAAATAATCTAATACGAAAAATCCAAAATCGGGGCTCAAGATGCAAAACAACATACATAGAGGTGCCTTCCTACCAAATTTTGTGGCTCTGCGGGCAGAGATGTCTTCGGAGCACAGTCGATACACACACAGACTCACAGACACACAGACACACACACAAACTTCTTCCCTCATTATCATTCTTGACTGAGTATAGCGTTTCGAAACACATAAATTATAGAAACTGTAAATTGCATGCACACATTGCTAGCAATTTTTTAAATCGCTTTTACATATTAGTTATACGAGGGATTATCAATAAGTAACATGCATAATGTAAAAAAAAAAATCAGTTAATGACAATATGAAACAGAAATGAAAATAATATCCATTTAATACTTTTCCAAATAATTTGTATGCATGTTTAGGCGTTTTCCCATGGTAGATGAGTTTGAAAATCAAGGTCTCATAGAACTCCGTCGGTTGCGAGAAGAGCATGACCCGTTTGTGTTCGTAGTCAGAGTCAAACTTCTTACCACCGAGTAACATCTTCATGTGTCCAAACAGATGGAAATTGGAGGGTTCCAGATCCGGGCTTTATGCTAGGTGCAAAAAAACTTTCCCATCGAATCTCTGCAATTTTTCACGAACTGGGCCAGAAACATGAGGAAGAGCATTGTCGCCAATTTCGATTTCTTTGGATCCATGAAGACGTTCCTCGGCTGTAAGATGTTTGACTCTGACGACGAAGTCAAACGGAAGGTGCGAAGGTGGCTCTCCTCGAGGCCGACGGAGTTTTATGAGACCGGGAATTGCAACTGATCTATCGTTGGGACAAATGTCTCAACATGCATGGACGTTATGTGGAAAAGTAATAAATGGGTAATACATTCATGTCTGTTTCCTATTGTGATTAATAGCTTTTTCATTTTTCCCTTTTTTACATTATATGAGTTACTTATTGATATGACCTCGTAAAGAATTTCTCAAACTTTGTTTTTCCTGTATAAATAAAGAATATTCACAGCGACAAAATAATGTTAATACGATGTTTTTTATCATATTTTTCGAATAATTTTGTTAAATTTAGGAGACAAAAATAATGATAAACAAAACACAACGGTTAGAAAAAAAATCTGAATAAGAAATGCTTTAAAATTAAAAAATAAAATAAAATCAGACTTTTAATAAAATAAAAAAACACATTCATATTACAAAATAAATTTACTGTAGATATTTCAAGCTTTAAACAAGCTCCTGTAGTTTTATTTTATAATATAAATGTGTTTTAAAATATTTAATAAACGTCTTGTTTTAAATGTACTTTTTCATTTTAAATTCCGACTAACAGATAATATGCTTAGTTAATAATTAAAAAAAAAAAAGAAAAAAAAAACTTTAAATGATGCTATAAATCGCGAATGTATTTAAAGATTTTACGGTTTATGTTATTAGATTCCTTAACCCTACCCTTAAGATTTTCTAAAAATAAAAACAATATACACTGGCAAGTTTTTATTTTATAGAAATTCTTTTCTTATGGAAAATAAATAAAAAATCTAATTGACAAGGACTTTAATATTTAAAGATACGTTTGCATTTCTTTTATTTGCGGGGATGGGGAAGGGGGACAACGACTTTTATTAAATATCGCATTTAGTCAACGTGACACATATTGCAATACAGACACTTTGCAGGCTTCAGCCGCTATCGAGACAATTTTTGAAAGTAATAAAGAAATGTTTGTATTTGTTATATGGGGAGAAGGGGAGAACAGCATTTATTAAATATAGCATTTTATCCACATAACAGATATCATTATGATAGAGCAGAATAGCGGGCTTCGGCCGCTATCGGGCACCTAAGTTACATTGAAGTTTTTTTAAAACTGTTTATTTGTTATATTTTGGGGGATGGGAATGGGGAAGGGATATGTAAACGACTTCGCCAAAGGGGATAGGGTCGAGAATTTCATTTTTAAGGTTATTATACGTGACCGGGCAACGCCGGGTGGATCAGATAGTACATATATAAAGTAAGAAAAAAAATAGAAAATTTAAATAAATATATATAGTGTTAAACTCTGTTTTAAAATGGAAATATATTGAATTTGAACGAGCATCACATTACACATTAAGAAACATTTCTGCCCTGTATGATAAATTACAGAATTAAGAACTGAGAGAAATTATAAAAAAATGATACTATCTGGTGAGTAATGGTTATCAATGTTTGGCGGCAGAATCATCGAGATCCGAAAGCGACTGTTTATTTTCAATATGCATTCATCTATCCTCAAATTCGTAGTCGCCAATGTAGAATGAAAATTTCGCGCTCTCCCTTAAGTATTAAAAATAATAAATTAAGATAACCTACAGTTTCGATTCCATGATAAATTTATCGAATTATGGTGATTGGCTGTTACTCAATTGAGTAATATGCCTAAGTGGCATAAATGACAAATTTTAAAAATAAGTTTTACGCTAAATATTAAAAGTTAAAAAATATTTAAATTTTATTCATCAATGTAATTTTCCAATTTTTCTGTTCCCACTTCATTATTTTATTTTAAATAACAAAAATAATAAGTCAGTTACCAGAATTTTTATATTAATTTTCTTTTTTTTCTTGATATCCTACACAAATGTTAGAGTAACATCATCAATAGATCTTTTCCCCAGTTATTCAAATGAATTTATTTCGCATAAAATACACGAAGATGCTATTCAAACCAATTTCATTTGGAGGAAAAAAAAATTCTTCAATGTTTCTTTAACAGAATTTTTCTTACTTATATCGGGAAATGAAGTAAGTTTAAAAAGTAGCCTTTCGTTATTGCAGTTTGAATATTGATTTCGTCGATTTTAAAGATATTTCTTTTTGTATTTTGTTTTACATTACAAAAAATAAAAAATTTCGATAACATAACTACATGGTAGAATTTTCAATACTGCTTATTTTATGTTTTCTAAAATATGCTGGTTTTGTAATTCAATGGCATTTTATTGGGATTTTTTTAAGAATAGGAAAAAAATTTAATTATTTGTGATCTACTTGAAGAAATATTTTTAATGCTACTTAGGGCAAACTACTTGACAATACTACTACTTAAATATTAAGCATATATATATTTTTTAAGAACATTTTGAACTTAAGAGCATGCATATGTTATGTCCAAATTTTCTAGTTCATAGAGAATCAAAAGGAAGATTTATCTTTTTCATAACTCGGAAAATAAAAGCATTATTAATTTTTTGGCGAATCATTGTATAGATTTCAACATTATATGCTAAATCTATAAATATTCATTTTAAGCAGATTTCGCTTCTAAAATCCATTTCTTCAAATCCATAGAAATAAAAGTTAATATTTTTATCATATATTGCAAAAAAGAAAATTTATATATAATTCTATATCCATTATTGTTCTTCACTATATTATAATTATTGTAATTGTATTATAGAATAAAACAATATTTTTATATTTAAAATAGTAAAATGAATTTGTTTTAAAAAAACAAAGAAGAAATTAATTTAATATTTAATGTAAAAGAAATTTTTCAATATTTTTCTTTCAGTGGAATTTTCGTATTTATCCTATGGAAGACTTAGCAATATTCATTCAGTTCTGTGTCTTTATATAGTGATTTTACAGATATGTTTCTAAAATAGATAATAAAAAAATGAACTTTTAGTTTTTTTTCTGTTATTGTTGTTATATCCTCGCTTTCATGTTTTTAAAAGTTATTGACTTTTGATCCAATTATTACTGCTTTAAACCATTGCTACATTTTTGTAGAAATTATTTAGGATTAAATACAAGATTTTCTTAATTTTTTTAACTTGTGCAAATTTGTTACTCTATTCTATAATATTCCCACATGATTATCATTCCTGCTTGTCAATTGATTATGACAATGATCTATTGATTATTGTCTATTGAATCCCGGTCTAGTTCTCAAAATTTTTGTGGAATTACGATGAGTAATAGGGGTTTCACCACAACAGATTTTCTCCAAATACGACAAACAACCACGTTTAATAAAACAACGAAATATATAAATAGACATTCAACAAATAATTAGATAATTATTAATGAAAAATAATAGCTTTCTACCTTTTCAACAAATGCAACTTCACAATCTTCTCTAAGCCTTACTTGGAAAAAACAACCAACTACTTTGTGTAAAATTCATACAACTTCTCGTTTGTCCTGAAACATTCTTATACATGGTGAATGCATACTCATGCTTGCATTTATCGCAGCTCGGTTTTTACGAATATTGCAATATTATTCAGTTTTTACGAATATTGCAATATTATTCAGTTTTTACGAATATTGCAATTACGTTTACATTCCCATAGTAATATTAAACATGACATTAAAGTTGAGAGTCACCTAAAGCAGTCCGATTTTAGGTCCTAAACCATTAATTTATTCATAGAAACACACACACACAAATTAATAATAATAATAATAATAATAATAATAATAATAATTTTTATTAATTTTTTATATTTGTTCACTGACAAAAATCAGTCTGAAATTCCACATTTTTCTTTGTTGTAAAAATTGGAACTATTCCTTTTGTATTTAACTTATTTTCCACGGACTATTATGCTCGTAGTATTTCTATTAATATATGTATTTCTTAAATGAATACATAAATATTAAAAAAAAAAACAAAGTTTTCGTTAATATTATTATTAGAGTAGACGATGATTATTTGAATCTCAATATCAAATGTATACAGTAGAATCTCGTTACAACGAATGCCACTTTAACGAATTTTCAGTTTAAAGAATTATTTTTGGATTTTTTAAAAACGTCCTATACTTTCACATTATAAAGATATTCACTTTAACGAATTTCATATTAACGAAATTTTCAAATTAACGAAATTATTGAAGGCTTAAAAATAATAGTCAGTTCAGCTTTACGAATGTTGAGTTGGCAAGAAAATAATATCTCGAGTGAAAACTAGAATTTGGAAGTAAAATTTCGTCGGAAGCTCAATGAAGGGGGTGGCAAACAACAGTGAAAATGAAGCTGATGATGGTTGTCTATCAAAAATACCGAAGATTCTGTTGTATGATAAAAAGGAATTCTGTAGAACATTGACACATTTTACACAATTTGTTTTGAAAAATGCATTGTCAACTTCAGTGTAGAAACTTTTTTTTTGTGTATAAATAAGGATAAAATAATGGCAGATGTCAGTGAAGTTTTTTAATCCGTCAGGTATGTCAGATAAGTTATAATTTCTTTATAATATTTACGATTAAAATATTGAAATTTAATGAACCTAATCTTGTCCTAATCCTGGATCTTATTTCTAACGAGAAATTTCACAATAGACAACATTATATTGCATATTTATTATTTACTAGATTTTTGCATATTAATCGAAATTCAATATAAGTGTACTAAAATACAAATTTTTATTCAATGTGCATGGAAATTCCTTATTTAAAAAACGCTACATTGTAATTTCACATTAACGAATATTTCGGCATAACAAAATTAATTGGTGGTCTCCAGAAATTCGTTATAACGATATTTTACTGTATAGAAATTTTTTAATCAACATACATATTCCTATGGCATATAAATCCAATAAGAAAATGATGTCACACTTCTCAAAGGACACAATATGCATTTCATGAGATCAATACCAATGGATATGAACTCACACTTAACAACAACAACAACAAAAAAAAATTCTGCTTAATGGTTGTCAATAATTGAATAATACAAAACAATTTTGATAGTCCATATTAAAAGACTATTTAAAATTTTATTTAAAAGACATATTATACTTGTATTTGATTAAACATGAAACCTTAAAATTAATTAAAATAAAATTTACTATGGCAAGAGTTCGGTCGTAGTTACGACAACACAGAATAAGATAGTATATAAAGTACTAGTTAAAGACAGATTTCGAAATATTTTGTCATTCATGTACATCATATAACAAGATAAAGATCAAAAAGTTCAACCGAAATTGCATTGAATTTAGGTTTAGGACACACTAACGTTGACAAAAATATATCATTATATAATCATTTCTACCCTTACGTTGGTAGATGGTGAGTAAGAGCGGTAAATGCCATAATCTAAGAAGATTCAGCCGTAACAGTTAACTAGACTATGGATGTTAAAATCAGAATGTTAGTCTGTTTTAGAAATTATTGTATTTCACATTGTTCAAAGATGCCTGAGTAAGTTAAAGCCAGGAGAAATGGCGCGGTCGGAGAGATTGCACACACAGAGGTTCGGGAGAAGGAGTAGAGTGAGAACGCAGCGACTCCAGGTAGTTGTACAACAACAGTAGTGGAGTGTCTACTTGAAAATGCACGTTGATTGCTTTGAGCGTCTAAGATAAAGTATCGCTATTTTGTTTTGTTTTCCCGAAGTAAGTGCTTGAATTGTCATAGCTATTCATCAGAATTTCTATACAATGTCAATAGTACAAAATATTTTAAACTGAAAGGATTTCTCATAAGCTACTAATCTAGACTAGCAATGTAGACATCAACGGTTCGTTTTAGTAGCGGCCATGTTTAAATAAAAGAATGCGCATCGTCCCCATTAGTTCAAATGCTAGGAGATATTACGCAGCTTATTGGTAAATTTGCATAAAAAGATGAAAAATGAAAATGGACTAATTTTAAGTTAAACGTGTTATTAAGTTAAATAATTTTATTTTGTAATCTTATGCGGACTTGCTTTTTCTGATTCTTTATTTTTATTTCCTTTAATTAAAATTTGTTAATCGTTTTTAAATTTATTTCCTTTTTCTGATTCTTTAAGCATTAGTTTGAAATATTCTCTCCCAATACAATAAAATTTGTTCACAAAAACCTTACAGCAATGTTATTTAAGTGTAATTATTATCGTTAAAAATTTAATTGTTGTTATTATTAGTAACAATCTCACCCACCCATGTCAGCAATCATACCAACCCTGTAAGGACAGATTGCGCAAAATAACTTTCTTGGTTTTATTACAAATGTTCTATTAAATTGCAACATAACAACAAAATAGCAATGGAAATGCATTAAATACGAATGAAGTAAAAATTATTCATGGATAGTTTAGCAAAAAATTAATATTTCGATTTTTTTATTGCTATTCTTTTGAATTGTGCGCAGACTCTCCTAGCTTTATCTTATTGCAATCTATCCAAAAGTAATGCATACGTCGCAAAATATAGCACAGGTACATTATGTGTCACAAGTAAAAGCTACGATACAAGAATTAAGTAGTATAGCATCTAAACAAAAGATGAGAGTCTGACAAATTCTAAATGAATCAAGGCTATTAGTATAAAAATATATGCAGATGAATAAAAGAAAAACAGGTGTCATATCTCAAAGGAAAAAAAGGCTTCCAGCTCTGCTGCAGAAAATGTTCTAGGTCTGTAGACGCATGACATATGTAAAAAGGAGGTATTTATTAATATTCACTGTCGGACAAAATAGTATCTAGACTGTCCGGATGATTGGAACATTTACTGGTACGACATACGAAAAGAATCACGTCGTATTTTTAGTCCATTACAAGTAGGGTATTTAGGAGTATGGTTTGGGAATGCATTTTGCGTTAAGGACAAGGTATGGATAACAAGGTATGGATAACAAATAGCCCATATATACGTACAGACATTGAAGTATAAACTACTACATTTTGAAGAACTTTATACGGATTGACAAATGTATTAAAGCAAGTTAATATTTAGATACACAAAGTTCGCATTACGAAATACTTTTTTAATTCGCAGCATACAAAGATTCTTGACTGGAGATCACGTATCATTAATCAACCAATGCAGAACCTCGAAACGTTTAGGAAAGTAATTGACAGTATTCCTTTCGAAACACAAAATATCAATCAAGGATTATTAGTACAAAATCGAGACAGAAATTATAAAAAATCTCATTTTGTCAATAGAAACTCGTATAAATGGAAATCCCATTTTAAATTTTAAATTTTGTTTAATAATGTAAATTAAGAAATATTGTGACACTTTATCTAAACGTTTGAGACAATGTAACTATTTTTTCCAGTTAAAGGTAGTTTACATTATGTTTAATTTTTTTTCTTCGAGAGTTTAAACTATAAACTTGAATATATGGAAATATTTATATGACATTTCAAACACTATTTCCTCAGAAACTGCCGAAACTAGTTACTTGCCCAAACTTTTACTTCTGGATTTAGATGATTCCTTCTAACAACAATAGAAAAAAAAAATAAAAAATAAGTATCGTATTCTAATTATAACACAAAACATTAAACCAGTCAAAAAAAGTGCATTTTTCAGATAGGTAAATACAATTACAAAAAAAAAATTAAATTTATGCTCTTCTAATTTTGTCAGCTCTTTTCTTATATAAAAATTTAAATACTGGATGAAGGATTTCATTTTCGATTTTCTATCATCAAAAAACAGTTGTTTTAAAGAATAAATGAACTTTATTTCAGCAAGCCACCATTAAAAAAAAATAAATATCAACTTCTTCGATCAGTCTGTAAAATAACCTTATTTAACTAAACACAGTTATTTTTTAAAAGTTAATATGAACTAAATTTATGTTACGGTAGTCTGCATAAGGCACCAAACAAAAACGATCCACCAATATATATATATATATATATATATATATATATATATATATATATATATATATATAAAGAAGAACAACATTTTTCCTGCCGCATACGTAGGTTTAACCCCTTAAATTGCGATAAAACTAAGTTCCAAGATCACTAAATAGCTCACACTCTATGCGCAAAAGATGTATTATAACAATAAAGAAATTTCTGTGGTAAATTAACATGCATCTCTGTGATATTCGGTGAAAGTAGAATCGTCTTGCTGTCTATACTTTTCGAATTATTCATACTTTAAGTTTTTGTTACTGGTGTATAAAAAATAAATAAAGTCATCCAAAACCGTTGACATATTTAAAAATATCATTATTCCGAAAGTAATTGAGGTAACGCAATAATTGTCAATTGCGAAATACTCATCAATTATCCGATATATTTACTTGAGAATTGACAGCATCCGAAACATCTATATTCCAGGAATAGAAAAGAGATCAATAAACTATAGAAACTACACTGATATGTCTCCGAAAATCAGTAGCAGCAAAATATACTGTAAAAATGTACTTTTTATAAATGCTTTTTAGTTTTCTAAAATTTATTGGTTTCTGAGATTGCTAAAGATAAAGACTCCTTCCTGAATCGTGCGTAACTCGGAAGTTCATATTGTATACTTCTTTCGTAGTTACATTTTAATTTCCCATATAGAGAAACATTTGTCTTGTTTTTACTCTTACATGAATAGTCTATACCGAATAGGAGAATTGCGTATATTTATGCGATTTGCATTTTAACCGCGCATAATATCTGCTAATCGGCTGTAAACCACGGCTGCGAAGCCGTTTAATCTAACAAATACCAGGCAGCTGCCGAATACTTTCCCCAAAAAATTATTTCGATTCAACAATTACCTTCAAAATAAAGATTGTTGAAACCTGTACAATATATTTCCATGACACTGTGTTTAAAAGAGAACCGTATATATATGAAAAATCACTTTATTAATGATGACTTAATGATAAGAAAACAATTTAAGCAAAGATAATTGAAATATTTTTTTTTATAAATTCTTCCAAGAATACTTTAGTTAAAATATTAACATGCATTAAAACCGATCGAGAATTGAAGATGATTATAAAAAATAAATAAAGGATTTTTTTAATCAGGAATACCCAAGATCCATTAAGTAATTTATCGGAAATTTTTGCATGCTACATTAAATATATATATATATTGCCTTAATCGACATTTTAAATAAAGAGCTTACTTTTTAAATCTAAAGTATTTATTCTCTTATCTTTAAAATACACCTTTGGCTTGTTATTATAGATATTTTATGATAAAAATTTTTTAATTGTTTGTTATTTTTGAGTTTTTTGTGCAAATTTAATTTTTTTTTCGTATCATATGTTTACAACATTAATGAAAGGTACGGAAGTCATTCAGTAAAACTTTTTCACATTTATAAGTTAAATGTTAAAAATGATTAATATTACTTAATTAATTAAACAAAAAATATTGCATCTTACGAAATTAGTGTTTCAAATCTTCTAGACTAATTAGAATCAAAATATTAAAAAATATATTATATATTACCTCAATAAGCATTCATCTATACAATAGAACATTTGAAAAAAGTATGACTAACACCTTTTTCATGAAGCACTTCTATTATATTGATAACAAAATGCTATTACACTAAATTGTAAATTGAAACGGCGCTCACGATTGTTTACACGACATAAGTTATGTAAGATACAGAAAACAAATGTACAACTCCTTGATATAAACATGTTGAAATAAACATTTCAAATAATAAAATGTTAATAAGTTAAATTTGATTGAAAGATAAATTAGTTACATTCACGCTTTAACATTAAAAATTTACACCGATCAATATTTCAATTGTCAGTGTTGCTTGAAAGCATGCTTTTATTAATTTGCATTTTATTAGGCTTTATCAAAAGTATTTTTGTTTTTTAAATGTTTTTATACCAAAGCTTGTAGCAGCATTATTGCTGAACTTATGTTATTTAAGGGAATACATGTTACTCTATACTCTATAATCATACAGGCTTCTCTTTCATTTTTAGGTTACGTAAAGAGTGATACAAATATTGAGATTTTATGCACTTTAAGGACTGATTTTAAACTAGGCCTTAAAAACAATGAAGTTGTTCTCAAAACTAGTGCAGTTGGAGACCGGTAAAAATTTAGTGTCCGGACGGGGATCTCAGCCTTGAAATCAAACCCAGAATTGGCAGGTGAATCTTCACCAGTTTAAGAGAAAAAAGAGGAGAATCCATATTTCGCAATAAATTTTGATGTTAAAATTAATAAAACTACACATCCAACAATTCTTACCGTTTGAATGAGTAGTTTTGATAATTTGTAGCACCAAATTTTTTTGTGAAGAATGGATTCTCCTCTTTTTTTCTCTAAAGCGAGTCAAAATTCACCTGTCACTTCTGGATTTGATTTGATGGTTGAGATTCTCTTCCTTAAAGCCTTTGAATTTGTTTTGAACTTTCCATACACTACTCTTGTCTTGGCCTTCAACTGCACGAATTTTCAGGACAGCTTCATTGGTTTTAAGGCCTAGTTAAAAATTGTGGCTTAAGATGTATAAAATATCAACATTTGTATCACTCTTTACGTAACCTAAAAATGAAAGAAAGAAGCCTATATGTTTATAGAATGTTGTTTGTTTATAGAGAGATGTGTATTCTTTTAAATAACACTTTAAGTTAAATAATAAGAGTGATAAAGTGCCAGTTGTAGGCTCTGGTAGAAAAACATAAAAAAAAAGAAAATACTTTTGATACAGCTTAATATACTTAAAAAAAATAAAAAATGATAAAAAGTAATATGATAGTCCGATTTCTTATTAAAATTCATATAGGAATCAGATTTCATTATCACTATAATGCAATCAAAGTTATACGCAGTTGAAATTGCGGAATCGCAAATTGCATTAAGGTGGAGTGTGCGGGTGCTGAACCTAAGTGAAGAGCACAAATCTGGAGCACAAAACTGGAAGAGCACAAATTTCAAAATTACACAAATCTCGAGATTTGTTATCTGAGAAGTTAGCACAAACAGGTGGTGGACATATAAAGATTCCGTTTTGCCTACTGTTGATCGCAGTTTTTGACAGCCAATAATATTATCAGAACTATCGAAGATATGATGTTAGAGTTTATACACCGAAGAAACATTTAGTTGATTTCAACGACAACTCTTTGTCATAAGAGTTGAACATTTGAGAAGCTTATTGTCGACGGATAACTTTGCCAGGATTACTCAGTATACAGAATTTCATTGTCAATGCGTAGACATTAAAATCAGTTGGTATCAATGACAGCATGTTCTATCACATAAGAGTCAAATTCTGAGATGTAAGCAGAATATATATTTAAAGATACCTTTAGCATTTGAAACGCATCCAAAACCTATAGCCGTAGTTCAAGTATTAAAACTCCATCTTTCTAAATGCTCGAAGAATAACGCACTTTCAAAAATTAAAGAAATCTTAATTTTTATTTAAAAATTACAAATTATTAATATTCGTTTCTTCATTCTGTCAGTTGTTGATTTCTTAAAACTATTTTCGCAGAATAATCTCTGACCCTCTATCAAATTGATGTTACTGCGTAACTTTTCCCGAAGACTAATTTTCACACTAGTTTGTCATTGTTAGATCAAATCCATTCTGAGGAAACTTCGAAAACTATCATCTTGTAGCACCAAAATTTTTCTCTATCACCAACAAACAATCCTGAACTCTCACTAAATCAGAGATAAATAACTTTTTTGATGTACTTTTACAGATTTTATTCGAATCATATTCGGCAATAATTTTGTCGTGGTTCCAAGGAGTTCCATACAATTTTAAAGAACATTTGTCGTAATAGATGGATTACTTTTCTGAATTTTTTCGAGAAATTCTCGATGTTCTTTTTATGAATCATAGGAATTTTAAAATTAAATTTAAAATACAACTATATTTAGTTAACAAAAATGCCAAATTCTAGAAAATCAGGATTTTTTTATTTTGCCTGTAAAAGTCACTTGCGTCAACTAATAGCACATTAGCATAATAGCACAAATGTGCCAGTAGCGGACAATACCAGTATATATTATGTTGCAATACATGATTAAATTTAACACATGTGATTTGATGTTAATTAATATAAAAAACTAGAAATGGCAAAAATTCTCAACTAAATGCTAGCTTAAAATTGAATGGGCACATTAACTGAATACGCGGTTTTCACAAAGCTTAGATTTTGAAAAGTAATAAAGAGTAAACACAGTGTAATCTTTCTATTTTTGAAAAAAGTAACCACCGCCTCCGCTGCCGCAGCTGTAGTTGCTGTAGAGGAAGATTTTGTGCCTTGAAGTCTTTCTAGACTAATATCCAGAAAATTATTCCATGCAAAAATGCGAAAATTGGTAGTTTTATAAAGAAATATTCGATAAACACTCTGAATTAGACAGTTTTTAAATCGAAGAATTATTTTTAAATATATTTAATATTAAAGCTGGTCAAAATTGTTTTCTTAAAAAAAAATTATAGGAACGAAAACTATGCACAAGAATTGAACCATAATTTATAAGGATATGGTTGACAAGCTTCCAGTGTGCAGACTGAAATTATTTTTTTTTAATTTGAGTAATTCTTTGAGGTTATATTTCATTTTTTTATTAAAAGTTTTCATTATTTTGATGAAAATTTATTTCATATTTCATAAAATTCTTTATATGAATTGTTTCCAATTTGCAAAACAGCGCACATTATAATATTCCTTTCAATTAAAAAATGCATTTACACGTGACTATTAAAAAGAGAAACAAAACTTTAAAATAATATTTAAATGATCACGTGTTAAAAGCAGTAAATGTAGAAAATTACGCAATGAAAAATACACTTGCGCGTGAATATTAAAAAGATAAATATTTAAATTATTACGCGTTTTCAAAACATTAAGTAGTTAAACTTACGTCATAATTAAAATGCTCAAATAACAACATATCCAAACAGTTTCACTTAAAAAATATATTTACACGAGAGATTAATTTATTTCTACAAATATTTTACCCATTATTGTAAATTTTAAAACAGTGTAAATTATAATATTTCCTCTCAATTAAAAACTATATTTTTACGTTTAATAATTACCTTTAAATACCGAAATAACTAATAAATTCTTAAAATATCATTAACAATATGGTACTTTTCCATTATCCCATCGACCACTTTTCATAACAAAAAACTATCGCCAAACTATAGGATTTAGCACCAAAAATGCATGATCGTGGCGTCACACTCAGTTGACGTCAGAGGCATTACGTGTGTTTGTTTTGGCAACAATTGGTTTTTAATTGGACATACACACATATTTTTCATTATGTGTTACTAATTTAATAATTATTCCATTAATTAAAATAACAGTTGCATCATTAAACGGCAGTGCCATGATATTAAAAAAGAAAAGGCATTGAAAAATATTGCGATGAACAGTTACATACAATAGATCAGTTTCAACTGACATCACAAACATTTATTCAGCAGCCGAGAAGGATAATTAAGAAAAATAATGTAAATAAGTATCCAAGATTGTTATTTTCTGTTTTCATAAATATAGTGTAAATTTTATTGTTTAAACGTACTGATAGTTGATACTTTGGTGAGTGAATATGTTCCAAATCTCTTGTATTTTATTTATTTGTTTGTTTATTTTTTTTTATTTATTTATTTTTGAAATACCAATGGCAAAATTCTTCTATTTGTTTATTTGGTGTTACAATTTAACGACAGGTGATGTATTTTTTCTTTTTTTATGAAAATTGTCGACGGGTTAATGGAGAAGTACCAAAAAATCAACAAACGTTGAATTAAAAATCTCTCGAAGAAAAACTAATATGTGTAACGCATCTGATGTCAACTGAATATGAGCGATGCCACGATCATTCACTTTTGGCGTTAAATCATATAATTTGACAACAGTTCTTTTCTTTTATTTATAGAAAATAGTTGACAGGATAATGCAGCAGTAACCGATGTTATAAAATTCTCCGATGCAGCGACATTGTTTACGTAACCATTTTACACAAGTTGATTTTTAAATGTTTAATTGATCTTATTTAATCAATCAGGAAAACAGTTGTTAGCAGTTTCGATAGCAGTTGATTTGACCTTAAAATCCCTTAGTCAAAGGAAAATGAATGGAAACCCGGTTACAGCAGATCGCCACTGGTCGTTTAATTATAAAACAATTTTCCGTAGTTTTAGAGTTGATCAAATCAGAGTGTTTTTAAAGTTTGCAGTGTCAGAACGGGGGTTGGCGAGCGTAGCTCGTAGGGGCAGAGCCCCTTAGTATTACAAAATATGCCATGTTAGCGCACTTTTATATTATAGATAACAGTTTGTTATTTACTTCAAGGTTGGTTGATTTCATCTAAAATTCTATTTCTCTGGATTTCTTATTATTTTAACTTTCCTACCCTGAATGGGTCTAATCGATTCATTTCTATTATTTATTTCATGATAGCTCCCTCGGCTTTTAAATAAATGCTCTTATATTTTAAGTATTCCTCAAACAGATAAATATCTTCGGTTTATAATTTTTTCAGACTTCAGGAATTATTTTTTTTAGTCAAAACAAAAAAAGTCACATATTACCTGAATGGGTCTAATCGACCCATATCACTAATCGCATATAAATGCTTAAAAATAAAATAAGATAGTGTATATTTCGAATATTGATCGGTAGATGGCGCTACCATACTGATATACTTAAGTAATGTTCTTCTTGTTATGGAGTTTTTCGTCATTTTTTATGCAATATGGCATTTAATAAGCGCGGTCTTACTGATGATGAAATCAGAAAGCTTTGACAAGACCTCCCTAGTGATGAATCTGATAAAGGGAGTGATGATGATTTGATTGAAACAGATGAATCTGATCATTTATCCATCGACGAGGTTGATGAGAAAACAGATGTATCCGATACAGAAGATAAAATGGTGGAGTCTCCATCCTCCTTTATTAGTCGCAACAAAAGTGAATGGTGTAAATTCCCTCCACTTACATCAAAAGAACGGTATGTACTAGTAACACATGGGCTGATAAGTTCCCGGTCTGGCACACAGATGGCGTTGCAATCGCCGAACCGATGTTTTTTAGTAAATACTAACCTTTAAAAGGTAGTCGAAAAAATGCCATGACGATTCGCCGTGTGGATAAAACGTTAGAGTGGTTTTAGTTGAAAGACTTTGTTGATAAACAAAAAAAATGGATAACAAGAATTTCAAGAATTGTTATTTGATGGGGAAAAATACCGTTCAAACAAAAGCTTGGCTTGATAAGCGTTATCCGAACACTGCACCAGGTAAATCAACCATTATTGAGTGGTTTCCTGAATTTAAACGTGGTCGTACGGACACCAGTGATGCACCACGCAAAAGAGGTGGTTACTCCGGAAAACATAAAAAAAGTCCACAAAATCGTTTTGGGGAAACGTAAAGGGAAGTTGCAGGAGATAGCTCAGACTCTGAAGATATCCAAGGAACGTGTAGGTTTTATTTTGAATGAACATTTGTCTATGAAAAAGCTGTTGTCAAAGTGGCTGCCGCGCGTGTTGACTTTTGACCCAAAACAACAACGAGTTCTGAGCACTGTTTGGAGCTTTTTAGTTATAAAATTATGTTATTTTTTATTAAATTATTATTATTAATCATTTATTAAATTATTATTATAAAATTATTATTATTAATTTTATTTTTAAAATTATTATTATTGAATTATTTTTATAAAATTATTATTTTTAAATTATTATTATTATTATTAAATTATTATTATTTATTATTAAAGTTATGTTATATATTAAAGTCATAAAGTTATAAAGCTTTGTTAAAAAGTTGTGTTTTCTCTATTAGACCGGGAACTTATCAGCCCATGTGTTACATAATTTATATATATTGTATTCGATATTTATTTTATATAATTTGTTCATATTCAGGGGTTGGGCCAGCTGTGGAACTCGGACGCCCCACCCTTTCACCAACTGGGCAAAAAAATTATCTTCGAGGAAATTTATAGAGATTTGTTCGGAATTTATATGCTAGAAAAAGAAATAAACGCCCTTTAGAGGAACTTAGTCCCCTGTCATGCAGACCCTTTCCCTGACATGCAGACTTTAGCACAACTCCTATTCTTATATATTTTACATTCATTTGTATTTTCTGACTTCTATTAATATTTTACAGACAACATAACATTATGAACTTAACCCCTGGTCCTACACGTTTTGCACTTCAGAGGATAACTGAACACCCTGTGTCAGCAATGAAGCTTTTCTTTACAAATGACATGCTCAAATTAATACTAGAAGAAACTAACAGAGAAATGCATAAAGTATGCTCAGAAAAGAATAAAAAATACACATTGGTTTCTGCTGAGAAAGTTGAAGCTTACATTGGTACAAAAAATTAAACTTCTTTTACAATAATTTATAGATAAATTGAAAAAAATGCAAATGATTCCGCGGTTTGACATTTAACCATTTTTTCATTTTGAAGTTATTTTTATAATTTTTTACAGGTTTGTTAATTTTAGCTGGTGTATGTAAGTCAGCAGGTGAATCTCTCAAAGAGTTATAGAGCGAAGGAGTTGGCCGCGACATTTTCATGCAACTCTGTCTTTGCAACGTTTTGAAATTATTAAAAAGTTTCTGAGGTTTGACAGCAAAGAAAGTAGAGTAAATCGGCGTCGTTTAGATAAGCTAGCTGCAATAAGATCATTATTTGATATATTTGTAACTCAGTTGCCAAAGATGTTCATTCCTTACGAAAATGTTACAATTGATGAACAGCTTGTACCTTGCCGTGGTAAATGCCCATTTAGGCAATATATACCGTCAAAGCCAAGAGGGAAATATGGAATTAAAATGTGGTTGATGTCTGATGTCAAAACAACTTATGTTTGCGCTGATGAGATCTATACTGGAAAGCCTTCAGATGGTGAGCGAGAAAAATATCTAGGTAGAAATGTTGTGTTGGCCTAGTAAATTCGATTGAGGGTACCTCTTTAAATATTACGGTTGATAATGTTTTCACGGATTACATTCTTGATGAAGAATTATTGAAAATAAATTAACTATTATTGGTACTCTTAGGAAAAATAAGCCCTTTATTCCTTCTGAATTTCAGTCATCACATGAACGAGAAAGATGTTCCTCATTATTCGGTTTTCAACCAGATATGACACTTGTTTCATATGTGCCGAAAAAAAAATCGTTAATCGTCTTTTCCAGTATGCATCACGAAGCCAAAGTTTCAGATGAGAAAGAAAAGAAACCAGATATAATTTTATATTATAATGAAGCTAAAGGTGGAATATATACTACTGATAAAATAACAGCTGCGTATACATGCAAAAGGGGCACTAGGCGATGGCCTGTGTGTTTATTCTACATTTTAAAATTTGTTGTCTTTAATAGTGAATACAAAAATAATATATGAAATAAAGCTAGATAAAAATACTTGTTCTGAGCTAGAATAAATATATACTAAACTGGGTCTAATCGACCCATTCAGGTAAAACGTAGTTTTTTTTCAACAGGGTAGGAAGGTTAAAGAAAAAGAAAAAAATCAAACATCTGTTGTGTCAACTACAGTTATATCAACCAACACACAGTTTTCATCATGGAATCCAGAATTGCATTTTTGTTTCAACTTTTAACAAATTAGACACTAATAAATTAATAGCCGTAATGAATCATATAAAATTGAAAACATATTTTGTTCTTTGTATTTCACACATTTTAAAACAAATATTAAGAGTTTAAAACAATAAATACATGGGTCCACTGACAGCCACAGTATTTAAATGTGCTTCAAATAATTATTTAAACGTACAATATCTTAAATAATTAATCGAAATACATACACAGAAAGCGTAAAAATTAGTAAAAGTTCCAAAAGTAAAAAATGTATGTAAGCGATCAATTTCAATGTACCAATGATAATAAGAAAATTCGTTATTTAGATATATGTATATCTAATAAGCTGAAATATGTATATCTAACTGAATAAACTATTAAAAAAAGAGGAAAGTTTTATCTGCAAATGAAATCAAGAAAAATTCGAAAAATAATGTGGCAGATAAAAGTGCACATAAAAATAAGAACAATAGCACTTGTAATATGTTAATCTAAAAATCATATAAAAAAAGGAATTTTAATTATTTTTGAACGTACATCAGGAAATTAATTATTTACTGATTTTTGTTTAAATCAGAATGTCACGCAAATATATTTTAATCTCAGAGATAACTCTAAAGTTTTTCGAACAAAACATACTTTGATTTACTTTATATAATTTATGTTTACTCTATTTATTTTATGTTTACTTTCTCAGGAAATAAAATGAAAAGACGGAACAAAAATTAGAAACAATATATTTCCTCTTTCAAGATTTTCAAAGAACTGTTACAGCAAATTATTTCCAAAAGTTAGATTTCTAGTCAATAACTGATTAGATGGTGAAGTGGAAAAAAATGTAAGCACATGAAAAAAAGGAAACTAAACAAAACATCTGTTTTTGCTCTGTCTTTTGTGCATTTAACAATAATTTTAAAGAAATGAAATAATTTTGATAATGAGAATAATATAAATGGAGATATCGTGATAAATAATTAAAAAAAATTTCCTGATATTGATAGAGTTAAACAAATTGTGTTAGAAAAAATTAACAATGATTTAAAGTAAAATTCATTTAATTTCTAAATATTAAGTTAAGTATTTGTACGTGGAGTTTCATCGTCCATACACAATTTCAAAATTATTTTTTCACAGCTACTCTTAGTTATGGCCTCGTATTATGTAATATCCCGTAAAATAATGTACTACATAAATATACTTAAAGAACAACGTCTTCAAATATTCCAATTATGTCCTATGTTAATATTAAAATTAATGTATTACACATCTGATTGTTTATCAGTCTTTTACGGAAAATTTAAACTTTTATAAAAGGTATTATTGCATTCAAACTCTATTCTGTGAAAAAAGGACAAATGTTACTTAATCTAGCTCATATCTTTTTTTAAGATTTGCGAAATTAAAGTATGATCTCTACAATGTTACTCCTGATTTCTAAAATTTTTCCATTATCCTTAGAAGCCTCAGAAACAATAGATTTTCGTGATTTAAATTATTTTTCAAAGAAGTTACTTTTGCTTCCCGTAATTTTTGGACACGTTTCCGAGTAATTTTTACAGTGTAATATTCAGTTTCCTGAAACCGAAATTTCCGTTTTTTGGATGATATTAATTCTCAAATGAATATTCTCAGCCGAGTGGCATAATTTATGCATGCAAGAGTAACAATATAATATTAATTTTAATGCTGAAGCTAATGGTATCAATTTTAATTTTAAAGCTATCAATATTAATGTTAACCATAATGCTGTTAATTTATCATGTGGATTAAACATGAAACTGCTTACTGTCGAATTGATAGCATTCGAGAAAACCTTATATTGTGTTTAGAAAACTGATTAATACACTATTTAAACTAACCGGGAGAGTGTCGGAAATTACAGGCAGCAAAGGAAAATTTTGTTTTCGAAATATTTCTTTAAATATAAAAAAACAATTATATGTGCTTGAGATTTCTGAAGATAAAGGAAAATTCCTCACAATCGTTAGTATTGTGGAAACGGTGATATATTTTTTAAAACCTTTAAAATATAAGAGATAGATTAAGAAAATAAATTACAGTGTAATTAATTGCAAACAGAGGCGTATTAAATTCGGACACATATGTGTCTGAAAAAGCAATTCAGACACTTAAGTGTCTGAATGTGAAATTTCAGACATCATAGATATCTCAATTGAACACACATAAGTGTCTTACTATGATTAGGGTATAAAAGAACTGAGAAAATGTCTAAATAATGATAATATGTCTAAAATTAAGACATTTAGAAATTTAGACACTTATGTGTCTAAATTTAATGCAATTGTGTGATATTGTGTGACTTGTCAATCTTTGTGACTTGATAATCGGTGACTTGTGATGCACTCGTGCGTCTGTATATGCCAGCCCTATTAGAGAATGTTTCCGAACAGATGAATGTTGATTAAAATACCTTTCCATCCACTAAATTTTGATTAGACACAGGATGGGCCCTGGAAAATCACTTAGCGGGTCCCAACGTCTCTACTTCAATATTCGACTAATAAAAATCGTCTTTAAATTTTGTGTATATCATAGAATAATTTTTAATATAGAAAATGAAGAATATGAAGAAAAAGCATGTAATATGTATCGCATCAAAAACAACTCGTTGTAAATGATCCCTCCAAGCCACAAACATAAAACGTCAGTCACAAAAAGAAGTGATATCACATAAAAAGAAGCTATATAGAAGTGCATACTCCGAGTCCCGTGTAAAAATCTATCACCACTCATAATGTTTCCAAAGGACTCGGAGTGAGGTACAGTATGTGAAAACTGCTTGGCGACCTGCAGGCTTTTATAATATATGTAGTATATCAATTTTGAAAATCGAAAAATAAATTTTATATTTTTGTTATACCACTTTTATAAATATTTTTGTATGCGAAAGAACTGACAGAACGGATTTTCCCCCAGATCTATGCCATTTCCTTACGCTAGAATCACTACAATATATCTCAATTTAGTTAATGTTTATTATAAGGTTTATATATATATATATATATATATATATATATATTACAAACTCAAAATCTTTATACGTTTACTTAAAAAATCCTCTTCGTAAGAGTGGTGTTTTTAGTTTAAATAATGGTAAATAAATCAACAAATGGATTTTTCAAGCTCAAATATAAGAATGGACATGTAAACACTGAAGCTTCAACTTTTACAATTTTATGGGAGCAAAATAAATAAATAAATAAAATAAAATAAAATAAAATAAAATAAAATAAAATAAAATAAAAATAATATAGCCATATACTACAACGATAAGTTTCTGGAGCATACTTTAACGAGAAAAATCAACATTTTTTTTTCTACGAACCTATTTCTATTAGTATAAAAATTTACAGGGATTTTTATACTAAAATATTAAATATATTATTTTTGAAAATTACTGAGCACCTTAGAAGTTTTTTATTTGTTTAAGTTTTTTAACTCAACGTTTCAAGAATTTGAAATATATAAAATTCGCAACGTTCGCAAAAGTATAAAAAATATTAAAGTGATTTCTGTTCATATATCTGTTCATTCCAATTCGTTGATCCTAAAATATAGGTCCCCAATCTCCGGCAGTTCATGAATTAATTAGGACATATGTATGCAACTGTTAAAATGTTCTCAAAGCTGACAATAGAGGCAATAAGTATAGCTCGGCAAATATGAAACACGGCATTGCTTCATCATGGCTTTGTTTCGTGAGGTGTTCGTTCTCCGAACATAAAAAGCTCACGCGAAAGTGTTCGTTAACCGATTTGTTCGTAAACCGAACAGTTCGTTGCCGATCACTTATTGTATACGAAATTTAGCATTTTAAATTCGTCATAGCCGGAGATTCAATGAACGGCAAATATTTAAACGCAAAACTTGTAATCTTGGGGTAGCAACATTTTTACATTCTATTACTCAGCGCATGAACGTAAAGTTGGAATTTTGTCATCGCTATTTCAATCAATTCCTGATACGCTAGAATTATATATTTGTAAATAAACACAGTTTTTTTAATCGATGAAAATACTATATTTTAATAGATTTAGAGCTTAACATCGACGAGATTTCAGAAGGACAAAATGAACTCATATTAAATTTTAAAGCAAGATAATGAAACCTTACAGAGATTGAAACAGTGTAAAATCATTAAAATACATCTCACTCAGTAAATATACATCGGTTGTAATGTAATCAAGATCTTCTAAGAGACTCTGTAAGAGAAAGGTATATGCTTCAATGCCGCTTTACAATAGACAGGATGTAGTAACATTTAAAAACACCAAATAAAATAATTTAAGACAGACATGAGTACACTTAATTAATAATCGATGAAAATACTATATTTTAATAGATTTAGAGCTTAACATCGACGAGATTTCAGAAGGACAAAATGAACTCATATTAAATTTTAAAGCAAGATAATGAAACCTTACAGAGATTGAAATAGTGTAAAATCATTAAAATACATCTCACTCAGTAAATATACATCGGTTGTAATGTAATCAAGATCTTCTAAGAGACTCTGTAAGAGAAAGGTATATGCTTCAATGCCGCTTTACAATAGACAGGATGTAGTAACATTTAAAAACACCAAATAAAATAATTTAAGACAGACATGAGTACACTTAAAATAAAATTTATAAAAAAATATACTTAAAAACAGTTAAAAATACAAAATATTAGACGTTTCGCCAAGCGACACGCAAGGCATCATCAGTACAAAAACAATCTATTGCATAACAAACCACTGAACAAATCAAGGACAGTTGAAGTTATTTAAAAAGTGATAATATTCATTAGGGACAGAACGAGCTTCATTTAACGTCTGTGATCGCAATTGAGTGAACCAACCCTCAAGGAGTAATCGACCATGGTAGCTGTTACAACCTGATTTCAAAATACTGGCGTTCGCAATTAGCGGGATGTGATTCGTTTAAAGTGAATGCTGGACAATTTTTGAATTCAAATTACTATTTTTTAAAGCACTAGTATGTTCTTTTAGGCGAATTTCCAATGATCTACCTGTTTCACCAATGTAGACACTATTGCAATCTTTACAGGGAATAATATAAACAACACCGGGTAATTTTGACTTATCATATTGAAATTTATGCTTAGTGAAAAAGGAACTCACTTTATTAATTGGTTTAAAAGAAATCCCAATATTGAATGATTTAGAATGCCAGAAATTTTTTCAGAAATGTTCTTATAATAAGGGATACAGATAAAATAGTTTGGTTTACTACGTTGAAAAGGGGGGGGGGGAGTAGAATTCACAAAATTTAAAGTATTTTTAAAGATTTTTTAACAAGACCTATAGGATAGCTATTATTAACCAAATCGCGATAAATTTTACACTTCTCAATTTCAAAATCATTACTGGAACTGCAATATCTAATGGCCCTGAAGGCTAAAGTCTTAATAACAGCTATTTTATGGCTGAAGGGGCAAATTGAATTGAAATTAGTATATTAGGTTTTCTGTATACAGTAGTGGTGATAGATTGAGAGGTATCAGCAATGTGTCTGCGGACCAGAATGTCGAGAAATGGTAATTCAGCATTATTTTCAATTTCAACAGTAAACTTAATAGGGTCACCAATAGAGTTAGAAATCGTGAGAATATATTTAAATCAGCTTCTTGCACTATCAAAAAAATGTCGTCGACATAAAATCTCCAAAAAAGAATACGTGAACCAAGTTCAGAATTAATCTTATTTTCAATATTCTGCATTACAAGTTCAGCAATTACAACAGAGAGGGGGGACCCCATAGCGGTACCAGAAATTTGACTATAAAAACAATTATTAAATATAAAACAGTTTGAGGTCAAACAAAAACTAACTAAATCAACAATCTCTTCGACATTAAAATCAGTAGGTTTTGTCGGAGTGGGCCAGATATCTTTAATTACTTTACAAACCAGATCGAAAGGGATTGAAGTAAACAGCGAAACAACATCAAGAGAAGCCATGATATAACCGGTAGGGAAAACAAAACTCTGTAAATCATCAAGAAATTTGTAAGGTGAATTAAGACTATAACTGGAGTTAAGCGTAAGAGGTTTAAGAAGCGCGGATAAGTAACTAGAAAGATTATATAAAGGGGATTTAGAAAAATCAATAATGGGGCGGAGTGGGATAGATGTTTTATGAATCTTTGGTAACCCATAAAAGCAAGGGACTAGACCGGTGTAACATTTCAATTTCGAACCAGAGTTAGGGGGGATTTTCTTAAGTTAAAATATTTAAATTCTTAAAATATTTTATTTGGTGTTTTTAATAGTTTTCACATTCAGACTTTAAAATGTATACATTTTGCAAATGTAGTAACGTATTTGAAAATCTTGTCTATATAGCCAATTTTACAAAAGTTATGCAATTTACTATTGTTTTTTCCTCTGTGTTAAGTACATGAATCATGTACTTCAACGTAAAATTTCGTTAATTACACAACTTTTTAGTCTTATTATAAAATCTTTTGAGTTACCCTGTAAATGAACAGTGACTTCTGCAATTCTGTTTCACAATAGGAAGCTAACTTAGGTCGTCCGTAGTAACATATTTTAACATCATGCGCATACGTTCTTTTTGAAAAGAGTTAGACCATTTAATATTTTTTTTGCTTCATCTTAAGTATAGGAATAAATCACTTTAAAGTGGTATACGTAAAAAACTAATTAATATTTTTACACGAAATATTAAACATTTGAACTACTCATAAAAACAATTCAAATGCTGCAAACCGCGTAAAAATCGGATAACTACTCAACTCTTTAGCCCTATATCAAAAGATCTTTTGTGAGACCTTGTAAACGAACCTTAAAAGTTACGATTTTTTATAATAGGAAGCTTACTTGGGTCGAGTGTAATAACATATCTTAATAACATGTGTATACGACCATTCCTAAAAGAGTTGGGTTATTTATTATTTTTTTGCTCTATGTTAAGTATATGAATCAATAACTTTAAACTGATATAAATCAAAAACTAATTAATATTTTTACATGGAACTTACAAAGGTCCGAACTACTGATAAAAACGAATCAAATAACGTAAACCGCGTAAAAATCCGATAATTGCACATTGCTGTTGCCCTGTCAACAGTTTTTTGCTCTATGTTAAGTATAGGAATCAATAAATTTAAACTGATATAAATCAAAAACTAATTAATATTTTTACATGAAACTTACAAAGGTCCGAACTACTCATAAAAACGATTCAAATAACGTAATCCGCGTAAAAATCCGATAATAACACATTGCTGTAGCCCTGTCAACAGTTTTTGGTCTGAACAAGATTTAAAAAGTGCATAAAACAGCACTTTTAAAATCGCATTTACTGAAAACCTATTCGTCGGATTTTGCTTTACTTTTGAATTCTTAGTCCCTTGACACGCCCCATTCCATAGAATCAAGAATTTTGTTTCTATCATAAATGGAACGCGAGATATAGATGTGTCAAAAACCCGTTTTGTCCCCTCCGCAAAATATAAACTAGACAGAGTGCTAAAAAATTTTTGTAAAATCGTTTGGCATCCATTGGCGGAAATTCCTTTCATTTACGGTTCAATGCATTGCTGTTTCTTATGCTTGGCGAGAAACTCTGTCGAGTTTCTATGATAACTATTTTTATTTTCTAAAAGTCTTCTATCTTTTAGAATATTTTAAATATTTATTTTTAGCGTTTAAGGTTGCTTTCAGGATTCTCACATCCATACATCCCCTACTATTTTATTAACTTTGGCTGTAAGAAATAAAATTTATTTTCACCTTTTTTCACAAAAAACATAAAAATATAAATTGATATTATTTTACACCGGCTGAAGGTATTTCGAATTGTACAGATAAGCTCTGGGCCCTCTAACAAGGCTCAACTAGCAGGAGGCCCTGGACAGACTTCCTGTTTGCCCGATTGTTGCGCCTGCCTGATTATATACATGCCTGATCATTTCTATGTGGGGACCGGGGCACACAGGCAATGTCGCCATCCCCCCTTTCACAGAAAAATTCATGCATTGTATCATAAATATGAAATATAACTTTACATGCATTTTAAAACTTAAATTGAAGATTTTCAAAAAGAATATATTGCAAACACATACAAAAATGGTTTAAAATTTATATGAAGTTAAAATCCTCTGCACTATATGCTATTTAGAGCGAATAAATGTTTAATTCTAAATACACCTTTAAACATGTTTGATATAATACCAGTTCTTCTCCGAATTTCTAAGTTTATATTGCAATTCATTGTCGTTAGTAAAGTACAGTAAGTTTCGTTTACGTGACTGGGATTTTTTTTTCTATGAATTATAAATGAAATTTTATTTTAGTTTTTATTTTCAGATAATAGAGGGCCCCATTTCAATTAGAAGAATGTTCAAAAAATAAACTTTCTGGGAATATTAAATTTTATATTTTTCATATTTTAAGTCACACTTTAAATTCACATCGAAATCGCATTTAAATGGTTGGTAGGGGGGTGGGTTATTTCTGAAGTGCACTTTTAGTAATGTAACTGTACTGTTACAATTATTTTAAGTTATTCGAAAAGATTAATTTTACTTTGTTTAACGTATTAAAGTCTATCTTTGTATTAACCTGTTTTCAGATTAAGGTTCCAGATTAAGATATTGTTGTTTGAACACCAGTATTTCTGAAAAGAAAATTTCGCTTTCCTTGATGACCAAAAACTCATCGATGAAATATCACAAAAATTTCTATTTAAAAAAAGTGGTATGGAATGTCATATTTCTATTTTTCAAGAGAAAAATAATTGCGGCGTTAATGGGTTAAAATCGGTCAAAAAGAAAATTTAGTCAGTTAAATTTCAATATCCAGGGAGCGCTTTTTCATTCAAGAAATATAGTTAACAATCGAATTGGAAATTTGTATAATTCATATCTCCTTTCCCACACAAATTGTAAAGTGGTACAATCTTAACAACCATCTCAAATTGACCAAATCTATCCAAAATCAAGTTTAAATTTTCCAATTTTCTCGGCAACAAATTAATGAATTCTATAAAAATATCAACACTCTCCGATTCAATGGATGACTTGCATTTAAAATAACTAACGCATGTGATCTGGACGGCGAAGTGGATAATTCAATGGACTTGTAACCAGTAGGACTCGGGTTCGATGCTGGCTCTGCGTAAAAACGTAAAGTTACATTATCCTCCCATAATCGTAAATAGAATCAGAGATGGCAGCGCTATCGCTTTTTTCAATTGTTTGTAGCTGTTTACCCGGGTACAAAAATGGCGGTGTTTCAGATACTTACAAGCGACTGAAAAATTAAGACACTTACAAGCGACTGAAAAATTAAGACACATTAAATTGTCTCTTTTTTAACCATACTTTTCATACACTTATATGTCTGAATGCCAGACATTGTAGTCTACAGTGTTCAAAATATTTTGAATGCTCATATTCCAAAACACTTTCATCATAGCTTTAAAAAATTGCAATTCTAGTACATACTACAATTGTGTGAGAATATGTGGAAAATTTATCTAATTCATTTTTTTTTTTTTTTTTTTTTTAATGCAACCCCTTTTTATGGGTCTGTCTTGCTTTGCACCTGCTGAAGTTGATCACGTGATTCCAGTGAAGCGGAGTGGCAAATGTATTAAAATTGTTTTATTGATATTTAATGTAGAATTAATTTGTCTATTGTCATGAAAACAAGTGTTTTTCGTGACTTCCAAAAGGGAAGTAAAAAATGTTTTTGAATGATAAATGAACGTATCTGGATTACGTATATCGATTAAAAAATGAATAGTGAAACAATGAAAAGTTTATATTTAATCAGATTTCATTTGTAAATAGCTTTTTTGTAAATACTGTAGATACCCTATATTATGTGAATACAATAATCAAGAATTTTTTAACATGGTGTGTTTTTTAACATCTCCAAATACAAAAAAAGAACAATTAATTCGTTGAAACTGAATGTAGTTATCGAATTTCAATGGAACATTTGGCACAACTTGGTTTAGAAGAAGTTTAATTGCTCTCCCTTTCTTGAAATACGTGAATAGATTATTAATTCATGTTCCACTCTTGAAATTATCGCGGAATTCTTGGCATAATTTATTTATGGTGCAGCGAAACCACGGAATAAAATGTAAGCTACATCTTTTTTATTCAGCATGAAACTGAATGGTGAATTTTAGTGTATCTTCGGAATTTTGTGTTTTTTTCGGAATTTAATTCATAAAATATGGATGCACTTGAAAAATTAATAAGTAAAAGGCAACTTTTTGCATAGCAGCGTACAATCTTTTATTAGCGGTTAACATTGAGAATACAGACTGTGAAACTCTAATAACATGTTTAGAAATTCTAAATAAAAAAAAAAAGTTCTTAAGAAATTAGATTCAAGAATTGATGAGTTGATTCAAGATAAAAGTAAATATGATAAAGAATTAAAATCGGTTGAATTTTATTGTGATAAATTTTCTAGTTTGAAGTTTAAAATAAAATTAAGATTTAAAAAATGCAAAATCCAAATTGAACCAAAAAGTTTGGTTGAATAAAGATAATTGTTCAAAAACTGATAATAAATCTATAGTATTTACAGTAAAGCTACCTAAATTAAGTATTGTCAAATTTACTAGCAATGCAAGCCAATTTTTCGAGTTTTTTAATTTATTTAATAGCTCAATATATTCCAATGAATCATTGTCAAAAATTGAAAAGTTTCAATATCTGAAGTCCCTATTGTCTGGACCTGCATATAATATTGTTGCTGGTTTTGAATTGAGCGATAAAAAAATTTCTACTTGTTTACAATTATTGTAAGAAAGATATGGTAAACGCGAAACATTATAAATTGTCATATGAATAAAATTTAAAATCTGAGCAAGTAAAATCTAGTAACAATTCAGGTAGATGTATGACAATATAGAAACTAGTGTTAGAAATCTTAATGCCTTAGAAGTCACATCAGGCTCCTATGGTCATTTGTTTTTACTTATTTTGATGAAATTACTCCCAGAAAACTTTATTTCGATTTTTCATAGAAAAGGAGATCCTGATAAAAATTCAGAATTAATTTTATAAAAGTTGAGCTAAGATGTCGCAAAGCTACAAATTTAGTAAGTAATTCCCCATGCAAAGCTGCCCAAAAGTCTCAAACGAAATATGAAAACTCTAAAACTAAATATCAAATTCTCCCGAAAATAAAAATGTAACTTCAGCTGCTGCTTTAAAGACGCATACAAAACAATTTTGCATATTTTGCAAGTCTTCTCATCATGCAGGTATTAATTGTTCAAATTTCACATAAAAACAAAAAAGATAAAGCAAAATGGCTACTGCTACAAATGCGTTTTCAAATCACACTTATCAATCAATTGCAGAAAAAAAAATTACCCTTGCTCAAAATGTGGTAAAAACACCCGCAAATATATATTTTGCCTTAAACAAACAATAAAAGAAAATCCTGAAATAAAAATTCATTTAAAATAACCCACACATGTGATCTGGATGGCGAAGTGGATATAGCAATGGACTTGTAACCAGTAGGACTCGGGTTCCATGCTGGCTCTGGATAAAAACGTAAGTTTAGATTCCTCCCATTATCGTATTTAGGACAGAGATGGCAGCACTAACGCTTCAGCACTTTTTTTTTTCCGAGCTGTTTAACAGGGTAAAAAAATGGCGATATTTCAGAAAATTGAAATGTCTGAAATTCAGGAAATTACAAGCGACTGAAAAATTAAGACGCTTTAAAGTGTCCCTTTTTAGAACCATTTGTTTCAGGCACTTATATATCTGAATTTCAGACATTTTAGTTTACAGTGTTCAAAATATTTTGAATGCTCATATTCCAAACACTTCCATCATAGCTATAAAGAATTGCGATTCTAGTGCATACTGCAATTGTGTGATAATATGTGGAAAATTTATCTAATTCTTTTTAATTTTAATGCAACCCCTTGTTCTGTGTCGCTCTTGCTTTGCACCTGCTGAAGTTGATCACGTGATTCCAGTGAAGCGGAGTGGAAAATGTATTAAAATTGTTTTATTTATATTTAATGTAGAGGTAATTTGTCTATTGTCATGAAAACAAGTGTTCGTAATGACTTCCAAAAGGGAAGTAAAAAATTTTTTTGAATGAAAAATGAACGTATCGAGATTACGTATATTGATTAAAAAAACGAACGGTGAAAAGATGAAAAGTTTATATTTAAACATATTTAATTTGTAAATACTGTAGATACCGTTATAATATGTGAATATAATAATCAAGAAAATTTTAACTTGGTGTGTTTTTTTAACATATTTTGTACAAAGAAGGAATATTTAATTTGTTGAAACTGATTATAGTTATTGAATTTGAATGGAACATTGGGCACATCTTGATTTATAAGAATTTTAATTACTCTCCCATCCTTGAAATCAACGTGGAATTCGTGGCATAATTTATTTAGACGATATTAGAGTTAAAAATCACATTCTTGTTAGAAGAAGCACTGTTCAGCTTCAAGATAAAATTTTCATTTCGATAAAGTATAAAAATTAGACCCACATAAATTTTAATCAGGCAAATATTAAACTTACCTAAGTTTAGGTAAAAAAGCATCGTCACGTATTTGATATCTTATTTAGCAGATATTTTAAAAAAAATCAAGATAGGTATATACCGGGTGGTTATAATGTAAGTATCTCTATTTGGAGCTGTCTGTAGCTTGAAGGAATAACCGGAATGAAACCAAAATCGGTACAGTTTTTATTCGAGAAGAGAGAAAAGATTGGAAAGTTTCGTGCATTAAAAATAATATTTTATTTAATTTGACGTTACCATTATTAATTTATTATTAATAATTTATTATTAAATTTAAATAAAAAAATTTAAGTTTTCTTATGGCATTTGTTTTCTTTTTATTTTATTTACAGAACTTGCAACTTTACTCCACTATAAAAGCATATGATTAATCTCAAGTGGAATAATTATACATTTTCAAAAAGTCGAATTTGTCAATAACCGTTTCAAGTAAGAAAAACAGCGTATTTTGAAAATTTCTCAACAGAAAATGATTACTTCAATTGAATTACTAATATTTTATAGATGTCCCCAGAACTCTTAAAAATAGCAGAAAAATAAAATTAGTGAAAAATATAAGTCACAGTGTTAATAAAAAAATATTTATTGAAATGATGCGTTTACGCACCTTTGGCCGAAAATGGGTTAATCGCCGACATATGGCGCTTTTGAGTGTGAAATGTAATGTGTAATATTGTGTACCGTGGAGGTGTCGCAAACCCCAATGAGTTTACCGCATAACACGTCATGTGCGAAACATCACTCCTGATGAGTTACATTCCGCAATTAAGCACGTCGTGCACCGCCTGGATTGTGTCCTCCTACACAATGGTTATGTGGAACCTGAACATGATCGTCACCGCCATGCGAAATCGTCACCACATTCACTGTGACATTTTCCAATAAATTAGCTGTGCCATCCAGTCTGACGCCTTAATTCTTTGTTCTTGTATTACACATTACTTTTCACACTCGGTATCGCCACCTGTCGGTGGTTATTGCATTTTTTTTAATTGTTCCATTCTTCTTCCCCCTTCTCGAATAGTAAGTGTAGCGATTTTGGTTTCATTCGTTTTATTCCTTCGATCTACAGACAGCTCCAAATGGACATATTTATATTATAACCACCCGGTACATCATTAATTGCTAAAAGATGTCAAATAAAAGAGTAAATATGTTTTATATACAAATTGTGGAAATGTTCGACTTCACTGAAGTCATTTTCAAGACAAATTTTATTGCCTTGAAAATACATTTGGTGAAGCTGGCATTATCGAATATCTGAAAAAGCAACAAAGTGTACTTTTAAGAATGCATTTTCAAACTAGTAAATAAAGTTATAATAGAAGAAAAAATTAGTTTTATCTGTATACGTTTTATTTACAGATTTTATTAAATTTTAGGGTTCTGTGGTGTAAGTTGGTATCATTATAAGATCACTTGTGTGTGTGTCTGTCCGTCTATCACAGCCGTTTTCTAGAATACTATGCAACGTGTCAATTCCAAACTTGGCAGCATTATAAAGGTTATTGATACACATACTTATAGATTATTAGACAGTCACAAATATTTTTATAAAAAAATTATGAGGCTAATTTACTTGGAAAAACAAGGTATATCATGTGGGGGGGTATCTTTGAAAAATCTCGTAACGCCGAACTGAAAAATATATTTGATTTCATTTTAGGCATAATATTTTCAGAGATATCGTAGGAATTCTACTGCATAAATGTATAACCCCCCCCCCCAACCCCATTTCCGAATTTTCTGAAATTAATATTATGAATCAAATAGGGCTAGTGGGAGTTTATTTAATACATGCAGAAAAAGGATAGTGATTATCCTAGGTCAAATATTTTTTGATAAAATCGCAATTTTTCGTCACGCACACACTTTGGGGGCGGGAGAGTTGAAAGTCGCTCGACCTACCTATCGATGCGGAATCATCCAAGTACTGTTGTTGAGATTTTCGTAAAAATTATATCAGACCGACGGCTGCTTTCCAACTTTGCGATCTCCTTTCTAAGCGCGCCTGGCACACTGCCAAGTTTAAACTTTGTACAAGGTGTTTGTTTTACGTATGGCAAATCATAGTAGTAAATAGTCAATTTGTTTTATTCCAATTGAGTTCACATAATGAAGTTAATTATTCAAAAATAAATCATAGATTAATTCCAAGTTTTTTACAAAGTTTTACTATTCTTTTAGAAATGATTTCTTGTAATATTGCAGTTAGTAATAAATACATTTTTTGTACAGAACCCTTTTTATGGCAGTAATACTAGTATTTGATCGATTAATTTTTAAACTTTTTAAATAATCTTATTTTATGGGAATAAACTATCTTCAAAATTAATTTATTCAACATTCAGTACTTCATGTTTTACAGTTTAACACGTAGTTTTAATCTGCCATATGTTTATTTGTGTAACTATATATAAAAAAAAAATAATAATCGGAACAATCCTACACGTAATACAAAGATGTTAATCGTAAATTAACTGTTCGAGCTATGCATGCCCCTTTAAATATATTTACTATTGAATTGTATAGGATATATTGATAAAGAAAGGTTATTACTGTCCTTTTATAAAACTACTAATACCTATATAAATATTTATTATTTTTCCCCATTAAATATCCCTATATTTCGTGAACTAATTACATTACTGTACAATGGATGATACTTTTTTCAAATCAATATATCTGTTTAAACTATATTTTATAAATTATTATTGATTACAATCTTTCATTAAAAATGTAATATTAATAGTGCTAATTTAATCCTTTGGGTTATATATCAGATTTAAAACTACATTGTGTTTGTATAAATAATTATTATCACGTACAATGTTGAACCGGTCTCCATCTTATCTATTCAGCAAATCTATAATTAAACCATATCCTATACGTAATTGATTTCCTACCTTACGCTGTCTTCATATACTTGAAATGAATATTAATTAGCAATTGTATCATCTGATCATTGTTTTCAAAGCTGATCATTTGACTCTGCATGAATATCATTTCATATCATAATAATGAGGAAATTTTCAATAATACACGAAGGAAAACCGTTTCTATTGTCAGAATATTATTTACGTTTTCTTTGAGAGACTATTTCAGAGCTTGATGATTACGAATGTAATTAAATTGAGATGTATATGCACAAGAACAAGATTAGAAATTATATATTTTAAAAGAATCATATCGCAAAATTAATATAGATTTAATATTGTATAAATTTTTAATATTACAGAAGAAATACAAATAAAAGTTTCATACATTCCTCAAAATATTTTTGAAAAACTAACTATACAAACTATATTTTGACTAAATTATAGAAAGACATATGATTTTTTTATAGACATTATATAGTTTTGATAGAAGATATATAATTAAAATGGTTATTAATTTTTTATAAATCATTTAACTGATTTAACTGATGCTATTAATATGTTAGCGGAAAGTATATTAAAGCTGTTTATATGTGTAATTAATTCCTGTTAATTTCTTTGCACAGAATATATTTTAAGACATTTTCTCGGTTTGCGATTCATATTTATAAATAATATTTAATGTATATTTATATATATTTATTTATGTCTCGCATTCAACAAGGACTTTGTGAAAAATATGTACTTTTTTGTGACATTATCAGAAAATATCTTTCTAGTAACTTGGAATGTTTTTCAACACCAGCTTTTAAAAAAATACAATTACCATTTGAATGAACATTATCTAATTTATTAAGTTTACTGGAATATCTTAATACTAAGTATTTAAAAAATAATAACTGAATAAACAGGTTGATGTACTAACTTAACAAATAAAATGCAAGTCTCTTTAACAGTAACTGCATTCAATTAATATATTCTTGTTTAAAAAGAAATAATGCAATATTAACGAAATAGGATTTTTGCATGATATTATTTTCTAATAATATTGTTTACCTTAAGATCGCCATTTTATTTTACACCATCTGTTAGAGGGTTGCCCCAAATGGTAATTTTGTTTATTATTTCGTCATCATCTATTTCGAAACAATAATATCTGTGGTACATTTCTAATAAAGATCCACCACAAAAATTCTTGTTTGAAAATAGTGGTAGCAAAAATATTAAAAAAATGACCGACGTCTTTAAATATATTGTTGCACATTCTATCTACGGAAATCTATTTACGCATGTTGTTATCTACGGGTTAAAAGTTTTCATGTACATATTCTGATATTATTCAAAACATATATGATACATAGAAGAAAACTGGAAGTCGAAGAATTAGAAGGGATGAAAAGAATGTGGCGGTATAATTCATTAATTTACAAAATCCTTTAAATTAGGATTTAACAAAAACTTTTAAATGTTTTAAAAATTTTAATAGTTACAATATTTATCTATCTCTATAAAACTGAGGCAGAGAATTTCAATTGAGATTGATTTCAAATATTTACTTTAGAATGAAAAGAAAATTTATTTACATGATATTAAAAATATATATTAAGATATTTTAAAAATAAGTATTTTTTTGTCTTTCACTTTTCGTTCTTTTACTTCTGAAATAAGTATGGACATAAATTATTCTTAGAAATAAACGTGTTTTTTTTTGTTTCATAATACTTCTTAAAAATAGCAAACTACTTAAAAAACAGATTTTGTCCAGTTGATAGAAATTGAAATCCCTTGTTTATTTTTAAATGAGAAACAAATTGAAAGGATTCCAGCTGCGCTGGAAAAAAAGCCCTACGCAATTGAATTTCAATTTATTCTGAATTATCTGCGAGAGATTATTTATAAAGATATCCAATAAGTATTTTCTTTCAGCATGCGCACAATTTGCAAAAATAATTTTAGATAAAATAAAAGTAAAAATTGAAAAATCTGTTTGAAGATAACGCTTTTAATATTATTTCACTTTTATTTTTGTTTATTTTTATTTTTATTTTTTTATTTTTTGAAGAAATCTAAAAATAATATATTGTATATAAAGAGTAAACTTAGTTTTTTTGGTGCTCAAAACAGCATGCTTTCAAAGGGGACGATTTTTTTTTCGTTAAGTAATTATAAGATTTAGCACTAGTGAAAATATAAAATAAAACGAGTTATGTTTTTAATAACATTCTGTTTTTAGTATAATAATGCCAATTTCTCAAAATAAATACAAATTTTAATACATTATTTTTTAATTTAAAAAATAAGTGTTTTATTTTTTATTATCTGAGGTATACTAACATGTTTTTTGTTCTACGATGACATTGCAAAACCATAATAAAATTCATTTATATTGTAAGAATATTCTATACTTCTTTCCATTTCAAACGCCGATAATTTCTATAAAGCCCCCACCCCCCGAATGTTGAAGCAGAAATCATTCCTGAAGAAAAATATCTGAATTCAATACTACTTCCCACTAGTCAGCTGATGTGGAACACCCAGTTGTTAGTTCCCAAGCACGCTTGATACTCCTTTTATAGACCAAGTACTGATGAAAATTTCCTTTTACTTTTTCTAAGTCCAGGGGCGAAACTTGTACTTGTAATATGGTAGCGCAACGCATTAACCTCCGAACCTCAAGTATATTTGCCGATAATACCATTTCAGCCGTTTCTTTCACTTTTAGCTCCTTATTTTCAAGTTTCAAAAGATATTTCGCTAACTTTCTTTTTTCTGTATCTATGCGTATATTTTAATGAATTTGAAAAGTTGCCAGATATAATTACTGTTCAATTATAAGAATAATATATGATGATCTCAACTGGAAGGTCAATGAAAAATATGTCATAGTGACACAGTAGTAACAACACTGTTCAGTTTTATGAATAAGAATTTTTGTTTTCCATGATATATGATCATTTCTTTTTCAGACGGTCAATATTTTAGTTTCAGACTTCTAATTTTTATAAGTTTTTCTATAAAACTATGACGTTCTATGTATCAAGAAAATTGGATTATCATTCATAAAAAGAAACGGTTTATAATTTAAATGCGATGATATCCTCTATACTATTTATTCTCCCTATTTTATAGAAATAGAAATGATTCTTCTTCTGCATTCGGTGTCCTCGTTAATGTCTTATTCGAAATGCAGATGGGGAAAACAACATGGTATGTGTGGCAAAAATATTATCTCGGTTATAAAAAATGTCGCAATTTTACGCTAAACATTCAAGTTGATATACGCAGTTATTAAAGAATCCCAAAAGGCAAAAGAATACCATACGAGAAAAAAAATAGTGTAAAAATTGGGGTTATTTCACTTAACGAACTTATGCATTTAACGCATTATTATAATAACACAATATTGCCATTGTGAAAAGATGTTTTTAAAAAAAACATAATTAGTGGCAATTTTTTCTGCTTTTAACAGAATATCATTCCTTCTCTCTTCCTTATCATCAGCAAACAGTGCGCTTCTAAATTTAAGTTCAATAAATATTAACTCAATCGTGAATTAAAGTCCGTCAGCATCATGTTTAGTGCTAAATGTGTTTAAACGTATTAAAATGAACTCTGCCGAAGTCGAGACTTTCACGTGCTTATACCGCATTTAATCGTGTATAATGACCATTTTTTTTCAATGTTTCTAGTCCGCAGGGTGCGCAGTTAGTACGAGGGGCAGTCGGAAAATTAGTTTCCCCTGGCGACTGTGGACAGAGGTGTGTATGAAAGACAAAAAATGTAATGAGACATTAAAGATAAAACATAACTTTATTTTTCCACATAAGTACCAAGTACATTGAGACATTTGTCATACCGCTTTATAAGCTTCAAAAAGCCCTCCAGGAAAAATCAGGGCTTTGCATACGGACGACGCGTTGGAGCCATCTTCCCAGGCACTGCAACAGCGCCATCTGCTTGATCGCGGTCGACCCCAATGGTGTATCGATGTCTTGCACGTTCGCGTTCACCTGCTGTGTCGTCTTTCGCCCATAGCCGTTCAACGTTTTGTCCGTATGCAAAGCCCTGATTTTTCTTGGAGGGCTTTTTGAAGCTTATAAAGCGGTATGACAAATGTCTCAATGGACTTGGTACTTATGTGGGAAAATAAAGTTATGTTTTATCTTTAATGTCTCATTACATTTTTTGTCTTTCATACACACCTCTGCCCACAGTTGCCAGGGGAAACTTATTTTCTGACTGCCCCTCGTACAAAATATTTCTGACAGCTATATGGAACCAATCTACTTTGCACTAAATTTTGATAAAATTTCATTTAAAGAGAAATAAATGAACTTTTTCTTGGTGTATTTTGTGCATCATTTGCAAATATATGATATAGATTTTCGATGTCAGTAACTATTTTAAAACAAAGTTATCACTGAGATAAAAGTACGCAAAAAATAATTTTATGGGTATAAAAAACGTGAGAGAATTTACCAATTAGGGTTCAAAGAAAAATAATGTGAGTCGGGATTTTTATAGAATGTCTTTGAAATTTTCTGATTTTCTGACTGTTAATGAACTTGGTCTCTATTATTTTATATAAAAACGAGATATAATATTTTTCGTTTTTCCCTAGGTAAAATAGGGTGTGTATTATACTCGATTTCAAACTATACATAAATAAATATGTTATATATTTTTTATGCAAATTGTATTAGGCCGGAAGGTGACCACAGAAATATTTAAAAATTGATCATCAACAGAATTCATACACAATTTGAAACTCTGGCATATCCATCGCGTCGCCGCGTTTCTGATCAATAAGCAATATAACTATGATTATGGAAGATTAATGACAAAAATATTGTTTAAGCATAACAAAGAGTATTTTACGAAGTCGAGACGTAGTTAGTGGTTCTCTTGTACTCGAATTAGCACATAAGTTTTATTTCATGAAAATTCTTTTCGATTTAAAGCGAAATTTTCAGTGCTCACATTGTTTCATCCTCTAAAAATGAATTTTCTCGAATTTTGGATCTAGCTATATCGAGATTTCGCGCTCGATTTACTATAGTAATCAAATATCGTGACATTGGTTTGAGCCTTTTTGGAGTTTGTCCGGACACACACAAGTTCTTTGCTGCTTAATAGATATGGAAACATGTGCTTATCATTTGGGATAGTGGATGAATACATGATGGTAAAGCCTCTATCAAAAGAGCGTTTTGATACACTTCCCTCTTTTTAGTATTTCTAGAAAAACAAAGAAAGAAACTGACGTTAATACTGATTATTATATTTTTTGAGAAATTTATATTTTTTACCAAATATTAATATGAAGTTTGTTATTGAATTCGAAACATTTTAGCAGATCTCAGTTCTATTAAATATCCCTAAAATACGTTTATCAGTTTCTGTTATGTATGTATTTAGCATCTACTTTCTTATATATGTAATATTGAGTGTAATCTGTTTCACTTTAGGAAGAATCCGTTTTTGTAGATAAACACTTGTAAAAACAGAATATTTAATTACATTTCATATTACATATTATTAGGAAATTAATTAATACGAAACAAGTATATTTTCTAAAAAACTAAAACATTCTGTCAATTCCCTAATATTGAGTATATATTTTCTATTGGATAAGAAATATAAGGGTGAAACCTCCAGTTATTGACACCTAACCAGTAACCTAACCAGTCATTGAGAAAAAATCTAACTCAAATACACATTTTTTGTAAAATTCTGCAAAGTAATGTCATCTAGTGGTAAATGAGATACTAATGTTTATTTTGGAGTCAATTTATTCACCACAAGAACATATTAAATGAGTAAGAAACTTTTGAGAACATAAAAAGATCCGTTTTCAAGCAACCATCTTACTTCTAAAATTAAGGAAGTGTTTTTCTAATATATTTGTAATGCAACCATCCTAAACATTTTTCTTAAAGTGATATTAGCAGAAATTAGATTAAAGATGCATATTATTTGTTAGGGCCATGATTTAGGGTTTATAGTTATTTAATTTAGCGTAAAGGGGGAAGGATTGCCAGTTATTGGTTCCTATAATTTCATTTCACCAGTCTTTGACAGAGGTGTTATTTATTGGTTATATTAAAGAAATTTGAAATCTATTATTTGAACTCTTTAAAAATGCATAATAATAAATTAAATTTATTTTGTAGCAAACGCCGTTAAAATCTAAGTTATTTTACCAGTGCCTGACACTAGATGTCAGTTACTAGTTCATAAGTGTCAGTTATTGGATATCTGTATTACTAATAATGTAGTACCAAATATTACTGTTATATACTCTGCATTACTAATAATGCAGTACAGCTTACTAAATCCCACTTTTTATAATAAATATTAATGTATTTTGCCTTTATAATAAATAATAAAGCTTTTTATAAGGCATTTTGATCTTTTAAAATGAACTAAATGGAACCGGTTAAAACTTGACGGAAAAAAATACAATAACATTATCAGTAAAATAAGCTACTTTATTATTTAAGAAGGGGAGCATATGAAAGTCTTTCAAATATTTTATTTTAAAAGCCCCCCCCCCCAGTGAAATACAGTACTATTTCCGATGCAAACTCCGAACAAACAATCCGTAAACAACTTTGTAATGCAAATGAGTTTGCCATTACTGCCATCTTCCCCACGGCAAAAAAGAAAATTTCATGGACCTATGAAGTATCATACAAATAGTATATTCCTACGTTCTTCTCATATTCAGTAAATAAAAGAACATGGTAAATAAAGCACATATCTCCCCCCCCCCCGTGATAAGGCAACCGAGTGAGCTCCAAAGACCAAAAGCACCGTCGAAATTCGACGTTAAAAAAAGTTTTTAAATGTTTAAATTAAAAGTTTTAAAATGTCCTCTTTAATCATTGTTTGTTTCAAATTCGTATCTTCTAAAACGCATCCATTGTTTTAAGCTAATCGATTTTTATGTAATGATGAAGATTTATTTTTAAAATAATAAATTAATCTGCAGATGAGGGCGATTTTTTGCGTTTTCAAGTGTAATTCATTTGTATGATTCCTTCGGTCTTTTTACATAATCAGGATGATTATCCATCACAGTCGGGGATATTTTCCCTCTTATATAGTCAAATACACAATGGATCTTTAAAAAAATAAAATAATACAATTCCTAGCCTATTCTGATACAACATATACATCAACGAATTCAATATATCAATTTTATGTTAAACATAAACTGAAAATAGTTTTTTTTTATCTTATGATTTATCAGGTTTTTTTATTATTATTATTATTTTTCACTTTTCATGATGGTTAGGGAAATCTATTTTCAATTGTGGCAACTTTCCCAGGGGCTATTTTACATTATTAAACCAAACTGATGATCATTGTTGAAAAATAATTGAAAAATATTTCATGCTTGAAAATTCATTAAAAACTCGTTAAATTAAGCGGCAGTTTTAAAATAAATTTCAATCGAAAGCTAATTTTTTTCTAATTGATGATGTAAGAATTGAAATTGTAAAATGTAGTAATATGTAGTAAAAAAATTAAATTTGTAGTATTTAGAAGTGATATGTAAGCGCGATGAAAGCTAAAGCGATAGCGCCGTTTGTTACCACAACCGTTATACATTTCTAAAAATTGCCACTGCGTTTTGGCTGGCGTCCAAAAGTAGACTACCATTTTTTGACATCAAAGAGAAATTCACAGTGAAAGAAATAGGACTTTGCCGCTAATAAGAAACTATTAAATGAACTTATAACAAATCTACAAAAATAATTCCTATAAAATATTAGCTTTACATTGTTTATTCTAGCTAAAAAAACAATCATTATTTCAAGGTTTTTTTTTTAACCATAACACTATTTTTATTAATATTAATTTTCCTGAAATTTTTTTATTTTTTTTATTAAAAAATGAAATCTTCTAACCTATAATTTAAATAAAAAGAAAACTGACCAGTTAAACTGAGGGCATTGAGCTCACGGGCTATTCACACTAATTGTATATTATACTCTTATTTCAAAGAATTTGAAATAAGACCCTCGAAAAATAAAGAAATCAACAATATATTAAGGGGGGGTCATCCCCCCGTTACCGCCCCCCCCTCATAGTTAACTAATGGACCCCTTAAACTAATCAAGGAAGTCTCTAATTACAATAAATATATATACAAAATTTGAAGAAAATCGGATAATTCTGCATGAAAATCCCATTTATCTAAAATAAGGGGGATTAGCCCCCCTTTCCCCCTTTACACTTAACCAATGAACCCCCAAAACTCTTCAGAGAAGCGCATTATCACAATGAACCTATATACAAAATTTGAAGAAAATCGGATAATTCTGCATGAAAAACTCATTTATCTAAATTATGGGAATATCCCCCCCTTTCCCCCTTTATACTAAACCAATGAAGCCCCAAAACTATTGACAGAAGCACATTATCAAAATGAACCTATATACAAAATTTGAAGAAAATGGGATAATTCTGCATGAAAAACCCATTTATCTAAATTATGGGGGGTTACTCCCCCGTTTTCCCCTTTTATGCTTAACCAATGAACCTCCAAAACTAATCAGGGAAGCGCCTTATCACAAGGAACCTATAAACAAAATTTAAAGTAAAACGGTTAGTTCTATCAAGAGTTATCGCGTTACGTACATACATACATACATACATACATACGTACATACAGAACCGGCCGGCACATAAGCTCTCAGGCTTTGATAGCCTGCGAGCTAAAAAAGTAATTGGTAGCATGTAATCAAGGTATGCAATAAAGATGAAGCACCCAATAAAAGCTTCAGGTCTAATCTTTAAAATTAAAAATTGAAAAATCAGTTAAAATTACGCCATGTTGACACAATCATATAAATTTTTCTTTTTAGTTTTATCAATGTTAAAATGCATTTCAAGCTAAGCATAGCGTCATTTTTTACCTACAAAAAATTTTCACGCGTAAAATGTATTACGTTACTTTTATGCTTAAAAACCATGTATACAAATAAAAATATATTTTGTATTTAATTGTAACGAAAAAATGGCATCAACAAAGTTATAATGCATAATGATAAAATAAGTCCAATGGACAATATTTCAGTGACGTCACAATAAATATGAATTTTTATTCGCTTATAAAACACACGGATAAATATTTTTACCGAAATTTAACTTGCAAATTAAAAAATTCGGTTTAAAAGCCACGTGCTTTTACTATTTATTATTTCTCTTTTATCCTCGCAACGACAGAGTTCAGAGAATAAACTATGTGTCTCGCAACAGTGGGCGTATTCCGATTGCCGACTTTATGACGTCATAAGCAGATGTAAAAGTTTAATTTAAAATTACGGCTCCTTAATAAAATTTTCGAACAAACGAATATCCGATAACAAATATGTGTCCGAATATCTTTCATTTAATAAAAGTATGATATAATTTGATGCAGTAGTTTGTTCTCACGGATTGTCGAAAGAAAACGCTTAGCGTTTTAAACATATAGATTGTCAGTCACTGGTTCACTTTGTGACAGTTATTGGTGTATTTCAAAATAGGGATGGTGTCAGAGATTGGAGTTTTTTACCATATTTATGAAAAAATGAATTTTTAATAATAAAATGTATAATTTTTTCAAAATTTTACCAACAATTGTTTTTAATATGTCTCTACTATCCTTTCAAAAACAAAGGTAAGTATAAAATCGATTTAAATTTTTGTAATAATGATTTGAACAAGACAGAATCCTTAAAGTGATAGTTACTGAGGGTTTCACCATATCTGTTTGTTTATTCTGTTACTTCGTTTATAATTATAATATTTAATTTAAAAAAGTCTTCCAATATTGGTAGTAAACATTTTTTAAACTATTTTTCCAAAATGTCGTTCAAATGTAGTTTATATCAGTATTGTAAATTTAAATTTTCAAAAACAATTTATTTGACAGGGATATATATCATTTCGTTTTTGATGGTGAGAATGTTTAATAAGGCAAATAACCACAAAATTGGATTTAGTTTTAAAAAGCTTTTGTGTTTATCCATTTTTTGCGGTTTTTATTTTTTTTATTAGCTTTTGGATACCAAAGAAAAAAATTACATGAAAAAATAAATTACAATATTTGCATGGCTTTAAAGTATGTAGTTACGAATAATTATTTTTTTGGCAACAAAAATGAGGATGCATATTTATTCTTGTTATTGACCTTTCTTCAAGCAAAACTCTTACGCTGTAGTATATCCAGATGTCTTAATCTTTATTTACAATTTCTTTAGAATATCTACGAAGAAGTTTTTTAAAAAGTAAATATACTTGATATAGAATATTTGACTAGTGTTAAAAACAGTTTTTAAAGGTATTATGGAAGCGTCAAAAATGCATTTGTGTACATGCTGATTACATTTATATGATTTAAGAAAGGCATTATTTTTTTCCTGTTTATTGAAATAATTATTTTTATAGCTATGAAAGTCCTATAAATCAGAATTTAACATAAAGAACACACAAATAATTTCATTTTATTTAATATTTTATCTAAGTTCACATTTCATATAAGGTATACAACTGAGCATTGCTTTTTCATTCCTGCTTGAAAAATATAAACTTTTTAAAACGTTCTAAAACGAAAAATCGTCCTTTAAATGAGTGCTCACTAAAATGTTGTACATCCCCCTTAATTCATAACAAAGACAGCAATAATAAAACTTCGTGTCTATGAATAGTAAAGTGACTCTGCGCTTCGAATTGTGACTGCTTACAATATCAAATAGCATTAAACTGTGGAGTTAGCATTCCTATCTTGAAATTGTACGATATACGAGGAACATTATTGCGTACAAAATTGCAGAACGTACTCGATTTAGAAAAAAAAAATGCTTTAATTTATATATATATATATATATTACAAGACTTGAAATGTAATTTTTCTTTCATCCAATCACGAGTTTAAATTAGCCAATTATTTATAGGCATGTGGCAATATAATGCAAACGCAGATTTACAAAAATGTGTCTAATACCTGAAAAATGTTGTCTAATTGGAAATTGTATCCTACGGGAGCCGTATAAAAATTTATTTTTTGTATTTTATCAAATAGACTCCCCCTGGAGTTGCAACTTATCTCATCAAATTTTGCACATGTTGTGAAACTTTTCAATTTGAAGTATGTACCTATGGGCAATATTTAAGGAGATAGCCTATTGATTCGATATTTATTAATCACACTGTATATGAAAATAAATATTTAAGCATTCTTCTTTTACTATCTCTTAAACTCTTTAAATACTATCTGTTAATTTTTACGAATAGCTTTTCTTCTAGTCAATTATGGCTATCTCTTATTTTCATTCTTCATCTAGCTAATTAATTTTCTAACTCATGCTTGTTTCGAATACCTGAACTATACAATAATTTGCAATTCCAGCTTTTGTTTACAGTCTCAAAGCCGATGATTTAAATTTGCTTCAAAAGCGTTTCATATTCATGGGAGATGCATATTTTCATAATTATGCGACTAGCATAATAATTCGTATCGGGAAGTAATGACCAATTTGTAAATTGTTATCTTACACAAACACAGATACACTTTCAGCGACAATTCTGTTTTTTATAATTACGTTTATAAAACAATTGCATTTATTATATATCAAGTTATCTTATTTTAATGAGAGTATTTTGATTTTAAATAGCTTTGAAATACAAAATAATAGAAGTGCATTAATAATATTTCAGTAATAATAATGCAATATAATAATAATGCACAATATATTTCTTCTTTTCTGGACATTGTTACAGTGTTTCATATGTATGAATTTAATTGTTATGGAAATCTCTATGCATAATATTAAAAAATATTATAACACTAAAAAAATGTTACACTAATATAATCAATACTTTTATTTATTTAGATTTGCTTAAATGATATTCTTTCGCATAAAGCACATGAGAAGGATGTTTAAAACAATTTCAATGGGAGAAAAAAGTTTCCAATGTATCTTTAACAGAATCGAAGAAAGTTTAAACAGTATGTTTTGGTTATTGCGGTTTGAATATTGATTTTGTCGATTTGAGGGATATTTTCTTTCTTTTTTTTCTTTTAACAATATAACTATGCAGAAAAATTATTAATTCTACTTATTTTATGTTTTATAAAATATGCTGAATTTGTAATCGAACGGCAGTTCAATTTTCTATTAAGAATAGAACAAGAAATTAAAATCTGTTTGCGATTTACTTAAAGAAATATTTTTTACTTAGGATTTGCTTGATTCACTATTTGACAAAACTATTATTTAAATCTTAAGAATTTATTTTTTAGAGAATATTTTGACACTTAACCCTTTAACGTTCATTGGTTTCCCCACGAAACCACAAAACTTTAATTACAAAACTCAACAATGACAGCAGAATTTTAATAGAAATGTTTTTCATTTATTATATATGTGAAATATCGCTTTTTTCTTATATAAAAACAAATTTGTTCATAATTTCCGGTGTAAATAATTTATTTCAACATCTTAACAATTGAAGTGCTTTATCCGTTAAAGGGTTAAGAGAACAGATATACTATGGGGAATTTAGCTAGTTCGTAGAAAAAAAATATCATCTCCTGATAGAAATATTTTTTTCAAACCAGTACTTAGCGTTTAATCATTTATATCTAAAAATCAGTTACCGCAATTTCCAGTAAATACATTTCTTGAATAAAGAAAATGTTTTTGAACAACAAATTTTATTTATTATCCAGTATAGCATTGTGACGTCACTGTGACGAAACACTGTGAATTCTAGACAGTCGATGTGACGCCACGTGACGTCGAAGTAAAGTAAACGTGACGTTTATGTTAAGTCTTTATGGTCACTGTTCAGTTCTTCTGTGACGTCACACGGTGACTGTTTCGTGATGATTCAATATCGGCAAGGATGAACAGATTTTACTTGCATCCAATCAAGAATGTTCGCACCGGCCTTTTTATTTATGCACTCATTTCTTTATGTATTGTTTTGTTACAGGTTCGATTAAGATTAGGTGTTTAGGTTTAGGGTGTTTTGGGTAACACGATAAGATCCGAGTCAGCTCAAGAGTATTCTTTTTACTTTAAATCTGGCTTGGTATAGAGTCCTGCATGTGACAGAATTAACAATTTTAGCAGAAATTAACGCAACCCGGGGTGGTTTGGCACTAATATCCTGAGAGGGTACGGTTATATCCAGTCTGAAGCCCGAAATTCTATTACAAATAAACATGTAATTTGACACTACCCAGACAAAATTATCAATTAGAAACAACCTGACCCAAACCCAACCAACTACAAAAAATCCGCAGTTTGGATTGGGCAATCATATTTTACAAGATTTGCTGATGATGTTTGGAAATTATGTAATAATAAAAAATAGTTATTCTAAAAACACGAATTTTGATTATGCAAATGTAACAACTTTTTATATTTTCTTTCTTCTACCACCATTAGTTCCCGCTCTGTATTTCACGCATACGTATGCCTTTTTAATGGCTTTTACGCTGCCAGATAAAACTTCCTCTAGTATTTGATGAGAAAATTTCATCTCATTTCACATGAAAAATTCTGCATGATACGAAAATGCCTATACTAAAAAACTGGTAAATAATTTGGGGTCTGGTAAGTAAACTATTCAGTAATATGGCTCTCTAATTTTGGCAGTCAGTAATTTGGTTCTTTTTACGAATATAAAGGCAAGTAAAGAAAAAGTGTGAAATTTTGTTAAGCGTGAATTTCGGAAAAGTAAATTTGAATTATACTGTATAATAATAAAGTTGCCGAGTTAAAAGCGGCTTTTCGATTGTATGATTATTCGTACTTCGAGGGAAGAACTTTTCGAGCGTTGTGACTCTCTCTAGGCTGTCAAACTTAAAATTGGATAAATGAAATCTTAGATAGGAACCAAACGTAAAAAAAAATTACTAAAAGAATACTTTATGTTTATTAAAAGACTTAAAAATATATATATATACCTTATACCACGGTCAAACTCGATACCTCTTTCCCTTTCCACTTATACGGCCGTAATAAAAAGTCAAAATCCCGTTGTTGAAGGGGAATCATATTTTCTTTCCGGATAGGTGCAGGTGGTTCTTTTACCCACCGTCACTAATGGGGAATTTCCTTATCTTTGCCTATTACTTTTGTGTTTTCTTAAGTATAATTTATAAACTGCGATTTTTTTTTAATTTTTCAGAAGAAAATTATTCATTGCTGTGTTCCATACTGCACTTCAAATTCACAGAAAAAAAAAATCCTTTAATTTCTTTTCATGAATTTTCTTCAAAATTGTACTGAAGGAATAAACGGTTGAAACTTAGATCAAAGGAACATTTCTGTGTCATACATATATGCTCATTAATATGTTCAAAATTCTTGCCCCCACCATTTTTAAAAATGTGGCAAGGAATTTTACAATTGAAGCCAATTCATCTGCATATAAGAACTCTTTACCAAGAACAATTTTAAAATTTCCTAATTTTAATTTTATAATATTTACAGTATATTTCGCCGTAAAAATTCTCAATCTGTAAAGTAAATTCAAGATATATTTTGCAAATGGTAAGTAGTGATTTGATTGTTATATTTTTATTTCGTAATGTGTAGGCTATAAGAATCAAACAATAATTTTACAAGGTTGATTTTGAAGCGGGCAATGTTATTTATACAAAAATCCTAGAACAATGAGTGTATTTCAATATGTTTCAATTCAATATTTTCTGCATATACCTACAGTTACATTTTTTATACAAGTACAGTGAATAGATCGTTTATGAATTAATATTTTAAAATAAAAATATATATATATTCTGTAATTTCTGCAAAAACTATTCGGGGATGAGTGGAGTAAAAAAAAGAGAGGGCAAAAGACTTCTTCAGTATGTAAAATAATAAAACGTGCAAAAGTTATTATTATTATTATTATTATTATTATTAATATTATTATTATTATTATTATTATTATTTTGTGTTTGTTTCACTGTGTTTCATGATCAGCATCTACAATGTTTAAATTTACTGAAAATGTCCGCAATGTGCATATATATATATATATATATATATAAGGTAAAACTAGGATAGTCTGCGCACAATTCAAAAGAATAGCAATAAAAAAATCTAAATATTAATTTTTTGCTAACTATCCATGAATAATTTTTACTTCATTTGTTTTTTTATGTATTTCCATTGCTATTTTGTTGTTATGTTGTAATTTAATAGAACAGTTGTAATAAAACCAAAAAAGTTATTTTGCGCAATCTGTCCTTACAGGGTTGGTATCATTGCGCACATGGGTAGGAGAGATTGTTATTAATAATAACTACAATTAAATTGTTAACAATAATAATTACACTTAAATGACATTGCTGTAAGGTTTTTGTGAACAAATTTTATTGTATTGGGAGTGATTATTTCAACCTAATGCTTAAAAAATAAGAAAAAGGAAATAATTTTAAAAACGATTAAAAAGTTTTAATTAAAGGATAAAAAATTAAAGAATCAGAATAAGCAAGTCCAGATAAGATTACAAAATAAAATTATGTAACTTAATAACACGTTTAACTTAAAATTAGTCCATTTTCATTTTTCATTTTTTATGCAAATTTACCAATAAGCTGTGTAATCTCTCCTAGCATAGAAACTAATGGGAACAAAGTGCCATCTCTCCTAAGTAGCAGATGCGCAAACTCTCCAATTTTGTTAGGAGAGATTGCGCGGCCTTTTATTTAAACATGGCCGCTACTAAAACGAACCGTCTATATTCACATTGTTAGTCTAGATTAGTAGTTTATGAGAAATCGTTTAATTTAAAAATATTTTGTACTATTGACATTGTATAGAAATTCTGATGAATAGCTATGAAAATTCAAGCACTTGCTTTGGGAAAAGAAATCAAAATAGCAAAACTTTATCTTAGACGCTCAAAGCAATCAACGTGCACTTTCAAGTAGATACTCCACTACTGTTGTTCTACAACTACCTGGATTCGCTGTGCTCTCACTCTACTGCTTGCCCCCCCCCCCCGAATCTCTATGTGCACAATCTCTTCGACCGCGCCATCTCTCCTGGATTTACCTTATATATATATATATATATATATATATTTCTAAATAATTAAGACAATAATTCATGTTTTGAAATTAAAAAAAAAAAATCGATATGAGTTGATTGCCGGATATTGGCGAAATAAGTTTGCTTATTCTGTTGATATTATTAAGCATATAAATATATATATATTTATCACATACTTTTATATCATGAATTTCCAGAATTAGAATATTTAATTTTATATCCAATTTTGTTATATTTATGTATGGTTATATATTTCAGATCAGCGACCATAATGGTAAAATTCATCGAAAATTGTTGTCAATGTACTCATATATATATATATATATATATATATATATAATCGTGTACAAATAATACATGTTTTGAGAAAAAAAAATTCGATATGAGTTGATTGTCGAATATTGGCGAACTTGCTTATTCTCTAAATATTGTGAAACGTGTAAATATTGTTTTATGAAATATTTTGTATGACTCTGTCCAGATTTCGAATATTTGATTTTATATTTTTTTCCGGTTTTAACATAATGGAAATCTGTAATTATTATTTTTTTCTATTTTGCTGTACACTTCATCTTGAGTACCTGTAATATTTTGAAATATCGAAAGTTGTCCTTAATCAACTTTATGTACCTATATTTTCTATCCAAAGTATGGCTAAAAAATAATTAATGTTCTAAAAAGCTATCCTGATTTTAGTAGGGTTTGATATTTTTGAGTTTTACTTAATTTTCTTACTATTGTGAAACTAGTAAATATCATCTTTAAAAATTTTTACTGCGTTTTTACGGTTAGAATGCGGAATGTTTTAAGTATTCAACAATTTAAACAAATATAAATGTAGAAATTTACTTATATTGTTTGTTTTGCATTTGATAGTAGCGTGTTGTTTAACCCCTTCAGGGGCACAATTCTGGTGTCATTGTGGCATTTTGGAATTAAAATTAAGTGGTATCCATTATATACCGGTGCCCTTCAAGGGATTAATCTGTTTTTAATTGCTTAAATTGTTGTATTTATTTATCTCTAAATCTTTTGTTTTTTCTGTTTGTAGTATTAAAAACGCCGTTGCAAAATATACATATGTTATATATACCTTTTATAACGCATATAGTACGAGATTTTTGTATTTTTAAGTATAAAAGTAATCTTTACTAAGCATTATTTACGATGGGTATTCGCGCCATCTATCGGCGAAAGTAGCCCTTTAACGATTCCGAAAGTAAAGGGTGATTGTGAAGGCCGAATATGGAAAGGGAAAATCGAGTTTCGCCGTGCTTATACGCTTCTTCCTGGAGGAATGGTGTATATTGACTGTTATACAATCTACGAAAAATCCACACATTTCTCTGAATTGATTCAAATTCATTTAATTTTTGTCGATTCATTTTGTGTAGTGGCATTAAAATCATACATATATTAAACATATATCAAATCCTTTTATTAGTTACCATTACTTAGAGACAAAATCTAAGAATTTTGTTTTACATAAACAAAGAATTTTCATTATTAATTAACATTGTTACAAAATGTTTAATCACTTATACAATTTCGTATATCGATAAAACAAATTATGCTTATTCATGTCTACAACGATAAACGTTACATAATCATCCAGTACCTTCATAGACAAGATTTAATGTATTAAAATAAATGGAAATATTAATAAAATATCACAAATATTTGTATCTAATAAATATTCCTCCCATGTGCATTTCAAAATACCATTCCAAAATATCTTTGTATAAATTTTATTTGTACTAATATTTATCGAGAAAATTGTTTTTAAAAAACACCTTTAGTTCAAATTTTCCAAATGTATAATACATATTTTATCCCAGTAATAGGTAAAATATAGTGCACTCTCAGAAAAAACTGTAAATTTATGAGCATTTGCCCTTCAATTTTCACGAGCAACAGCCTTATTTGATGGAAAAACGGTCTGATCAACTAAATAAGCGGCCTTATCCCTTAGATAGAAAATTAAGAGCAATCCACATATTCTTACAGTTCTAGCCCATATGTTAGCAAAAATACGGTACGACCCCATACATTGTCCTCCGCTAGGGTGTAAACCTTCATTTTACTCGTGTTTCGAAAATTTTAATCAGCCAAAACAGCGATTCTGTGATGATTATCTAACGTGCTACGTGCTACAGAACAGTAAGCAGAGTGTTATTGTGTTTTAAAGTGCATTATATTCTGTGCATTATAATGCTGTATCACTTTGCCCCGTAAAATTACGGGCTGCACAAAATGATGGGCATGGACTTTTTTTTTTACGGGGTATGACTGGAATCTCTGCTGCAGTAATTTTACTGCAATTTTTTTAACAGTGTGCATTGCTGAATATTTATTTCACGTAAAATACATAAATAAACCTTTCCGCAATAATCAATCCAGAAAATGGAAGAATAATTAGCCATTAGAAACCATTTCAGCTATTTTTATATATCTTTAAGTAATTCAAATATTTCAGATCTTAAAAATCTATCAAACATTTCCTTTCATTAAGATGTTTTCTATAAAAAAAAATATATCCTAATTTATTGTAAAATTTCTTAGTGTATATATGTACATATACGGAAGTGCCACTGAATTAAAGACACATGATTAGAAGAAGTCTTCTCTTGTCTTCCTTTGCTAACGACTACCTACAAAGATATAGAAGTTTTTTGAAGACATGACATCCTAATGGTGTTCAAAGGAATTTAGAACCAAGATAATTGATGGTCATTTCAGGAAGGACACCAATGAAAATCCTTCCAATCTGATGGCGATTGGGAATTTTGGCATAAGGTAAAGCTAGGATAGTCTGCGCACAATTCAAAAGAATAGCAATAAAATATCTAAATATTAATTTATTGCTAAACTATCCATGAATAATTTTTACTTCATTTGTTTTTTATGAATTTCCATTGCTATTTTGTTGTTACGTTGTAATTTAATAGACCAGTTTTAATTAAACCAAGAAAGTTATTTTGCGCAATCTCTCCTTACAGGGTTGGTGGGATTGCGCACATGGGTAGGAGAGATTGTTACTAATAATAACTACAATTAAATTGTTAACCATAATAATTACCCTTAAATGACATTACTGTAAGGTTTTTGTGACCAAATTTTATTGTATTGGGAGTGAATATTTCAACCTAATGCTTAAAGAATCAGGAAAAGGAAATAATTTTACAAACGATTAAAAAATTTTAATTAAAGGTTTTTTTATTTAAATTTTAAATATTTTTTAATTCATTTTCAGCAGTGAATTACGCCTGTAATCCTTGAATAATAACAAGTGAATTTTTATCCTGCTTTTTTTAAGCGTAAACAGACAGAGTGAAAAATGTCCCAAGCCGGGAATAGAACCCGGGTCCTCAGAACAGCGCTAGGCGGCTCTAGTACTGAGTTATAAGGAACGATATTCCAGCTCTGCATTTCTCACTCTTATATATGTCGGATCGGCTGCAACTGCAGCACAAGATGGAAAAGTCATCAGGAGCACGCAAATTTCTGATTCAAACATGAGTCGACAATACAAAGCCAGCAAACGGCAACACATAGTTATTTTATAATTAATTTTCAGCAGTGAATTACGCTTGTAAAAAGCAGGATAAACATTCACTGGTTATTATTCAAATATTACAGGCGTAATTCACTGCTGAAATTGGCATAGAGCTATTGCAGAAATCACGAAAAATGCAACATAGCAGCGCCAACTGTTGCGCGATTTACACCAACAACTAATCAACAACAATTTATATCAGGAAGTAACTGAATTTAAAGTTTTATTAAATTCTGTGCATTAGTTCTTGAGATAGAGCGACCACAAAATTTTTGTCACTTACAGACAGTGTCATAGACAGTGATTTTCTTAAAAAAAAACAGTCAAATCGCGTTCATGACCTTCTAAAATCCATCGGAAACCGGAAGTCGGGAAATTTCATGAATCCAATACTTTCTTTTTGTAAATATAGAAGAAAGTAATAAATGGGAGAGGAGGATTTTTAAAACTACCATCGTCCGTCCCATTAAAAAAAGTTTTAATTATCCAAAAATTATATTAATCATTTAATAATATAGCAATATAAGTCAAATAAACCAAGTTTCGTGAGAGAGTTATGGCTACTACACAAAAATTTAAATTTTGCAAAAACAATAAAATTTTGCTGGAATTACAAATTTAAATTACAAAATTATTGTAAAATTAAAAAAACTGATTTTGTTAATTCAAGTAAAATTGATGACATTTTGTTAAAATTTTGTAAGAGTGTTAACAATATTTTTTTGTCCAAGCAACAAAACCAATTTTTTACTTCAACTAAAAATTTTGCTTAAAACAACCAAAATGTACTCAACAAAACATGTTTTTTTGGTTTTAATCAATTCCTTTTTTCTGAGTGTAATAATAAATTTTTATTAGAAATAACATTAAAATATTACTGTAGAAATGCATCATATTTCATTTTTTTTCTGCAGAAAAGTTCATTGAACATTAGTATTTTCACAAATCCTTTTTGCACATAATTTTATTACGTATTGCGATTATTTACCTAAAAATATTTTTTATTATTTTTGTGAAAATAGTATGCAAAACAATAAATTATTCTACGATATTATGGTATTTTCTCACATATTTCCCTATTTGATCTTAATTTTTTTTCATGTGTCACTTCTAATTTTTTTATTTAAAGTTTTACGCCGTAATGTTTTAGTCTCTGTAAAAGAAAACTGCACTTTATCAATGTTTTGAATAGCTAAAATAACTGTAAAGATGAAATGATGTAATTTTTGCAACCATTCATAAAAGTATTTGTTTTAATTTCTCTGGTTATAATTTATAGAATTTATTTTTCGTCTGAATGGAGAAGCCTGAAAAATTTTAATTTTATTAAAGTAGACGTTTATATAAATATCAAAATGGATTGTGCCTAAGAATAAAACATTTTTTTTGTAATTTCTTCCAATTTTATGGGATATAAAATATTTTTATTTCTATATCAAGGTGGCTAGTGGTCAGGGAAAAATACAGTAAAAAAAGTGATACACACCAGTATATTCTTATAGAAAAATTTATCTTGATTATTCGATCAAATAATCAATTTGAATTTTTCTATAAGAATATACTGGTATTTATCATTTTTTACTGTATTTTTCCCTGACCACTAGCCACCCTGTATATAGTATTTGGGTTTTCCAGTTATTGTGATAAATATCTCTGAATTGTGAATTTTTAAATAATTATAAAAAAAATATATATATTTCGTTATTAAAAATATAACATTATATTCAGTTTTTTAATCTAAAATATTGCGCTGTATTTAATAACGCACAGAGAGAACACTGCATATTTTTAAATACTAACTTTTTGCAGATAAATAATTATGTGAATTTACATGTATCGAATGTAAAATATAATGTATCGAATCTCAATACATCGATATGAATTAAATGAAGGATCTCATGACTTTTCTTTCTCTCAAATGTACAATTATAAACAAATTTATATTAATTATGTTCCAACGAAGTATGTTTTATTTATTTATGTAAACTTAGTCCATTGGAAAATCGTTGGAGTATTGTTGGAGTTTTTAGTTACGGTTATGGAAAGTGATTCTCTGAAACAACTTTATGAATGCACTTTTGAGACATCAAAACAGAAGTCTGAACTTAAAATATTCATTTCTTAAGCAATTTTAATTATCAACCAATGGACTTTGTTCTCATTGGGAATGTTTCAGTAAACACAATTTATAAGGTGGAGTACATTTTAGATTTTATGTATATTAGAAATTGTTTTACAAATTATTTTTATTTTTCTAAATGTCTTTTATGAATTAAACCATCATAAACAAATTTATATTAATTATGTTCCAACGAAGTATGTTTTATTTATTTATGTAAACTTAGTCCATTGGAAAATCGTTGGAGTATTGTTGGAGTTTTTTGTTACGGTTATGGAAAGTGATTCTCTGAAACAACTTTATGAATGCACTTTTGAGACATCAAAACAGAAGTCTGAACTTAAAATATTCATTTCTTAAGCAATTTTAATTATCAACCAATGGACTTTGTTCTCATTGGGAATGTTTCAGTAAACACAATTTATAAGGTGGAGTACATTTTAGATTTTATGTATATTAGAAATTGTTTTACAAATTATTTTTATTTTTCTAAATGTCTTTTATGAATTAAACCATCATAAACAAAGACCAATCTGTGTCACAGTTTAAACTTCTATTTACTTGAAATTAGCTGTGTAGTTCTAACGGTTTAGTAATTAGCTATTGAACTAAAGTAATCGATAACAAAATGTACATAAATACTTCTTTTCTCATTAGTCACTGCAATTGAAAGTGTTTATTTTTTTTGTAAATAATTTAAACGTACTTGATTTTTATCAATGTTGCTAAATTTAATTTACATATTTGGCTAAATATGTATAATTTCTTTCAAATAATTAACAAAAAGATAAAACGCGTAAAATAAAAATTGTTAATATATTAATTAGTAGACTGCAAGTGTATTATAATGATCCATTAAATTTGAATAAAATTTTCTTTTATTTGTCATGCTTTCCAGATAAACAATTTTGATAAAAATCAGCGAGTAATTTCATACAAACAGTAGATTTTTTTTTTTTGGTCAAAATAATTCTAAATGTAGAGTACATTTACTTTAGATAAATGTCCATTAAGTGTCATTCCCTAAACAGTTTTCCCATTAAAGATAACATAATTTTTTACTTAATAGCGGAAATGTGTTTCAAATATCTTTATCTTCAGAATCTGAGGGAAATATTTTTCGTGCATAAAAAATACACTAAAATTTATTTGTTTTATTTTTTTTAAGTTGCTTAAATAAAGGAAGGAATAAATTGAAATATGTGAAATATATGTGTAGGGGACTATTTCAAAAGTTTAAACTTATCTCAAACGCAAAACGTTGAACTGAAAAAGTGTAACGAGTTGAATTGTTGTAGAAAATATGTTTCATTTCTTTCCGGAATTGAAAATTACTATCGTAAAAGATAAGATAATGTATATGCATAATATCTTTTAAACGAAATTTGTATATACGTATTTAAAATGCGGGAAAATTTATTTCATAAAAAGAAAATAAAAAATATGACATGTTTGTAGTTTCAGAAATATATTAAATGATAATTTTAATCTTATTTTCTGAAATAAAATCTCAATTTTCATAATGATTTTTCGCCAACTGAACAAAATTATACATTAACTAAGTTTGAAAAGGGAAAATAAAGATTGTTTTTTTTTAACTTACTGATTGCAAAAATTTCCTTAATCTTTTTATACAGCTTTAATCTATACTAATAAATAAAGTTTCGCTCTGTGTGTGTGTGTGTCTGTGTGTGTGTGTGTCTGTTGGCGATGGCTAGGAAAATTTAGCCCACCTAGAAGGCTGGAAATTTAGATTTAGGTAGTACAAACCCTCTCCTGGTGCAACATTACTTCAGAATTTTAATATTTTAATTACTTTCTGAAATATTAATTAAAATGCACAAAGCACTATCATTAAAAATACGCTTTTATTCTCTTGGGTTGGTTGGTTCACTGGTTGGTTGCATCGATTCTTCACAGAAGTAATTAAATAAACCAGGGTAGCGATGCATAAATAAGGATTTCTAAAGAAATAGTGGTCGCACGGCTCTGCCGTTACAAACATACAACCGTGCACACGTAGCGCCATCTGCCGACGCGAAACTGAAAGTGTCACTAACGCAGAAGAACTGATGCAACTGTCCTACTCGAGCGCCATCACCATCTATTTGAAACATTTTAGAAGGACGTTTTTCGTTAGAAATCTTTGGATGAAAGTCGAGTGTTTCATGAATTACTGTTTTTTTTTTCCAGCTAAATATTAATATTTTCACACAAAAATTATACCCATGCTTAGGAAAAAAAAATTTTAGTACTCATAAAAATTTGGATAATAAGATTTTTTTTAAAAACATTAAATAAAAAATTAGAACACTTCTAACAGGCAATTTTGTCACTACAAATTGGCAATTCTTAAGTTCTTGCTTGAGCTGCGGATAGTTTAGCGAGAATTCTTGAAACGTTCTATTGCAAATTTATTAATATTAATATTTTATATTAATAAAAGAAAGTTTCGCTCTATGTGTGTGTCCGTGTGTGTGTGTCTGTGTGTGTGTCTGTTGGCGATGGCTAGCAAAATCTAGTTCACCTAGAAGTCTGGAAATTTAGGTGTGGATAGTCCAAGGTCTGGCCATGTGCACCTGAGCCTCAGAATTTTAATATTTTGTTAATTAGCCTAGATATTAATTAGATTCTTATTAACCATCGCTTCTAAAATGTCATCTTTTAAGTCAAAATGGCGAAAGAAACGAACTGGCGCGTTGGATTTTCAAGCGGAAATGAACAAATTCGAAATTATTTTAATAATTAGCAAATTTTAAGAAAACTAATTGAGATATCAATTTGAAAATTTCTGAGCATATGTAAAAAAAAATATTCTGTATCTGAATATGTGATTTTTGAAAAATTCGGTTGGTAATTTTTTTTATTTATGCAAAAAACTGCCAAAAATCTACCGGCGCCAGTGAAAACGATCCGAGAAAGTTTCAGACAGGGATCTGCTTTCATTAAAAACTGAACTACAAAGAGATCTGTTTCTCGGGCCGAACCCTCCATTTAGTTTGCGAAAATGAAAGGAAATAATTGCCAATTTTTAGTAATGAACACAAATTTAGGTAACTAATTAAGATATAGATTTGAAATTGAGGTCGGGAAGGGGTGTCATCTGCCGGCTATTTTAGCGTAGCGTCTTCGTTATGTTCTAATTATCAGAAAAATGTAATTCTTTTTTTAATGATCGCGTTAATGTAGGTGACGGTGATTCTCTTGAACAAATTATTCATTATATTTGCGGGTATGGGGAGGGAGGTGGTTAACGCCTTCCTCTGAGATTGCAATTATCTCGGGCCCGGGCAACGCCGGGCGGGTTAGCTAGTCTGTTAATAATATATAGAACAGTCTGAAGTGACACTATACTGAATGGGAGATTGATAGTGTTATGGATAAATCGTAGTGCTACTGTCACATTTATTTGTATATTCGAAATGTAGATAATAACTTATTTATGTTGAAAGTTACATGGTTGAAAAAACTCTCGATTTAGACTCATTCAACTTAAGGCAAATGATAGGTGCTCACAGCATGGATTATTGAATTTTACAAAGATCTCTACTATAATGTTTTTTTTTTTTTTTATGCGCAGTATCAAGTGTAGGATTGGAATATACAGACAGTGGAAACAGGAGTAGTAAATGGGTCAGCTACAGAAGACAGTCGGATATTACTAATAAGATATTCAAGTATTGAGATATACTATAGGCTATCAACTACTGTAAATGTCACGTGACAACGAAACTGAATGAAAGATTATACATATACTTAACACATTCGTTGTGAAGCTTTTTATGCCGCAAATGCGCTTTTAAAGAAGAAAATATACCAGAGTACCAATCATCAATGCACATCACCGTGTTTAATGTTTTGCATACATAAAAAATATCATTGACGGTTATAAAAGAGTAGCGTAGAGTGATCACTCTCAATTGGAGCCGGCGTTACGCTCTTGTTATGGTAAGACTATGGCATCAGGGTCATGGACACTTATATTTATCATGCCATGTTGGAAGTGTAAAAGTATATAACGGTCAGGCACTTGCAGTACTTTTAACTTCATGGGTATGCTAGGAAATTTCTCAATTTGTACAAAGTAACTTTTACACCTCTAGCTACGTATATTGTTATCTGTTTGACGATTTTCAGCTTTCAATGAAATATAAATGGAGTTTTAAACAGAATAGTTGCTCCTATTAAAGTCCTGCTAACAATCTTCTACATATTCTAATGTGGTCTACTTGCTGCAATGACCATCGAAAGGCAAGGACTTAAATCGCATTCGACACCATTGCTAAATTCTGCATAACGGTCTGCAAATACGTCATAACATATTAAGGGTTTTAACTGATTTATGGGAATCTCTTGCAAACACTTGGCATGTCATGCATCCGAAACGATTTCGTATACTTGCTAAAGCATATCTATTCAGGCTGTGGTCATTATCAAGTACAGAGCTTCAGTAATGTGTTACTAATCATGTGTCTCTAATTCAGTGACATTTGTGCCTATAAACAATGAATGCATAAATACATAGGTGAGTCTGTAAATATGAATTTATTATTTGGGAGAGCGTATAATGACATTTTTAAGTTGTTCGAATGAGAAAAAATATATACATATAATATATTTTCAAATTTAAATAATAAACGAAAAATATATTCTTTTAATTTAAAACATTATGCATGGTTCTTTGAAAATTATATTGTAAATACAGTATGTAAAACTATGTATACAAAAGAAATATTAAAAATGATTGCATTAGTAATCACTTACAACAAAAACATGGGCATCTTCAAATACTTTGTAACGTAAAATTTGACATGTATTCAAGAACTTTTTCATAGTCGATTTGTAGAGATTACTACAAACTTTAATGATTTCCTGTCCATTCCGTATAAAATACCTTTTGCAAAATTGCAAACAAAATACATTTTTGCTTTTAAATTTTGGAAATGTATTCTTATATTATACATAGACGGATTACAGGAATTGAAAAGGAAAATAGTGTTTTTAAATTTTTTGAAAATCCTGAAAAGACGTATGCAATACATATGCAATAAACGTGATTGTTAGATATTCAAATGCAGGTAATTTGACCAATGTTTAGTAGAAGCTTGTAAGACGTTTTTTAAAGAATTTTGTATAATATAATGTTTTTTCACTTCATACTTTTATGTTTATTCCAATTTATCTTACTCTTTAGCACCATACTATTCGTTATTTGTCTTGATATTAAAATTTGTTGTAGGAAAACATAATTTATTCCATTTTTTCTACAGATTTTCAGTGTCTAATCATGGTTTACGATCCATGTTTAGATAATATTACATTTAAAAAACAATGTCCGTACGTGATACAAATGTTTGTTTAACAAAATTATTAATAAAATGTTTTTTTTTCTTTAAGAATATATTTTTAGTTTTATAACTGAATACGAAATTTATATGCGATCTGAAGTTCTTTATTCAATTAAAGATATCTTGATTTCTAATAATGTGACTGGACATATAATGTTAAAATATGCTCCTGACTTTATGTGAAGATGAGTTTAGCATGTTAATCCTAATCCTAATAATATTATAAATGCGATTGTGTGTATGAATGTTTGGCTGAAGAAAACGTGAAAACGGAGAATTTAATGGCCTGTAAATTTGCATATAGGTGGGTTATAACCCAGAAATGAACATAGGCCGTATTTTGTATATTTTATTCAAATAGTTTTCTTAATAATTCAAAATTTTATTATTTTCATAGAAAAACAATGATTATTTTTCCTTGTAAAATTTAATTAACCATTTTACGTTGCTAAGCATTATCGTTGTCAATAAATACAAAGCCTGGAATAATAATTTTTCCTCAAAAAATATTTTCAATTGAACGATTTCTACGTAAGAAATGAAAATTAAAAAATAATTCAAAAGACGATGAATTGCCATGATATTTGAAACGAAAATATGGAGTGTTTGTTATTATACATGAAGTATGAATATCGATTATGCTGAGAAGAGCATTTCTGTGAAAGACTACGTTATAATTAGAAAAAAATGAAATATTTTGATTGGATAGGACAAGTAGGACGTCATAAATAAAACACGTATTTTGAAATATTCGTAATAATGCAAGGAGGATGAATATCAGTATATGATGAAAGTAGACAGATAATGGCCGTCATATTTAAGATGAAAAACTGAAATATTTTTTATCGATACTGATTAATAATAAGCCTGAATTTCAGTTTCATGTGAGTTTTCTGCTAAAATTTACGTCATGATTGCCAGAAAAAGAAAATTAACAAGAATTGTATCTTTCTTTTAAATTCTAAAAGGTGTAAATTAACAACATAATATATAGTAAAATATATTTTATTAGGTTGTTGACATGTTTCGACTCCCTCCGAGCCATTTTCAAAAATAAATGTGAGTATTTTATAATTGCCTCGTCTTTGAAGTTATTATTTGAAATGCTACCCTTAATTTTCATGTACTTTTTAAAAATTACTCACATTATCTTTTATTTTTTACTTAGTTGCTTATTTTCATAATTTTAACCATGGATTAACTCGAGCCACAATTTCAGTAAGTTAAAAGAGGCTGCATCGTAACATATTGTATTTTTGTGTGTTACTATCTCTACGGTTTCTCTTATTATAGATGGATAGTATAGACTAGAGGGAAAAAAATTATTTTACTTTCATTGAAATTTATTTGGATGGTTTCTTCTTGATATAATCTTGCCAGGGCTGTGGTTTTTCTATTATACTTAAAATCAGATATATGCTCCTTTTTTCTGTAACTAAATTTCTTACTTGCCATGCCAAGAAAGTAATTCTTAGATCCGTCTATTTTAATAAAAAGGTATTTCATATACTCCTGAAGAATTCTCAAAATTAATTGGGTCAATTTTACTGCAAATGATATTCTTTAATTTCTCGGCGGGTATGGCTATTAAGCAGATATTGAAACGTTTAATTCTGTATTTTAATTTTTCAAAAAAATTAAAATAAATAAAATTAAATGATATTAATTCAAATAATAACTTCAAAGACCGTGCAATTATAGAATATTCTCATTTATTCTTGAAAATGACTTGGAGTGAGCCGAAACATGTCAAAAACCTAATAAAAGTTATTTTACTATAAATTATGTTGTTAATTTACACCATTTAGCATTTAAAAGAAATATATTATTACAAGGTGATATAATTTATTATACTGTTATATAAAACAATTATACCATTAAAAAGAGATTTCTCTGGGGAAAAAGTGACGTCATATTTGAAATAAAATGGGAAAATTCAAATATGTTTTAAAAGGAGCGTGAATCAATTCCGTACATTAATAATACAAGGATCAGTAAATATCAAAAGTAGATGACTTTTACGCCATATTTTAAAACAAAAACTTAAAATGTTTTGTTTATCTCTACTGAGATTATTAAACATGAGTATCCGTTATATACAGATGAGAATTTTCTGGTAAAAATCACAGAATAATTTTAAGAAAATAAAAGTGAACACGAATCTGTAGACGATTTCAGTATAACATAAGTCATGATGTTTAGGTTGGTTACTGGCTCTAAGCAAACGGTTGCTATGTTTCATTTCTTATTAAATATAAATCTAAGAAAATTTTACCACTGCATATGAAGTATTAAAACACTTAGCTGTGAGGTATAGCTATAAAATGTAGCTATAATATACAATCAAAATAGAAAATACAAGATATCAACCGTTTGTTTCGAGCAAAGCGTCATGACTGACGTTACGACTGAAAGCGTCTATTTTATTAGAACTAGCCGCAACTGGTGACCGATTTGGTCTCTCATAAATGTATGTTAAGCATTGCAACAAGATACTTTTATTCATAATTTCATTTGTTTTCCCTTAATCCTTCGACAAATCGGAAGATAGACAAATCAAGAAATTTTACTATTATGGTAACATTTCGCACATTTTTTTGTTATGTATTTGTTGTTATGTATTGTTGTCATGTATTAGTTAATACGATTTGATGGAAATAAGTGTATTTTGTGAAAATACTTTAATGATATCTACATTTACACTGAACCATATTGTTGCTAATTCTTTTGTTTTCTCGCTAACATTGGCTGTAGACTTGATTACGGAATATTAGAAAATCTATCATTATTCTCATCTAAAACGTTTTACATAATGTTCCATAATCAGGCTGCAAATTATTACACATAATATTCCAGTATTGTTTGGTGAAACATTGAACTTTTGGAAGCCAGTTTTGATAATCACATTCCCTTTAAACCATATTTGCTGTCAGCACTTTTGATCGGTGGCGTACAATCTGATTGAAATTCACGAACTTCCTTCTAGATGCTGATTTCTGTCCGACATTGTTTTTCGCTGCTCCATTCTATATATGGTTCAGGAGTTTTCATAATTGCGTAATTCCATTAGTTCGGCATTTCTGCTTAATGTCTACTGACTTCTAAGATCCGTGACCGATAAATACGCCTCGCCAACATTGACACATATAATTCTAATTGCAGCAACCCATTTTTTCTCTGTATATTATACCTATATATTTAATATTATGTAGTAGAAATATTAAATATAATTGAAGACACTTTTATTGATATAGAAAGAGATATGTATATTATATCCCTAGATACATAGTATGTGATTAGATTATATATCTCATATTCACTATGGTGATATAATATACCGTTAATAAAACTACCATCGTAAATATCTCAGCTAGAAGCGATCAATATCATTTTATGTGATTAAAAAATGCATACTAGTTTATTTTTTGTGTTATTTTAGTTTAATTCTATATTATTTACCGTTTTTAATGATGGGTATTTTTGTTAGCCAGTAGCAAATGATAAATCGCCAAATATTTTTCCATTCACCATCATTCATACTGCATTAATTTAATTTTAAATTATAAATTTTTCACTCAATTCATTTAAAATACATAACTTTAATTTAAAATAGTTATATTACATAAATTAAAAATATATGAAGTTTACACTTTTCATTTAAAATAGAAAATATATAAATAAATAAGAAATGCTACTGTCATAACTCCAGTGTTCCGAGCGGGATCTCTCTATTACGGTAGCGTAGAAACACGGGAGACAGGTTTCTTATTTAAAATTAGAAGAATTTTATTCACTGACAATTAACAAGTTGTAATGAATCAATGAAAGTTTCTTTTATCCTCAAAGTCCTGGGTTGTGGTTTTCATCAGAGTCCTTAGACGGTCTAGAATTTGTGAAATACAGTCTCTATTCATTCAAATCATGGGGCACTAAAGGTACCCCTCACTTTCACTTAGCAGCGCTGAGTCGCTGGTCTCCTTCTCACGCGACAACCGAAGTCGTCCCCCTTCAGAGGCAGGGAGTAAAACCCTTTCCTCCAAGCAGAATTGTCACTTCTTCCAAGCAGAGAGGAAACTCTCCTCTCTCCTCGGATCTCCAGCACCGAATCCTCTCTTCGGCCAATTTCTCCAAAGTCCTGACGGTGAAGGGGAGCATGGGCGGTGACCTCCGTAACACTTAGTCCTATCATAAGCGACTTACACATCTATTGGGTCACGGCGATTTCATCATCTCGATTGCTCTGGGAAGCAAGGTCGCAACCGTGGCGATATGGGGGTCTGGGTCATCCATTTAAGTGTCATGCAATGTCGCCTACGTGTCTGGCCTATTCAACTTAGCAGTCTCACTTGTCACCAGGAAAAGATCGAACAGTGCTTTTGATTTTCCGACCTGCGTAGGTGGTCTAAACTCGAGTCGTGGGAACTGTTTTAGGCGAGAACCTATATTTATTAGCTGGGAAAGCTTCAAGATCTCACAGCATCACCGCACACCTCGGAGAAATTTTTCATAGTAGGGAAAATCTATACTGAGCACCCTGAACACTTGTTTCAATCGCAACAGAGGCTCAAATATGGGCACTTACTGACACTAATTGTACATTACATTCCTGAATATATTACCATAAACACCTAAATTCCATTACACAATTAAAACAATACAATTACATAAATAAAGGAATTAGAGATTTATATACACGTTGTTAAACAGAAAATCATTCTACACGACTCAAGCAGTCAGTCCGTGGATTTGCGTCTTCCGGGGCGGTAACCAATCGATCGGCGATCTTCCTGCATCTTTCCCAAATCTCTAATTAATCGGAAATTGTTTCCGTTTTCGTCGTTTTCCCACTGTTTAAAGTAGCTGACTTTAAATTTGTTTTGCGGCGATAGGAAATCCGGGGTTTCTAAACAATTAGATTCGAAGAATTTCTTTTGCTTTCTTCCTAACGCGCGATACCGGTTCACAATTTTTGAGGACTTCCTTCCCGAAGACTTAATTTTTGCTTTTAAGACGGTGTCTTTATTTTGTCCCTCATCCTTAAATTCCCGGATTTCATTCTTCTCTAAAGATGAACATCTTTTGGTGACAATCTCACACCTATCATTCACTCTGGGTTTACTGTTCATTACGTTTTCTATTACCGTTTCACTCACACCTGTTTTAACACTACCTGACTCCCTATCCTGGAACAAGTTATCCATAACTTTCGCAAGGGAATTAGGTATTTTCAACTCTTTTCCCTTTTCTCCAGAACTTGATTTTAAATGTCCCAGCTCTTTTTCAGAAGGCCATACTATTTGAATAGTGTCAGTTATGGCGCGCCCTATTTCTTTCTGTGGACTAACCTTGTAACGGGATTTGTATAAGGCAAGTTCCCTGAATATGCATCTTTTAAAAGCAACTAATAACCGGTCAGCTACTCGCTTCTCCCAAGATCCTTCTTTCAGGGACCTCGCTAGACTCTTTTTACTTCTTCCCTTTGTTCTTTCCGCTAAAAATAGAAAGACGGGTTCTCTAGCTAAAATTGTTCTAGGGGGAGATTCACAATGCTTTTCTTTCCCGCTTTGACTGTAGGGGAGTATAGTATCAAAACCCTTTCTTTTCTGACTATCAATGTTAGTCGTCTCTGACTTCTCGGATTTGGGGGATAATTTATTTCCTCTTTTCCTTTCTTTTTCCGTAGGAAGCTTACTGTGTGGGTTATTGTCGTAATCCACAGCTAACAAGTTTGTGGGTTTAGGGGGAATTGAATGGTCCTCTTCACGATTTTTTTGTGGTTGTAAATTCCCAAAGCTAATAGGCAGTTTTGCCTTCATTTTGTCTAACAAATTTTACGTTCTGTTCCCTAATAAATAATAAGACATTTCGGTATTCTTATCTACCACTGCGGCTTTGATTAAAAGGTCACCCACATCTGTCTGAAGTCTTATTTCTACGAGGGGTAGACATTTTAGTTCGTTATCAAGGGGTTGTAGTACTCTTACTACCTCTCTATACTGTTCCTTGGTTACGTCATTTGCACTAATTAAGTCCAACGAACTGCCCGTATCCCTAAATATCTTCATTTTTTCCCCATTTACCATCCCTTCGCTTAGATAGGGATATCATCTAAATCGTTCAAGTCTGCCAGTTGACACACTATTTCGAGTTCATCATTTATCCTTTTTAGTTCTGGGCAAGAGTATCGGAGATGGTCGGGTCTATTACAAATAAAACAGGACATACCTCTTCTCCGTTCAAAAATTTCGTCCCTATTTTTTTTGTTCATCCCGATCACGCCCGTTTCTTTTTACTTCAAGCCCTTTTTGTTCCACTTTCGGTTTCTCGATGAATCTACTCCTCTCAAATGATTTTCCATTATTTGGGTTTTTAGGGGGGGGGGGGGCTTGTTTTATCTCCGTTCTTCTGACCGCCTCATAATGATCCAGTTTCTGGGTCAGATCCAATGGCGTAATTATTGTACTCCATGAGTCAATAAAATGCTTTCTAATTTCGGAGGGCACCTTCCGTTTGATCTGGCCAGTAATTATCAGGTCCCTAAGTTGACTAAATTCGGACACCTGAATACCGCTTAACCATTGGTCGAAATAATTCGTAATTTCATACGAAAAATCTTTCCAGTTTTTTTCTTCGGACCGTGGTGTTGTTACGAACTTGATTCTGAAGTCTTCTGCACCAATTTTAAACCTTTTGAGTAATTAACCCTTCACAAAATCAAAATTGTCTGTTTCGTCTGGTAGTTCTCTAAGAATAACTTCTGTCAATTCTATAGGATGCAAACCTAACAAATTCGTTACCCACTGCGACTTATCTAAATGCGCTTTTAGTGCTTGTCTCTCAAATAAGTTGAGATATAAGGAAATCTCCGATTTTCCCATCTCAAATTTAGGTAACACATTTTTTAACAGAATTTTAGGTTCCCTTTCTATTTGACTAGATGATAACGTTAGAGTATCATTTTCCCGTTCGGCCCTAATTCTCGCGAGCTCATGTTCTTTCTCAATTTTATCTTTTTCCAATTTCGATCTCTCTACACGGTCTTCTTCAATCAACTTTAATTGGTTTAACGCCATTGTCTCATCATAATCTGGGACCTCCGTTATCTTTTTAACCAATTTAGGAATTGTATCTTTTGACAAAACCTCTACTTCAAATTCTATCGCAAGGGTTTGCAGATCGCATTTTCGAAATCCGGATATGCCTGACATAATCAGTAATTTTAAATTCTAACACAATTTAATTCCACTTTCCTGCACATAAATACAATAAAAGATACACAATTCTTTCCACCCACAAAACAACATAAAAATAAATACAGTAATTTCTAATCGACACAAAATACAAACAATATACATGAACTCATAATATTTTGACAGATAAATTAACTGCTAATTAACTCATTAAATTCTCGCATTTTTGAGTTCCGGTAAAACCCAATTCCACATGTGACACGCTTGGTATCTGAAAATTTCTTTCACAATATGCGTGAACTCACAGGAAATATTCAAATATTAAATTTATTGCACTTAAATTTTATTTAGTTAGAAACGGGATTTTCTTTCCCTTTTTTTTCCATTAACAATTCTATGACCTAAAATTTTCAGAGTTCACTCTTTCTAAAAATTTTGACAATTACAGAAATTTACTTTCTTGAGACATAAATAACTTAGTTTCACAACAATTTTAATTTACTATCTAAAAAATTTTTCTGACCTTAATATTTTAAAATTTTATATATTTAAGAGTTTACAAACAAGTTAAATTACACTTTTTGCCCATATCATTGTTACAACACCTCAAAGCCTCTATTGGAATCAAAACAGTGCTTACCTGGGTGTAGTTTCTCTCGGCTAGGCTGTCCGTCTCTGTTCAAAATTGGCGGTTGTTATCCGGCTGCGCAACTCGTCCGTCTGTCCCTGCCCAAAGTGGCGGGTGTAGAGTCTGGCTGTCCTGCCCAAACTGGCGGGTGTGGTGTCCGGCTGTGCGTCTCGGCTGTCCGGCCCTGCCCAAGCTGGCGGCTGTAGAGTCCGGCTGTGCGTCTCGGCTGTCCGGCCCTGCCCAAACAGGCGGGTGTAGTGTCTGGCTGTGCGGCTTGGTCCTGCCCTGCCCAAACTAGCTGGTGTAGAGTCCGGCTGTGCGTATCGGCTGTCCGGCCCAAACTGGCGGGTGTAGAGTCTTTTTTTCCACTCTGGATTCAGCTGCACTCGCTGTTTCCGTCACGTCCTCACTCTGCTAAACTAGATCCCTTCCGAGCTGCCACCATTTCTGTCATAACTCCAGTGTTCCGAGCGGGATCTCTCTATTACGGTAGCGTAGAAACACGGGAGACAGGTTTCTTATTTAAAACTAGAAGAATTTTATTCACTGACAATTTACAAGTTGTAATGAATCAATGAAAGTTTCTTTTATCCTCAAAGTCCTGGGTTGTGGTTTTCATCAGAGTCCTTAGACTGTCTAGAGTTTGTGAAATACACTAGATTATTTTTTTAACACAATTATTTCAAATTGGTAAAGCAATCATACAAGTTGTAAATTTCCAACTGGACGAAAGTGCGTGGCGGCTTCAGCCAAGCGATCCCAGGTTCGAATCCTGGCCCGGACATTTTTCGTCCAGTTGGAAAATTACAACTCGTACACTATCTACTTCTCACGCGACAACCGAAGACCTTCCCCTTCAGAGGCAGGAAGTAAAACCCTTTCCTCCAAGCAGAATTGTCACTTCTTCCAAGCAGAGAGGAAACTCTCCTCTCTCTTCGGATCTCTAGCACCGAATCCTCTCTTCGGCCAATTTCTCCAAAGTCCTGACGGTGAAGGGGGGCATGGGCGGTGACCTCCGTAACACTTAGTCCTATCATAAGCGACTTACACATCTATTGGGTCACGGCGATTTCATCATCTCGATTGCTCTGGGAAGCAAGGTCGCAACCGTGGCGATATGGGGGGTCTGGGTCATCCATTTAAGTGTCATGCAATGTCGCCTACGAGTCTGGCCTTTTCAACTTAGCAGTCTCACTTGTCACCAGGAAAAGATCGAACAGTTCTTTTGATGTTCCGATCTGCGTAGGTGGTCTAAACTCGAGTCGTGGGAACTGTTTTAGGCGAGAACCTATATTTATTAGCTGGGAAAGCTTCAAAATCTCACACTACCATAAATCAAAATATTTGATTTCAAAATCAAAGTATCGTTTCTAATTTGCACGCGCGAAAGAGCTGGTAATGGGGATTTAAAAATGCTATTGGCGAGATTTGCACCAACTAACATAAAATTACTTAATTATGTTATGTATTTTGTAAAAGTATATTAAATTATTATTTTGAACGTGATTTGTCATAACAATGGTAAATATGATTGACGATTAACAATCATTTTCCGTGATCTCTATTCCTGACACGTATAATATATAAGTACCAAATTAACTGAAAATTCGTTTTGAAATTTAGTTTATTAAATATTATTATATGAGTTCAACTGACGTCAAGAGCAGATCCGTTAGGAAGTTGAGTTGTATAGCACAAAATTATGGTAAGCTTCGATTGTCTCACTGGTGTGAATTATTTTTTTGACACCAGGCAGCGGACTAAAAATTCATTCTCGGAGAACTTGCTTTGCGAACGATTACCTCCGTGGTTTAATAGTTTAAACGTTTACGACGAATGAATCTGTTTTTCTTTCTTTCTTTTTTGTTTTACTTTTATAAACAGAGAATTTCAACTGAGAACCTAATTTCAACTGCAGTTATCGCAGAATATATACATAATTGAACGTAAGTCATGTCTCAAATATTAATTTATTTGAACGATTTTTCTAAAAATGTATCTTTTATGCAGTTTTATTCGAAAAAAAGTGAATGAAAATGGCCGCCTGGCATATGAAAAAGCAAAACGGCCAACCCGGAACTGATGATGACAGTCACATGACTTACGCTTTTATTATATAGATCTGAGAGTCTGTTTGTATTTCACAACTACATCTCTTAGACTATCGAACGCAACGCTATTTACTTAACACCGGTTATCATTGATCCGTGACTGTCACACAAACTCTCAGAATTTCTAAAATTGTACTAGATTCCGAATATTATTATTATTTTCATTTTTATAAATTTAACAATGTTTATCTAAAAACAGCAAGTAAATTACTCCATATTTGTAGATAATAAAGATAAAATAAAACAGATTAATATATTTTCTACGCCATTTTTTCTCATTAAAACTGAAAAAAAAAATATTTTCTATTTGAATAGATGGTGAAAAGAAAATCTTGATTATGGTAACGTATCCACAAAATAAAAACTTATTTTCAGATATTCAAATTTCATGAATCTATTTGTTCTACAAAACAAAAATCGTCTGCCACTTTATTGTCATTTAGAAAACAAGATTTGTTTCAGCTATACATTAAATCAAGAAGGCAGAATTAAATTTAAAGAAAAAAATATACCATTTCCAATTAATTATTTTTGAAGGATACCTGTTAAACCATTTCACAAAAGTATTAAAAGTAAAATGGTTTATCAGGTATAATTTGCATTTGTTTTTACCCAATTCGTCGATTTCCACGATTTTATTTGGCCCTCCTTTTTTGCATTGGTTCCAATGTCATTTTCGTGATTATTTGGCACAAAATTTCTCTCTTTAAAGACTAAATTATGTCAAGGTCCCTGTAACAAAAAAAAAATACCGTATTGTCTCATATGAAGTGTGATAAAGAGTTAGTTAATTATTCACGTTTTTAAATAACGGGAGTGAAATATTTTGCTTAATTAATGCATTTATTCTTCTTTAAATGTTGCGTGAACAAAGTCACGGGTAAGTGCTAGTTATTACTATATATTTAAAATATCTAATTATATGGAGTGACGGTAGAAAATAAACAACTTTAGGAAATGCCAAGTTACACATTTTAAAAGGGAAATTCCGCTTTTCCTCTATGTTATGATATATCGAGTGGGACAGAAGTTCATTAAAACTTTAAAAATTCAGTGAAAAGAAACAAATTATGTTAAAAAATTGCGGTTTGTAAGAATGCGATTAGAGGGAGATTGGATTTTATCTTATAACAAAAAAAAAGTGGTTTAAAAAATATAGTATAGTAAACGATATAGTAAAATATCCATTTCTGTGAAGTGTCTGACAAGCTTCTTCATCCTAGCACATGAACCTTTTATCGTTTTCAGTAACTATGCCGTACATAATTTTCGTAATGCGCCAGTTGCAGATTCCAACAGTGTTTAACCAACAGCGCTTGATCTGGTAATGATAGCATACTTCTGGCATCCAATGAAGAATCTGACTGCAATGAGGGGTTTTATTGACAGCCTGATTTGAATAAATCTGCTTCATATTATGCAAGGAGCGCCATAAAAGTACAAAAAGAATCCGATCTCTCTCTAATCCCATTCCTGCAAACCACAATTTTTCAGCATCATTGTTTAATGAATTTTTAAAGTTATAACGAACTTTTGTCAGACCAGGTATTAACTAAAATGCTGCTGCTATTTGAATGAAATGTCAATATTTAGCTTCTGTTTTTACTCTGAATGCTTTCCAGATGCAACACAGCAGCAAGCTACGTGACATGCTCTGAATAAAGAGTATGAACTACTTATGATTCTTTTTTATTTTGTTTTAACCCTTTGACCCCCTGAACAAAAGGGCAAAATTATAATGCTGTTTTCTCTGTAATTTTTTTTTTTTTTAATGCTAAAACATGATATAAAAAACGAAATTGCGTATATAAATATATCGTTTGAGACTACTAATCATTACTTAATGTTTTAAAACTACATTATATTTGTAGAATTATATTAATTTAAATAATGATAAATTTGCAGTGAAACCTGCAGTGTAGTAACCAGATATATCAGTTCGCGTCAGTGAGAAGGTTTTAAATCACGATTGATTAGGTTATTGGTTGTTTAATCTGAATGACATAACGAATGTTTAAAATTACTTTAAATTGACTGGATTATTTTGCAAAACAAAATACTTGTCCTAATCGCGGAAAAACCTTTCTTTCTTGAACATATATTGAAATTTATTTTCATAGATAAACAGTTAATTTTTTTTTAATCCTTAACAAAGACAAACGTTTTCAAATGTTTTTTTTTTTTTTTTTTTTTTTTTTTCTTAAGAAAAGGGAATATGTATTAATTTGTCTGTAATAACATAAATTAGATAGAAATTACTCGAAATGCAAAACAAAAAAAATACATAATGCGGTGTATATTAAAATGTTAAAAATTTAATTAAATTATAATTGTCATTTATTTTCAGAATAGTTTAGCAAAAGCAGTGCTTTACGTAACATTACAAGATAATAAATGTATTCTAAACTCAAAAAATCACGGAAAATCTTCTACAATTAATCTATAAACGAGATACAGCTATATAAAATCTTTGGATTTTTGAGAATGTTCTGTTCCAAACATTATTAATTTATTGTATTTATTTTTTTCTATTAACACTTGCTGGTTTGACACGGTAATTTGTTGTTAAAAGTTCAACAATAAAAAGAGAGAAAAACGTAAGTGGATATGCTTTTAAGAAACTTTTCGGATAAGTTTTGTTTTTTCCTTGCTGTTATAGTAATGTTGAAAAGAAATCTTCACTTATGGAACAAAATTGAAGTTACTTTTTCTTCGAAAATTTTGTTTTATTGTTTGAGCTCGATTTCTTTGCTACGAATGGGTAAAATAAATCCATCTTACAAGAAGTGAGACAAACAGTTTTTTTCTTTTTTTTTTCTTGTTTTGAAAATGTGCAAAATAACGATATACATGTATTTATATATACAGGATGTCCCTTCTTATTGTTGTCCAATTCCTAAACTGTTAGATTTAGATATGCAAAACAAATGTTTTAAATAATGTTCAGCATCACATTCAACGATATTTACGTCGAAATATTTTCACAAATGTTATGAAATTAAAATTTTATACGGTTCCTTGTTTCAATAAATTATATTTAGAAATACCTTTACAATACTCTGAAAAAAAAAAAAAACATTTTTATGACCAAAACTTGTTTTAACAAATATGTTTTACACATATTTCTCTTCATTTAAATTTTTTTTCCTTGTTCTAAAAGAGGAAAAACGTGCCGTTATTGACAGAAAAAAACTAAAATTAAAAAAATTCAAAGTATCATAACTCGGTAAGTTTTTATCACACAAAAGGAGATTTTTATTTTTTATTTTTTGGTGCTTAACGAAACATTTTCTAGATATATCATACCTGATACAGGAACCATATAAAAATTTAAACTTCGTAACTTTTACATAATCAACAATTTTGACGTAATACTAAAAATTACGTAAGTGCGTAATATGTCCGTAAGTAAAAGTACGTAATTTGTGACGTAATATAAAATATACATATTACTTCTTTTAATATAAAGAAGAAGACAATTTGAATCATTTTTATTGATGCAACTATAACTCTAAAGATAACGGTTCGATAATGAGTTATTGGACAGCCATACGAATGGGCAATTTGTATATTATGTTATTTGGAAAACGACGCAATGTACAATTATTAGCATTGAGAACACAACGTTAAAAAATATCTCCAAACAAAATATTTTCTGCTTTTCATATTCTGTTGATAGCACAAATGAGAGAAGAAATTAAGAATTTCAAAAACATGCCGTTTGAGCACAATGTGGAAAAACAACCAATAATAAAAAACATTTTTTTTCTTCACCATTTTAAGCAAGAATATGTTAATAATTAAACTTAAAATATGTATATCATTATTGGAGAGTTATTGCATAGCTTTATGAAAGATTGTATAAACAAAACTTGGCCGCAAAATCATAAGGATTTGAATTGCAAAGAAAGTAGATGTTGTGTAAAAATAAGAAGAAACTGGAATTATCACTTATTCAATAATATACATGAACTGTCAACTTTATGAGTATACTGGAATATCTAATAAGTATTTAAAATAAAGTAACAACGTTTAAATTCCTATATTGTATGCTTTTGTCATAGAATAAAACTTAACCCACCATTATGAAAAATAAATATGTCTAGAATATTTACACTTCTTCTACAAATTATACATGTATATAACAACATATTTTTTTTATTATTATTTACTGAAAAAATACATGGTTAATTTTAATACGTATCGCAAGAGAAAAAATATTTAAAATAAAAATCCAGGGAAGTTTGCTTTCATAGTATAAAATATTTATTTTCAAATTTTAGCTTTGTTCTAAATATTGTCTTAAAAACATGTCAAAATGAGATATAGCTTCGCATTGTTACATCATGAAAACACATTTTAGACTTTTATAATATTCATAGGATAATCCTCGGCACTGTATTTATTTTAACCTTCAGAAGAAAGACGGTTATAGTTTATCTTGTCCAAATATATGCACTTTTGATATCCTTTTTTCGTAAGAAGCTTTAGGTTTTTTGAGTAAACACAAAAACAGTATGTGGCTATGCATTCTTGTCACTAGACATATTGGATACAAAAGAAGTCTTTGGAGTTTTCAAAAATTTTGTCTAAATCCTCACATTGATATAAAGTGTTCTATTTAGGAGATTTTATTTTTGTTTTGTTACTGTATTTTAGAACTTTTGCTGTTGGCTGCTTAATTTATTTTTTTTTCAAAACCGTTTAAAATATCACATAACAAAAATTATTTTACTATCAAATTGTTGAGAAAACTGTTCAGTACTTTCAAAATAGGAATAAAAAATATTTTCGTTTAGAAAAAACTAAATGATTTACAACCCTGTTTAATAAAGAAACCAAATGATTTACAACCCTGACCAAATTTATAAGGACGCAACAAAATGGAACGAATAATATTTTTTCTTATACAATCCAGTTTTATAAGGCTATATATTTCGCATTATAATATAAAGTGTTGGCTCATTTTTTAAAAATTGTATTTAAAAAATATATAAAATATGAAAAATAAATACATTTATAATAATTATAATCATAAGAACACTGCATATAATTTCAAATACATACAATTTTAATAAGAAATGTAACCACTTTTATTGTGGGCACATTCAGCTCATACGATTCGACATGAGTTGAACAAATTTTGATAACTATGATACGGGTATTGCACCTCAAGGATTGGAAACAGCTTCCTCAAGATCTGCAAAGCATGTAGTGGCGGCTTACGGTTTATTAAAATGGGGGTTTACAATACATATATTGTGAAAATAATTTCGGCCAGTATAACTTATTGTTCAGACAGGTTGAAATGCATTTTAGTTTTCAAAAGCTAACTGGAAACAACGCAACTATAAGAAATAACAAGAACTTATTAAAACAATGTAACATTTTACTGGGTTGTTTGAAAAGTTCATTCCGTTTGGGAAAGTTAGTTTGTACCGGAAAATTCTATCATTTAATTATTAGACATTAATTCCGATATCTAATGTCTAATAATTGACGTTCAGAATTTTCCGGTACAAATTGGTTTTACCAAACGGAAGAAACTTTCCGAACAACCCAATACATTCTATGAAAGAAGATCATACAATCATAAAAAATAACAAATAAAAATTAACTAACTGAATATAGGAAAACAAAGGGGATTTCGGATGAAATACAATCGAGAAAGTGACAGCGAAGTATGCGAGGTGAGGCTCCGCATTGGCGTTTGTGCGGATGACAAAAATAAAGCGAGGTCTTGACCTCACACTCCCTTGGCCATGTGTGTACGAATAAACTGGTTTCGAAGCAGATTTCTTCGATCGCACGTGCGATCCTGAAGAGATCGTTCACTTTCTGTTAATAATTTTTGCAATTTACATTATTAGAGTAACGTTTTGTTATTTACGTATTTCGAATAAATGAAAGGGGGGCGGTGCATTTATTAAACTATTCCTGGGAAAAGCCAAAAATCTGGATATGTGATTAATACTATCTTATTTTATTTGTTAATTTATCTCATCGTTTCGTCACAATACAAATTATAATAAATAATATTATTATTTCCATACGGAGAATTTCCGGAAGTTATTCAAAGTAGCGTTCTACAAGAAATACGAATCTCAATAATTAATGATATTTTAAGCTTTTTATATCTTACCGACAGTGAGTAAATTACAGTAGGAAATGTGAAAAAAACTTTGGGATCGAATAGAAACTTTTATTAAGAGATTCGGTCTAAAGAATTCTTTATATTTCTCCTAAACCTTTACGATTTGACGATTTGATTACAAAAGAAAGTAGCAAAAAAGATTGATATAATAGCTGCGATATGGAATTTGTTAAAAACTGTAATAAATGTTATACTATCAGTGAATTTACTACGATAAATCAAACATTGGAATCATTTCATAGAAGATGTACTTTGAAACAATACATGCTCCAAAAACCGAATAAATATAGAAAATAAATATTTTCTACAGCTGATGCAAAACTTTATATACTTTGAATGATGAAGCATATGTAGAAAAGTAACCTGAATGTCCTTTTTATGTTAAAAGCAATGCAGCAATTATTGTCATTTTATTATTTGTACCTATATGAGGTGTAAATAACTCCTGAACCAACTTGTATACTTTATTTCCATTTTTAAAAAGAGTATTTGTGATAAAATTTTCTAATGTGTATGTACAATACAAATCAATAAAATTGAGTTACCATATGAATTTGTTAACACAAACAAAACGGTGTTTTTTGTATTGAGTTTGGAATTAAATGAAATATAACTATTGATTTATGCGTACGATATAAAGGTAAAAATGTTTTTTAGCTTCAAGTGTTCATCATGTTTGATTTATCTACGATCAAAAAATAAATCAGAGATCATAATATTTAAAACCTTCTAAGCGTTTTGCCCGTATTTTTACCTTTTCCCAAAAACAACTTAAATCTGCTCTAGACAAAAACATCTTTAACAAAATTGTATTTTAAGATATATGTAAAATAAGGGGATATTAAGTGTATTTTATAAACTAACTGGGAAAGAAAATTCAAATTATTTTAAGTTTTACAAAGATTTTTATGAAAATGAATTTTTAATGAATGAGATTTTTATAAAAGCACTCAGACACTCAGAGGGTTGACAATGCAACAAAGTGTAATGTAGAAATAGTGGATGAGGTGTATGCTACTTTCATTATTTCACGAAATTATCGCCTATGGCCCATGGTAATATTTTGTGCTTTATTAAGCATTAACTCGAAACTAGTACACATGTCTAACTGTAAATATTCGAAAAAGTTAGCATGGAGATTATATCTGACATAAATAATTATTTTTCTCGCATATTTGTATATTTCCGTATAATAATCAAAACAATTTTATTTCACAATTGAATCCATTTGGACACTACACTGTTAACTAGTATTTTAAAAACACAAATTGCACAAATTGTGCTTATTAGTTGCTAAAATCAGTGTAAAAATTGTTTTAAACTCATAAAAGAGCTAAAATCCTACATGTTTCGGCTTTAAACTTAAAGCCATCATCGGGGAAGAGGAACAACACAAACGACTACTGATCTTTTAATTTTCGACACAAGAAAATTGAAATCAACAGTATGGAAAAATTTAAATAATAATTTTAGCAATAATAAACCAAACTATCGGAAATTCCAATATATACCTATTATATTTGAAAGGATTAAAAGGGCCCTCCGTAAATACAATATCCAACTTATTGCTGTCCCTCCGAGAAAATTGGTTGACTTAGTTTCATATAAATTAGATCCTATCCCCCCTGATCAATTCGCAGGTGTTTACGAAATCCTCATTAGCTTAAATAATAATAGTATAATTTTTTACATTGGTATGACTAAAAGAAAGTTTTTGGAAAGGTTAAAAGAGCATAAAAACGACATAAAATTTGGAAAGTTATCCACTGCACTCTCCCGGTTTTACGCTAAAAATAATGATATTGTAATTAATTTCGATAAATCAAGAATTATCCATAGGTTCAATAACCCATTTAAAGCCGCCATTAGGTAATCATTGGAAATTAAAATTAGAAAAGATTGTATTAGTAATGATAACTTTTCTTTCAGCATTCCTGGTTTATGGGATACATTTTTAACCCCTTGTTAATTCATTGTTTTGTTTTTCGCTCTTTGGCAACAGAGAGCGCCCGCTTATTTTATTTAAATTTTTCCATACTGTTGATTTCAATTTTCTCGTGTCGAAAATTAAAAGATCAGTAGTCGTTTGTGTTGTTCCTCTTCCCCGATGATGGCTTTAAGTTTAAAGCCAAAACATGTAGGATTTTAGCTCTTTTATGAGTTTAAAACAATTTTTACACTGATTTTAGCAACTAATAAGCACAATTTGTACAATTTGTGTTTTTAAAAACAATTTTATTTCTTTCTCAGATATGAAACGGAAAGCATGCTTCACAAATATTGCTTCTGAAGTCAGAAAAAGAATCACAAAATTCATGGAACATCTTTAGAATGCAAAGGAAGTGATCACTATACAGATGGAACAAAAACATTTTAAAATGTTTGTAAAAAAACACAATAATCTTGTAACATCTGAACAAAAATTTATATCTCAGTCATGCAAAATATTGGCTATGTAAAAGGGAAATTGTGAATATTAACTCGTTAGATAATAATTGAAGGGTTTGCTGCAAAAAGAAGGCAATTCCATTGTTCCACTTTTGGGAAATAAAAATAATTTTAATAATAATAAATTTTAATTTCACAGTTTCGTTAAATGTTTTTTTTTTCACTTATGAATTAATCCGTGCATTTATGCGTTGTTTTTCACCAATAATATCCAAAAACTACAAATCCTGTGCGACGTTTTATAACAAGAAAGTGGATATCTCAAAAATGTCAGAAATGGAGTTCAATCATTTTTGCAGCAAACTCTTAAATATTGGATATAGTGTTATTCAAAATGTTTCTTTTTTAACAGGTAGACTTTTAGTATATTTTATTTTCATTAAATTTTAGCATATTTTATTTTCGTTCTCTTTTAAATGTTTGATATGTTGAATTTTGTGACATATTATTTGTTGTTAGAACAATATTTTAAATTAATACTTTTGTACAAATAATTATATAATATTTTAGTTATAACATTACAGATTCCTAAAAATAAGTTTTACAATAAAAACGATAAAATATACAACATGATATGAATATATAATTTAGGAGTTTTACAGATCCAGAGCCAATGCTAGTGCTTTCATCTTAAAGTCATTCGAATATAAGGGATATAAAAATAGTTAGACTTATCTTTGTTTTTCATCGTATTTTAATTAGATTTCCTTTAAATATAAAGGTAACATTTTTACGAGGAATATATTATTCTCGTGTTAATTTTTCAAGAAGAGAAGCGTGATATATCATGATAGTGTAATATTTTATTTGTACAATAAAACATGCGTCTCATCATCTTTTAATACATTTTGATTAATATTTTTAAAATAATGTCAATCAATAGATTTTTAAAAAAAATCTGAACTTAAAATATTAATAAAAACATTCAGCATAAGACAATTCACAGTTTTAAACATAAAATTCACTTCATTACATATTCACTACATGATACGTAAAATCAATTAGAGTATCATAATGATGAAATGTTTTGCGTTTGCATTTCTAATTAAAGTTTTAATCTTAATTTTCTCAAAGCCTTTTAGTAATAAAGAGCAACATATCTAGCTTTATTTTATTAACAGCAAAAAAAAACTTTCTGTACTTAATTTTGTTCTCCAGAATGAAATGTGTTGATTCTTAATAAATTATCGAAAACGGATATTTGGTTTATGTTTCTGTTTGCTTTTGAGATTAAATAGATTTTCTGTGTAGAATTCCGAAAAGAATGTAAGAATGAGAAATGCAATAAAAATGGAATTAGATTTGCATTCGATCTGTTTTAGTAATTTTTTGTTTAACATACTTTGTTTGCAATAAATAATTAATTTTGGACTAGTATTAGCTCTCGGGGATTTAAGGAAACACAATTTATGAAATTTAGCAAACGCAAACGAATTAAAATAATTTAGTTCCTTATATTTTTAACTAAAAATCTCTATTTATTCTCTTATTTTATAAAATTTAAATTTAATATGTAAATTATACATTTTCAAATATATAATAAATTTGTATAGTAAATTAAAATATATAAAATTACACATTTTGGAATTTACACCTATTTCAAATTTAAAATGTTAGCATTTATTGCTAGCTTAGAGATTAAATTAATTTATTCAATATTCTAGTGCAAATCGTGACCTCCAAAAAATTCTCTAACCATTAAGTATTATTTTACATGAATTATATTTCATTTCTCATTTTTAAAAACGAAATGAGTTATTATTTGAACATACATTTTTGAATACAGTGTACACATAATATCTCACAAAGAAGACATTTCCTCCGAACATTTATCTTTTGACAAAAGTCATCATTTAAAACAATTTATTAAAAAATAAAAAAATGCAGAACAAGTATATGTATTTTTTTAAATAAACACTTGTTTATTTTCTTATTGCGGTAATATTTACTTATTACACTACGTATGTTGTGATTCAAAGAGAGGATGTTATTTTCTTGGCAATATTTTTATTGTTATACATATTATAATTTAAGAATATGACGAAAAATATTACTTCACTTTCATAAATTAAAACTCAATTTTTTTAATACCACAAATATCGTTACATATGGGTAAAGTTGCTACTCAAAACGCTATTACTCAAATAACGATTATAATCAAATAATAATTAATATTAAAACTTTATCAAATTTATCAAAAGCTATTAATGAATTATGAGTACAAAGGTTGATATTATATTATCCATTAACAATTTTTTGATAAATTGGATAAAATTTTACTATTAATTAATATTTTATTATAATAGTTATTTGCTTAGTAACGTTTACAGTTGCAACTTTACCCATATGTAACTTTGTTTGTGTTTTAAAAAAAAAACTCTTTGAAGTGTAATTTACGAATATGAAACTATATGTTTCATTATATTCTTAAATCAAATGTTTTGAGTTAAGGAAAACGGGACAATCGTTTATTGACACCCTGTGTAATATTTATTATTGTTGACTTCATCTGTAATTCTGCCTACATTTTTTTTTCAACTGAGTGCATAATAGAAAGGAGTTTAATTAAAGTGAACAATAACAAAATTTTTATGTAACCGTTTAATAAAACCAAACTATTCTCTATTTAATTTTCTATAATCATCACAAAAAGGATTTATTTTAATATGCACAACACACATACCCTAAAAGCATCGAAAAGTGTGTTAAATTGATAGCTTAAATATAAAATAAACTTATTCATATCTTTTATTGTAAATATCAATAACTTTTTGTTTATTAATTTTTTGGTTCAATGTAAAATTTGTAACCCATTAAAATACACACATTTTTTTCGTCTATTGTATGAAAATTTCTAGATGATGATGCATTTCTAAATGATGCGACATAAAAAATGTCGTAAAAAAGTATATATATATATATATATTACTCTATGGTATATTTAATAGCTGTTGAAATATTAATATTTTTGAAGGAAAAATAGAAGCAAAATAAAAAAATTGCCTAATATCAAACTTATCAAATTATTCCTATTGGAAAACCGTCTTAAAGTAAATATGCTTTTTATCTGAATCAACAAAATATTTCAACCGAAAATTCAGCAAATTACAAAGAACTAACGTGTGACAACTGAACAGAACTAATGATTTTGGACCACTGTGTTAAAATGTGCAATTATAAACTTACACTCTGTGAATGGCATTTACATTGTGATGAAAATGCGCACTTTTAGAGAAAAGACAAAATTAGTTATCGTACTAATACACTCATGTCCAAAATTAAGGTCACAAACACAAAATCTGTGAAAACTGATGAACTATTCACTGTGTTGCCACGAAATTTGGCACATAGGTGTATTACAATGGGAGAAAGAATGTAGCAACATAACAATATGGAAAGGATTTTAATTGTGAATTAAGATACAGGGTATATTAAGAAGTGTTAAATCATGAATCGGAGATAAAGCATTTATCTCGGTAAAAATATGTCTGATATGGAGTGTGACCATTGTGTACTGCTATACAAGCCTCACAACGAGCTCTCATACTGTTTATGAGGGTGTCAATAAATTTTTGTGGCAACAAAGTCCATTCTTCCAAAAAAACGCGGCTTTTAACTCCTGGAGGTTCTTAGGAGTGGGGTTACGCTGTGCAATGGCTCTTCCTAGACCATCCCAAACATGTTCAATAGGATTGAGGTCCAGAGATCTCGAGGACCAATTCATACGGCGAATATCCTCCTCTTCAGGAAACTCATCAACAATGTGAGCACTATGTGACCTCGCATTATCGTCCATAAAAATGAAGTCTGGACCTACAGCACCCCGGAACAACCTCACATAGACTTCAAGGACCTCATTCCTATAGCGATGTGCATTGACAGTAGCCGCATCGAAGACGTGCAGTGGGGTACGGCAGCCCAACATTAAGCCGTCTCAGACAAGGATTCCTTTGCCACCAAAATCTGACGATTTTTTTACGTAGGAGGGATGATAGCAAGCTCCACGTTCTCTCCAGATGAAGATTCGACTAGAATCAGTTTCCGTGGTGAATCCGGACTCATCACTGAAAAGAACACGCTCCTACTCTTGTTGTGTCCAAGACTGATGTCTTCGGCTCCACAACAACTGGGCTCTCCTGTTCGATGCAGTGAAAGGGACACACACGACTGGATGCCGGACGTAAAGAGCCCTCTCTGCTAGTCGTCTATATACTGTTTGCCTGAAAATTCTTATTCCAGACACAGCAGTAAGGTCACCAGCAAGCTGAGGAGTCGTTGCCAGCCTATGTCGTTGTGCGCTTAACGCCAAATAGCTATTCTGTACAGGTGCCGTTGCTCTGTGGCGGTCTTGACTGGCTTTCCTGGTGACATTGGGATGGTCTAGGAAGAACCATTGCACAGCGTAACCCCTGTGCCATGACCCGCCAGAAGTTAAAAGCCGCGCTTTTGGAAGAAATGGCTTTATTGCCACCCTCATAAACAGCATGAGAGCTCGTTGTGAGGCATGTATAGCAGTTCACAGTGGTCACACTCCATATCAGACATACTTTTCCTGAGATAAATGCTTTATCTCTGATTCATGATTTAACACTTTTCAATATACCCTGTATTTTAATTCACAATTAAAATCTTTTCCATATTGTTATGTTGTTATATTCTTTCTCCCATTCTAATAAACCTCTATGCCAAATTTCGTGGCAACATATTGAATAGTCCATCAGTTTTCACAGATTTTATGTTTGTGACCTTAATTTTGGACATGAGTGTATTACCTGTAGAAAGAAAAATGTGAAGCTCTACAATTTCCATTTATCTTTCGAAAATCATTAAACAAATAAAAAAAATCTGTAAACATTATCAATGCTTTTAACTTTATAATTATTCAAACCATTGTTCAATTCTTAACAGTTCAAAGTTCTATGTTTAAAAATAAAATTGTGTAACGCCTTCCGTTACATAATTTTTTTTAACAGGTCTCAGATTATCAGTTGAAATATTTTTTTTTTAAATAAACTCTTTAAAAAAATTCTCAAGGTAATACTATGTAATAAGTGTACTGTAAATTTAAGAACGCGGTAAAAATACATTTTTATTGTTACTACGACTACAAATTTCTCAGGCAACCTTTTATTATTATTTTCTACCAGCTGGCCATAATTTATCTTTATTCTATTTTTTTAATGAAAAGTGCATTTCGCCACAAATTTGAAACTGCGTATGCACAGTGTTAGTGTCCCATGTCTTTTTTGGATTAAGTCGATTAATTTCAATTTTATATTATCGTAAACAAATTTAAGCATATGTATTTTTCAGCTAATTAAATTTCAGGCCAATTCGATATATTTTCGCATGCATCGAGTATCTTCTGACCTGATAATGTACATTTTTCAAAGATATAGTTAAAGAAATACTGTAAGCACGTTAAATTGCTGGAATATCATCATTTAAATGTATTTAGATAGGAAGCATGTACTATATATATATATATATATATATATATATATATATATATATATATATATATATATATATATATATAAGGTGTGTCCCACCGAAATAAAGCCACTGTGCTTGTGTGTCGTAACTGGACATTAAACAAACCAATAAGAACGAAACAAATATATTAAGAATGTCTATATACAAATACAAGGAGTAACTCACTTCCTGCCCCACTTGGATAGAAAAAAATGAATGTTTTTAAAAAAAGAGGGGGAAAAAGCGTCCTACCGAAATAAAGCCACTAGTGTTAATAGCCAATATATCCGACATGCTTATATATCACTTGGAATATACGAGGTGGTATACCATTTACCAGTCGTTAGAGGAAAGTTGCATCAATATTATCCCAAGCTTCAATGATGGCGGCCTTCAATTCTGCCATAAACTGAAACGGTCTGTCATTGGCATATACAGCCCTACTGAGGATACCTCACAAATATTCTTGGGGATTAAGATCAGGGGAAAGGGCAGGCCTTTCTATGACATGCACCCCATTACCCAAAAATTGCCAGGAGGATTTTGCAACGTAAATGGGGGCGTTTTCTTGCTGAAAAATCCAACTTAGACTACTAATTCTCTCTGCAAATGGCAGTAAATAGGTTTCTGGCATTTCTTGGTAGTCTTCTTCAAAAAGCCATGTTAAGTTTACCACCATAGCCAAAGCCTCCACACACTATTAATGAGCCTCCATCTTACTATCTTTTGTAGAAAATTCCCTCTTCTTTCCTCATGTCGTGCCAATAGAAGGCAAGACCGTCTGGGTCATCCAAATTAATTTTTTTTCTCATTTGAGAATATAACACGATCCCATTGGTCCTTTCCAGGTTTAATGATATTTGGCCCAATTGACTCTTCTTTGCTTGTGAATAGCTTTCAACATGGGCTGCTGTTTCCCTTTTTTATATCGCAAGTTGCTTGTACGTTTTACAATCCGTAACAGGGTTGATTTTGTCCAGGGATATTATCCTCTTTGGCCAATTGTCTTAGAGAAATATCACCTCGTGAAAGACGACGCACACCATTTATTTCCTGCCTGGAAGTCATTTTTCTGCATGTACACCTACATTTTTTATACCCGTACGCATTGCCCTGATTCACAAAATTGTCTATTACGGTTTTAGATCTTTTGATTATCTTAGATATTTGTCTACGATAAAGACTTTGTTCCAAGCTGTTATCTGTTCTTTCTTGAACTCTTATAGCTGGGTTCCTTTTCCCATTGCGATACTGCAGGGGAAATATAAAATACTACCTTCTGACGTCTACACAAAGTTCGACTGGCATAGAACAGGTATTTGACAACTTCCTGACGTCAAAAACCTGTTGACCTGTAGCAGCTCGAATGTCGGAAGTCCCCATAAACACTGATAGGTATGGTGGCTTTATTTCGGCGGGACACTTTTCCCTCCTCTTTTTTTTACACTTTCATTATTTTTTTCTTGCCGAGGTGGGCAGGAAGTGAGTTACTGCATGTAAATATGTATTTGTATATAGACATTCATAATATATTTGTTTCATTCTCATTGGTTTGTTTCGTGTCCAGTTACAGCACAAAATAACGGTGGCTTTATTTCGGTGGGACACACCTTATATATATATATATCCATACAATTAATAGATTTCATTTCTATACCTTGTATGACCTATACAAGCTGTAGCTTTGCCATCATACTTCGCAGGCCATACTTCACATATCCAGTTATATAAGCATAATCTTTAAAATATGGAGAGTCAAATCAATGTTATTATCTGGATATAAATATGGAAATTAAAAATGGGGAGTTAACAACAAGAGTATATGATAAAAAGAAAAGTTCTTCCAGATGCAAATATGCATATTATCATGATGAACAGAAAAACGGAACTCATCAGTGAAAAGAGTATTGCGCTAATAATTTCTCCTCCAGTTCACTTGCTCTGTTGCCCACTCCTTGCGGACACCACGTTTCCTTGCTGTTAACGTAACACATACTATTGGTAGGCGAGCATACAGACCTACAGCGTGTTGCAGGTTTCTCACAGTGTGAGCCGAAACTGTGGTTCCAGTAGCCGAGCAAAAGTGTTGTTGAAGATGAGTGGCATTCATATTTTGGTGGCTTTGAGCCGTTAGCGTTAAATATCAATCTTCACTGGGTGTTGTTGCAATTATACGACCTTGCCGTTGTCTTCGGCCTACCAGTCTCCAAAAACGGTTCCAGATCCTGGAAATCACACTTTGTGAAACTCCAGTGTCTTCTGTTACTTCCGGCTTGTGTTTTGCCTCTCTCTAACGAACCAACAACTCTTCAAGCTTCTGTTTCGAGTAAATGACTTCGGACATCACACTCATCGAAACAAAGCACTTACTGAATGTTGGTCATTGTTTTCCGCTTTGTCTTTCAGTAACTTGAAAGCCAAATTTTATTCACTGCCGCTAAATCGTCGTTTTTCACGTCAAACTCAAAATTTGCATACTCCTAAGTTTGTAAATGAGAAATTTCTGCATTTTTTAATATATTACAATACATTCGTTTTAATATATATTTTTTTAAATATTAATAAGTATAAGAAATTTTATCTCAGTAAACTGGAACTTAATCGAAGTAATGGAAATTTTGATTGACGATGATGAAGATTCTTCTAATTAGTGGAGTGAAATAAAATATTTAGTTCTGTCAGAACGATACTGTTTAATTATTCTGCATGCACTATATTCCAAATTTGTGTACTAAATGTTATAGAAGAAAAATTGGGCTTATTTTATTATTATTATTATTATTTTACATTACAAGTATACAAAAATATTCTAAAATTTTATATTGTAGTTCGGAAATCTCTTACAATCCTAACAAACTTATATTTTGAACGCCGAAAATTAGAGTGATAAAAATTGTACCTAGATGTAATAAAATGACTATGCAGTTTTTGAAAAGATTGCTTACAGAGACATCTAGCGGTAAAATTGGGAGTTGGGGAATAGATCTCCAAAACTCTAGAAGATACGCTAAAACAGCGAATTACAATGCTGGAGTACATCATCGATTTAGAGCAAGAAGACACCCTGCACACGTAAATATTAACAATAGAGCCAATAAAATCTTCATTTGTTTGTTTGCGATTTCCAACCGTAACAAAACGAGCGATGTAAATAGTTTTAAATAGTAAAATATTTTCCAATATTTAAAAATATTTTTGAAAATCTTTATATTAATTTTAAAAAGCATTAATCGTTTCAGTCCGTTTAAATTTCTTTTAAATTACCAAAAAATTAATTTGGGTTTATTAGACCCAATGATAGTAAATCTATATTTTAAATATATTGCGAGTAACGGAGTGTTAATTAGATTCAAAATCGAAATTTTCAACGATTATTATTATATATATTTTTTTACATTAAAAAGCTATAATTATATTAAAAAAAATAATAACAAATAATATGTCTACTAAACTGTATTTCAAAATGTGATATCTTGAAGATTTTAGGATGTATAAAACAAGCAATGCATTTATTTATGTTTTCAAAATTTTATCTATACAATTATATTTAAATAAATCAAAAATTTATACCCCATTTTATCTAGGAATTACCTTTTTTTTTTAAAGAAATTTTTTTCCGAGATTCTGACACAATATTCTGACATATATCAGAGTTCATAAATATTTCTGCATAATGAATATGAGATTGAAATATCGTATTTTCCTCTTTTATGAAATTTAATATAAAGCCTGGCATATTGATTTCCGTCACGTACGTTATTTGATGAGCATAGGGATATCGGATATGCATGTGTCGTTTCCTGTGAGTAAAACAGGAACTCATTTTCAGTAAAATAATGGGAAATGATAGTGACTGATACTAATTTAATGGAATGAAACAAAAATTGGGGAAACAAATTCTCTTAAATTTAATTTGATTAATTTTCCTATTTTTCTAAAATAATTACAATTCGAATTTTCAAACAAGACATTCTTCAAATCAGAAATCTGTACTATTAAATCAATAAATAGTTTCTTTTTGAAGAGTCGAATTCGCCGAGCATTTAATTTTTTTAAAGCTATTAAGTAATTTTAAATAAAAATTTATAATTGCGCCATATGTTCCAAATTTAAATTTTTTTTTTCATTTTCGAATTGCCGAAACGTTACGTGAAGCCTTACAGTAGAGACACGAAACGTTTTTGGTACTTGTTTGCCTATTTGTGTGTGTCTCACGATGAATGCTGCAAAAATCCGATTATTCTGTAATTATTTAGGTATGTTGGTGAGGTAACCAGAATTATGTGTATAGTTTTTGGTTAAATTTGGTTCATTCGTTCAAAAAATATAGACCATTTTATTTTACATTATAATACTTCTCTATGGGAATTCAGGCAATTTTCAAATTTTCAAATTCATTGAAAAGAAAATGTCTCATTTGGATAAAGGATTTAAATGTTAAAATAAATTCCGAAATTCCTCAATGGAGATCTTAAATTATTCTGATTAATTTGAATTTTTTTCAATACCTATATCACACATTCTAAATTATCTATGTATTATTTTATGATCGAATGTGATGCATCTGTTCGAAAAGTATAAAACATTTTAGCGTTTCAATTTTATATATATATATTTTTTTTTTATCATAAGTCGTTATTTTTTACTTCACCAGTTGCCTAGGAACTGTATTTCGTAACGTGTCAAAAAAAGAAAATGTATTAAAATAATGCAACCATTGTGACATTTTCGCTTGCGAATGATTTAAGGATTTAAAAAAATATATATATATAAAATAGATACTCCTAAAGAGTTCTACATCTTTATTGTAAAGAATTCCAACAGCAAGCAGTGAAAGAGTATAATTACATGGAATCGTGTTTAATATAACAATTCGTAAAAACTTCATTTTCCAAATTTTTGGGATATCTTATATAATTAGAAATATGCAGATAATCTAACATTATTAAATTGCTAATTTGACGAAGTTAGATATTGTCAAAATCAGCCATACTCAACCTTTTCTTCTCGCGTGCCACAAACAAAGGTTTGCGAAGGATTCCGCGAAAAAAATAGTTCCAAAAGTCACCGCCAGGGGAATATGTGGCACTGTCTATTCGAAAAAGAGAGTTTAAAAAAAGAAGAATTAATCTATACTTAACATTATAAAGTCGTAAAGATTGTTTTCTGTTTGTTTGTTTGTAGGGGGTAATCTCTGGAACTACTTAAGTGATTTAAAACGTGATGGTGGCAATTTTGATGGTGACAATCCCTGCTCCAACATAGGCTATATTTTATCTCAGTCGACTACCCCCAAGGGGGTGCAAAAGCGCAAAACGGTCTAAAATTTCGATTTTTTTTATACTGAAGGAGCTAGAAACATGAAATTTGGCATGGCAGTTACTTATAAGATGTAAATGCTCTCTATGAAAAAATTCTAAAAAAAATCGAAATTTAAAAGTGTCAGATGAGCGAAAAGTTGTTTTAAAACATTCTGAATTAGAATTTCTATGGAATCTCTGGAGCAACAGAACCGTTTTTTAAAAGTGATGGGGGGAAATTGATGGTGACAGTTCCTGCTCCAACATAGGCTATATTTTGTCGGTGTCACTACTCCCAGGGGGGTGCAGGAGTTAAAAACGTTGTAAAATTTCGATTTTTTTTATACTGAAGGTGTTAGAAACATGAAATTTGACATGGTAGTTACTTATAAGATGTAAATGTTCTATAAGAAGAAATTCTAAAAAAAAATCGAAATTTAAAAGGGTGAGATGAGCGAAAAACATTCTAAAAGCATTCTAAATTACAATTTTTATGGAATCTCTGGAACTACAGAATCGTTTTCAAAAATGATGATGGAAAATTTATGGTGACAGGCCCTGCTCTAACATAGGCTATATTTTACGTCGGTGACACTACTCCCAGAGGGGTGCAGGAGCGAAAAACGTTCTAAAGTATCGATTTGTTCATACTGTTGTTGTAAGAAACATGAAATTTAGCATGGTAGTTACTTATAAAATGTAAATGCTCTAAGAACAAATTATAAAAAAATTCGAAATTTAAAAGGGTGAGATGAGCGAAAAGTGGTTTAAAAAACATTCTAAATTTCAATTTCTATGGAATCTCTGGAACAACCGAAAGCTTTTCAAAAGTGATGGTAACAAATTGATGTTGACAGTCCCTGCTGTAACATAGGCTATATTTCATGTCGGTGACACTTCCACAGGGAGGGACAAGAGCGAAAAATGTTCTAAAATTTTATTTTTTTTTAACTGAAGGAACTAGAAAGTTGAAATTTGGCATGGTAGTTATTTATAAAATGTAAATGCAGTCTAAGAACAAATTCAAAAAAAAAAAAAAAAAAAAAATTTAAAGGGTGAAATGAGCGAAAAGCGGTTTAAAAACATTCTAAATTACAGAACCATTTTTTAAAAGTGATGGGGGAAAATTGATGGTGACAGTTCCTGCTCCAACCTAGGCTATATTTTATGTCGGTGCCACTACTCCCAGGGGGGTGCAGGAGCTAAAAACGTTGTAAAATTTCGATTTTTGTTATACTGAAGGTGTTAGAAACATGCAATTTGACATGGTAGTTACTTATAAGATGTAAATGCTCTATAAGAAGAAATTCTAAAAAAAATCGAAATTTAAAAGGGTGAGATGAGCGAAAAGCATTCTAAAAGCATTCTAAATTACAATTTTTATGGAATCTCTGTAACTACAGCCTCGTTTTCAAAAGTGATGATGGAAAATTTATGGTGACAGTCCCTGCTCCAACATAGGCTATATTTTACGTCGGTGACACTACTCCCAGAGGGGTGCAGGAGCGAAAAACGTTCTAAAGTATCGATTTGTTTATACTGTAGTTGTAAGAAACATGAAATTTAGCATGGTAGTTACTTATAAGATGTAAATGCTCTAAGAACAAATTATAAAAAAAATTCGAAATTTAAAAGGGTGAGATGAGCGAAAAGTGGTTTAAAAAAATTCTAAATTCCAATTTCTATGGAATCTCTGGAACAACCGAAAGCTTTTCAAAAGTGATGGTAACAAATTGATGTTGACAGTCCCTGCTGTAACATAGGCTATATTTTATGTCGGTGCCACTTCCACAGGGAGGGACAAGAGCGAAAAATGTTCTAAAATTTCAATTTTTTATTTAAACTGAAGGAACTAGTAAGTTGAAATTTGGCATGGTAGTTATTTATAAAATGTAAATGCTCTCTAAGAACAAATTCAAAAAAAAAAATCCGAAATTTTAAAGGGTGAAATGAGCGAAAAGCGGTTTAAAAACATTCTAATTTACAAAACCGTTTTTTAAAAGTGATGGGGGAAAATTGATGGTGACAGTTCCTGCTCCAACCTAGGCTATATTTTATGTCGGTGCCACTACTTCCAGGGGGGTGCAGGAGCTAAAAACGTTGTAAAATTTCGATTTTTGTTATACTGAAGGTGTTAGAAACATGCAATTTGACATGGTAGTTAATTATAAGATGTAAATGCTCTATAAGAAGAAATTCTAAAAAAAATCGAAATTTAAAAGTGTGAGATGAGCGAAAAGCATTCTAAAAGCATTCTAAATTACAATTTTTATGGAATCTCTGTAACTACAGCATCGTTTTCAAAAGTGAGGATGGAAAATTTATGGTGACAGTCCCTGCTCCAACATAGGCTATATTTTACGTCGGTGACACTACTCCCAGAGGGGTGCAAGAGCGAAAAACGTTTTAAAGTATCGATTTGTTTATACTGTAGTTGTAAGAAACATGAAATTTAGCATGGTAGTTACTTATAAGATGTAAATGCTCTGAGAACAAATTATAAAAAAAATTCGAAATTTAAAAGGGTGAGATGAGCGAAAAGTGGTTTAAAAAACATTCTAAATTTCAATTTCTATGGAATCTCTGGAACAACCGAAAGCTTTTCAAACGTGATGGTAACAAATTGATGTTGACAGTCCCTGCTGTAACATAGGCTATATTTTATGTCGGTGCCACTTCCACAGGGAGGGACAAGAGCGAAAAATGTTCTAAAATTTCAATTTTTTATTTAAACTGAAGGAACTAGTAGGTTGAAATTTGGCATGGTAGTTATTTATAAAATGTAAATGCTCTCTAAGAACAGATAAAAAAAAAATCCGAAATTTTAAAGGGTGAAATGAGCGAAAAGCGGTTTAAAAACATTATAAATTACAGAACCGTTTTTTAAAAGTGATGGGGGAAAATTGATGGTGACAGTTCCTGCTCCAACCTAGGCTATATTTTATGTCGGTGCCACTACTCCCAGGGGGGTGCAGGAGCTAAAAACGTTGTAAAATTTCGATTTTTGTTATACTGAAGGTGTTAGAAACATGCAATTTGACATGGTAGTTACTTATAAGATGTAAATGCTCTATAAGAAGAAATTCTAAAACAAATCGAAATTTAAAAGGGTGAGATGAGCGAAAAGCATTCTAAATTACAATTTTTATGGAATCTCTGTAACTACAGCATCGTTTTCAAAAGTGATGATGGAAAATTTAGGGTGACAGTCCCTGCTCCAACATAGGCTATATTTTATGTCGGTGCCACTACTCCCAGGGAGGTGCAGGAGCGAAAAACGTTCTAAAGTATCGATTTGTTTTTACTGTAGTTGTAAGAAACATGAAATTTAGCATGGTAGTTACTTATAAGATGTAAATGCTCTAAGAACAAATTATAAAAAAATTCGAAATTTAAAAGGGTGAGATGAGCGAAAAGTGGTTTAAAAAACATTCTAAATTTCAATTTCTATGGAATCTCTGGAACAACCGAAAGCTTTTCAAAAGTGATGGTAACAAATTGATGTTGACAGTCCCTGCTGTAACATAGGCTATATTTTATGTCGGTGCCACCTCCACAGGGAGGGACAAGAGCGAAAAATGTTCTAAAATTTCAATTTTTTATTTAAACTGAAGGAACTAGTAGGTTGAAATTTGGCATTTTAGTTATTTATAAACTGTAAATGCTCTCTAAGAACAAATTCAAAAAAAAAATAATCCGAAATTTTAAAGGGTGAAATGAGCGAAAAGCGGTTTAAAAACATTCTAAATTACAGAACCGTTTTCAAAAGTGATGATGGCAAATTGATGGTGACGGTATCTGCTCCAACATAGCTGTATTTTATGTCGGTGCCTCTACTTCCAGGGGGTGCAGGAGCGAAAAACGTTGTAAAATTTCGATTTTTTGTATACTGACGGTATTAGAAACATGAAATTTAGCATGGTAGTTACTTATAAGATGTAAATGCTCTCTAGAAACAAATTATAAAATAAATTGAAATTTAAAAGGGTGAGATGAGCGAAAACGTTCTAAAAGCATTCTAAATTACAATATCTATGGAGTCTCTGGAACTACAGAACCATTTTCAAAGGCGATGGTAACAAATTGATAGTGACAGTCCCTGCTGTAACATAGGCTATATTTTATGTCGGTGCCACTACCACAGGGAGGTGCAAGAGCGAAAAACGTTCTAAAATTTCGATTTTTTTTTATACTAACGGAACTAGAAACTTGAAATTCAGCATGGTAGTAATTTATAAAATATAAATGCTCTCTAAGAACAAATTCTAAAAAAATCCAAAATTTCAAAGGGTGAGATGAGCGAAAAGCGGTTTAAAAACACTCTAAATTTACAATTTCTATGGAATCTCTGGAACTACAGAACCATTTTCAAAAGTGATGGTAACTGTCCCTGCTGCAATATAGGCTATATTTTATATCGGTGACACTAACACACTGGGGGGGGGGAGGGGGTAAAAGAGCGAAAATCGTTCAAAAATTTCGATTGTTGTCGACATTAGTGTGGTTTAATTAGTAATTTCTGAATTATATGTGGCAGTAAAATTTCCTCTAATGAAAATAGGCCAACGAATACCACTTAGCATTTTTCAAGAATTACGCAAGCAATTAGAACATTATTTAGAACATCCAACCGAGGTTCGATGTGACCGCCGTTTTTGTGGACCACATATTGCGTTCTGTGCACAGCATTTACAACAACAGAGAATAACATGTCTGCAGGAATCTCCCGTAAAGTTCGTGATATGTTATCCTTCAACGTATCCAGGTCCTTAACACCTCCGTGATAGACCTTGGACTTTTGGTATCCCCATAGCCAAAAATCGCAGGGTGTAAGATCAGGGGACCGAGGTGGCCATGCAGTTGGAAAATAGTGGCTAATGACTCTTTCTGTTGTGAATTTCTTTCGTAGCAGCTGCTGTACCCGCAAAGATATATGTGGAGCGGCTCCATCTTGCATGAAAATGATTTTCTCGAGACACGGTCTTTGTTGAAGTGCTGGATTAACAAAGTTGTTTAGCATTTGGCGATATTTGTCTCCGGTAACAGAACAATTTACAGGTCCTGTCAGAATAATGTTCTCATAGAACATTATAATACATCTCATAGAAACAAATTCAAAAAAAAAAAAAAAAAAAAAAAAAATTAAAGGGTGAAATGAGCGAAAAGCGGTTTAAAAACATTCTAAATTACAGAACCATTTTTTAAAAGTGATGGGGGAAAATTGATGGTGACAGTTCCTGCTCCAACCTAGGCTATATTTTATGTCGGTGCCACTACTCCCAGGGGGGTGCAGGAGCTAAAAACTTTGTAAAATTTCGATTTTTGTTATACTGAAGGTGTTAGAAACATGCAATTTGACATGGTAGTTACTTATAAGATGTAAATGCTCTATAAGAAGAAATTCTAAAAAAAATCGAAATTTAAAAGTGTGAGATGAGCGAAAAGCATTCTAAAAGCATTCTAAATTACAATTTTTATGGAATCTCTGTAACTACAGCATCGTTTTCAAAAGTGAGGATGGAAAATTTATGGTGACAGTCCCTGCTCCAACATAGGCTATATTTTACGTCGGTGACACTACTCCCAGAGGGGTGCAAGAGCGAAAAACGTTTTAAAGTATCGATTTGTTTATACTGTAGTTGTAAGAAACATGAAATTTAGCATGGTAGTTACTTATAAGATGTAGATGCTCTAAGAACAAATTATAAAAAAAATTCGAAATTTAAAAGGGTGAGATGAGCGAAAAGTGGTTTAAAAAACATTCTAAATTTCAATTTCTATGGAATCTCTGGAACAACCGAAAGCTTTTCAAACGTGATGGTAACAAATTGATGTTGACAGTCCCTGCTGTAACATAGGCTATATTTTATGTCGGTGCCACTTCCACAGGGAGGGACAAGAGCGAAAAATGTTCTAAAATTTCAATTTTTTATTTAAACTGAAGGAACTAGTAGGTTGAAATTTGGCATGGTAGTTATTTATAAAATGTAAATGCTCTCTAAGAACAGATAAAAAAAAAATCCGAAATTTTAAAGGGTGAAATGAGCGAAAAGCGGTTTAAAAACATTATAAATTACAGAACCGTTTTTTAAAAGTGATGGGGGAAAATTGATGGTGACAGTTCCTGCTCCAACCTAGGCTATATTTTATGTCGGTGCCACTACTCCCAGGGGGGTGCAGGAGCTAAAAACGTTGTAAAATTTCGATTTTTGTTATACTGAAGGTGTTAGAAACATGCAATTTGACATGGTAGTTACTTATAAGATGTAAATGCTCTATAAGAAGAAATTCTAAAACAAATCGAAATTTAAAAGGGTGAGATGAGCGAAAAGCATTCTAAAAGCATTCTAAATTACAATTTTTATGGAATCTCTGTAACTACAGCATCGTTTTCAAAAGTGATGATGGAAAATTTAGGGTGACAGTCCCTGCTCCAACATAGGCTATATTTTATGTCGGTGCCACTACTCCCAGGGAGGTGCAGGAGCGAAAAACGTTCTAAAGTATCGATTTGTTTTTACTGTAGTTGTAAGAAACATGAAATTTAGCATGGTAGTTACTTATAAGATGTAAATGCTCTAAGAACAAATTATAAAAAAATTCGAAATTTAAAAGGGTGAGATGAGCGAAAAGTGGTTTAAAAAACATTCTAAATTTCAATTTCTATGGAATCTCTGGAACAACCGAAAGCTTTTCAAAAGTGATGGTAACAAATTGATGTTGACAGTCCCTGCTGTAACATAGGCTATATTTTATGTCGGTGCCACCTCCACAGGGAGGGACAAGAGCGAAAAATGTTCTAAAATTTCAATTTTTTATTTAAACTGAAGGAACTAGTAGGTTGAAATTTGGCATTTTAGTTATTTATAAACTGTAAATGCTCTCTAAGAACAAATTCAAAAAAAAAAAATAATCCGAAATTTTAAAGGGTGAAATGAGCGAAAAGCGGTTTAAAAACATTCTAAATTACAGAACCGTTTTCAAAAGTGATGATGGGAAATTGATTGTGACGGTATCTGCTCCAACATAGCTGTATTTTATGTCGGTGCCTCTACTTCCAGGGGGTGCAGGAGCAAAAAACGTTGTAAAATTTCGATTTTTTGTATACTGACGGTATTAGAAACATGAAATTTAGCATGGTAGTTACTTATAAGATGTAAATGCTCTCTAGGAACAAATTATAAAATAAATTGAAATTTAAAAGGGTGAGATGAGCGAAAACGTTCTAAAAGCATTCTAAATTACAATATCTATGGAATCTCTGGAACTACAGAACAATTTTCAAAGGCGATGGTAACAAATTGATAGTGACAGTCCCTGCTGTAACATAGGCTATATTTTATGTCGGTGCCACTACTCCCAGGGGGGTGCAGGAGCTAAAAACGTTGTAAAATTTCGATTTTTTCATACTGAAGGTGTTAGAAACATGCAATTTGACATGGTAGTTACTTATAAGATGTAAATGCTCTATAAGAAGATATTCTAAAAAAAATCGAAATTTAAAAGTGTGAGATGAGCGAAAAGCATTCTAAAAGCATTCTAAATTACAATTTTTATGGAATCTCTGTAACTACAGCATCGTTTTCAAAAGTGATGATGGAAAATTTATGGTGACAGTCCCTGCTCCAACATAGGCTATATTTTACGTCGGTGACACTACTCCCAGAGGGGTGCAGGAGCGAAAAACGTTCTAAAGTATCGATTTGTTTTTACTGTAGTTGTAAGAAACATGAAATTTAGCATGGTAGTTACTTATAAGATGTAAATGCTCTAAGAACAAATTATAAAAAAATTCGAAATTTAAAAGGGTGAGATGAGCGAAAAGTGGTTTAAAAAACATTCTAAATTTCAATTTCTATGGAATCTCTGGAACAACCGAAAGCTTTTCAAAAGTGATGGTAACAAATTGATGTTGACAGTCCCTGCTGTAACATAGGCTATATTTTATGTCGGTGCCACTTCCACAGGGAGGGACAAGAGCGAAAAATGTTCTAAAATTTCAATTTTTTATTTAAACTGAAGGAACTAGTAGGTTGAAATTTGGCATTTTAGTTATTTATAAACTGTAAATGCTCTCTAAGAACAAATTCAAAAAAAAATAATCCGAAATTTTAAAGGGTGAAATGAGCGAAAAGCGGTTTAAAAACATTCTAAATTACAGAACCGTTTTCAAAAGTGATGATGGCAAATTGATGGTGACGGTATCTGCTCCAACATAGCTGTATCTTATGTCGGTGCCTCTACTTCCAGGGGGTGCAGGAGCGAAAAACGTTGTAAAATTTCGATTTTTTGTATACTGACGGTATTAGAAACATGAAATTTAGCATGGTAGTTACTTATAAGATGTAAATGCTCTCTAGAAACAAATTATAAAATAAATTGAAATTTAAAAGGGTGAGATGAGCGAAAACGTTCTAAAAGCATTCTAAATTACAATATCTATGGAGTCTCTGGAACTACAGAACCATTTTCAAAGGCGATGGTAACAAATTGATAGTGACAGTCCCTGCTGTAACATAGGCTATATTTTATGTCGGTGCCACTACCACAGGGAGGTGCAAGAGCGAAAAACGTTCTAAAATTTCGATTTTTTTTTATACTAACGGAACTAGAAACTTGAAATTCAGCATGGTAGTAATTTATAAAATATAAATGCTCTCTAAGAACAAATTCTAAAAAAATCCAAAATTTTAAAGGGTGAGATGAGCGAAAAGCGGTTTAAAAACACTCTAAATTTACAATTTCTATGGAATCTCTGGAACTACAGAACCATTTTCAAAAGTGATGGTAACTGTCCCTGCTGCAATATAGGCTATATTTTATATCGGTGACACTAACACACTGGGGGGGGGGAGGGGGTAAAAGAGCGAAAATCGTTCAAAAATTTCGATTGTTGTCGACATTAGTGTGGTTTAATTAGTAATTTCTGAATTATATGTGGCAGTAAAATTTCCTCTAATGAAAATAGGCCAACGAATACCACTTAGCATTTTTCAAGAATTACGCAAGCAATTAGAACATTATTTAGAACATCCAACCGAGGTTCGATGTGACCGCCGTTTTTGTGGACCACATATTGCGTTCTGTGCACAGCATTTACAACAACAGAGAATAACATGTCTGCAGGAATCTCCCGTAAAGTTCGTGATATGTTATCCTTCAACGTATCCAGGTCCTTAACACCTCCGTGATAGACCTTGGACTTTTGGTATCCCCATAGCCAAAAATCGCAGGGTGTAAGATCAGGGGACCGAGGTGGCCATGCAGTTGGAAAATAGTGGCTAATGACTCTTTCTGTTGTGAATTTCTTTCGTAGCAGCTGCTGTACCCGCAAAGATATATGTGGAGCGGCTCCATCTTGCATGAAAATGATTTTCTCGAGACACGGTCTTTGTTGAAGTGCTGGATTAACAAAGTTGTTTAGCATTTGGCGATATTTGTCTCCGGTAACAGAACAATTTACAGGTCCTGTCAGAATAATGTTCTCATAGAAGAATGGACCTATGATCATATCTGCTTTGAAACCACACCAAACAGTTCTTTGGTGAATGCAAAGGAATTTCCTTGAATGCTCTTAGTGACTTGTTATTCCAAATTCGGCAGTTCTGTTTACAGTTTCATTCAGGTAAAACTAGGCCTCGTTTCCCTTTAAGATTTTCCAGGGCCATGCATCATCCAACTCCAATCTGGCAAGAAAATTGAGAGCAAAAGTCAATCGCTTATCATGGTCGGTGTGACGTAACTCTTGTACACGGCTGATCTTGTACGGATAGAAGTGGATAAACTTTCGTAGGATTTTCCATACCGTACAATAAGGGATATACAGATTCCGAGCTATCCCACGACCGCTGAAAGTAGTAGCAATATTGTCTGGTGCTTTGTCGACAATCGCCGTTGCCACTTCTTCGATTGTATCCTGTGATACGAGTTTTCGTCCTCTGCCTGACTGAACATTTAGAGAACCTGTTTTCTCAAACTTCTCAACCATTGCTTTTAAGCCATTAACTGACAAAGACCGCTACCTTTACGCATTTTTTTGTGGTTTCTAAAAGCTCGAAGAGCCGCTGGCGCATTTGACTGGTTGAAGTAAAAGAACTTGACTAGTAGAGCTCGCTCGACTAAAGAAGGAGACATTATGAAAGATAACTTTCAATGAAATTGCTTCTAACAGTAGCACATTACCTTTTAAAGCCAAACAAGCTGGCACTGGGCCAAAAGATGTCACGTGAAATTTGAATAAAGAACTTTTTCTTCTGCTGTTGCTTTCTTTGGTGTCTGTAAGTGAAATTGCAGAGATAAAGAAACTTTAGCAGTGTTTACGCTAATTTTTAGCTTTTTATAAACTTTTACCATTTTTAGCTTGGATTAAATTGCTAAATTTGTCAAATAAAATAATTTTATTTCAGTATTGATTCTTCATTTTTCTAAATTCTCTTTTTCGAATACACAGCGACACATATTCCCCTGGCGGTAACTTTTGTAACTATATTTTTTTTTTCGCAGAATCCTTCGTCCCCCGTATTGTTTAATCTTCCTACAAAATTTGGCGCCATTCCAACACCCCCTATTTCAAAGCCTTCACAGTGAATTGCAATGGCCGATCCCGTAGTCCGACTTTCTACTTCAACAATACACATTTTCGCGAGCTTGCGTACGCTCACAGATTAAAGTTGGAACTTTAATTCCTCCGTGAAAGTTGCATTTAGAATTATTTCCCATAACTTTTTTTAAACATTTCAACATGATGAGTGTATTTTCTCTATTCAATTACAAATTGAATAAAATCCAATGTCTCCAATATTTATTGAATATTTCTTTTTAATAATTAACATATCCCAATACAAAAATTTTGTGATTTAAATAAATTACGATAAATATCAAAAACTACTACTGAAATAAAAATCTGAAGCATCTACTATATCAACATTTCAATTTTTCTATAAAAATTGCTAAAATCTGCAATTTTAATAATTACTAGTTTTCGAACAGCAGCTAAATTCATTTATATGGCTGAAATTTGATGGCCTAGAAATAAAAATATAAGGTTGAAAATGTACTAATGAAAAAATATGCTGTGTGAGAGTTTCTTTTTCTTTTCCCCTCCTTCAAATGCAAAAAAAAAAAAAAAAAAAAAAAAAGTAAAAAAAAGTAAAAATAAATCACAGCAATTTTTGATAATAGTTTTTCAAGGGTATCCATGGCTTTCCTTTTAACCTAATATCTTTTATTTCAGAACTCTTTTAAACATTAATTTAGCAAATTTTTGCTTTTATTAGATTTTTGTTATCCTGAAAAATTTCTTTTACAGGCAATAAAATAAGAACTTTCTTCTTGTGCTACCTTTAGAGCAATTTTAAGTTCTTCAATTTACATAAGTTACTAAAAATATTAAGAACTTTTATAATTTTACTTGATTTGTTGTATTAAACTTGCATTTATTCCATTTGATTCAGATTATTTTGTATATAGTCAAGTTCTTTATCTTCATTTTCTTTATTCAATTAAATCATTCTTTTTTATTGAAATTATTTTTTTTTTCTAAGAATTAAATTTTCTTTCTATCTTCCTTTATTTTTTCACTCAAACAGTATGCAGGTTTGTCAACAGATTTGAAGTAAACCTGGTATAAAAAATAATAACAATAATACTATGGACAAACGTAAGTACCAAGCTGATACTAATTGTTTAAAAAATATACTAAAAAGGACTCAATATACAAAATTTTATAAAAAGGCAATAAATGTAATGTAATTTAGAAACAGAAAAAAATCTGTATTAAAGAATTAAATATATTTAGAAAAAAATCTGAAGCTTAATTATAACAATATTGTAATTTTTCTATAAAATATGCTAAAATTTGCAATTTTAATTATTTAAAATAGCATTAAACCCCGGAAATAAATTTTTTAACATGGCTGAAATTTGATGATCTAGAAATAAAAATCAGGGGTCTGTTTCTCACAGTGTCCTGTTTTTATGAAATTGTGGAGGTTTTTTTTTTACATTTGTGAAAATTCTAGTCATAATTTTATAAATTTTGAAATTATCCGTTATATACAGGTTACGGTATATCCTTTACACATGAAAAAGCTAAGTAATATGTATTGTGATCAGTTCAACTGTTTTGTGATAGGTCAGATTTTATTTTTAAATGATTAAATTTGTGAAAGATTTTGTTTGGAGGTTGAAAAGTTTTGTGAAAAGTCTATTTTAAGACGAAAAAAATTTGTAAAGTTTTGGAATGAAAAATTTGTGAAGGTTTCTTTTAAGGAGCCAAAATTTTTCTAAACAGATATCTGAAAATACAGAAAAAGAATGTACTAAAAGAATGCATTGTGTGAGAAATTGTGAAATAAGAAAGAAAAAATATGTAATCGCAGCATTTTTAAAAATATACATAATTGTTTTTCAAAGATATCCATGGCTTTCATTTACTAACAGTATAAGTGTAAAATTTTTAGCACTTGTTATTAATATATATTTTTAAAAGTTTTACCCCCCTCCCATTCGTCACTGTGTATTTATTTTACTTTTTTCTTATTTGATACTGAGACATATTTTAAAGACTTGGGGCACTAAGTATTATATCCTATTTATTTATACACTCTTAAAACTGTACCGCTTATTTAAAAGGCACAAGCACATTGTGCCTTCTATTACTTTAATGTAAGAGGCACGTGGACAGTGTGCCTCTGATTAGGAGAAAAACGTTAGAGGTAACATGAAATGAAAGGCACCCATAACACAGCGAAATATCTCAGAGGCACACAGTTCGCCTCTGACAGATTGGTGCCTTTTTTAAAAAAAACATGTCGCGTTTCAGAAGTACACTCAGAAACGGACATGCGCTACAGTCGTTTACCCGTCATGCATTGGGATCAGTAAAAGGGAAGCAGAAGCAATGGTCGTCAATGTAAATACGCCTGTGAACAACGTTGAGTCGAAGCAAATAATGACTCTGGAATAAGTAAGTAGTATATTTAACTTTGTATTCTTTTCTGTGAATGTTATAATGTAAATCATGATTCTTTACACATGGAGACACTCGTGATTAGAGAGGGGCAACGCTAATTACTTCGTCAAACTCTTAGTTATTCAAGTTATATCTTACTATTTTCAAAGGTTTAGGGGAATGGCGGCATTACCCTGCACCCTCTAGCGTACATGCATGTATATGTATATATTATGTATGTGTATCTCTCAGCAAATCTTTGTTTTTATGTGCATATAAATAGGACTTAATAAATAATAAAATGAATAATACATAGTAAATCATTCTTTAATCATATATAGTATTTCCAAAACCATAGTCAGATTTTTTTTTCTGGTGTTTGTGTGTGTGAGGAGGGGGGGAGCTGCCTTGTAGATGTTAAGCTACAGTGCCTTTCTTTTAAATAAAAGTATAATATGAATTGATCCTTCCTAATCACCTGGCTACAGCCTTGAATACTTTCTACATTTTATAAAGTTTCACAAATCGCGATGTTGATTTAGATTTTGCACTCTAAAATATTATTTGTATATTTCAAGAAAAAGTTCCTTAAAAAAATATTATTTGTTTTAAAAAAATAGAATTTAATTAAACTGTCTTTGATCATTCTCCCTGTTGATAAAAATGAGAATATATTTTTATTTTATTTTTATTGCATTAAATTTTCGTATAATAATTTATTGAAATTTTGAAAAATCACCGTTTATTGGCTTCCATAAATGTTTACAATTTTAAATATCTCAAGTTCTATCAAATGTAGAAAATTTTATGATCCCTCATTTTAAAGAGGAGTTTATAAATTTTAATTTAATATTAAAATTGACTATGTTTAATTTTAAAAAGTAAATTTTGATTTTTGTTTTTTTTTAATTTTTGAAGAAAAAAAAAAGAAAAAAAATGTTTGTTGTAATATTATAAGTTTAAAATTATGAAATTTTTTGAGTGGGATCTCAATGGGATCAGGAGTTATCAAATGGAAGCTAAAAAATTGCCATTTAAATAACAATCTAACGCGCCTGCATCATTTTTCATGTTTTTAATGTTTGTCTTATTTGTTTTTAATAAAACTTTTATGCCTTTTTATGTATTTTGTTATGCACAAAATAAAATGTTGACAAGGTTCTTTATTGAACCACAGAACTGACTTAGGCCACATGGACACACATTTTAATATTTATTTCATATTTATTTCAATAAATTGGGGGTGAGAAATTTTTCTATTATAGTATTCTGCCTTAGACAAAATTTAATCTATGTCTTCGGATATGCCATGCTGGGAAATCTTTCTGCAGTAGACAGAATTTAATGTAAAGATATAAATTTAATATAAAATATAATTAAATTACAGTCTGCACCTCTTATAATGGTGGCACATGCATGTGCCACCATTATAACAGGCACATAATGTATTTTTAAATTAGAGGCACTTGAATATATAAATTCAGTGGCACACTGTGCCTCTTAATTTCAAAGGCACTTACGCTGAGCCTCTGAATCCCAAAGGCACTATGTACCTCTTAATTTCAAAGGCACCATGTGCCTCTTAATATTCAGAGGCACAAAAATTCAGAATGTACCTCTTAAATCAGAGGCACAGTTTTAAGAGTGTATCATTGTTTTAATATCATTATTATGTATAATCAGTTATGTTATACATATGTAAGATAGAAATCTCGTTTTCTGAAGACAAAAATTGGAGTCATTCGCCTAGAGAGAGATAAAATGTTTTTCAGTAAATCATAAAAGGAAAATTTTACTTGTTTTCTAGCTTTTAATTCGTTTATTATTCAATACTTTTTACAAGACTTTGTTTATACGTTAGTTTGGATTCGAAAATACTTGCTAATTTAAATCATATAATATTTATATATGTTAAATTATTTTCTGCATCTATTTAAAGTTTTTGTTTATTAAATGTAGTCATTACCCCCCCCCCACCCTCACGCTGATGTAAACACTTTATGGTATTTAAACCATCAAATATAAATAATTAATAACCAGGCCTTATTGTACTCAAATTGTCCATATCGAAACTATTTTTATATAAAAAATATTACGCTACAATAATTTTATATGTCAGCATATAACTCTATAAATATCGCCAAGTGCTATTGAAAAATAAATTTGAGAAAAAGAAAAAAAAATAACACTTACAAATCAAACAACTCTCAGCATTCTCTAATTATAAAGAGAATAAATAGTAATAATAATAATAATTTGCTCCCATAAAATCAACTTTAAAATTAAGAGTAAAAAGAAAAAAAAAAGGAAAAAGCTAATTGACAAAAGCAATATACGAACTGCTACTAGTAAACACACTCTTGAAATATTTTATAAATTAATAAAATAGTGCATCCAGATTACTCATAGTAAATGATTAGAAACTGTTAGAAAGTAAAATAATTATATGATTTAAAAAGTATATTTGAATACAAACGCATCAACTGGAATTTTGAAAAAAATATATAATAACGAAATAAAGCATAGCTAAAGAACGAGGTTCTTTTTTTCTTTTTTAAATCTGCATGCATAAAGTTTATCTTTAGACACATAAATTAATAACAAAGTCCTGTGAAAATATACTGAGTTGAAGTAAACTAATAATCAGATAAAATTCAATATCATCCTTTTTTATGACTTAAGACAAAATATTTATTCTAGGCAAATGATTGAAAGCTATTGTCGTAATATACACGTGGTTTAAAAACTAAATTTGTATCTTACATACATATAAAGAAATTATATAATGATAATGTTATTAAAACAATGATATAAGAAAACAAAGACAAAACTTACTTTTATTCTTTAAAATATGTCTTCATATCCAAATTTGTAATTATTTTTACAATTGTAAATACGTGATACGTGCTCTCGCATTTAATCCTAAAGGTGAACTGACTGATCAAGCAGGTAACTGGGAAGGTCAACGACTAGCCGGAAATAACTTCGGACTACCGTCTCCGCCATATTACCTCTTCCGGAATTCACTGGGAAGGCTTTGAATATAGGGGTGTTGGCCATTCTCGCAATTTGATCGCGCTACAGAACACTCTGAGTACCGTCAGTTTAATTATAGCCACCTGTACTTTTTATGTAATCAATTATGTATCAATTAATTTTATAAATATGGATTAATGATTATGTGCCTCGGGCCACACACAAAAGATCGCCGGGCCACATGTGGTCCGCGGGCCGCACGTTGAGTAGGGCTGGTCTAAATGGAAGGGAAAATTAAAATGTTATGAAATCGATGTTGAAGAAATCAAACGTTTTTGGTGCTTGTCTGTCTGGCTGTATTTATGTGTCGGGGTAACTGCCATAAAAAGTATACTATGTATTATGTTGAAATTACGTACATATGCTGGTGAGCTACATGGATTTAGATCTCTTTTTTGCACACAACATTTTCTTTTATGTCATAAATATTTTCTATCGAGTTGCAGATGATTTTAAAGTTTTATCATTCATTAAAAAAATCATACATTCAATTCAATCATTTAAATGTCAAATTATGAATGATTAATTTTTGCTAATTGCAGGTCATAAATTACGGTTTACAGGGTCCAATTTTGACAATACATTTGCCACACATGGAATAATTATGTTCAACTGTTCAGGTAATATAACAATTTCAAACAGTGAAATAACTGTTAAATTGTAAAAAAAAAAAAAAAAAAAAAAAAAAAAATTAATGTGTTACGATAGAAACAGAAAATTACAATTTGAAAAAAAATATTTTGCATTTTGTAAATGAATAGTTGTGTTGTAATCAAACATCTAATATTTAGAAAAAAATATATTGTGTAAAAATTTATTTTTTACTATAAAAAGTACATGTTGAAACATCGAAAAAAAAATAGTATATAAATGTCACAATAATGCAGATTTTTTTTAATAATAATATAAATTGCGCCATTTTGACACAATAAAAAATGAAATTTTTGTTTTGAAGGACAATATAGGGTCTGATTTCTGCACCTTTCGGAGTCCTTGTATCGAAAAAATAAATTTGGAATACTTAAATAAATACTGTTTAGTTCATAGTTATTTAGACAGTAGCTCTTTTTAAATATTATAAAACGAACATCAGAAACTGTTTTTCAGACAAAAGTTATAAAAATATTTAACTTTTAAATGGACGTTTAAAAAATGTAAGTAAGATTGGAATTTTTTTAGGGTTAGTTAAAACTATGTTTTCATTTGCATATGGATATTTGCTAAGCGAGGTTTTATTCAATTTCTGCAATAAGTGGAAATGTTTTCTGTTTAGTAAATATGTAAATGTTTTGTTTGGGTTCGATTAAAATTTCTTTTTGTCTAATTGTCTAATTTAAGTTGTCTAATTTTATAACCTAGAAAATTGAAGAAAAACTACTCTAAATGCAAACAATTAATAAATCCGTAAATAAAGCAATCCCAAATGAAAATAAAAAATACACCACCCGAAATAAAACCCGAAGACCTAAAAACGAGTGAATAGTTAAGTGTTAAATATATAAGTAGTTAAGTCCGCAAGAAAATTAATTTATTTGGTAGATCAGCACTTGATTCTACCTAGACACCAGGTTTTGCCTGGAGGTGTCAATGAGAAAGTTTCACTTCATGCGATGTGTTTCTAAACACTACATATCATATTTATCTCTAATATTAAGATATTGTTAAGCAAAGCACAGTTTAAGAAAGTTAAGATCACGTGATTTGTATAATGGCACATTTTTTAATCTCCGAATTAGCCTTAAAAGTTGCATCTGTGCTCGGTACAAACTACTGATTTTTTATATCGCGCGGCATTACACATTGTGCAAAATGTAGCGCTACACTACAAACAATTGTAATAAGTATCGAATACTATAGTTTAGATACTAGTAGTGTACAAACTCCTACCTCTGCTTAGGTCTGATACATAATGTAAAAAACTATGAATTTTAGTTATTATTGAAAGTGTGCTTAAAATAAAAATAAGATTTGGACAGCTGACATTGAGGCCTCTGACATGCAGATTTAATAATTTCTTTCGTATGGTAACAGTAATAAAATCTAGTGAATCTGTTTCTTTATTTGATATACAGTGATTTAAATAAAATAAAAATTCACATAAAATTGAAATTTTAATAATAATTCAAACACTAATCACTTTATTAGTAAGGTAAAGAAAACAATGCACAGAAACTTCAAAACGGATGCATAGATTTTGTATAGTATTTTGCAATATTGCCAAATAACCATATTATGGAATTTTTTGCGAAAATTAAAACGCATAGCTCATGTTACAGATAAATATTTCGAAAGGCTAGTCTTGAGAAAAATGATCTTGCAATATATTATGGTATGTTTTTTTTTTTCATTTCATGCATTTAAGTATATGCAAATGCACTTTCTGAAAATAACATTGCAATATATTTTTTAATTATTATTTTTTTAACTACGCAGTTTTTTGAGAACACAGAAAAAATAATATTTTTGGTGGATTTTTGCTCATTTCTAAATTTGCTATTCCTTTAAGAAACAAAAATTTAACGGTTCTATAGAAAACTACTTTTCAATTATTCAATTTTTCAAAATTTCGTGATGGGAACATTTAAAATAAAGTGATTATTTTAAGAATAAATTTTCGTAAAGCTATTATTTACTCATCTGAGGCAGCTGCATCTTTAGCATGTTTTCAGATACGCACTTTTAATTTAAATAGAGAAAAAATAAATAAATTCTAGACTTCACTAAAGAACTCGCATTCCTGTTATTATACTCAAGTGGGAAAATAAGCAGAAATCTCATGTAAAAGCATAATATAAACATTTAAGTATATAAAATTCTTATAAATAACTATTAAAATGAGAAAATTTGTAAAATAATAAAAAAAAAGAATATCGGCGCATCATATTGTAATTACGTTTTTTAAATTCGTCCCCCATACCTGACAAAGAAAGTACATGTTTCCTTTGATTGGTGTTGAGTTTAGGATATTACCGAACAAATCGAAACATACATTGGTTGGGAAAACTTCTATAGATTCACAGCCAATTTTCTAAACCAAAAACGATATATATGAATAGACGATGCAGTAATATACTAGGATATTGTCTTTGATGTATTATTTGTTAGAAAATACATATTACAACTTGATTTGAAAATTTAATAAAAGTTCATCTAATTATCATGGACTTCCGTTAAAATAAACGTGTGAGGTAATTTAATAGACAGCAATCTAGAAACATTGAAAAGCCCAAGTTTAATTTTAATTCTGCATTACTAAAATTATTAAGGCTATTTGTATTAACTTACTTACCTTTATGTTAATGTTTAATAAAAATACATAATCTGATTTAAAACGTATTCTAATACAATTTTATTTCTTTAAATGCATATACATTTTAATTTCTTTAAGTAAAAAATTATTAATTGCTAATTGCAAAGTATTTTTCCATATTTTGGAAGACATCTTGCTTTAAGAAAAAAAATCATTTTAGAATCCTCTGTGCACTTGCATACTTCCAATGATGCTAGTGGAAACACTGTCTGAGGAATAGTAATTGTTTAAATTCTTCTGAAATTTATTTTAATGTTATTTATTTTATTGGTATTTTCATAAATTCGACGATATCTTGCTGGAAAGAAAAATATCATCCATCTTGTGCTTTACGCACTAATCGAAATTTTTTCCTCACTAATCGAGTGAACATCTAAAAAAAGGTTACCGCGTTAAACGAATATCGCACTAACTGAAAATGTACTAAGTGGGCGATACCTGTATCCTAATTTATTATTATTTTTTTTTTAATCCTTTGGTGCTAATTGGACCTAAAACAGAAAAATGTGAATCAGCGCTGGTTCTCAGGCGTTGTGAATATTGACATGATTTACCACTATTCCACAGGTTAAAATACAAACTAAGTAACATATTATACCCAGGATAGATTTAAAATACTTTTTATTTGTATCCAAGTAGTGTTCTCTTAGGCCGAATTAGTTATATCTTTGATCTAACTATTCCTCTACTGAGGCAGGTAGCCCGTTCCTGGATCCAAGTAACTCCAAATTACTGTACGGAAAAATAAAGTATCAACAAATATCATCTAAATTTTACGTGAGATAAAACATTTTTTGAGTTTTTGAACAAAATACGCGGTAAATGTATTGGGCACATTAAAATCAAATATAGTTTCAGCACTAGAGTGTCGAAATTTGGCGAAAACAGCTCGAAATGGTTCGTGTAATATAAAACACTAGTATGTCAGACGAACTAGGCTGACACACTGCCTTGTGTCTAGATTTCTATACCAATTTCCTGAATATATATAATGATTATAAGTATGGCAAATGTATATACATGTTTTTGAAGTTAGGTATCCTGAGTAAAATTGGACGAAAATGTGGGTTAGATAATAAATAATTTAGTATTATTGCTTTAAAGTTAAAAAATATCTTATATCAAATTGAAAATCAGGAATAATGTACATCTTATTACATATTATATATATAAAAAAAGTACATATGTGTGTGCAAAAATTAAGGACGGAGCTGATAAATTGGCAAAAAAGCCAGAAAAGTCAACAACTAAATGAAAAACCAATCAGGGGATAGACCTGAAACAAATGCAGCAGGACATGCCCATATATGGCATATGGCGTAAAAGGAGGGGGTGCTAAGGGGATAAAAGCGCAGAAGATGGTGACCGTTCAGAAATTTGGTGAAATCTATTGCACTGTGTAAAGCGATTTTAGCGACGTTTTTTTTATTTTGCTATTATTGTGTGATATGGCCACGAGGCAATCCAGAAGATGTCATCTGGATGACATTACACGAGGTCGAATCATTGGGAAGTTGGAAGAAGGTCGAAGTGTAACAAGTGTGGCACAAGAGTTCGGTATCGCTCATAGTATCGTTTCACGAGTCTGGAGTGCATTTCAAGAGAAGGAAACAGCTGTCCGAGCATTCAGCAGTGGTTGCCCACGCGCAACAATACCAGAGGAGAACCGTTATATTGTCCTACAGGCGAAAAAAGACAGGCGTCAGACAACTGTAGAAATCGCGAGGAAGATGGAGCAGACTACTGGCCGTCGGCTATCACGTTTTACCGTAAGTAGGAGGCTGCATAAAGGTGGCCTGTATGCACTACCATCAGTACGGTGTGTACCACTAACGCCTGCTCATCGGAGATGCAGGTTTCTGTGGCGTCAGGAATATAAAAATTGGACACAATAGGAGTGAGGCCGAGTACTCTTTACGGATGAGAGCCGATTTAGTAAGACGAGATATTCTGGACGTATACACATCTGGAGAGAGCAGAGAACACATAATCACCCCTCCAACATCATCGAAAGGGACCGTTTTGAAGGGGCCGGAGTTCTTGTTTGGGGTGGTATCATGATTGGTAGCCGTACATACCTCCACGTTTTCCAAGGAGGTTCAGTCTCTGGTGCCTGCTACTGCGCCAAGATTCTCTTGCCTCACGTGCATCTTTTTATAGGTGCTGTGGGTGTGAACTTCCTCTTAATGGACAACAATGCTCCCCCTCATTGTACAGCGGCTGTCGAAGAGCTCCTGGAGAGCGAAAATATTCAACGCATGAAATGACCTGCAAAGTCCCTGGACCTTAATCCCATATAAAAAATGTGTGACCTTCTCGGGAGACGCTTGGTATCTTGTGATCAGGCGCCAGCAACGATTCCGGAGCTGAAATTGGCGTTACAAGAGGAATCGGACTCTATTCCTCAAGAGCTACTACTCAACCTTGTCCTCAGCATGGACAGGCGTTGAAAATCCTGCATAGCAGTCAGGGGTGACTACACCTCCTATTAGAGACTGAATATTTTCCTGTCAGGTGCTTGTAAGATGAACGTTTCTGTCATTTCTGCATTTGTGCTCCAAGTGACATTTTCAATAAAATGCTTTCATATCCTTTTGATTCTTTGTTTGGATGGTTTTTATCACCTGTCCTATATTTTCATATATTGAAGATCTTATGGTATGATTTTAGTCGATGTGGAAATCTGCGAGACGTTACATTCAAAAAACGCTCTCGTCCTTAATTTTTGCACACCAATGTATATATATATATATATATATATATATATGACATATATTTATTAAGTAACATGCTTTATCTTAAAATTTGAACGCCATTTTCTCATTACAACTACAAAGTTTTAAATTGACATTTTACAGTTGATAGTGATATGAAATTTCGTACCAAAGCATTAATTATGTGTAAATATTTAAAATTTCAAAAGCCATGATCTAAATATAAGCGTAAAGCAAATATGTGTAAAGAACACTTTTTATTTCGATCCTTTACTACAATATTATTAAGGGGAAATCTGGAATGCAAGAATTGTTACTCAAAGTTCAGATATTATTAAATAAGAAACTGTTTAGGTTTTTTGCTCAAATAGAAAGAAAATTAAAAAAGATTTATCAAAATATTTTGAAAATTATGAAAAATTAGATGAAATGTTCTCTTATAATTTGAATATTAATGTATTCACATACATTGATTTTAATATTATTAAGAAATGGCATGTTTTGAATAAACATAAAAAATTCGAAAGTAATAGATATTGTAGTTTTTGGTGTAAAGTATACCATATACTAAAATAGAAAAATAAGTTGAAGTTTAGAAACAGTTTTTCATAAATATATATGTAATAGTAATTATTTTTCACATTAGATATAGAGAGGAACTTCGGATATTAAGGAATACTATTTAGTGTTCGGGCAATACATCATCCCTATATTGATTAAAACCCGAAAAGTGAAATCAATTGCAAATTTAAACTATCTGCAAATTGTTTTTATAAACGAAAATTATTTTAAGAAATTTCACCGCTTGCAAACGAATAATGATAAAAATAGGCTCATTTCGAGGGTATTGTGAGACAGTTGGGAAATATGGGGTAGGGGGTTTGGGGTTGTAAGAATGAAGAAAACGAGAAAAAATTGGCAAAAACAGAACAGATTTAATGATATCAAGAGAGCATGATCAAAATAGATTTTCAAGGTAGTCAGCCAATATACTTCATTTCAGATTTCAGATTTTCTCAAGTCACAAATATAACGATCTGTCTTTGCGCCGCTATAATCATGGAGTATTATTATGAGATATTGGTATTCCATATAACCCGACATCGCCGATTTGGGGAAAAAAATTCTTTACATTTATTTGTGTGAATCGCGAGATAAAAATCGAGTATTACACCAGTATGTTATTGTTTCGTTGTACATTATGCTATTAGACGCTTCCAATTACGAAAAGTTAGATAAAAACTATAATGTCCTAAATAAAAACTTTTCATATATCAAAGAATTATTATAACCTGTATAAAATTCTAGATCTATAGATTTTAAAAACTATGCTTTAAAAGACTTAATAGACTAGTGCATAATACAATTGAAAATTTTAAGTACAATATTATTATTGTAAATATCTGCAAATATTTATCTTTAATATTATGTAATCTTATCAGTATATTCATATAGAACTTATATACATGTAATAACTTTGGGCTCTCCCAGCAATAAGCAATATTGGGTAGCTCGTGTGATTGTTTTTTTTTAACTTGCTGGGGACTCGCGTGTCCTTGGACACTGGGGTAGATATAGGTTTTCCCCTCGTGGACTATAGTTTCTATGCCGAGAGGTTGGCTGTCCACGAGTAGGAGGTTTCTGTTTCTGTTTCTGTACATTATGCTTAATTTCAATGTAAAAATATAGCTGCTAATAATGAATAACAATAATATTAAAAATTTATCTCCTAAAAATTTCAAAAACTAAAAAAAAAAAAAAAAAAAACATTCACACAACGTCTCATGACACCAATCAACTAACTACGCGTTCTGTTGGGGCACTCTGAAAACGTTCTTAAGCAGTAACTGATATTGCCGATTGTATTAAATTTAAACTGCTTCTGTTTTGTTTACAAATAAATAAAATTCAAAAACTTTTATTAAACTATTTAGAAAATTATGAAAAAAATATATAAAATATTGAGAAGTACTTTACCAATTCCACAACACCCCATTTACTCATACTAGAAAATATATACTTTAAGGGTTAAAAAAATAAATTTACAGATTTCTTTTTTTATGGAAGTCATACACTTAAACATTGCGTTAAAATTGTTTCATTTTACACATTCATATGTCACATGTGCCATTAACACTGCTAATACGGCAATAATATTGTATCTAAAAATAATATATATTCAGTATTATGAATTTGGAGAAAATTAAATAATTTTGCACTTTTGTATCATTTGTATATTTGTCAACCATTGGTAATGCAGAAGAGAAATTCTATTAATGTTAATCTAATAAAAATGAATAAAAAGAACTTATGCATTACCAATTCTATTACGTTTATATTTTCCTTCACAAATAGAGTGTTTAAAGAAATTATACACACAGTAGACTCGTTAATACGTCTCTACTTAAGATGTATCTACTTTAAAAAGAACAATTTTGTTTTTCCCATCATTTTCTATTTGAATTTAATAAAAACAGATATTGCTTAATTTGTACAATATTTCATAAGATAGGCTAATGCGGACATATTTTTCACAAATTGACCGTACAGAATAAAAACTGGTTTAGTAAATTATTTTTTCAAGAAGAAAATTTGGAGTAACTCCGGTTATTGAGAGATCAATAATTTGTCAGTGAGAGTAGTGAAAAATACAAAAACATTCTAAAACTAAAAATGTGGAAGGTAATAAAATATATAATGCTTGTTCGCAGATATTACCAATCAGAATGCGATGTAACAGACAATATTTTCGAGTGTATCGCAAACCTGTAAGAATATGTGGTAAAAAATCCTTTGTTCAACTATCTCAAATAACAGTAAGAGTTTAAAGTAAAATAAAATAACTTAAAGTTTAAATATGCAAATACATGAATTTCTTCGTATATATCGTATATACTGGGTAATTAACTCAAAAATTGACTTCTGTTATACAAAAAATATTATACAAATAATAATGGTGTTTATTTTAGATTAAATTTGGTGACCTATTAATTTTCTGACAAAATCTGAATTCAATTACTTAAACAGAAGACCTAATTTTGCATCATTCATAAGCTTATATCGTTGAATGCAGACTTCCGTTAGTGCGGACGAAATGTTATCTCCCTTGATTGTCCGCATTTACGGGAGTTCACTGCATAATTATATATATATATATACAGTCTGCGGCAAAAAAACGATCATCAATGTTTCTGTTGTTCTAACACGATTGTTTGAACCTGTTTGATTTTAGGATTTTTTTTATTGTACAGCCCACGTACTAGTATGTCTAAATGCCTAATTGTTAATGTTTTTATATGTTCTTTTCAGACGTCCAACCAACGTACACAAATTTTGTCCTTACATAGCCTGAAAAAGCGCAACTGTGAGATCGCTCAAACTCTCGGCATCGACCCGGCCACTGTCTTCCGGAAAATCAAACGATACAAGGAACTGGGCCATGGTGGCCACCGTCCAGGAAGCGACAGAAAGCGCAACGTCAAAACCGACAACAACCGAAAACTGGTTCGAGAGTGGCTTAAGCGAAATTCGTGGGTCCCGATGCGAAAAATCACCCATGATATTGGAATAAGCGACAGATTGGTTCGGCGAATAGCCTAAAAGGATTTCCATTTAACGCCATACAAGCTGCAGAAAAGTTCAACTGATAACAAGCGCGTACGACTCGAAAGATGCAACCGACTTTTTCATCGACACGCACCTCTCGACTGGGACCTTATCCACTTACGGATGAGAAATTGTTCTCCGTCGAACAAGCCCACAAACACCAAAACGACAGAAGCTGGTCTGCCATGCTCGGCCGTTGTCAAACGCCGTCAAAATCCTCAGTCCGTGATGGTTTGGGGCGGAATTTGTGCCAGTGGCAAGACTCCACTTGTTTTCATGGACCAAGGGGTCAAAATCAATCAAGGAGTGTACCGACGCGACATTTTGGAAACCGTGGTACTTCTGTGGGCCCAGCAGCACTTCAAGCATGCGAATTGGACGTTACAACAGTACTCAGCCCCGCTCACAAGGCGAAAACGACTCAGGACTGGTGCAGAAGCCATTTTCCGGACTTCATCTCGTCTGCAGAATGACCGCCTTACTCAGCATATCTTAATCGGATGGACTACAGCATATGGTCCATTTTGCGGACCAGGGCCTGGGCTAAGCCCCGCAAAAGTTTGGAGTCTCTGAAGAAATCGCTGCCCCGGGAATTTGACCGATTGTCGCCGGAGGAGGTGCGTGCCACGGACAAAAATTTTCGAAAACGTTTGCAGTTCTGCAAACGTGTACAAGGAGACCATTTTGAAACCAATTGAATATTTTATAGCTGTGGTTGTTCTTTATTGTTTTTCGTTAATAAAATTTGTTTTTATAGCAAAATAAAGTTTTCTTTGCAAAAACATATTGATGATTGTTTTTTTGCCCCATCCTGTATATATATACATATATATTTGAAGACTATATAATTGAAGACTATTGGACTATTTCACATGTTCGACAAATTTCGATTAGTGGGTCATTATTTTGGTCCTGGGTCATTATGGGTCAAGCTATTATTATCTTAAAAACGGCTGAGGCGATTTGAACTAAATTTTGTATCCTACCGTTTTGCGACACCAAAAAACTATTGGGATAGGTCAGATGTTCGAGAAAATTCGATTAGTGGGTCATTTTGGGTCACTATGGGTTAGGGTCAAGCTAATTGTATCTAAAAAAAGTTGAAACAAATTCGACTAAATTTTGTATCCTACCATTTTCAAGCACGAGAAGACAATTGGGTTTGGTCACATGTTCCAGAAAATTTGATTATTGGGTCATTTTGGTCATGAATCCTGATATTTGAGCTCAAAGCTAATTTTGACTGAGCATAGCTCGGTCTTTCCTGCTCGTGTATATATATGAGGATGGCTCTTAGCAATAGAGGATTTTCTGAAAGTAAAATTTTTCCTGTTCCCATACGCTAATCTTGTTCCAATAAACAAAAAAAAAGAGGTGTGCAAAATGTTAGCTCAATCAGACCTTGAAGCTGTAACATACTACACGCAACGAGTAATTCTGTTCCAAAACGGTATATTCTTCCCTATATTGACCATTTTCTTTTTCCTTGTAAGAGAAAATTAATTTGAACATATTCAGGCAACCCCAGCTGTTGTTTAAAAACGTTATAAGTCAGATTTACTAATATGTAATTTAACAAATTATCAAAACTATCATGAAAAGTAAGAAAATATTAGTATTTTATAATACCCAACATCTATAAGAAAAAGTTCCCAACCTTTATAAGAAAATCTTATTTTTATTTCCAACAATAATTGCTAAAGAATCACAAACATAATATGAACACACGAACATTAAGAACACTTTTCAGTGTTCTGTGAAAAAGGAAAACTGAACATTATTTTTTTCGAAGAGAAGATTTAGAGGCAGTTGGGTAATTCTTAAGGTGTTCTCTAACGATCTGTAAAACAATTTGTTTCTCAGTTTCATTTTTTGTGAGAATGTTATTGTAATCGTGAATGAGTTTAAAACCTCTTTCAGCCACATTACTCGCAACAGCCATAGTCTAGAGCATAGTCTAGTGCTTCCATGCTTAAGGGTCTTTGTTGACAAATTGAGTGCTGATAGAAAAACTCGTGAATAATTTTTTGTATCAAGAGTTACAAAAGACGAAAACCCAATGTTTAAAAAAGATGAAAATCATTTTGTTTATAATGTACCTTTTCGGTTTATTTTCCTCTTCCGCTCTTTCATCTTTTTATCTGCTTCCGGCATAATGTGAGCCATGTTTGACTTAAACTCTATTGGAACATTATCACCAACTATCGTTAGAGCCATAGTTTCGAGGGCTAAGTACCACATATTATTGGATTTTTTTAAAAAGCAGTTTCTGTATCAATATCCCGATAGTTTATCAGTTGACATTTGAATAGGAACTCATGATAAAGAGCTTTAACTGCTTCTGGTGATATATACCAGGCCCAAACATACATTCAAGCAAGAAATATACATAGTCTTCTTAAACAGTCCTATAGGTTAATTGAAATTGATCTTGAAACATGTATATTTTGAATGGATAAATTGCTTTCGACATCCCATCCTTACAGCTCCTGGTGATATCCATTCTTCGGAATGCCACCAAGAAAGATCATTGTTAACTCCAACAATTCTCGATAATCATTTCGCAGTTGTTTCTGCGTAGAAAGATGGTATTCGAAAAATTCAATAATGGTAGAGCGAACACCGACAGACACTTCATTGCTACCAGTCATGTAAACCTTCTTATTAAGTTTCATCCAAATTTATCGAAATCTATTGAACAACGCCATGTCTGGACCAGACGTTGGACCCACTAATGAGTCGAAACAACTCCTCAAAACTAACTCATGAATGTGATGACGGCAAGCGAAGTACAACAGGTCGTGATTGAACATCTTTTATAGATTTGTTCAAGCACAATTTACTCGACCTGTGTTGCTTGCTGTTATATCACAACAAAGTGCTTGCATTTTGTCAGCTATGCCCCCTTTCTCTATTGTGTGGTAAACAACCATGGCAACAGCTCTTCTCCTGAAGATGTTGGGATTTCAGGGACTCGCAACAGTTGGTCTTTGCCTTCAAAAGTTGCTATTATTGTTAGTCTATAAACATTTTCAATTCCTGTGAGTGCTGGGAGCATCTTTCCATTCCAGTGCAAAACCAATTCTTGACAGATGGTTAGGATAATTTTTTTCCGTATTTCTGTGTGTTTCACCTTTCTAAATTGTTTTCTAATGCGTTGAAAATAAGTGCGATTTATTATTAGGTTTTCAGTTTCACGCTTGAAAACTTCTTCAGCAGCCATTAATAAACTGCATATATGTCACTGATTTTGCACCTATTTTGCTTAACCTATAGGTAACCTATAACTGCACCTATAACTTCAGATTATTACTTTAACTTCAGAAAGATGGGCGGGGTAAAATTAGTGCAATGTTCCTCGAGTGTCTTAAACTGTAGTTGCAGCTGCAGTTATAGCTTTTTTTCTGATATTTGCGGGTCCATGGCAGAAGGACAATATTTCTGGCTCTTCCTCAAGATCAAAATGAACCTAAAGGTAACCGTTTTGACAGCTTAGAAGACATAAAAACCTTTCATCGTTGCAGGAGTGGTGAAGTGCTCTGACGGAGCCTACTTTGAAGGTGATTAAGTAAATACGTACCTATATTATGGTAATAAAGAATTACAGCGAAATTCCGAGAACTTTTTGACTGCCCCTCGTATATATATATATATATATATATATATATATATATATATATATATATATATATATATATATATATATATATATATACATATATATATGCACTCTGAAGTTTGCAATACGTACAATTAATTTTAACATCATATTTGGTTTTTCAGTATGTGTTAGATAGGATAACGAGAAATTATTCGGTCAAGTAGTTTAGGAATTATAAATGTTTAAAATTTAAAACGCCTAACGTTAAATACATTTGTAATTTTTGAAAAAGGTATGCAATGCGAACATATGTTTTTATGTATAGCTAAAACACTACTTGGCGAAATAGGCTGTAATTTTGTATTCGCACATTTAAAGTTTCTAGATATCAATTTTTGTAAAAAAAAAAAAAAAAAATAAATAAAATCACCCGGAAAAATCACCCGTAATAATTAATATATATATATATATATATATAAAGCAATCAAAACATAAAAGAATCGTAATTCATGAATATTTTAACAAAATTCGATTTCTAGAATCTTAAAATGTGTGAATCGAAAATTACAGCTCATTTCGCCAAGTTTTATTTTAGTGAAATGTAAAAAAATATAATACACGAGTTGGAATCCTTTTTGTAATGATTACAAATAAATTTAACATGGGGAGTTCAAATTTCAAACTTTCATCATTCTTAAGCTACTTCAAGGAATCATTTCCGGTTTTCTATTCTAAAGAAAACTTTTGCAAACAATCAAAACATTATATCAAAATTAGCTGTTCTATATGAAAATACAATTAATATAAGGCAATTTGAGCAGAAATATGACACTTAAGCTTATTTTTTAACATGAATTCAAAAAAGGTAGTATATCCCATCTAATGGGTATTTCCGTTTGCTACTGGGACCATTTTCTGACTAAAATACATGTCGTGTTTATTTTTTTTTGCTTGAGCGACTGTAATATTTTTTATACGTTTTCATATTTAAGTTACTTTAATTAAATTAGTATATTTCGTACTTCATCAAACTAAATACAACTATTAAAATGAAACATTATATTATATAGTAACTGCACGAAAAGCAAGATAAGCTCGGAAATGTTTTTATTATGTTATGAATTGTATCAGATAAGCCTTTACATTGTATATATTTTCGTCATACGAAGAAGATTTGGCCTATTTTCTTTTCTTCGGATAGATATTTGATAAAGCCTTTCATAAGAAGCTTTGCGCTTCTGTGTAAACGTAAGTAACCCAAAGTAGTTCGTTATGTATTCTTATCACCCGCAATGTTTGATCCAAATAGTCTCTTTCTAATACTGGAATTTCGGAACATAAAGTTCATAATGCATTAAAATATTCTTTACATTTCACAAACAGAAATGTTTATTGACATTTTTAGATTCCAATAATGAGAAATATGAAATTTTAAATAAGAATATTTGTCAATTTTTTTCAAGCCGTTAATTTTCTTGTGGTGAAAAAAATGCAAGTCTAGTTAATGTTTATCTTAAAACAGAGTATGTCCTTCTAAATACCCATCTATGTATCCAAACATTTCCATTGTATCCACATCAAACTGGCAATAAAATTAACATGATTCTCGGCAATGGCTAGATTAATTACAAATAAATTTAATACAATTATAGATCTTAGTATGACAAATGCGGTAGCTGTTACATACATTTGTAAGTATTACATTAGTTATATATAAAACAAACAGAGAATAAGAGCAGTTAATTAGCAAATACCTTCAATAGAATTGATTAGACTGAAAAAACAAACTATACATAAAATGTCGAAATGTAAACTACAGTCAGAGAAAACAATTAAAAATATATTTGCCAAAAAAATAAATCTAAAACATTTAAATAAACATTTTAATGTATTTATAAAACTTTAAGGACAAAATAAATTTAGAAATTTAAAAATATGTTGAAATATCTTTTCTATCAATGAATATCCTATATATAAAATTGTGATAGTGATTTTTTTTTGTATTTCTCTATTATCCAGTCGACACTTTCATAACAAAAAACGGTACTTTTCGGTTAGCCGGGCGCCAGTGCTATATATACATGAATATATACACACATATCTACACTTATACATATATATACATACATACATACACACACCCACACACACATATACATATATATATATATATATATATATATATATATATATATATACATATGTATAAATATACATATATATGTATATACATATATATTTATATATGTACATATATCACTGGCGCCCGGTTAACCGAAAAGTTCCCAAAAAACTATCGCCAAACTGTAACGCCAAATAAACGGGAGAACGTTGCCATTGGAATATCGAAATAAATAAATAAATAAAATATAAGAGTTTTAAGGACACAGTTGTTATTTTAATTAATAAGATAACTAATAAATCAGTAAAACATAATGAAAAATATACGCAAATGTCGAATTAAAAACCACTTGATGACATAAAAAACACGTATAATGCTTGTGACTTCAAGTAAATGGGACTGCATTTTTGGCGTTTAATCTTACAGTTTGGCGATAGTTTGTTCTTATGAAAAGTGGTTGACGGGATAATAGAGAAGTACCTTTTTTTAATAAGAATTGGCAAGATACATATTTTTTAATGAAAATAATGAGGTAAAAAGTATGAGGAGACTAAACATCATAGCAAAATAATATAAGGGTCAGTGAAAAAAAAATTTACGATAGAATTTAAACTTGTCTAAGCAAATTATACTCTTCCGTTTAATTCAATTACTTTCTAGAATTAAAACAAGTCTATATTATAAAGGAAAACATGCCCGTGAGCAACATTGATGTTCACTGGACATGGACCGTAAATTTCTCTTTTATTGCAATTGTTTTAGCTTCTACATGTCGCACAATTTCAATTTCTACACCACAGAATAGAAAAAAAAAACGCTGTTACAAATGCACCTGATTAATCAATTTTGTTTATACTGCAATTATTTTAATTTATAAATATTGCACAATTTCGATTTCACTTCTATACTGTGGAATAGGAAATAAAATTCTTTTCAAATCCATATTGTTTCATAATCTTATTTAAATTTTATATTTTTTATATGGTTTTAAAAGTAATTTTCAAGCATCAATTTTAGGTAGATTTCGTAAGAAATACTACCTATTACATTCTCACCTAAGTTGGAAATTTTGAAAAATTTTTGCAGATCTACGCCGATCATGACTCCCAGAACCCAAAACCACCCCCAGTTCAAAACTTTATATATCTATCTATCTATCTATGTCACTTTTTTCTGAACACGATAACTGGAAAAATTCTGCATTAATCTTTTACAAACTGATACATAAAATCAAGGGGCATAAAATCTCGGTCAAGTTCGTTAATGGGTAAAATCGAACCAAGGGGGGGAGGGTGGGGGGGGCTTTTTGTGAAAACAGAAAAAACCCCATAATTTCTTAATTATTATACGTATCGAATCCATTTAAAGTTATTAATACTTCTAGGAGAAGGGCCGAAAATTTATGTATGACAGATTTTTGATATAATTAAAAATGGCTCCAAGGGGGGGGGGGGAACGGGGGTTTTAGAAGAAAAAAAATCATAGCTTCGTCAATTCACAAGATATCAAATCCGCGTAAATTTATTATTAATCCTCTTAATATTATCTAAAACTTTTATATCGAGAAGTTTTTTATAGGACCAACCGTTATAGCAAAAAAAAAAATTAAAAACAAAAAAAAATCCCTGCCGGCTCCGCCTGCAAACAAGTTATTTTTCGAAGTAGGCGGTTCCAACTCCCGCATCTTTTCGAAACTGATACATAAAATCAAGGGGCATAAAATCTCGGTCAAGTTCGTTAATGGGCAAAATCGAACCAAGGGGGGGGATGGGGGGGGGGCTTTTTGTGAAAACAGAAAAAAAAAAAACATAATTTCTTAGTTATGATACGTATCGAATCCGTTTGACGTTATTATTACTTCTAGGAGAAGGGCCGAAAATTTATGTATGACAGATTTTTGATATAATTAAAAATTGCCTTAAGCAGGGGAAGGGGGGGGGGTTAGAAGAAAAAAATTCATAACTTCATCAATTCCCAAGATTTCAAATCCGCTTAAATTTATTATAAATCCTCTTAATATTATCTAAAACTTTTATATTAACAAGTTTTTTATAGGACCAACCGTTATAGCAAAAAAAATTAAAAACAAAAAAACCCCTGCCGGTTCCGCCTGCAAACAAGTTATTTTTCGAAGTAAGCGGTTCCAACTCCCGCATCTGTTCGAAACTGATATGGGAATCAAGAGGCATAAAATCTCGGTCAAGTTCGTTAATGGGCAAAATCGAACCAGGGGGGGGGGATGGGGGGGCCTTTTTGTAAAAACAGAAAAAACCCCATAATTTCTTAATTATGATACGTATCGAATTCGTTTGAAGATATTATTACTTCTAGGAGAAGGGCCGAAAATTTATGTATGACAGATTTTTGATATAATTAAAAATTGCCTTAAGAGGGGGGGGGGAGGGGGGGGGGTTAGAAGAAAAAAATGCATAACTTCGTCAATTCCCAAGATTTCAAATCCGCTAAAATTTATTATAAATCCTCTTAATATTATCTAAAACTTTTATATTGACAAGTTTTTTATAGGACCAACCGTTATACCAAAAAAAAAATTAAAAACAAAAAAAATCCCTGCCGAATCCGCCTGCAAACAAGTTAGGTTTCGAAGTAGGCGGTTCAAACTGCCGCATCATCGTAAAAAAGGTCATTTCTTCCGCAATTCCCGACAAACAGGCGCCCCACGGTCTGCGTCTTCGAAATCTACCTGTGCCTGTAGTCCGAGCCGTCAGGGATCTTTTTATTTTAAATCTATATTGCGTGCAGCTTGAACACAAGTAATTAACTTCTTCGCGCTTAAAGCAATAAAAATATTTCAGTATTTATTTCTGGCTAATAATTCATAAAAAAATAAAACTTCACGAATAAATAAATAAAATAATATAAATAAGACACAAAATTAATAACGCGTTTAAATCACTGAAATTATCAGAATAATTTAATCTGTACTAAATAGCGAAACATTTCTGTGATTAATTCGGCTATTAATCCTGGCTTGTGGCTAATACGAAAGTATCGTTTTAAATGAATTTCAAACATTATTTGAGTACAATAGATATTTTACCTATAAAAAGGGGTTTATTTTTGTTGTTGTTAAAGAGCAATTTAAAAAATATATATTAAATATAAAAAATGTATTCGTGTTAAAAAAAAAAATGTTTTCATCTATATAAAATGACCCGGGAAGCCCCTGTTTATATCCCCATGTTACTTTAACTAAATAAAAGGCGCAAAAATTACAATATATATATATATATATATATATATGCATTTTAATCTTTGATTATAATGAGCGTTGAACTGTCACTAAATACTTTTTAAAAAGATTCCTCAACAACTACTTAAATGAATAAAAACTTTCTTAAATTCCACAATTATATTTTAATATAAACACACTTAAATTACTTAAAAATACTCTCTGAAATACATTTTGAACTAATACATTTTGTAAACAACACGGACTCGTGGTTTTCTCATAGGGGAAATACTGTACACAATAGAGTATTTAGATTTCCTAATCAAGCTCTTTAAAATTTTAGCATATGCGTACTTTTTATAAGTATTTTCATCGATTCTTAAATTAAACTTAACAAATACTTACAAATAAGTACGGATATTTCTTGCATTTAAATTTGTGTGTGAAATTTAATTGAAATAGAAAAAAAAAACATTCTTTTTAAATTATATGCAAAATTTGACGAACTTTTTCGAAAGTTATTGTTTGTAACACAATTAATCATTTATAAGAAATGCAAATTTTGTTACAAAATGTTGAAATACCACGAAACTTAAAATATAAAATGGCTTAAATTAATAACAATGAGTGTAATAACAATAATAAAATTGTAAGTTTCTGCATTATTTAACTTGAATAAAATTGCTTTCATTAATAATAATTTCTAGATGAACGATGATGATAAAAATTAAAGAGAATAACGTTATTCTATCAAAATATTTCTACATTTATAGTTGAATTTAGATAAATTTTTTTTAAAGTCATTATCTGAATAATTTACCATAAAAAAATAAAGAAATAAAAAAAATAAAATAAAAACCTTCAAAGCGGAAATGCTTCCGCAACTATTTTTTATCTTCAGAATCACAATCATATAATCATCAGTATACGTTAAAAGAATGATAAAAGTAATATTTATTTCCAGTTTTCCGCATGATTTAAATAACGTAATAATCAAAATCTGACCTTTAAAACATATGCGCTTAGGGAGGGTTTTAAAAGCTCATGCTTATCAGAAACTCAAATTTTGATTTTAGATAAATTATTTATTATTTTTAACAAAACGCTTGCCCAGTATTCTTTCCGTATTGGGTAAAATTGTGACAAAGATACGATAGTGTATTTTCACTTCATTTGTTATATATATATATAATATTAATCAGTTTGAAAGTAAAAAAAGTATTACTTAACGAAAATATTTATTTTCAAGTTTCTTGTTTATCTTCGTTTTCGAAGGATATTAACACTTTGCCGTCCGCATGTCTCGTAAAAATACTTCTATTCGTAAAATGTTGAAGTGATTGATTGACACCAGAATTTAGAAACAAATTTATTCGAAAATAAGCAAAATCTTTTCTTCATGTACTTGATAAAAGGGCATTTTCATTCCCAAAATTCTTGTGCCAATGTCGCATTTATGGATTAAAATTAAGTTACTTTACGTACGACACCACTGTAGTGTCGCCGGACGGCAAAGTGTTAATAATGGGGTTAGTTGCTTCAGATTTATAGTGTAATGTGTTCAGACATACTATGTCTGCCTAGAATACTAACAATAAAACAGAGAAATCCTCAACTTAAAATTAATCGAACTTTTTTTTTATATATTTTTTTGTAAATAATAGTAATGAAAAGTCAATATATTTTAAATAGTAAAAAATGGTATTTTCTAATATTTATTCTTATAAGAACTATCGGCATCACACAATCCTTTATAACATAAAACAAGAGTAAATTATTTATTGAAACGACTTTTTAACGTGTATAAATATATAGATGGATATCAAAGCAACTTAAATGTTCACTCAAATAAAAGTTTACAATAACATTTGATCTACGCAGCACATTTAACATTAGAGTCTTGTTTTCCCTTTCTATACTCAAGATATACGGAACAAATTCAGCAATTCAAAAATAGAACATACACGATGTGTATAAATTATTTTGGATTTTTGATAAAAGTCTGAATCAAAACATCATAAAACTATTGTGTCTTCTTTTTTTAATCTTTTTGACGTGGTAATTTGTTCAATAAAATATAAAAAAAGACAAGTAAGTGAATATAGTTTTAAGTAACTTTACTGATAAGTTTATTTTTTATTCTTGCTATAATAGTAATTTTCAAAAGAAATCTTAACTTTTGCAACGAAATTGAAGTAACTTTTTCGAAGAGACTCTATCGACTTTTTGTTTCAGCCGTATTCTTATTCAACGATAGTGAAAAAAAATAAAGAAAACAAAATGAGAAACAAAGAGGGCTCTTTTCATTATGTTTTTTTCTCTTTCAAAGACAAATTCTAAAACACAAAATATTAAATGTACCTATTTTATTAATATTTGACAGTTTAGTTTTATTTCACAACTCCTCCTCCTAGAATATGAAACGCAGCACGATAAAAACATCATCAGTTATCCATATGGATCCGAAGATATCATATAAGCTCTCCAACATTTAAATTGTGACTACATCCCTGATATATGTATATATATGTTATATAAAAAATTTATTTCCTTCACATTTATTTCGTATTAGTTCTTTAAATTAATCTAACTTCTGACATAGTCAGTATTTCCTTAATTCTTAATAATATTTATTCCTATTTAATGTCCTTTTAAAAGTAAATACCCGTATATTAATAATAATCTTATTCCAAATCGTAATCTAAAATTTTAAGTTCATTCGTAACTTTTATCAGCTCCCCAATCTATAAAATTCCGAGAGACGCTTTTCTCATTTCGAATGTTTTTAAAAAAGCCATTTTTATATTTTTATTCCATGCTCTGCTTTCGCGCGCTGGGGTTTTTTCACTTCAAAATTAATGCGTGGCTACGAGAAAATTCTTTCGTGTTAGAGCTTCTCCCTCGCGCCTCATTCACTTGGCTGGAGCTCGCCTCTCACTCATTGGTTTGTGGGCTCGTGACGTCGTATTTTGTATCACAACGCTCAGTGAACAAAACTCGCCTGCACGCTTTGGAGGGCAGATTTTTGACGTGTTTGGAAGTGTAACCAAATGGTTATCTGGTGTTGTAGTCATGTAGAATTTTCATACAATTCTTTAAGATCTTTTAAAACGATGTAGTGAGCCATCGTGAAGCCTGGGGGCTATAAGTTTCTACCGAATACTGTGGGAACTGTTACTTGCATCGCTCTTATTTCTAAATAAAAGATTTGTCTGGAAATTGACTGGTCTTTATTGAAGAAACTCTTGTGGAATCTCATCATTGCCTCACCTCTTCGCAATGATTATTGAGTACGACTGCAATCATTCCCCATCTTGAACGAACTGCCATTTTTTCATGGAGTAAAAAACTATCTTCGTAAAAACACCACAGATATATATATATATATATACTGGAATTATATGAACGAATAGGCGTCGAATAACAAAATATAAACATTAATACAGTCCTAGACAGATAATTTTACAATCAAATAAAATAAGTTGAAACTGGTCTGAAACACTAAGAACTAAAAAAACTTCTTAAAACACCATAAAAACTCTAAAATACGCTAGGCCTTTCGAAAGATCTGAGTCTTTCTTCGTCAGGCGCAAAAAGACGTGCGTCTACTATGAAAGCAGCAGCAAGACTGAAATGAGAGGTAAGGGAGAGGAAACAAGCTGATGCAACAGCCAATAGGAAAGTAGAAAACAACAGCCAATAGGAAAACAGAAGACAACAGCCAATCACAGAAGAGTAAAAACAAAACAATAGAGAATACAAAATAGAAGGGGAATAAAAAAAAAATAGAATAAATAAATAAATAAAATAAAATGAATAAATAATAAATAAATAAATAAATAAAACTGAATGGAAAAAATAAAAATAAATAAATAAATAAATAAATAAATAAATAAATAAAAAATAAATAAATAAATGAATAAATAAATAAAATAAAAAATAAATAAAATAAAAATAAATAAAGCACACAAAAATACATTAAAAAATGGAAACACATGAAAATTGAGCATTGTGGAATCGGATTTATCATTAACAATAACTTCACGATTAAGATAAATAGCTAAATTTTCCAGATTGTCCAATTCAGAGATACTATTAGCATTAAAGATAATTTTAGCATTTTTAAAATTAAAACAATGGCCGGAATCCCAAGAGTGCTTTGCAATTGAAGATTTAGAAATTTCTTGATTAGTTACATAACGAGAGTGTTCTTTTAAGCGGATTTCAAGATTTCTTTTAGTTTGACCAATATAAGATAAATCACAGCCATTACAAGGAACATTATAAATTCCCCATTTACGAATATCAGGAACAGGAGATTTGGTGGAGGGGAATTTGAATTTATTGACAGGTTTAAAGATAATGGTAAAATTGAAGCGTCTTAAAACTTTTGCTAATTTGAAACATAAAGGAGGGTAAAAAGGGAGGACAACCAAATTATCAGGTTTGCTTTTCACAGATTTAGAAAGAGTAGATTTATAAGACGGTCTATTGAATTTCTTCACAGCAATATTGATAACAGGAGGATTGAAACCTCTTTTGACAGCAACAGTTTTTAAGTAATTAAGTTCATCCTTAAGGGATGCAGAGTCGGAACAAATTTTGAGAGCACGATTTACATACGTATAAAATACACCGATTTTTTGGTTGACAGGATGATTTGAGAGAGCATGAGGTGGGTTGGAGATTTAGTTCTTAATTTTACAATACTTTACTAATAATTTCTTCACAGCTAATACACTTCTCGTCCAACATAGACAATATATTTATTTTCTCTAATGTCTAACTAGGCCTAACAGCGCCTTTACTGGTTATTTCCAATTTCGACGCTTGCTTCACAATAAAAATTAGAAGACTGGCTCTTTTTCCAATTTTGACGATATTCAAATCTTGATCTCGCAATCAAAATATTTATAACTCGTGCATTTAAATCATGCATAATAATAGTACTAGAGCGTCAGTTAATTTGATGATTATGCACGTCATAAAGGAAATGTTTTAACTGGAATCCTACATACATATATATATATACTGTAATTTTTAACGAGATTACTCTAAACATGACAACTAAATTACTGAATTAGTATGAAAAAAAGGAAAGAAAAAGAAAATTAACGAGATATCCGAAATAGTGAACAAATATCTAATTTTTTTTTCGTTTGAATAAATACATTTATTGAATTTTAGTTTACATTCTCTTTTACAAAATGTAATGTAAAGAATATTCTTATGCCTTACTTCTAATTTACTCAAATTATAATCAAAAGCTGAAATATTTTAATGTTATTGATCCGTATGAAAAAATATTTTTCAAACTAGTTTCATATGAAGATGAATGGGCTGTCATAAAACGTGGGTGTTTGCACTTGGAGTCTAAACATATGTACATGGCTCAGATTCAGATTATTGTTTTTTTTTCAACCCATAACAATCCACATTACAGAATATGACGACACTTGCCTTTACGAATTTGCTTAAACGAGTTATAGAAGTAAACAAACATTATCTTAGCAATAATGGTAAGCTCGTCAAACTCTTAAACAAAATCATCTCGAACATTCGAGTTTTTTTGCCCGAATGTTTTAATTTTATTAAAAAGCATCATGCTTCAATTGCATCAAAATATCGTCACTTGCAAAATGTTATTTTTTAAATTTTCAGTTTCTTTAGAATGTGAACATGATTTCTTTCTTATAATAAAAAATCATAATAATAATAATATAATTATTTTTAAAATGTAGAATTAAATTAGATTATTTTTTTTTTCATCCAAAACTCAAAAGATATCATGCAATACAAATTCGTCATATCGGGTTCTTACGATAGCTAGTATATATTATAGACTGATCAAAACCGATATCAGACACTGTTATTAAAATTTTAGTATATAAATTAAATAATGTGTAAGCAAATGCTGCTATTATTTGCATATTTTATTCAAAAATGAAATAGGCTTGAAGCAAATAGGATTTCCGAGATACTACTAGGATAAAAAAAAAATATGAAAGACTGTCTTTTCTAAAGGAAATGATTTATTGATATCATGTGTTACACATAACCATCTTCAAAGCATTTCCCTTCTAGAGCTATGAATTTTTGTTAACATGGGTGTAATTGATGAAAATTTTCATAATAGATTTGTTCGCGATGGTCAACTTTGCGGCCATTGAAGCTTTCCCAATCATGAATTCATCGTCAAAATGGAGCATTTTGAAAAAAACTTTTCATGTCAAATTTATCTATCACTGTAGAATTGCTGTAAATTTCGAAACATTTTTCTCAGCACTTTAACCAAACACTTGCATAGATTACATGCGCATGTTGTTCTTCCAACATATATTCTGCATTCAATTAACTACTTCTTCAGGCACAAAAAGACTGGCTACCACTTGGAAGGCAGGGGCAAGAAGCACTATTGCTCCTGTTTTCCCTGTAGTGGCACGTCTTGCTTCGCCTGAAGAAGAAAGTCAAATTTCCTTAGAGAAGTATAGTATATAGCCTTAATTTTATGGTGTTATTACATTTTTTAAAAAATTTATAATGTATAACAATTCGAAAAAAAAAAAAAAAAAAAAAGAGTAACTGTATGCATGCTACTGAATCAACAATCACTAAATAGTTCTCCTTAAATGTAGATGTGTTTTATGAAATTAGATAAATACTAATAATTGATTAAGAATGGACGAAAACTTGTTTTTTATGAAAACGAAATGTTACAAAATTGTGCAACCGTACAAATACAAAAATAAATATATCTAAAATTTTCGTTATTTCTACAAAATATATTATGATAGACTACCGTAATTTGGTTTACTCACACAATACGTAATAATTTTTTTAACCATTACAATGAAATTATTTTTTTAAATAACACTCCAGGAAATTTTAATTTTTTCATGTGGTTTTTTTATAAAAATTTTAGATTTACTATGTCCAAAATACTGTCTCAAACATATATCAAAATGACGTATAGCATTCATATTGTTCCACCATAAAATTTCCTTTTAACTTCTTATAGACTTTAGTAGAGAAGCCCCAGACTTGCACTATTTTTGCCTCCAGAAGACGGATTTGTCTATTTTCTTTTCCCCAAGACACATTAGAGATCCTTTTTCGTAAGACGTTTTATGTATCTTGTAAACAGAAAAAAAGTTAATGTGGTTATGCATTCATGTCATACACAGTGATAGACAAAATAGAGCAGTTTAGAGTATTAGGATTTCAGTGAAAATCCTCACTTTGAAATAAACCGTTCTTTTAAGGTTTCATTTTATTATTTTAGATATTTTGTTGCTGACTGCGCAGATCTTTATTTTGAAAATAGTTAAACTAAGAAAGATCTGGGAAATATAATAATTAAATATAGTTGAAAAAATAACATGTAGTATTTTAAATATTTCAATTCCAAAATAGTTGCTTAAAATATACAAATATATTTTTATTGATGTACATCGTTTGCTCAGAATACATAGACAATAGACTTTTTTTCGTAAGATGCTTTTTTTCTTTGTAACCAGAAAAAATAAATGTTGTTATGCAATAATATTACTGTGAATGATTGATATAAAAAGAGCTGGTCAAAGTATTAGAAATTTGAGGCTATATTCATAATTTGAAATAAAATTTTATTTTTATTATATATATGAGTTGTTTTGTGCCGGCATTTTTCGATACTTATTTGGAATGTTATTTAAACTATCGATCAATGAAAAAATATTATTTTAATATTCTTGAATAAATACTACACGATATTTTTATTTTTTCACATGCAAAAAAAAAAAAAAAGTTTTTCTTAAAGTAAAAAATAAATAAAATAAAAATAACTTATGGAAAAATGATCACACAAAATAAAATATAACTTTTTTCACATATCATAAGGTATACAAATACAAAAATTCTTAAAACATTGCTGGAAAAATGCATTTTATGTATTTATATGTACAGTAAACGATAGTCTTGACGGACTCCGGTGAATTATGAAAATTAATTGTTAAATGAATTTTAGGAATTCAGAAATTCATCAAATATTTTTAGTTTTACATTTATAATATTTCCGAAATTATTTTACGGATGCTATTCAGTGTTTTTATCCCTATTATATATATTTTTATATAGAAAACTTATAATAATAGATACGCATGCTATAAAAACAAGTACGGGATATACAATATATTTCAACGTTTCTTTATTAAGATATTAAGCTTCAAAATAATCAGTTGTCTGTTTGACAACATGTTGAATAATCTATAAGATCATTGTCTCTACATTTGCAAGAATATCACGCTTACAAGGAGACAACATGATGCGCACAGATTTTGATGATTTTAAAGTATGTTGTAGGGGTCATACCCCTAACTATTCAGGTCAAAGGTTTCCTTCAAATGGGCTTTAGTTTTCGAGAAATTTCGGGTTAAAGTTCAGCATACTTTTTAAATACCCATTAGTTCGCAATCTTGAACAAGGTCTCCGTGGTGCAGGGCTAGCGCTCTGGATTTGTAAGCCGGAGCTGAGGGTTCTGTCCTCGCCTGCGCCTTTTACCTTTTTTTAATAAATTTTATATATTTGTCGCGTTGTAAGTTTTATGCAGAATTATGAAATCTGCATATTTGAACTTTTTGATATTTTCCTAATAAATTCTATTTACATTTTCGAATTTTTCGTGAAAATTTATAGTTTTTGCGCAATTTTAATTCTAATATTTCGGTTGACGAAAATCCAAACTAATTTATGTCTAGATTTTGTTTATTTTTTTTAAATTATTATTTACTCTTTATATTTTAATAACCGTTCTAAAATAATACTTTTTTTAACTTTATGAAATTTTAAATGAATTTTATATATATATATATATTTATAATTTATACAAAATATTTTTATTTCAAATATTTTAAAGGTATGTATGATTAGGTAATTCCAACAACATATTTTGAAAGGAGTAATAAAATATTAAAGCAATAACTCCTATATCCAAGTTTTAACCAGTTATATATATATTTTTTTATGTTATTTAAATACATTTAACTGTAAAGTTCAAACTCAACATCATTTTTGAATTGCACAAATAAAAAATAATATATTACAATTAATTTTTTTTTTCATTCTAACAAGTCGATGCCATACAGAAAAATTCAACTAGAAAAGAAAAATCGTTTCTTAATTACAATACATATAAAAAATATCCGAAAAAAAAATCGTCTGCAATGACTTTTACTGTAATATCAGAATATATAAAATTTTATTTTTATCAATTTCGTTTAGCTTCCTTTGCAGACATTTACCAAGTTTGAAATAATTTATTTTTCAAATTTAATGCATTTTTAAATATATTTATCACAATTTAAGTATTTAAAGAATTTATAATATGCTAATTTATACATTTTTCCAATATTGTTAAAACAATTTACGTAAAGAATATATTTAAAGGCGACTTTTAATGCGGAATTTGTTTAGAATATTTTTGCGATATGTATCACACAATTAGTTCCATATTTAATAAACTAAAAATGTCGATGTCGTTGATGATAAATATTTTTGTATTTCATCAGTTAACATATTTCAATATATTTAGAGCAAATCAAATATATAAAGGATATATTATTTTGTTAATTTTTTCTTAATCATTTAAATTTTTTTAAATAGAAAATGCAAAATGCAAAAAAAAAAAATGCATTATTTCATAAATACGGTAAATAAATAAGTAAATATACATAAATGTAAACAATAATCATTTTAAAAAGACGAGATATCAAGACATAAATTAAATTGGATTTTCCTCAACTGAAATATTAGAATAAAAATTGCGCAAAAATTTTCACGAAAAATTCGAAAATGTAAATAGAATTTATTAGGAAAATATCAAAAAGTTCAAATATGCAGATTTCATAATTCTGCATAAAACTTACAACGCGACAAATATATAAAATTTATTAAAAGAAGGTAAAAGTCGCAGGCGAGGACAGAACCCTCAGCTGCGGCTTACAAATCCAAGGTCCTGCACCACGGAGACCTTGTTCAAGATTGGGAACTAATAAGTATTTGAAAAGTATGCTGAACTTTAACCCGAAATTTCTCGAAAACTAAAGCCCATTTGAAGGAAACCTTTGACCTGAATAGTTAGGGGTATGACCCCTACAACATACTATAAAATCATCAAAATCTGTGCGCATCATGTTTGGCAGTCTCCTTGTTAGTACTATCCTAAAAAAGCACCCAAGTTCTGCTAAGCATTTATCATCTTGTTTCAAGGTCGGTCAACGTGTTTGTTTGTATTAATCTTCTTCTGGATCTTAAACTTCTATCGTATTCTCTTTAATGATTTTACTGATAATTGCATCATACTATGCTTCCTCCACTCCGATGACAGTATAATCCACATTTAATCTGTTCTGGAACGAATGTTCTGGCAGTTGTGTCTGCCTAGAACAAAAGTTATGCATACGTAACTCATGTTCACTTATGTCATAAGGTGTATTTTCATTGGATTCTTCAGTTATGACTATTTTTTTAAAAAAAGAAGAAAAGAGACAATTTTTATGAACACACTACGTCAGAACAGTACAAAATACGGAAAAATGAATGACATATTCATTAAATTTTGTACTTTCGCGTTTAAAACGCCGAAAGCTGTTTGAAAAATATTAATTTTAACTATTTAAAAAAATAATTACGAAACTGCGATCTCATGTCGAAACGCTCCAGAAAATGTCATGTCAGAAACATCAATCCATGCATTGATTCACAAAAGCATTGCACCAAGAATATCAATCTTCTAAGAATTTTCCCATTCCTAACATACAATTACACTTTCCAAAAACACCCTTTTAAATTTTCGCCGGAAATTACTAATTTTTCCTTGTTCTATTGGCTATAAAACTGAAATTACATTACGAAGAAGATACCCCACATTGACCGAGAAACACAGACATCTACCTGTAATTGTGCACGAAAATTGTGGGCTATTCTGCTGTAAAATGGATCTAAATCTTTCAAACAATGTTTCACTATTTCGGCCACGCATTCAAACTTATGTAATAGAGAGGTATGCTGAAGGTAACTTCTGAACATGTTTGAAACACTTGAGTTTCAGCTACTGTCAAATGAAGCGTAGAGGATGTATTTAAGACACAGTTATGTTGTCTGTAGTTGTTCGTTTAGATTTCTAGCTTACAAAACATTTATCTAAATTGAAGGCATATGTTGAATCCATCAAGATCTTAAAAATGAAAGCCAGCTCTTTAACGTTAAAATCATCTGCATAATAAGATAGAAACAATTTTAGCATTTCTTTTTTCCATTGTTTTTCTTATTATGTTCCTACTGCTCCACTTTCACTAAAATGTTTTGTAATACTCAAAGAATTTCGAAATTAAATTTATGTACAAGTAAACTTACAATCTTACGCCTTCAAGACGTTAAAGTTTAAACTGAAAGACATTTTTTTTTAACTTACATTTCCATTAACTGTATTGTTCAGGATTCGAATCTTTCAAAGCTAAGCAAGCGAAACCTTTTTGAAATGTTAATGATTTAATTCTCCAAAATAATTTCGAAAGGGAACAATTTATTGTTTCCATTTTGGCTCCACAAGTTTTCACTCGTACATTTAAAATTTTCCGATAATTCCCTGTTTTAAATTCCACATTTCTGGGTAATTTGTGTTTTTGTTAATCGTTCATCATCAACGTCTCACAAATTACCCCTTTTTTTCGTCAAAAGATAAACATATACATTTCTTTATTTGTGACATAACTAAAAACCTTTCTAACATAAACTGGTCCAATATCCTTCTCGACTAATGAAAATTCATTCATTGAGTTGTGCAGATGAAATAAGATTATGAGAAGCCAAAACACACTTTTTAATCTAAAACAATCGTATCTTAAATATCAATGGTCTCACAAGGAAAGTCTCTATCACCGCATACTCAGAAAAAAGTTGAAAAAATTACAGAATATTCTTCTCATGAGGTTATATATGGGTATAATTTAATTCTGCGGAACCTCGATATAGGGTCTGTAAAACAATTATGAAAATTTCGTGTTTTTGGCGATTTATTGCTGGTTGGTGACACAATGAAGAAAAAATACGCTTTTATGATAAATACTCTTTTAGGAAAAAAAATCAACTCATCATACTGAACTAGTTTATGTAAGTTTGACTTACATAAATATACTTTTATAACTACGGTTTTGTAATATACATTTATATGTATATATAAAGAAAATTAAATATCGTATTCTACGGTTTAGAACAAAACTTAAACTGTGTAAAATTGCTTCAAACTAAGAAGTAATTTCTGATTCTGAGCATTGTCACTTTCACTTCGATATAGTTAGTGTCGGAAACAGCAAGCGAAAACTATTGTTGTCATTGAAACAACGATTTATTCAATGTCACAATGTATAGTAAAGGGTGTTCTTAATCGTTCAGTTACTGTTAAAGTACACTTAACACTTATCCGGCAGGTGCAACCAAGTAAAATTAAATAACTTCAGCAACACGTAAGCTGTATATATACATTGTTTAAGCTTATAGAACAAATAATAAACTATTCAATCTTTTAAGTTAAAATTCATAAAGTAATTTGGCGTGGAAAAGGTGTTGGTCGCCAAATCGCGTCTATTGCGCAAAATACTTGAAAATATTTTATTTTTTTGCAGATTTTCTACTGGAATTACGCAGCTACATTTGACAGATACTTTATTACGTACATGAGTAGTTTCATTAGCATTTTTTTCAAAATATTTTTGCGCTTTAAGGAGACCTACCTTGTCAGTCCACTCTAACTAAACTATATACACTACACACATGTAAAGATGGGAAGGTGGTGATTATCGCCCACCAAATATTTCATTTTCTATACATTGTGGGACATTATCTTTATCAATGCTTTCACCTTCTGCTTAAAAATTTAAAAATAGAAAATGTATTTTAACTGGATAAAAAGTTGAAATGAAACATGGGGAACCATGGAGACTGAGTTTACAAAAAAGAGAATTTTTTGATTTATACGTCATAATTTGGCGAAAAAAATTAAATTATGTATATGCAAGTGCATTTTTGAACATTCACTATTTTGTGAAATGTAGCGTGTTCGTAAAAAATAAATCATAAAATGGAGCGCATTCTATATAGTCTTTTTTTTTCCTTCACGTGACAGTAAATCACATACCTTACATCTCACCTTTCTGGGTTGATTTACTGTGTCGTAGTGCATCACTTCCGGCTTAATCTTCCGGCATTTTTTGGCTTAAAATCACTCTGTTTGGCAACAGAAGTAAAATCAAAATCGTAAATAAAATAATAACATATAACTCGCAAGAACAGACATATTTACAAACACGTCTGCTAGTTTCTTCTGTAACTCACATGATGGGGGTTGTTAGATAAATGACGTTCTTTTTCTTTCGTTTAAAGAAAGAATCAAAAACAAAACTGTTATTCACAGTTTATCTAATCAAACTTTCTGATGCATTTTTCTTCATCTGACGCAAAAAATTAATTGCAAAATATTGATTAATTTTCAATCTTTCAGAATGAAAAATTTCATATTTAAATTAAATATTTTCGTTTTATAATATTAATCCTCAAAAAAGGCTTTTATTATTATTTATAATAATAACAATAAAAATAATAATAATTATTATTATTATTTATAAAATTAATAATAATAATAATTATAATTATAATTATTATTATTATTATTTGGATTTTAAATAAAGTCAGTAACAGTTTTTTTCTTCGATTTTTTTAAGGTGTTTGTGTTATTTTCTAACTGATATAGTCATTTCAATTGTTTAACACACGATACTTGTCGCCAATAAATGACCAATTTTAACATTTTTTTATCCAAAATAACAATAAAATACTACATTTTATTATAAAAAATCTTGGTTATATCAATATATTATACATCAGAATATTAGCGGGAATTTCCGTTTTCGGATATTGCAAACTGCAAAAAAAAATCTATCGAGTATTTTTTTAAATTAACCCTGACATATATTTTTAGGGCCACTTGCTTTATAACACACACGCACACACACACACACACACACATATATATATATACAGGGTTGTTATAATCAAAGTTCGCCTATTCAGAAGGCTAAATGAATTCTACAAAATTTCAGTAGTACGTAGTTGAAGAGATGCGCTCTGCGAAAATCGAAAAAAAATTAGTTAAAATTTTGGTCACTAGGTGGCTCTGCGCCAATATTTAATCCGATATTTGCAGATTCCTTTATTTTTTTAAAAAACAAAATACAAGAAATTTTATTTCATAGTTGGTAAAAGTAAACTTATTCAGATTCGTTATATCAATTTCGGTCCATCCAGATGAAACACACAAAATCACAAAATTTCACCCAACGCTTGAAAAAGATCACATTTTATTCAAATTTTCTAGGAACGACGTCAAAATGACGTCGCAACTTCGAAAACTTGAAATACCCTTCTAATTACCTGACGATTTAAAACTTGCTGATAAAGTGTGTCTGCGATTTCTTTGACACTGGAACAGTTGATTGTTTCTGAAAAGCATTTGAATCTACGCTTTGTGGAGAATGGTAACTTTGAAAGAAAAGGCACTTCTTGTAAAGTTATTTTATCAAAATAACAGCAACGCAGCTGCAGATCTTCGAGAATTCCGGAAACTAAAAGATGTTAGACGTGGACCAATGTCGGATCGTGGAGTTCACAAAATGATTAAAAAGTTCGAGGAAACAGGAAAACTCGACATTCTTCCTGGCAGATGACGAAAAAAGTTAGACATTTCTAGCATTGAAGATATTGCTACTACTGCCGTGGATTTGGCAAGCCAGTCATCATTTGGTAATGCAAGTGTGCCGGCTATTGCGAATGAAGTCGATATGCCCATTTTCATTGTGAGAAAAGTGATACGTCAAATTTTGCGATACTATCCATACAAGATTCAGAGGGTGCAACAACTAATACACGGTGATACCGAAAGTCGGCTATCATTTTCACTACAGTTTCTTGCACGAATAAATGTGGACAATTCTTGGCCCTGGAATATTCTATGGACTGATGAAGCGCATTTTTATTTAAACGGACAAGTGAACACACACAACTGTCGAATTTGGGCGAAAGAGAATCCTAATGTTGTCCAAGAAGTTCCATTGCATGCAGCTAAGGTGACGGTGTGGTGCGGTTTCACATCTACGTTTATGATAGGGCCAAATTTTTTGGAGGAACTAACATCCACAGGACCCATTACATGTTCCGTAAATGGGAGAAGGTATCTCAATATGTTGTCAAATTTTCTGATTCCCGAGCTGCAACATCGAGGCTGCCTTCAAAATATCGTGTTTATGCAAGACGGAGCTCCACCGCACATTACTAGAGCAGTTCCGACTTTCTTAACAAGCCATTTTACAGAAGACCGCATCATAAGTCGTTTTTTTTCAAACAGATTGGCCACCACGATCGGCTGGTCTAACACCATGCGATTTTTGGTTGTGGGGATTTTCGAAAGATTCTGTATCTAAAGACAAATGTCAGACAATCTCTGATCTGAAAGACAGTATTAGACTTCATATTCGCTCAATCTCACAGGACAGTCTACGCAATACTGTACAAAGCACAATTCTGAGAATGGAATGCGTTATTGAAAATGGTGGAGGATTCATTGAGCATGCGTAATGTTATTCTTCGTTATTTCCTCGCTGCCGAGCGACCTGATCTAACACCATGCCAAATTTTTTTGTGGTGATTTTTGAAATATTCTGTATCTAAAGTCAGATGTCAAGAAGTATTTTTATATTTTTAGGACTTTTATATATCTAAAACATTGGGTGCACTGTAATTAATGATCGCATTAAGTAGAAAAAAATGTACTAAAATGAATTTGGAGTATATGTAATTTTCTGAACGTATTTTCTCTAACCGTATTAATAAATAATTTTCTGGGAAAGAAAATATATTAAATTGTGTCTTCTGCAGATGAGAGAATTACTATATTGCTCAATGAACTGAATCATTTACATCTATGGCAACAAAGATTTATGCTTCGGGGTGTTATCGGTGGAACCTTCCTTTATGAAGGATGGTGGCTAATTAATTGCTTTTGCGTTTATTTGTTGATTTATATGTTATTTTTTTACATCTAGATTTTTTTCTCTTATATATAAGGTATGTATGTTTCTATAGAACTATTACAATTGGTTACACATTTTATACACAAGTTTATACTACAAAAATATATGTGTTTTAAAATGAACAAAGGGAAATAATTATATTTATAAAGAAGTAAAAACAATAAAAATAAAGTTTTTTTTAAAATAATTTAATACTTTTTTTAGGATTATAAAGTACTTTACTGTTGGGTTATTTGAACACAAAAGAAGGATACTTGGGAAAAATTAAAAAATAATAATAATCAGTCCTGGCGATACATTTTTCATTTAGTGCTGTTATCTATGGAGTATTAGGGATTCATGCCAATCTCGCAATACGGTAAAATACAGGGCAGTATTAAAAACATTTTTGTCTTGGGTCCACGTACACTCTAGGTTAAAAGTAGCCCCTATTTATGAAACATTAAATTATGCATTTTACTAAATATTCACGTGTAATATCTGATTGGTTTTATAATTTTTTTAATTATTATCTTATTCTTTTTGGTCCTAATATCATTTCAAATATATTTATGTTTGTTTTATCTGTAGTATAAATATCAAGTTCAAAGGAGCTACATTATTTATAAATCTAAACTTATTTGGAATTTTAAATATTAGGTGTACTGAATTTAAAGAGTTTAAGGCTTAGAACATATCAAGATAGAATAAATTTGGAGTACATATAATATCCTGACCAATAAAATTCAATAAGCAGTAATAAATAAGAGTTTCTGAGAAATAAATTTGGAAATATATTACATTGTGTCTTCTGCAGATGATAGAATTCATGTGTTTCTAAATAAACTAAAATTATTTTCTCCAAATAGTATTATCTGTCTTCTTTTGGACGATATCAGTACAAAATGAGGTTTGTATAAATCATGGAAGTTATTGCTTTTGCTTTTTCATATTTTTGTATATATGTATCTGTCTTGTTGTATCTACACATTGTTTTCCATATCTGTAAGATTTTTTCAGCATAAATTAAAACATATCTTTAAGATCTATGGGAGTTGCAAAAAAACAATATGCATTGTTTCACATAATTTGCGATTATGTATGTTGATTTACCATTTTAAAATATTAATGTATATTGTTATAATGATTTTATTATATTTTACATAAATTTTAAGACTGCTTGTAATTTATGCACATACGTGTATATATAGTTGCATGTGTGATAAAAATTATATCACGTAAAAACGTAAAAATAAACAAAATCTGAAACAGACACTTTCTTTTATGAGATGTTGATTTGCGCTGGAAAAAGGAAGTAAAATAAGAAAGTATTAAACATTTTTTAACAAAAAATAAATTTCACTTACGTTCTACACTGTTAAAAATTTGCAGTAAACTGTCCAGTCATTTGACCGTTTTTATTGAAAACGGTTACAGAACAGTAATTTAACTCTATTTTGACCATATTATTGCCCATATTATGGTCAGAACAGAGTTAAATTACGGTTATGTAACCGTTTTCTGTAAAAACGGTCAAATGACTGGACAGTTTGCTGTAAAGATTTAACAGTGTAAATGACAAACATTCTTTCAATATTACAGCAAGATCAGAATAAAAAAAATTCAAAGTTATTATTACTATTTTTTTTCGTATTCTTTTATTGATCTCTGAATGACGAACTTCCGTATGAGGAACAAAATATAAGTTTTAAATAATTTACTTTGATTTAATCATATTAAAAAGGTTTTATTTGGAAAATAACCATGCACCTTTCTTTTCAAATTCATAACAAGTTCGAAATTGTACGTTAAACGGGATAAATGAGGTGCGTTCTTACTATAACTAGTTTTACAATGTTTAAAAAAAAAGTTATTATTTTAGTGAAATTAATTATATCGTCTGTTATGAGCCAAAATCAGCATGCCTTTCCTCTTATTACGTATGCCACGTTCGCAGACGCGATTTATTTTTTTTCGACACCACACAAAGCTGCATAATTCACCATGGAGATCTTGCTTTGCGAATGATTACGTCCATGGCTTAATATTTCTATGATTCAAGATGAACGAATCTGTTACGGGTATTGGGATATATATTGGGCTATTAACCTAATTTCAACTGAAGTTATTTCAGAGTCTATACATTTTTTTAAGTAACTGATCTCTTAAACAAACAATTTTTTTTTTTACGATCTTTCTAAAAATGTAACTTTTGTGTAATTTTATTAAAAAAAAAAATAAATAAAAATAGCCTCCTGGCATGCGAAAAAAGAAGTGGTTAGCGCGTATGTGTTTTCCTCAGTCACATTACTTGAACTTTTATTATACAAATTATGTATGATAGAATTTAATAGAAGGATGAAAACTTTTATTAATATCTTTTTAAGTTTTGATTCAATTTTCATTAAATTTGAAATGACTCGACAAAATACTGCAACAATTATGTATACTAAATTTTAAACCAGTTGGTTGAGTAGTTTTTCGCTGTTATATGCGGACGGACGGACAGATGGACAGACTAGATGACAACTATTGGTGCAACGTATTTGTATAATTACGAAACTAAAAAGAGTGTTTCCATTTTTATTTGGCTATTCTTTTTAAGAATAGTTGTTATGCTATTTAAAATGTAGCTCAATTGAACGCTACGTTTCGAATATTTTTTATAAATTTATATCTATATGCAATAGTACCTATGCATATTAATCGCTTCATATCCATTTATGCAAGTGTTATAGCTAAGCTGTTATAGCTAACTAACACGCACTTGCATTTCAGATTAGAATTAAAAAATTACATATGAAGGGGTTAGATTGACAGTGGTGTAAGTTAAAATTTGTTTATTTGAGAAATGAAGTGTTTTGTGAAACTTGTTTTATTGCCTTTGCATTGAGTGGTCCAATTTATTTTGCCAACTAGCGACTCCCTAAGTGAACTAAGACTTATTTGACTGGCACATTGAATAGAAATGAATATACGTTCATTGAAAATATGGTTATCTCGATTTTCAAAAGTTTTGGCTTACTCCAATGTCATTCTAATCCCCTCATATATGCATTTTAATAACAACCATTTTTACCTATAAATCTTACAGCATAAATATCCTCATTAAAGCAGTAAAAAATGCATTTTAACTCAAATTCATGAGCTAAAAATATGAATTGCGCTTTATAAATATTCTTAAATGCAGATATTTACGAAATGGCTAGATCTCATACGGAATTTAAAAAAAATGGAAGCAGTATACGACTACTAAATAATATACAAGACTCCAACTGTCTTTACTACAACTTCCACTGCCTGTAGTACGATTCAGTTGATTTAATATGTTGCTTTGAAACCATAAAGTTGCACTGTAAATCTTTTAAGGGAATATTAATTCCTAACTGCTTTTTAAGCCTCATACACTGTTCGAGATATCATACTGACTGAGCAAAAATGTCAAAACACACAAAATGTTTGGCTTCGGATAAAAAAAGAAATAAAAAATTATAATATAAGACCACTTGATAAATAAAGAATGTATATGTAATTTATTTTTTAACATGTTTTTAATAACTACACAATTTTGAAAATCTTCAGAGATACGTATTATTATTTCAAAATCAAATGCAATTCAAGGAAATTAGAAATATGCATGTTTTTAAAAACTTATAGAGGTTTAACATGCTTCATTTTGAAAACAATCTTCAGCGGATATATTTATCTTAAGAAATTAAAACCAAATATACTGTTCTCTGTCATTTCTTTCTGGATGTGAGAATGTTAAGGTTTAAATTTTAATTAGGAAATTCAAAGCAAACACTCTAAAATGAGGGCACCTTCCTTGATTTTAATTGTCTACTAGTAAAAATGCAGGACAAGTATGCAATTTAAACAGTGAAATATTTCATTTTCATATTTTTTAAATTGAGAATTTTATTAAGTATCTTTCAATGATACAAATCAGTGTAGTAAAAATAAAGTTTTATAAAATGAATAAAAATGTAGTAGTTGAAACTATTCATACACATTGATTTTTTTTTCAAGTAACTTATGATATATTTATTACAACTGGATTATTATTTACTACAATTCGCATTATTATATTTCCTGATATTATAAAGAAAAATTTTATTATTCTTTTATATTTTAAGCGCTGATTATCTACAAATGTACAAATTCCTGTAAATGTTTACATTTCTTACCTAAATTAACGACCATACCTGCAAAAAGTGGTTAAATTGCTATCCGTAGTTATTAATCCTATAAGATTTATGTAACTTAAATAACTTGACAAACGTCTACATTAAACAGAGATTAAAATAACTATGTCCTTAACCCCTTAAATGTCCACACAAAAATGATTTCACTGTATAATTATATATATATATATATATATATATATATAATTATACAGTGAAATCATTTTTGTGCACTCCACAGAAAACACCCCATAAATTTTAAATTCATAACTGTTACATGCAGATAAAATCGCTTGTAGCCATTCAATTCGAAATTATGACTTTTATCAATTTATGTTAAGTAAATAAGAATAAGGTGTCGTCTTCATACTGCAATTGCACCAATCTCTGAACTTTGCTATACGAACACCTAATTTTGACATAATATTTTTTTCGGCAAATTTTATATACGGATACCTAACGAGGTCAAGTAATTTAGGAGTTTTAAAAGCCTAAAGTTTAAACCTCCTTACGTTAAATAAATTTGCAATCATTGAAAACGATATGCAATGTGTATAACTCGAGCATTACTTGTTGAAATTAGCTGTAATTTTGGATTCACATATTTGAAGCTTCTAGAAACAAATTCTGTTATAAAATTCATTGGAACATTTCTTAATAAATCCAAAATATATGTTTTTTGAAAAAAAAAAATCCATTTTGAACAATCGACGAATTGTAATCAAATGATTAGTTTAATGTAATTGAAATTTTCGAATTTTAAGATGTATGAATATATTAGTTTATTTTGCCAAATAATACTTCAGTTATACATAAAAGAATAATACCCGCATTGCAATCAATTTTGCAACACTTACAAATAAATTTAACCTCTGGAAAGTAAATATTCATACTTCTTAAGCTATTTGACAAAACAATTTCCAGTTTTGCATCATAATTTACAATTTACAAAAAATCAAAATATTTTGTCAAAATTCGCTACTTTTTTTTTGGTACTTTTCGGTTAGCCGGGCGCCAGTGATATATGTACATATATAAATACATATGTATATACATATATATGTATATATGTACATACATATATATATATGTATGTATTTGTATGATTATATATGTATACGTAGACATGTGTATATGTGTGTGTTTATATATATACATGTATATATATCACTGGCGCCCGGCTAACCGAAAAGTACCTTTTTTTTTAATTTTTCAGAAAATAATACAATATCAATATGAAAATAGCCTTTAAGCTTATTTGAAAAAAAAAACATAAATAGAAAAAAGATAGTATTTCCAGATGCACACGTATTTCCGTTTGCTACTGGGACAATTTTCTGACTAAAATATATGGCATATGCTCTATTTTTTGAGCGACTGTAATGTTTTCTTTTATACGTTTTCATATGTAACTTACTCTAATTACGTTAGTATATTACGATTATCTTCAATCCAAAAAAGACATCTATTAGAATGAATCAGTAATTTATACAGTTACTACACGAAAATCTCGGAAATGTTTTTATTATGTTATGGTCGAAATCCGATAATCCTTTACATTGTATATATTTTCTTCTTGCGAAGAAGATTTGGCCTATTTTATTTTCTTCGGTTAGATACTTGATAAAGCCTTTCATAAGAAGCTTTGCGCTTCTGTGTAAACGTAAGTAACCCAGTGTCGTTCGTTATGTATTCTTATCACCCGCAATGTTTGATCCAAATAGTCTCTTTCTAATACTGGAATTTCGGAACGTAAAGTTCATAATGGAACAAAATTGTCTTTGTTGAAGTTAAAATGTTTTTTACTTTTAACAAACAGAAATTTTTAATGATGTTTTTAGAATTTAATACTGAGAAATATGAGCATTTTAAAAAGAATGTCTGTAGTTTTTTTCACGTCGATAATTTTTTTATGTTAAAAATAAATCTAGTCTCTTTAATGTTTAACCTGCAACGGATTATGGTCTTAGAAAAACCCAACTATGTGTCCAACCGCTTCCTGCGTATCCACGGCAACCTGGCAATCACAAGAATATAAATAAAAAAAAATTTGATAACTCGATATAAGTGCAAAAACAAAAATTTTCTAAACACAGTGCTTTTCAATGTCGCGTATCTGAATGTGCATCTGAATTTTCATAGCCCAGGCAGACAAATTTTTGTAGCATTGAACTCAAATGAAGAATAATGTACATAGTGTCGTTATAACAGTCCGATAGGCAGCAACATCTTTACTTAACCATTTTATACCAGCTGATTTTCAAAGAAGTAATTGACCCAAGTACAGCCGATTGTTAACCAGAATGTGACCAAGGAAACCAAAAAAATTGCAGCCAAATGGAAAACCCGATTACAGAAGATCGTCACCGTTCACAATAATTTCATTCAATCTCAAATATCTGGGAAATTTTTTTTTAAACAGAACACATTAGTATATTTTTAGAGGCTAAAGGAGTTAGTAAGCGTAGATCGCATATTGCAGAGCCCACTAGTTTATTAAAACAATGTGATTCATCTCTTTAGCTGATGATAGTATTTTTTGCGAAACAAAAAACAATGTAACAATGAACGGAAAAGAGTAAAGTAAGATTTGTAAATTAATATTAATAGTTAATATCGCGATAATCATAAATCGCTGAATCACCACAAGGCCAAAGAAATCGCCAAATATCATTACTTACTGCAACCTTTTTGATTCTGATAATTTCAAGAGTTTACGTGATTAGTTTGATTAGGCGTCTGTTAAATTTGTGTTTTAATTATACTATTTATTATATTTTATTTAGTTTTTAAATTTAATTATGGAATATTAGCTGGAAATAAATGATGAGCTATTTAAGCTACTATATTAAGTACAAACTCTTTAATCAATGGTAATCGGGATACACACGATAGAGATAGATTTTTTTTTAATTGGTGCTTTAAAATTATTTTAAAATTATGTTAAAATATTAGATAATTCAGATACAGCTTTCAAGCAAATTGTATATGAAAAAAAAATCGTTCCTATTCGACGATATAAAAATTAAAAATGTGCGATGTTTAAAAGTAAAAAAAAAAAAAAAAGTAAAATCGAACATTATTGGTAAGGTGTTGCTGCTTTCAACATCACGTAAGCGTTACTCACGGATATTTTTTTGCTTTATAATGTAGATTGATTCCATAACAATAATATTCATGTTTTGCATACATTGTAGAAATCTGCAACATATATTTATAATTGGACACAGTGATGCAATTAAAATGTCAAAATATTTTGCAGTGACAACTTGTTTATTTCTTATTCTCAATTTTGTTTTAATAATGGTTCTTCTAAAGTATTTAAAATTTGTTTTAGAATTCTGTAACTATAATTTAAAATCAAGGAAGAGTATACCTTTATTTGAAAGAAAATGTACTTTGATTTTCTTTATTCCTCTTGTTATTGCTTGTTCTTAGAAACTAAGTTGAAAAATAGTACAAAATGAAGGATTTTCTTGTTGAAGACTTTTTCAAAGGAGATACCGTAATTTATTTTCAAAAGTACAAATTCCTTTCAACAATTCTTTAGACGATAAAAGTTGAATTTCTAAAACAGACACAAAATATAGAAGAAAAAAGCACAAATGAAATTTAGTTACTGCTAATAAAACAATTAATAATTCTGTAAAGTGATTAGAATTATATTAATGAGGATAAAAATCTAAAACATACGATTTTAATAAATAAAAATTTTACTCTCTACATGACAGCTTCAAATTTAATTTTTTGAAAATACATAATATATTAATCGGTGTGATGCATTTTGACTAAAACTACTATTCCCAAACAATATTTTTCATAGAATATATCAATCTGTAATCTTATAATTTTTTCTACGTAAATTGCTAAAAATTTTGCTGCAAGCCATTTTCACATAACGCGCATACCGCCAAAAAAGCACTATAAGAAACAAATTGCTATTTTGCTTTAGTGCAGCTATCTGTTAGACTCCATTCACAACATTTTTTTTGTTTTTAAACATTATTTTTATACCTGAAATTTTTTTTTAAAGATGTGTATCCTATAGGATACATGGGGTCTGAGAGGTTAAATGCGAGTATATATATGGTATGCATTGAGAGGGTAACACAATTTGGGAGGGGTGTGTGAAAAACGCATGGCACAAATTTTTCTTGAGAAACCAATCACAAAATCCAAGCAAGTAATAGGACTCGCATCTTATAATATGATAAAATTAGTAAATTTGTGTATATTAAATTTAGTAAATTTAATATAAAATTGGTACATTTATGTAAATTAGTAAATTTATTTGTTATGGTATATATTTATATATACAATTTTATATATTTGTAAATAAATTTTTGGAGAGTATAATGATTTTACAAGTCACAAACACTGTGAAACCCGTATATTATAATGCCAGTTAAATAAGTATCTCCCTTAATATATTAGTTTGGTGAATCAAAGTTGGCCAGTGTTTCTAAGGTAGCCCAACACTCAAAAGTAAAATTAATTTAATTTTTAATCACAAAATGGTGCTACTGCATTGTCAATCATCTATTTGCATAGTACTTGGATGACTTTAAAGATATCGCCTTGAACTTTCGAAATTTTATGCAGTGATTTCACATTTCAGGAGTAGCCGTTCTAATATCAGTAAGTCTCAGAAGAAAATCCCTGAACTAACGTGTACAAAAAGTGCTTCAAGGTTTTTTTTTTTTGTGTCATAAGGTAAGAAGATTAAGAAGAAAAACTGGAACGATAGGAAAAGAAAGAAAGGATAATCAGAGCATAATAATAAGCAAACTATTTTACCTAGTATTTTTAAACATTTTAAAAGTGATTCCAATACATGGGCCACCTTTGGAACACTGTGTGCCAAAGGTGGCCCACAAGCTACAATTTTGAAATTGTATTATAAAAGTAATTAAATTTTGTTTTACAAAGAAAAGTATACTTGGCATGTGTTACAGATAAATATAAAATTTTACAAACAAAAATTCAGACACACACATCTAACCAGAAAATTATAAAAATCCTCAAAACTTAACTAAGGCAACCTTTGACTCATCTACCTTACTATTTGAGATTCTCAAAGTAGTCTAACATCTATATATTTTTTAATGGTTAATGTTAAGTTAAAATAAGTTCCAATTACGGAAAATTTAAATATGTGTGACTAATTAAATTTTTTTATTCAAAATTAGTTATTTATTGATACAATTATGTTAGTGTGTAGTGTAAATATATTATACTAAACATATTGCAAAATTTCATTAATTTTCAAAGGCAAATATTTACTTCATGTAGAATATATATATTCAGCAATGTTCAATAATCTTTAGTAAATATTTGTTCGCTTACGATACATAAAGCTTTAAAAAATGCATTACAGAAAAAAATCACTGTTTATCAATATGTATATGCATTAGCTTTAAACTTTAGTACTTAATGACGTTTACATTATTTAATGTAAATTTGAAACAAATTTTCATTTAAACTTTAACGAGTCATATTTTCAGGAAGTGTGTACTTCTTTTCTTTGTTTGTTTAGTTTATGAATTAAAATTAACCGCGTCTGGCATCCAGCATGGTTCCCCTTAGCTGTATAGAGGTCTAGGAATTAAGTATAGAGTGTGTTGCAGGTCAGTTATGTACAGTTGTGTAATCCCGATGGCAATACAATATTTTCATATTTTCAAAAACAATTATCAATTAATATATTAATTTTACTTTTTTAATATATTTTGATAAAACAATTTAGAAATTAAAGTAAAAATAAAATACAACGTTAAAACACCAGTGTAATTGAATCTACAGCATACCGGTTTCGGTAGCATATAGCATACCCTCTTCAGTGCTGAAGAAAATGGAAATTTGCTCATATATATAGAAATGATCGAGGATTAAAGTGGCAAGTTTATTAACCAATAGGAAAAGAGAGGGTTCCAGGCAAACAGCCAATATGAAAATAGAGGATTCAAGTGACAGATTTATTAGCCAATAGGAAAACGGAGGGTTCTAGGCAACATCCAATAGGAAATTCGATAGGAAATGGAAACGCTATGGTGAGAAATAGTTTAAAGAGTTAAGAAAAATTGGTTTTAATGTAATATTTCCAGCAGTCTGATAATGGTGGAATAGCAAATTCACAATTAACAAGATTTCCAAGATTTTTATAAATATGGAATGCTTCAAGGAAATTAAGTTAGAAATTATTTAATTAAATAATTACTTTTTATGAGTGTTTTTAAAAATATTACAGCGTGACACAACAATAAATATTCGTTTGTTACAATAATATAAAGTAACATTTTCAATTATGAGTAAATGATTTTTTCCTCTTACTTGACATATCTTAAAAAGAAGCTGAACCAGAATAATTTTTAAGTAGATTTCATAAGAAATACTACCTAGTACATTCTCACCTATGTTGGAATTTCTGAAAAAGATTTTGTAGATCTACGCTGATCATGACTCCTAGAATCCAAAGCCACCCACGGTTCAAAACTTTATCCATCAATCTATGTATTGGTCTATCTATTTATATCACTTTTTTATGGACACGCTAACTTCCATAATTCTGCACAAATCTCTTCCAAACTGATACATAAAATTAAAGGCATAAAATATCGGTCAAGTTTGTTAATGGGAAAAATAAGACCAGGGGGAAAATGGGGGGGGGGGATTTTTGTGAAAATAGAAAAAAAAACCATAACTTCTTAATTATGATACATATTGAATCCGTTTACAGTTATTACTACTTCTAGGAAAAGGGCCGAAAATTTATGTATGACAGATTTTTTTATATAATTAAAAATGGCCTCAAGGGGCAGGGGCGGAGAAAACGTGGGTTTAAGAAAAAAAAAACATAACTTCGTCAATTCAAAATATATCAACTCCGCTTAAATTTATTATAAATCGTCCTTATATTATCTACCACTTTTTTATTGACAAGCTTTTTATAGGACCAACTCTTACAGCAAAATAAATAAATAAATAAATAAAAATATTCTTGCTGACTCCGCCTACAAACACAAGTAGATTTCGAAGTGGGTGATCCCAACTGCCGTATTATCGCAGAAAGGTTATTTCTTCTGCAATTCCCAATAAACAGGCGCCCCACGGTCTGCCTCTTCAAAATCTACCTGTGCCTATAGCCTGATCCGTCAGGGATTTTTTTAAATAACATTACTTTAATTTTAAACCTAATATATATATATATATATATATATATATATATATATATATATATATATATATATAAACTTCATATAAATAACAAATTTCCATTTATAAAACATAAAATTTTAAGTTTTCGCGTATTACTACTTTTAAGTACACTAATAAAAGTTAGTTAAATATATATATATATATATATATATATATATATTTTTTTTTTTATTATTCAAAATGTTTCGATATTAAATAATCATAGATAATTTATAAATATTTGGCAAAATAATCTCCGCCTGGTAAAATAATGTAATATCCAGCTTAATTTATAAATGCTTACATTGGAATATTGATTTTCTCATTAGGTTCAACAGTGTAAGCTAGTCACAAAATTTGAAATAATAAAACTATGATTTTAAATTTTCAAAAATGTTTTGTATTAGTAATATATTTTTATAAGTATAGTGTTTCTTAAAATTCACTATTGGAAACTTAAAAAATCTATACGCTAGTGAGACAAGCGCAACATACTATTGAACATAGCTAGCATAACACATGTGCCAACGTCTATATTAGCGGATAAATCGGCGTAGTGAATGGAGTTCAATTTTATTTCAATTAAAGAGCAAGAGTGTAATATGTAAATATCATGTATTTCTCGTGAACGTCTTGACATTAACAAAGCTTATTTTTCCAACAAGGGATTCAACAGTTAACAGAATAAGGCTGTGGTTTCGTAATGATCATAACATAACATGAAATACTGAAACCAGTTTCCATTAATATGATTAAGACAGCACATGCGAGTCTAGAATTTAGATGAAGGAAATTTGAATTTTTTTAGGAAAATAAATGTTCTTGTTGAAAAGATTTTTGACCTGTTCTTAAAATTCCACTAGCGTTTTTTGTGCAGTAGACACCCCAAAAAAGTAATATCTCACTAACTTGTAAAAAATAATTCGTTTTTTTTTTGGCTATAATTGAAATGGAAGTTACAGAATGAGTAAATGAAGTAAGGAAATGTGTAAGGAAGGAGATATTTAAAGACAGGTTTCGTTTTCTCCTATATTGTACCAACATTGTATTAGTAAATAAATTTAATCTCACAATTATACCAAACTTCAGAAAATTTATATTATTACCCGTAAAGTAATGTAGACTTTCAAATGCAGACTCGAAATTTCGCCACAAAACAGGTCTTAAAACTGTTAATATACAGATATCGCAAAACACGATATTGCTCAAGCAAAAAGCCAAACTTTTTATTTAAAAAAAATAAAAACGACGAATGGCCATGTAGTTCCATAAAAATGTGAACGCCTATTTTTAAAATACTTGTAGATGCACTCGGTCATATGAAGTAAAGTTTAAAATATTTTCGATTGACAAAATTCTCGTAACTTGCCTAGAGTATAATAAATACTGTGCATAAACCTCAGAGTTGAGTTCGTATCTTTATCCTACTTCAAGAAACAAATTACCAGAAATCACGATTTTTTTTTTTTTTTTGGCCGGATATAATAAAGTGTTTTAAGGGATGTTTGCGCGTTGTATCACAGTTATATAAAGTATATATACAGTAGGACCTCGATTATCCTAAGTAATTGGTACCGAACCTACTTCGGATAATCGAGAATTCATCAATAATCTTCTAGTTTAATATGTAGTATCGTCATTGAACTGTTATTAGGACTTGAAAATAAATTTATTTCTGAAACAAAATCTTACAATGGTTTAAACACAAGCTTCATCTGGTGTAAATTGGCCATCCTTTGCCGTGCAGCTCTAACCCGAAGTTTTCTTAAAAGCATGAGGAAGTTCAGAGGAATCACATATTTAACATTTATATTTAACAGGAGAATTTTCGCGTCTTCAGTTATTAACTTAATAGCTAAAACAGAACTTTTGGTATGTACGGTTATGAACAGATACAGTACCTATGAATCTAATTCTTTGAATGAATGGCCATTTCTCAGTTCCGCTTATTTACAAAAATACCAATTAGAGCACGAAAATATTTAAATATAAAATAAGTTCCAGTAGACAAAAAATACTGTATAGAAAATGAAAAAAAAAAAAAAGAAAGAAAAAGAAAAAACCCTATGGATAAATACAAAATTCAGAGTAGAATAACACACACAAAAGTATTAAAATGTGTATTTAAATATAATTATTGAGCGGGGAAACAAGGGATATTTACATAAATAAAGCTTGATTAAATCTAATTTAAATAGCTTCAAAATGAATCAGTCAATTATATGAAAATATAATGGACGCCTTTTTTAAGGTTTGAATAGACAAGGTTAGATCAAATGAGGCTTCCAACCGTTAGGTAGCTATCGTGAATAAATTCTGAATAGAATTTGGAGCAAAATTACTAACATAGTTTTATGTATATACTTCAGAAATTGCAAACATAAAATAACTAGTAACGCATTAAATAAATAAATATTTGTTTGAAAGCCTGACTAATCGTTTTATCGTGGAAATGAAATAGCTTTCTCAGTAAAATAATTTAATATCATATACAAAAGGATTTTTTCCATAACTAGGGGGTTCTGCCCCCTAAGAGCTACGCTCGCCAAAACCCGTTCTTACACCGCAAACTTTCAAAACACTCTGATTTGACCAACTCTAAAACGATTATGGAAGATTGTATTATAATTAAACGACCAGTGGCGATCTGCTGTAACCGGGTTTCCATTCGTTTTCCTTTGACTGAGGGGTTTAAAGGTCGAATCAACTGCTGTCGAAACAGCTAACAACTGTTTTCCTGATTAAAAAATTTCCTGATTGATTAAAAAAGATCACTTAAACATTTAAAAACAAACTTGTGTAAAATGGTTAAGTAAACAATGTCGCGGCATCGTAGAATTTTATAACGATGCTATAAAAATTGGTTACTTCTCCATTATCCCGTCGACTACTTTCTATAAAAAAAAAGAACTGTTTCCAAAATATATGATTTAACGCGAAGAGTGCATGAGGCATCGCGTCGCATTTCAAATAATGGATTTTATGACAAATGAAATAAATCTTCATCAAAATTAGGAAAAATTTGAAAACAAAATTGAGACATAACCTCCTAAAATTACTCAAATTAAAACAAAAATTGCAGTTTGCATACTGCAAGCTTGTCATCTATATCATTATAAATTATAGTTAAATTCCTGTGCTTAGTTTTTGTTCATATAAAACCTTTCTAACAGATCTATTTTGATGAAATTTAATATTAAATATCTCTTAAAATAATTATTCGATTTAAAATGGTCTGATGAAATGTCTGCTTCAGCGTGTTTATCGAACATTTCTTTGTAAAACTATCAATTTTCTTATTTTTATATGCAATAGTTTTCTGGATATTAGTCCGGAAATACTTCAAGGCAAAAAATCTTCATTGACAGCGGCGTCTGCGGCGGATGCTGCTTCGGCGGTGGTGGTTACTTGTTTTTTAATATAGAGAGATACTCCATATCTCAAGAGGTATTACCACATTTAAACTTTTATTATATTTTTTAAATTACAACATCCAAAATAAGGAAATATAGCAAAAGTTGCTTAGCATACTAACACGTATTAAATGAAAAAACGCACATGAGAGCTCGGCGTTAATGCCAGGCTTACCAAGTCAGCTTTTATCTAAAACCTACTCATCGAATCAAATGTTACTGTTCTTATTTCACTACTTCAGATAAACTTATAAATTATAATCATAAGTGATCTAGCTGTTTAACTATAATAAATGTTTTTTAAATGTACATTAATTAGAATACTTTCTTGGTACTTACAAAAAAAGTTTTACAAATAACAATTTATACAATCCCATACCGAATGGGTATTTGAGAAGCACTTTAAATTTCAAAAATTTCAATCACCCTTTACAAAGCCAACCTTTACATTTAACACAAAAATCTATATTATTATATGTTTAGAAATGGTGAAATGGTAAATGAAAAATAATGCTGAAATTGGATTTACTTTTTAGAAACTTTTTTGATTTTCCGTGTTTCTTTTACGACTTCTTGTTTTGTTACTAAGAAAGTATTGTTAAAAAATGTCCACCTTTAGAAATAAATGGAAGTAATGTGTTCTTTGAAAATTCTTCTTTAAAGGAAGATTGTTTTGTACGTTTGATTTCTTTTTCAGCATCAAATTATAAAAGAAAGCATTAAATGATTTTAGATTTTCTGTGAGTGTGTTTTCAATATACAAAAATGCGTTGAAATTAAAAAAAAATTATGCATTTTTAACATATTTACTTCCAATTTTTCAATAATAAGCAAGGGATATGATAGTTATGATAGTAACTAATGATAGTTTCATAAACGTATACTAATATAATAAAGAGAGAACTACTGAATAACTGATTGAATGACTCACCAACACAGCGCTGAAACGACTAAAGTAAAAATCTCGAAATTTTGACAGTAGACTGCTGTTATAAGTAGACAAGCAATAAAAAGTATTTTTGAAAATTCACCCCTAAGGGGTTAAATGGGAGGTCGAATGTTTTAAGTTATTTCGCCATATCTAAGAAGCCGGTTTAAATAGTAGCGTAAAATTCAGCATAATAAATCTATTAATAAACAGTTAAACAGTTTTTTAGCGGTTTCAGAAATTCCACCACTAAGAGGGTTAAATATGGGGGTCGAAAGTTTAAGGGAATTTCACCATATCTCAGTAGCAGTATTAGGTTGGAGCGTCAAATTCATCGTAAGAAATCTACTAAAAAATATTTAAATGCGTATTTTAGCAATTTTTGGAATTCAAACAATAATGGGGGAGAAATGGGGGGTTGCGTAATTTTTAAGTCATTTCAAAATATCTCAGCTGCAGTTTAAGTTAGGTGCATAAAATACAGCTAAACCAATGAGTTAAAAAATAGTTAAACACGTATTTCTGCGATTTAAGAGCTATTTTAACGATTTCGTCGCCAACATGAGCTATCAACCCGATTATAGAAGAATAAACGAATAAAACAAGTATTGCTGATTTTTACTTTGATACTTTGCGTAAGACATTTTCCCCAAAAAACAAAATTATTATTATTTCATAATATAAATATTTGCTATGCGAAATATATTTTCGCTACATGCTACGCCATTTGGTTGATATTGTTTTTCGTATTGTCAAGGAATTTCTGTATTTTTCTGTTACATGACCAAAGAAAATGCACATTCTCATTTATACAGCCAACGTTTTTTTTCTATGATTGTGTCGAAGTAACTTTCCGTGTTTTTTCCTGATAGTCTTTTAATGATTTATGTGCGAAAAGGTACAGAGCTCCGTTACTTTGATCGTCATATTACTGTATTTCTCTTTATTTTACCTGTAAGGCTCTCGTTGTTTACATGGGCTAAACCAGGTAGTATTGTTATTGTTTTATATAAGTAAACTCAGCATTTTAATTTCGATGAAAAACGAAATATTTCACTGTAATTTTATTCAATTTAATTGGTTAATAATTTAAGATCTATAGCAAAATTTATATTAAACAGCATCCGTAATACGCAAAAGGATATTAAAATAGTAAAATGTTGTGGATATTAACATACAAAATAATATAAGAAACTCTGCATCACTGTTTTGGATCATATAAGTATCCTTCATCATGTTAAAAAACAACATTTGTTTGAAGACAACCGCACTAAGCAAAGTAATCAGTTAATTTACAGGTCGGATAGAAAAAAGGAACAGTCAATTGTGAGGAAAAGTGGCTTTTTTAAAAAAATTCTGTTCCTCATCTGGAAACCTCTTCTGTTCATTTGCATTTTGTTTTTTTATTTCTCGACCATCTTTCCTCGCAATGGAATGTTCCTTTTATTTTCACGGTTTTATTATTTCCTGTTATTTTCGCCTAATGCGATTGCGTTTAAACACGTGTTGGTTTTTACACCTAATGAAGGATCAATTTTATATGATCCAAAAAAACGCTGCAGTGTTTTATGTACTATTTTTATGGTGATATTAATGTAGTTTTCATTTTTGTATATTTTTTGATAATCATTGTTGTTTATTTTAAAAATCATATACCATTTGAAGTATATGCAATAGTTTCTACTTTAAGGATATACAATATAATTGGGAAAGCATATACAACTATATGTAATTTTTTATTATTTCGTGACAATAATTGACATTGTAATACTCTGTATAAAATTAACACAAAGTTATATAAGAGAACAATATATTATAATTTTTTTTTAACTAGATGAGAATGATAGTCTTCAGATACTTGTAATTTCTAATTAAATGTTGTTTTCAAAAGCATGATGTAAAACATGTGATTAGCTTGTAAATAACTGGGATATTTTGGATAACAAATAAATAAGTTTTAACTTAAAATATTGTTTAATATAACCAACTTTTTAACATTTCAATATGATGAAATGAGTAAAATAAAATACTTCTCTTCAATAAGTAGTAAAATTTTTGCGTATATATTTTATTTGTGAATTATATATAATAGATTATTTTTAATATATCGATTTACACTGAGTAATCAACATTGGTATCCAGACATTAAGTAGGGTATCTAGTTTTTCAGGTATTGAGATGTACATTACTTATAGTAACTTTATGGTACTGTATGTAAAGATTAAATGCAATGATATGTGACGTTACAAATCTGTCAATTTACTTGCAATAGATGACAGACAGTGTGTCATAAACTCATGCTCAAAATTAGGAGAATTTTCAGATTTGGTCGATTATCTCTAGAACTACTGAACAAAGTTTAAAAAAATTATGTATGTGCATAGGTTGATATAATGCAAAAAAAAAAAATAACCATTCAACAGTTATAATAGACATGCATGATCAGGAGAAAGACTCACCAGCGTCGGAAATTATAAAACAGCTCTTACAATATTGTCCCCTCTTACAGTTATACAGCTCCCACAACGTGAATTCCTACTAGAAATCAAGCTGATTTTGAGTCCTTGTGGCAGTCGGTTCCACATCTCTAGCAACGCTGTTTTATGGCCCTGGGTGATTCTGGAAGGTGAAAAGCGAGTTCCAATTGCCCTCCCCAGAGCGTCATACACATACTCTATAGGGATCTGGAGATCTGGCTGGCCAATCTATCCGGCGAATATCCTCACTTCTCAGAAATTCGATGATCAAATGAGCTCTATGCGGGCTTGTGTTGTCGTCCATTAAAATGAAATAAGGGCCGAATGCAGCCCTGAAAATGCAAACATAAGTTTCCATGTTCTCATACCTATACCTCACATCAGTCACAGACCCTCTGTCAAACACATGAAGGGGTGTGAGCCCCTCCAACATGATGACTGCCAAGACAATCTAACATCCCCGGTCATAATGGTATCTTTCTAGGGCGTTAGAAGGCGAGTAGTGGGTCCATATTTCTCTCCAGATGAAAGTACGTCGAGATACAGTGATTAGGCTGAACCGAGACTCGTGAAGGAATCGGAGGTTCCTCATTGATCCCTAGTCTAAAGTCGATTATCTCTGCACTTTTCTAAACGGGCTTTCCTGCGTGTAGAAGTGAGCGGGACGCAAAGCAGGTCTTTTATCAAACAGCCCTCTGTCATGTAGCCTTCTTGAAACAGTAATCCTTGAAACTCGGTTTCGTGTCGTCGCCGGATAAAGCTTATGAGAGTGCTGAGAAGCAGTTGCACACCTGTTACGTGTCACTGTAATGGACAAATAGAGATCATCATTGGCCATTGTGGCTCCTGGACGACTTTGCCCACCCAGGCTTTCTCTCTACGGATGCAGTATCAATAAACTATTTCCATAAGTTGGACACGATGCTGTGCGTTACATTGAAGTCTCTCGAAATTTGCGTTTGAGACTGTCCTGCTTCGAGTCTCCCCACCATTCGTCACCTTATTCCATCTTCCAAATGTTTGTGATTACTCATTTGTACTGTTTGTTTTTGAATTTCAGCGAATGTTGAAAAAATAAATATATAAAACATAAAAAAAACACAAATATATTTGACGAGGAGTGTGAGCGAACGAAACTCGTTAATTGCCACGCGAGCTTATAAAACCTGGTCCTCTATTCGCTCCGCCCATACACACGTGTAAGCTTACATATTTGACACTAACTATTTGCACTTTTGTTTCGAAGTTTTATCTTCCGTTTAGTACTTTTTTATAAAAGGCAACAAAATATGCAATGTCTCTTAATTTTGAACACAAATGTACTGTTAAACAGCCTAGAAAAGAAAATCAATTACTAAGTGTGGTAATAAATATAGATCTTAAATTATAATATAATAATAAAAATGTCTTCTAAAAAGTTAAACAAATGACCATATCTAGTGCCGAAAATGGATGTTTACCTACACAGACCCTTTGAAAAGAAAATTTTATTATACATATACATAATCCCAACTACAATGATTCCACAGCTTCCCACTTTTGTATTTTGCGAATCTATAATTAAAGTATATCCTATTCCTAAATGAATTCCTGTCTCACATTTCCCTCATCTGAATATAAACTAGCAATTGTGCCATCTGCTCATTGTCTCAATGTTAATAATTTGATTGTGCCGAAATAGCACTGTATCTGGAAATAAGGAGGAGAAAAGAGATAATAGACAGTTCAAAATATGGGATATGGGGGAGATTTTTACTATAAAGTTTAATCTTAATTTCTCTTTCAAAATTTTGCGAAATAACATGCATAGAAAAAGAATAATTGATTTGAGAAATTTCAATTTTATATGATCACTAATGAAAAGAGATTTTATTATAAATATATAAATTATCGAATACAATGCTTCTATGTTTTCTCGATAATTATAGTGTAGCAATTTATAATATGGCAAGATTAGGTTTATCAAATAAGCATTTACAAATTATATTTGTATCCTTTACATATAATTTTGGGATGGAGTGGGCTGTAATAATTTCTTAAAAAAACTGAGTATTGATGTAAAAAAAAAAATATTTCTGCTGCTAAAGTTGATGCAAAATATTTCTCCATTTTACTACGTGTCTGGACATATTTTTTATTCTATTCGTATTACTTTTTAATAAATAATCTCTGCCGTACTAGGAATCTTTCAAAAGAAATCAACTACACGGAAAAAATGTAAATTTTGGTACGAATGAATATAAAAATAGTCGCCATCCTTGGCTGAAATCAAAGTGTTAGATATTAATAAAACTTCAGGAGTCGTTGGGCATACAAAGTACAGCTGATTTTTTTAATTGATATATTTTATGGAAAAAAAATAATTGGATAAGATGAACACTTAGCTCTCTATTTAATCAGTCCCTTATACGAATAAACATGGACTTGAAGCCGCTTTGCTCTTTCCGAATTTAACAAATTTGCATACAAATAGTATATACTTTTTATATTGGTAAATATTGAAACTGAAAGAAAACAAACATTAACAGTACCATATAAAAATGTTACTAATATGTTTGCATGAAATTATTCAAATTTGTTTATATAACAATCTATAATTTGACAAACTAAATTAGCCCTGTTTAGTCGTTTATTACATTTGTTTTAATTTGTTATTTTTTTCTTACATTTGCGGTAAATAATTATATTTAACTCCTTAATATACACATCATTTATTCTAACAAGCTATAAAATTGAAGAAGACGTCTATAATTAGAATGCTTCTTATATCATGTCTAAAAAATGTAATACTTTCCAATAATAGCACTGTTAAAAATATAATAATGCGGCATGAGTTTGTGCCGTTATGTTTAAATTAATATAGTTTATAAAAATCCAAAATATTCTAAAGCGGTTACTGCCGTTACATAAGATACTTCTTGAAAAATAGAACTTAGGTCAAATATTTGTTTACATTAAACTCTTGAATTTGTTTTTACATTTAATATATTTCCCGTAAGGCATGGTGACGTCACGGCGACGTCACTGTGAAGTCACACTGTGACTTTGTGACCGTCGTCGTGACGTCACGTGACGTCGATGTGAAGTCACTGTGACGTAAATGCGAGGTCGTTATGGCCGTTTTCAAGGCTTTCTGTGACCTCACAATGTGACTACTTTGTGAAGTCACCGTGCGACTTCAATGTGAAAAATGTGACGAATCTGCATCGGATAGGGTGACCAGATTTTACCCGAATCCTATACGGATTGTTCGGATCAAAAATTTTTTATGGTTCAAGTTTGTGACGTTTGTGACGACACTGCACCGGGTCGGGTGACCAGATTTTACCCGAATCCAATCCAGAAACTTCGGATCGATCTTTTTGGATTTGTTTGGCTACAGAATAGATTTAGATTAGTTGTCGTGTGACCTGATTTTCGTGAACCCGATCTGACCCGAGTCGGGTATAATGTTTTTACTGTAAGTCTTGTTTAGAATAGAATCTTGCATAAGACCGAGTAACCAGATTTTATCAGAAATTGTGTTACGATACAATTTCTGATGTCGGCTCGGATCTAGAGTCATACACGTATCCGGTTATATACTTCTTGAACATGATTGAATGTCAACTTGAACATGAATGATGGTTGACTGAAACTATATTTTGATTCAACCCGTATTCTTATCCTAACCCAACAACAACAACAACAAAAAATCTGTAAGCCCACAACCCGACCGAACCTGATAAATGATTTCGCATAGATTCGGATAACAAGATTTCACCAAATACGGATAAGATCGACGATAAGGATTGGATCGGCAATCATTTTTATTGATGCAACTCGTATTCAAATTAAAACTTTGCATCTGATTGAGAAACCGGTTAACACGAAACTTTCTGACACATTTATGAACAAACTTTTAAACGCATGGTACTTGCATGCCTGATTATTAAAGCTATTTGGAATGAATAGCGTTTTCCATTTTTAGATAAATGTAATACTTAAGATCAATGTCGGTCACGTTTTACCCGTTTCTGACGCTGCGCGTCGGAAATTTGTTTCAAAACACCGACTTTGATAGTGTTTTCTGAAACATCATCTGCCGTTACCAAAAAATGGATAACGCCATTCGATTATATATAGGGTAGATGTGCCAGTAATGGACACCCTTAAGGAATTTCTTTAACAATTATTTTTTAATTAATAGTTATAATTGTTATATTCAACATTTTTTAATATTATATTACTCTACCAACAATATTTAACCATGCTCATAGTCACATTTCCCAATGTGAATCTAAATTTAATTGTAAATAACAGAAATAAATCAAAACACCCTAAACTCCAGTAATGGACACCTCACAAAAAGTAATAGATAAATGATATTATGATTGCATTTAAAACTAGTGCTCGCGATTATACGTTTATATACGTTTAAACGTATACGTAGTCAAGCCTTTTTTCCATATGATTTCTATTAAAAATCGTTACCGGTTACAATACGTTTTATACGTATTATACGTATAATCGCGAGCAATATTTAAAACTAGAATTTAAAGATAGCATATTAATGAAATAAATAAAGCTGAATTTTTATTGGTTATTTTTTTATAAACCAAAAACTTTGAAGGTGTCCCATTACTGGAAGGCGGTCCATTACTGGCACATCTACCCTTTTCTGAATAAGAACACCTGCCAATTTCATGTATTTCCGAATAAAAATGAATTCAGAAATATGCCAGAAATTAGCTATTTTGGATTTGAGAACAACTTTAAAGAAAATATAAGTATACATTTTCAAATAAACATTCTGAAAAATTTATATTAGGAATCAATTTAAATAATAGATATACCTATTGTGCGATATTATTAAATAATAAACATTGTATCAAGCAGTAAAACAGTTTTCGTTGTAAATGAAATATAGAACTTAAGATCATAAATGCCAAAAAAAAAAATTATATATTTTTTTTCTTTACAAATTATTTTATTTATAGTTTTTGATAGAATACTAAATACAGAACTTAAATATGAATTTTTACAGTAAAAACATTCGATAACACAGCTGGAAAAATCACCTTAACTAAACAGTTATTTTATTGTTTCATCAATATTTATTATTTTTGTGCATCTAACATTGACATATCTCGACAAATAAATTATTCAATGCATTAAAATGTCACATTTTTTTTTCAAATATACCGGAAAATTATTTCTGGAAACCTACACTAGCAACGAAATTATTAAATTGCAAATCAAATATTAATAGTTTTAAAAATTGCAATGTTTTTAATTATAATGAATAACTATGAAAATTGAACTAAGAAACGCAAAACATTAAATAAATGCCTCCTTTTACATAACACTTTACATTTAGAATACATATTGTTAGTAAATTCTTTAAGCTTTTTTCCAAATAGTCTATTTAAAAAAATTTAAAACATTAAAGATAAAATTTAATACGTGATTTTTTAAAAGAAAATTTAAACATCTTAATTTTTAAATAATGCAATATTAAATGTACTAGTACTAAACATGCACTATTAACAAAACTGCGAAGACATTAAAAGTTACCTGCTGATCTATAGGTAAAGGTGTTATTGTTGAATGCTCCTTATCTGCTTCCCTTTCATTGAAAAATTAGACTGTACATCCACTACAATAATTTTCAAATTATTCCAGCAGAGAGGTGTGTTCATAGATCTGAGAAATCAAATATCACTCAGGCCTTATGAATGCACCCGGCTAGACACAGGGAGATGTTAAAATGGATGGTTTACTTTAAAATGGAGATTGTTCACTTTAAAACGTTAATTTACTTACACAGTATAAATCTACAAACTTCAAAGAACCCAACACACGTTAATCCTAGCTTCGAATGAGAAAAAATCGTCTGCCTTCAATATGCGCGCGCAGTATTGTTTAAACACAACAAAATAACAGCTAGCAGATGTTTCCAACTTTACCGCAAATGATATAGGAAGAAAATAATTTAAATAAAGACATTTCAAAACCTTTATAATTTGTATGGCTGAAAAATGAACTTCTAATGATGCTATAATATTCTTTTTTATATGAGAGATTTTTGTTTTCTTAGAAATAAGCTGTGAAAATTTACATTTTTATATATTTTTTAATCCATTGCATTTGCTTTAGACGTCAAAAGTAAAGATAAATTTTAAATAATAATTGATTTAATAGGCTTTATAAAGTAATTTCGATATAAATTTAAATTGCAATCAAATTTCCTAAGTACAAATTTTTTATTTTTTACACTCTATCGAAAAGAGCAATATATTTAATAGAGGTGACATCTTACTAAGCACTGGCCAGTTTTGGATAAATTGCTATAGGAATGACATGTTTTTAATTCATTTTTGCTCGGAAATACACGAAATTGGCTCGTGTTTTGTTCAGAAACTATGTTATTGAAAAACCTTTTCCATTTTTTGTTAAAAGCAGAAGATCTTTCAGAAAAGAATGTCAAAGTCGGCGTTTTGATATGAATATCCGACGTGACAGTGAAAGACAGGAGAAAAACTGGTCGTCACGTGACACGAATTGCTTATAACTTGATAAATAACTAAATTTCTATTTAAGAATTTTTACCTGTGTATTATATAGTATATTTTGTTAAATTTCATGAAAATGGTAATGAAAATTGTAAAAAATTATCTGCCTCATATATGTAGACAGATATTTATTTATTATTTTATTTTGGAAATACTCAATATATTTAAATAGTGTGTGACAATATTTTTATTAATGATTTAGGTACATGACATAATTCAAATCTATATTTTATGAGTTTTTTTTCCAAATTCACTCTCCGATCACACCGTGAAGTCACAGAGTGTTGGCATTTTGGTCATAGTTTTTACGTGACTTATGTGACTTGCAGTGACTTCATTGCAACGTCACAAAAATTTCTAAAGCTGTCAAAAAGTAATTTTCTTTATGTTATAAGATGTTCTAAAGTTTATTTTAAGTTTTCTTTAGATCTCCAAGACGTTCACATTTTGGTCACAGTGTGACGTTACAAAGTGGTGGCATTTTGGTCACAGATGTGACGTGACGCACGTGACTCACATTGACGTCACAATGACGTCACTGTGACTGTGCATGCTATGCGGGTTTAAGAGATTACCGACCAAATATGAAGAAAAGCATTTTTACGTGGAAGATAACATTAAATTTATTAAGTATTACATATTCAAAAATAAGTCTATGTCCTAATCTGGTTTATAATATACTGACGGTAAAATCAAACACAAAATATGTTAAGAAACAAATATAAAAGATAATTATTTAACTTGGACGATTTTGCAGCTAAAACATAGAACTTACAAAGATCTTAATTTTGTAATACATAAAGGCATATAAAGGCAAATCTTCAAAACGCAGGTTGTCCTCTTTATGCAAAAAATTAAATTTAAATAAGAGTATAAGAAATGCCATATACAGTGTGAAAATTTTATGTTAATTTTATAACAGTTTATTGATAAATGTAGGAAATTTTAATTAGTGATAATTGTAGAAAACTTTAATGAAATTTGTAGCCATCCCTGATCAAACCACACGCGAACATTTTCTCGAATTTACATATTTCTTTCTGACGAAGATGCATACAAATTGACATGATTACATTCTCTAATTTACTACCATTCATTGCATATTTATCAGTATAATTAACAGAAAATACTTCTCATATTTATTCTTTAATACGTTTAATGAGAGTAATGTTTTCTTCCATTGTATATCTAAATACAAATTGTAAAAGGAATTGATTCATCCGTTTTCTAGTTTACAAGAAAGAAAACAAATACATATATATATATATATATATATATATATATTTGTAAAGGAATGTTGAAAAAGTAGTTTACGAAAACTGTGGGCAATTCATTAACAATTATGTTAAAGCTGCCACATTCTCCTAAGTTTTTCTATTTAGGTATATTTCTGCAAATGTTGTTTTTCATTGTTGCAAAAATTGAACGTTAATTGTTGAGATAGATTTTAAACAGTCATGATTCACAAGTATTTAAAAATCTTTAAAAAAAATAAGTTAAATTTTTCAAACCCATTTTGCTTGAAAATACTTTTTTTTTCTATACGGTAGTTTAACACTTTTTATCCCGACAGTACTTATAAGTACCACTTTAACTCCTTCGCGACGAGTGTCTTTTACAGAATTTTTAATCTGTAACCACCGGTTCTTCAAATGAGAATTTTTCACCTAATTGAATCGCAAAAATGCTATGATTAGATAAGCAAAATTTTACAAAAAAAATTGACTGATGGGAATAATCGAGGATTCTGTGCATCTAAAAAGCAGCTGGAAAATTAATTCAGGATATAAAGGGTTAAATAAATTCATCTAGCGATATTTAAAACAGAATGTACGTGCGATAAAACGATAGCGATTTCTCAGGTTGATGCCACCATTCTTGTGAAGTCAGCGTTAGTGTCACACGTGATTTTGCTTCGTACTATAAAATAATTAAGAAAACACAATACCCTCTCACGGTGCATAATTTTAATCTATTGGATGGCTGTAATGGATTGTTTCATACATATATATTCATAGAAAAAAATAATATAAATTGTGATTTAAGCAGTTAGTTAATTTTAATTTTGTTTTTCAAATAATTGTTCATAATACAGCTAATATAGCTTTTGAAAATCAAATTTTACTTTTCTTAAAAAGAAAAATATTTTTAAATATACTATAGGAGATTAGAAAGTAAGTAAACTATTTCGGCAATTCACACAAATATTTTAAATTAAATTCCAATATCATAAATAATAGGATTAATGAACTTTTGTTAACTTTTTTATTTATCTATCACAAATTAGGTAAAAAAATGCAGCTTCATCTAAATGGTCGATAATGTCTAAACATGAAAATTATTTTAATGTGCAATTTCAGAATTAGTTACAAAAAAATTTTTCTGAAATATATATGATTTTTTTTTTACTAATGGTAAAAAAGTTTAACGTATAAGAATTGCTGTCCCTTTATACATATTTAAATATAATGAAAATTTAAACGTTTTCGCAATTCATAAACAATCTTCATGCAATTCAATTTATTTATATGTTTTTAGATTTCTTCCACAGACTTTATTCATGAAGATAACAAATAAATATTTCTCTCGACAGATGAAATTGTGAGAAACCAATCTAAGACAAGCAAAACTGTAAAAAATTGCTTTGATACTAATGCACTTTCTTCTTATCCAAACTTCAGTTCAGTTTATTTGAATTGCTTTACATTCCAATTTAACGAAATGTATCTGAAGTATAATGGAATAAAAATACATTTTTAGAAGCTTCCGAAGGAAGTTAAATCAACTTTTTCAACGAATATCTTTTATTTATACTTTGGTTATAAGATATGTATAAAATGGTAAAAACAAAGAGTAAAATTTCAATATTTAAAAATAAACACAATACATTGTTTTTAAAGGAAGTTTTTAGCAAACGTACAGAAATGCAGTTTTTTTTTAAGATGCTTATTTTCAAATTTATACGATGATCAAAATAAGTTTTATGTTACATTAATAAGGACAAAATTTTAAGCAATTGGTATTGCTTAGACATCTGTTATAAATATACTGATAGCTAAATAACAAAATATAATAATAAAATATTTGAAGTTAATTTTTATTTTATACACAATTTTAACTATTTTAAATTAGCTTATGAGTTACGTAGTTTTATATTCTGTAAAAGAAGATTTTGTAAGAATTCGTAAGCCTATAAGCATGTAATTAATCTACCAGATTACATGAATACAAGATCAAATAAATGCTATTGTTAACAAAATATCTTTGTAGTAAAATATGTCTTATAAAAAAAATGTATGGTATCAGGTACATTTGTATTGGAGTTTAATAATGTCTCAACCAAATATTTGCGATTCAGATGCATAAAATTATGAAAGAAAGGTATTGCATTACGTTTAGACTTTTTAAATAAACTTTTAGAAATTGCATGTGATGGAATAGCATTTCCGAAGTATCAAGTTTAGTATAGATTTTATAATTTACTAATTTAATTGTTAATTATATTAAAAATGATGATTAAAACCGTAATTTACAATAAATAAAGCGTTTTCTACATCACGTGTGTCATTTTAAATAATTTCTCTAATTGTAGCTCTTTAATGACAAAATCCAAATTATCGTGATCAAAGTATATCTTTCGTGTGTTATAGTTAAATTATTACAGATTAATAATGTGCATCTGTGAATTTCGAGCTTTATATTGATCACTAAATCTGTTTTGTGCATTTTTAATTCCTTAACTATGCGATAATATGTAGATTTTCCTTTTTATTACAGTGTGGAATCATATAAGCTACATATCATTGACTAACATTCCATATTCAGAAAGTATCCAAATTTCCCGAATTCGTTAAAATTATTAATTTTAAGGAAATTGGTTTTGACGCTTTATTTGGTACGAAGAAAACTTAGAATTTTAATTATTACTAGATGGAACCCGTCAAAATTTGATGGCAAACAACTTGATAGTACCATAAAAATAAAATTTATAGTTGTCTTAACTTGACAAATTTCATAGTGGGGAGCATAATATGATTAAGCGGTCACAGACCTTTCCATCGATATATCACATGAGGGGTGTGTGCACATGAGGGGTGTGTGCAAAATTTAGAAAAGTGCCCCTTGGGGGGTCAAAGAGGGGGATGGACATGGGAGAAGCATAACATGATTAAACGGTCGCAGACCTTTCCAATGATATATAACATGAGGTTGTGTGCAAAATTTAAAATGTACCCCTTGGGGGGGGGCAAAGTGGGGAGATGGTCACCGGAGATGCATAACATGATTACGTGGTCACAGACCTTTCCACTGATATATAACATGAGGGTTGTGTGCAAAATTTAGAAAGTACCCCTTGAGGGGAGGGAAAGAGGGGAGATGGACATCGGAGATGCATAATATGATTAAGCAGTCACGGACCTTTCCAATAATATATGACATGAGGGGTGTCAACAAAATTTAGAAAGTATCCCTTGGAGGGGGGCAAAGTGGGGAGATGGACATCGGAGATGCATAATATGATTAAGTGGTCACAGACCTTTCCAATGATATATAACATGAGGGTTGTGTGCAAAATTTAGAAAGTACCCCTTGGGGGGGGGGCAAAGTGGGGAGATGGACATCTGAGATGCATAATATGATTAAGCAGTCACAAACCTTTCCAACAATATATGACATGGGGGGTGTCAACAAAATTTAGAAAAGTGCCTCCCTTAGGGAGAGGGGAAGTGGCGGGATGGACCCCGGAAATGCATAACATGAATAAGCAGTCAAGGACTTTTCCAGCGATATATCACATAAGGGGTGTGTGTAAAATTTAGGAAAGTGTCCCAGTTGGGGGGGGAGTGGGGGGAAGGACACCAGAGATGCATAACATAAAAAGAGGTCACAGGCGTTTCAACTTGCAACTTTTTTCTCGAAGGCATTTGACAATATTAATTTTTTTTTTTTACCCAAGACAATTTAACGATATTCTTAATTTTTTTGCGCAATTCTTCAAACGTTCATGGAAAAAATCATGAAATTCGCTAATCAATAGTTGATAAATTATAAAATTCAACAATCGATAGCAGTAAAATTGGTCAATCGATAACGGAAAAATCACGAAAGTCATCAAATGGTCTTACGTAAAAAAATTATCCTGCACACTGATGTGATGATCAAAAGAGTTTTCAACTATAGGACAAAATTAGCTCTTGCCAAACAGCGAGTAATACTGAAAATTTGGCAATGGACTTTATTGCCACCACTGGTCAAACATAATAGTCACACTCACCAATTGCGATAATTGAATGGAAAAAGGTTTTCTTTTCTATGCTGTCGCTCGACAAATTTCGAAACCATTTGGCGAATTTCACGATTTTTTCCCTGAAATTGACGGATGTGATTTTTTTTCTCGAAGCCATTCGACGATATTCGAAAACTTTTCTCCCGAAACCAGTTGATGAATGTTGTGATTTTTCAGTTGTCGATTAATGAATTTTGCGATTTTTCCGCTATCGATTGACGAATTTCGCAATTTATCGACTATCGGTTAACGAATTTCACGATTTTTCCCATGAACGAACAAATTGCGCACTTTCTTTCCGCTAATGAATGACACATTAAGCACTTTACAATTCAGCCAATGAGTTGAACTTGACTAACGCAGGCCTTTCGAATGATATATCATATGAGTGGTGTCAGCAAAATTTAGAAAAGTTTCCGCCCCGTGTGGGCAAAGCATACTTCCTCCCGCCGCCATAATTTTTGATGCGGACTCATTTTTAAAATTCGTTCACACCCCTCCTCTCACCACGCAAAATGTTGTGAATTTTAAAAACTCCCCTTCCGAATTTTTTTATACCAAAAGCGCTTAGGTCCGTCGTCTGCATGCAGAGTTTTGCGCTTACAGACGCCAGACACACCAACACACACACAGACAGACGTTTACCGACATTAATAGTATAGATGATACTCAGTGCCTACACATTTCACCCTTTATAATTCAGCCAATGTGTTGACGGTTGTTCATTTCCAGAAACGAAACAATAATTCTTTAGGATGAATTTTGTTTGTTTGATACACCGTGGCAGAATGTGTGCAATGCAGCGACGGGCGTCACAAACTTTTTAGGGCACCTGCAGACTAAAAACAAATAATCAATCTTTGCGGGAAAAAAAATCCTAGATTTCGTCAAATGATCACGGGAAAAACACTAATTTCATCAAAGGATCATGTAAAACGTAAATTTTGTTAAAAGGCCATAGAAAAACATGATTTATGCAAAAGGCTCACAAAAGATGAGCAAATTTTGTCAAAGAATCGCAAAACAGGAAATTTCACCAAAAAAAACGCGCTTTTTTGCCAAATTTCGTCTAAAAATTGCGGAATAAAATGTATTTTATCAAAAAATCGCTGGAAAACGCAAATTTCGTTAAAGTATCGCGAGAAAAATGCGAATTTCTTCAAAGATCACTGAAAAAAGACGAATTTCATCGAAGGATTGCTGAAAATTCATGAATCTCATCAAAAGGCAGCAGAGAAAATGCGATTATTATCAAAGGATTGCGAAAAATGAAAATTTCGTCTAAGGATCACAGAAAAACGCAAGTTTCGTAAAAGAATCGCAGAAAATAACGCAAATTTCGCGAAAAAAATTGCAGAAAAAACACAAATTTCGTCAAATTAGCACTGAAAAAAACACGAATTACGTCAAGGATAGCTGGAAAAAAATGTGAATCTCGACAAAAAAAGATACAGAAAAAAATGCGAATTTTGTTACAGGATTGCGCAAAGAATGTGAATTTTTTGAAAGGTTCGTGTGAAAAATGAAACTGTCTTTATTAAAAACAGCACACACACATACATCTATACAAACCTCAATACACACAAACATATTATTATAGGTATAGTTTTAATCTGAAATAATATACTGAACTAACTTTTGAAAAATCGGGTTAATCCAAATCCAACTTGCAGAAATCTACACTCAGTCTGAAATCGACTCGAACCGTAAAGAGAGTTAACCCAACTTGCAACAAAAATAATTATTGCCGAGAGGGCATTTACCCCCTCTCCCTGTGCTGAAACCTTTCAGAAAATTTTCTGTGAATTTCAGATTTTTTCTTTACTCAGAAATGAGGTAGTCATTTTGTCCCCCAATTTTGCCCTTTACAATTCAGCCAATGAGCGGAGGGGGCCAAAGGAGCGTTCCTTATCACAAACATCAGAAACAAAAGATGAGATACGTTCGTTCGATGTTGTTGTTGAAAGTTTATGGATTTTTATTATTAAAGTATTTTTTTTCATTTTACCGTATTTATTTTCTTTTTGTGTTGTATGTATTTTGCTACATTGAATTTTTTTAAACTAACATTTTTTTTTTTTTTTTTTTTTTTTTTTGGAGAGTGAGAGGGAGAGATTTAGTAATTTGGTGACACGAATTAAGGTGCAAGTGCAAAATTTCAGATTTTTAAATTTTTCATGTCATTCTGTACACATTTTAATATGTCATTCTGATCATTATACATATTTAGTTATGCATTATTAATTATTTACTTGACCTTTACTTTTAATATTTTAAATATTTCACACTTACAGATGAATGTAATTATTAAAACATTTGAAATACTGCATTCGAAAAATGAAATTTCAGCTTCGAAACGCTACAATTACTATTAGGTTAAAAAAAAAAATTAAAGTAGAAAAGTACTTATGATATAAAAAGAAGAAGAAAAAATACACCAGAATTTATCTCTATTACGAAAGCGGGAGAAATGATTTTCTGTGCTATACGAAAAGATATCCAAATAACTAAATCATGAACATAGAAATAGGTATCGGTTTCTATGTTCATGTGCACTTAATCCAAACTTGAAACTTTTAAAAAGGTCATTGAATGAATGAAATTCATCTTCGACTTTCACCTACAGGGAGAAATCCAGAAAACTTGCTGTGTCGCTAATTATGTTTATATTATATATATATATATATATAAATAATAATTCAGGCTCTTTTACGTTATACGGACACCATTGTCGCCAAACATACATACATACATTTACATACATACATACATTTTGGCATAGTGTCCGTATAACAGAAAAGTACTAAAGTTCATGGTTTAAAATCACAATAAAATATCATGAAATTTATTGATTAGTTGTGGGAAAATATCGGGGAAATAATGTGTTTTTCGTGATTTTTTTGTTTTGTTAACAATGTGGTTAGAGAGCTTTTGTAAGACAATTTATTTGTGTTTAATTGTAAGCATTCATTATAATTTTCAGTGCATTATTAAATTGAAAATTTTCTTTAAATTATGTAAACAAAACAGTGACCAGAAACCTGCAAAATTCTAAAATTTGCATAAACTCCGGTTTTAAGCTATGCAGATTTAAGGGTACATATATATATATATATGCATGTATGTAGTACTTTTAATTATTTGAGAAAAATACTGTGATCGTCACTGAGAAAACCTGAATCTAACCTAAAAGTAATTGTCGAGTGTTTAAGCTGAAATTTAATTTTACGAATACAGTATTTCAAATGTTTTAATAGTTACATTCAGCTGTAAGTTTGAAATATTAAAAGTAAAGGCCAAATAAATAATTAATAATACATAACTAAAAGTAATTGTCGAGTGTTTAAGCTGAAATTTCATTTTACGAATACAGTATTTCAAATGTTTTAATAGTTACATTCAGCTGTAAGTTCGAAATATTAAAAGTAAAGGCCAAGTAAATAATTAATAATACATAACTAAATATGTATAATGATGAGATTTTTTTTTTCTTGAATTATTCAGTGAAACTCGCCTTATAAATGTACGCTAATAATTCACATCAAAATCTTTAAATAACAAAGTTTTCTTTCGTGTTTAGCTATGCTTAATAACCAAAAAAGCTTGATTAATACAAAAATTATTTGATAAAAATACTGTGATCGTCGCTGAGAAAACCTGAATTTAATCATATCACACAGAATTACATATTAAAATGTGTACAGAAGGACATGAAAAGTTTAAAAAACTGAAATTTTACACTTGCATCTTAATAGTTTGTTTACATCGGAAACGATTTGCGGAATTTCGTGCCACTAAATCTCTCTCTCTCTCTCAAAAAAAAAGGGTTAGTTATAAAAAATTCAAAGTAGTAAAATACGTACGACTTAAAAAGAAAATAAATACGGTAAAATGAAAAAATACCTTAATAAAAGAAATCCATAAAGTTTCAACAACCACATGGAATCGTAATCCAAATACGCTTCTAGAGAGAGGAAAAATCCTTCACCTCATTGGCTGAAACATCCCGGAATCCAAATTGTCTCTGGACAGTAAAAGCCTCTAGCTGATTGGCTGAATGCTCGCGCACGCGTATAAAACACATTTTTGCATGGAAAACGAAAAAACGGGTTAGCTTTAAATAGATGGATTATTTTTTTATAATTTAAATGATTAATGATAAATATTTTAAATTTTTAACCTTTTCTACCTCGTGACAAACTATTTAAGTTAACTTGAAGTTTATTTCTAATATAAAACCTGTAGAAATATTTTTTTTTGAAAAATTTTATAAATAAATTAATAAATAAATGTAACAATTATAAATTATGTTCCGCTTTTATATTTTATAAATTTGAATGCTGCATATAAATTGTAACGAAGACGTTTCTTAATAGGAAGGGAATAGTGTATTTTTTTCTCACTGTGTTTTAAATGTCATCCAATGAACATTTAAGGGTTAATGATAGAGTATTTGACTATGAATAATTCAAATTTTCTAAGCAACTAATAATACTCAGTTTATTTATTTTCCTTTACCACTCGTTTATAAATGCAAACTTTAATTTGCCGCCATCAATTTTCGGAAACGTTTCCGGGTAGTTCTTAAAGTGTATTAATAAGTTTTCTTATCTTGGAATTTAGTTTTTATTTTGGATGCTATATTTTTTTTTTCAAATAAACGTTTTCATGTTCAACAAACGTGTTTTACAAAACATGCATATTGAATTAACAGCGTTAGTATTAATATTAAAATTAAAATTATTTTTTAACGCTTGTATATATAAAGTCAGTTATGCAACTCATAATATTTACTTGAGAACTGATAGCAATCTAAAAACCGATATACCGATTTGAGAAAAGTGATTAATACACTAGAAAAACGATTTACAAACGTTTCCTAAAGTCACTAGCATAAAAAGAACCTTTTTAACACTTTCCAACCTAGTTGAAAAGTGTTTATGACTTCGGTTTGTCTGGCCGTATGGCCGTCTGGCCGTCTGCCGTCTGCCGTCTGCCGTCTGCCGTCTGCCGTCTGCCGTCTGGCCGTCTGTCCGTGCTCTAACTCCCGCAAATATGCTCGGATTGCTCTGCAATTTTTATATGTTATAGCCGTTATCTATAGCATGTTCCCTATTTCAACGGAAGTGTGTAGCACTTATACTTTTTTTACAGGGACACTCAAAAGAATTCCATTACATTGCGGTCTATGGGGAAAAATCACTTGAGGTTTATTTAAATAATGTTTTCACTATTTTAAACGCATTGAAATTTATATATATCACTAAGGTGCATTAGAAGAAGCTTAATATGGAATAGTGTGTGCATAGCACTTTTAGTTACTTTACAGGGACAGTCAAAAGAATTCCGTTACATTACGTCTATGGAGAAAAATCGTCTGCGGTTTATTTAAATAATGTTTCCCTATTTTAAACGCATTGAAATTTATATAAGGTGCATTACAAGAGGCTTACTACAGAATATTGTGTGTATAGCAGTCATCGTTCATTTACAGGGACACACAAAAGAATTCTCTACTGTCTGTTAACAATAATTCCTGGAAGTGCGTTTTAAGTTACTGAACGCGATTTTAATTTTAACTCGCTTTTTGTCTATTACGTGGTGTGTATAAATTCTGTAGATCCTATACAGGGAAGCGCAAAAGTTCGCGAACACATTTCCGTATTATTTAACTCCAAACGAAGAATTTTAAACTGTGCTACGCGTTTCCTAACTGAACTAAAATTTAGCATCCTATGTAGTATATATACAAATCTATAGATCCTATATAGGGCTGATGAAAAGTATTCGGATTACTTAGATGTTGTCTTTTAGCTTATTAAACGGTATGATTTGTAAAATTATTTTGGAAGCGTTGGAAAGTGTTTCATAATCTATGCTTGACGCATGATTTTTCGTTCTTGTTTTTTTTTTCAATTGATTTTTAATATCTCGAAAATACATTGCGGTCTGAGATTTCTATAGATAAAGAACGCTTTTCAAAATCCAGGGGAAACTAGAAATGGGTAATTGTATATGTTTGTTCATGGTTATATTATATTTTCCTAGATTAAGAAATATTTGCATTTTTTAGAGTATATATTGACTGTGGAACTGTCGTTAAAATTTATTTTTATAAATAAATAATATTTTTATAAATAATTAATTAAATAAATCAAAACTAACTAAAATTCACACAAGTATGTTTTTATTTCAACACACACAAAAAAAATTGTGTTGTTCAAAATTATTCAACTAATAAATCCTGTAAACAATTTGAACTCCTGTTTTATTTAAAGGTGAAATACTTTTCTAGATTTTTATTTGTTCGTTTTCAAGCTTTTTACATGCTTTCTTTTAACTTGCATGGCTGTTTATGGCAGTTATCTTGTTACTCATTTTCACCCACTTCCTGTTGACAGAGAGCGTTGCAATCTTGAATATATATGCATTCCAGAGGGCAATACATGAATTCGACATTGATTTTTAAAAAATTCGATCCCAAAGAGGTAGGGATATCGCCGACCCAAAACATGCATATTCTCCATAGAATTAACGTTGCGATTGTTTAATATTAATAGAAAAAAAAGCTCCATTTTTGCACCATTCATCTATTTTAACCACATCGCTGACCACATCATTATAACGTCAGCATTGAGTGATTCACACATTTGTGCTTTATAATATAAGTTGACTCTTTTGTAAATTTTAGAGAAAGTGTATTTTTTAAGAAAAGTGCAATTTACTATTAATTTATTTAAATGTAAGTATATATCTTTAAGAGTACTTTTAAATAGATTTTTTAAATAAAATTAACATATTTTTATATTTAAGTACACATAATTTTTGATTTAAATTGCTGTTTAAAACGTAATTAAAATTAGAAACAGAACATGCATTGTAATGTATATGCAAAATTCGGTGTATTTTTGAAAGTTTTTTTTTTTTTTTTTTTTTTTTTCTAACGCAATTAAGCATTTTTTTAAACATCTATATTAAGTCAAATAATTACGAAAAAACAAAAAATATTAAATAAATATAAAATTGCTTAGATTAAGATCAATGAGTATTATAATATAAAAATTGTATGTTTCAGTGTTATTTAAATTGAATAAAAATTCCTTTTTTAATAATCATTCCTAGGTGCACGAGTTCGATAAAAAGCAGAGAGAGTAATGCTTTTGTATCAAAATATTTCTACATTTTAACTGAGTTGAATCTAGATAAAATTTGTTTAGATAACATTATCTGAACAATTTCTCATTTAACAATAACATAATTTTTTATTTCAAAGCGAAATGCTGCCGCAAAATTTATTTATCTTCATAATCCATCGACATTTCAGTAGTTTGCTAAATCTTGTAGAATTAATCACTAATATTCGATTGTTTCTTTTTGGCAGTGCCGACATTGAACAGCAAACTTTGCATTTCTGTTAATAATGCAGCCGCCTTACCGTTACTGTTTTTACTACTGGCGAACCGCTTTACTACGTCAAAAGCCGTTAGAGCATCTCCGAAGTTAGAGCGAGATCTTTTAAATCGTACTCATCCGACGAGTCGTCAGTGTTTCCGGTAACAAAATGTATAAATGAGACAAAATTTTGGCCGGGAAATCAAAAACGTAACGTATAACTGAGGGAAATGTACAACTCAACACGTATAAATCAGTTAATTTTTAATGGCAAGCGGCCGGGACCGCTGAGTTGAAACGTATAACTGAGGAAAACGCACAACTCAGGTAACGTATAACTGGAGTTCCACTGTAGTTACGAGTTTATTACGTTATACGAGTTTTCATATTAGAAAGAACTCAGTTTTATATGTTAGTTTACGTTATTTTTTCTTTAAATTTTTACAAAATATGACATGTTTCATAAATTATGTTAAACAGCGTTGAATTTTGTTGCTATTCCTTTTATGCAGCTACACTTTCACAATAAATATAATGTTTATCAACTTGTACACCTGATGCAAATGTACGCAATTCTGTAGGAACTCGTGTAACATCTTGTCAAAATAAAGCACGGATATATTTTTTCTAATTTTAAAGTTTCAAAACAGGATTAAAATATGTATTAAAAGTTCAATGTGAAATATTTCATATTTTTCCAACAATTCTGTTAATAATCGGGTTTGCTACCAAATTAGAAATCCTCAACTTAAAAGTAACCGATTTTTTTAATATATATTTTTTGTAAATAATAATAATGACAGGTCAATATATATTTAAATAGTAAAAGATGGTATTTTCTAATATTTATTCTTATAAGAATTATCGGCTTTACTTAATCTTTTATAACATAAAGCAGGAGTAAAGTATTTATTGAAACGGTTTTTTAACGGGTATAAATATATAGATAGATATCAAACCAACTTAAAAGTTCACTCAAATAAAAGTTTACAATAACATTTGAACCACAAAGCACATTTAACATTAGAGTCTTGTTTTCCCTTTCTATACTCAAGATATACGGAACAAATTCTGCAATTCAAATATAGAACATACACGATGTGTATAAAATATTTTTGATAAAAATCTGAATCAAAACATCATAAAACTATTGTGTCTTCTTTTTAACACTTTTTAACACAAAACATTTGCGGTTTATTTTAATGATGTTACACAATTTCAAACACATTGTAATTGATATATATCACTAAGGTGCATTACAAGAAGCTTAATATGGAATAGGGTGTGTATAGCACTTATAGTTACATTACAGGGACAGTGAAAAGAAATCCGTTACATTACGTCTATGGAGAAAAATCGTTTGCGGTTTAATTAAATAATGTTTCACTATTTTAAACGCATTGAAATTTATATATATCACTAAGGTGCATTACAAGAGGCTTAATACAGAATATTATGTGTATAGCAGTCATCGTTCATTTACAGGGACACACACAAGAATTCTCTACTGTCTGTTAACAATAATTTCTGGAAGTGCGTTTTAAAATAATGAACGCGATTTTAAATTTAACTCACTTTTTGTTTATTACTTGGTGTGTATACATTCTGTAGATCCTATACAGGGTAGCACAAAAGTTCGCGAACACATTTTCGTTTATTGACAGAAACTCCAGAAGGAGAATTTTAAACTGTGCTACGCGTTTCCTAACTAAACTAAAATTCAGCATCCTATGTAGTATATATACAAATCTATAGATCCTATACAGGTCTGAATAAAACTATTCGGATATTTTTCCAAATATTGTATATGTTGGAGATATATGTTGGAAATTCCTGAAATTACGTTTTTAAATATGTTATGCGTTTTCCAAATTGTTTACTTAGATGTTATCTTTCAGCGTATTAAACGGTAATGATTTGTAAAATTATTTTGGAAGCATTGGAAAGTGTTACATAATCTATGCTTGACGCATGATTTTTCGTTATTTTTTATATTTTTGACGTGGTAATTTGTTCAATAAAATATAAAAAAGGACAAGTAAGTGAATATAGTTTTAAGTAACTTTACTAATAAGTTTTATTTTTTTACTTGCTATAATAGTAAAGTTAAAAAGAAATCTTAACTTTTGCAACGAAATTGAAGTATCTTTTTCTTAGAGACTCTATCGACTTTTTGTTTCAAGCCTATTCCTCTTCAACGATAGTGAAAAAAATAAATAAAACAAAATGAGAAACAAAGAGTGCCCTTTTTATTATGTTTTTTTTTTCTCTTGCAAAGACAAATTCTAAAACAGAAAATATTAAATGTACCTATTGTATTAATATTTGACTGTCAAGTTTTATTTCACAACTCCTCCTCCTAGAATATTAAATGCAGCACGGCAAAAATATCCCCAATTATCCATACGGATCCGAAGATGTCATATAAGCTCTCCGAAATTTAAATTGTGACCACATCCCTGAAATATATATATATATATATATATATATTTATTTACAGGCTGTTTCACAAAGGACCCCTAACTTTAAAAATCAATAACCCGGAAACGGTGGTCGATAGAAACATAAAACCAGTGGTATGTTTATTAAAAAAATCGTAAGAATCCTTTACATAAATCTCAAAATTTAGTTAAAAATAGCGCCGATAGATGACGTTGCGATAAATAGATGTTTTGAAGATTCGCGTTTGAAAACTTCTCCTTGTGGCAGTAGGACTCTGATTTAATCGGTGGTTCTCCAACACAATAAACACACGTTCCTCCACGGTATACATCACTTTCGGAATTATTTTCACTATACATTAATAGCGATCAGATTTCAATGGCGAAATCTCTTTAGAAGGATTCTTAACGCTCTCAGCGCCATCTATCGGTGGTACTTTAAACTAAATTTTGAGATTTATGTATAAGTTTCTTACGATTTTTTTAATAAACGTACCACTGGTTTCATGTTTCTATCTATCACCGTTTTCGGGTTATTGATTTTTAAAATTAGGGATCCTTTGTGAAACACCCTGTATATATATACATATATATATAGATATATATACTGGAATTATATGAACGAATAGGCGTCGAATAACAAAACATAAACATTAATACAGTCCTATACAGATAATTTTACAATACTTTACTAATAATTTCTTCACAGCTAATACACTTCTCGTCCAACATATACAATATATTTATTTTATCTAATGTCCAACTAGGCCTAACAGCCCCTTTAGTGGTCATTTTCAATTTCGACGCTTGCTTCACAATAAAAATTAGAAGATTGGTTCTTTTTCCAATTTTGAAGATATTCAAATCTTGATCTCGCAATCCAAATAATTTATAACTCGTGCATTTAAATCATGCATAATAATAGTACTAGAGCGTCAATTAATTTGATGATCATGCACGTCATAAAGGAAATGTTTAAACTGGAATCCTACATACATATATATTGTAATTTTTAACGAGGTTACTCGAAACATGGCAACTAAATTATGTAATTAGTATGAAAAAAGGGAAAGAAAAAGAAAATTAACGAAATATCCAAAACAGTGAGCAAATGTCTGATTTTTTTTTTCGTTTGAATAAATCATTTTATTGAATTTTAATTTACATTATCTTTTAAAAAATGAATGTAAAGAATATTCGTATGTCTTACTTCCATATTTACTCAAATTATGATCAAAAGCTGAAATATTTTAATATTATTGATCCGTATGAAAAAAATATTTTTCGAACTTGTTACAAATGAAGATGAATGAGCTGTCATAAAACGTGGATATTTGCACTTTGAGTCTAAGCATATGCAGATGACTCAGATTAATTTTTTTCAAACCCATAACAATCCACATTACAGAATATAACGACACTTGCCTTTACGAATTCGCTTAAACGAGTTATAGAAGTAAACAAACATTATCTTTGCAATAATGGTAAGCTCTCCAAACTCTTAAACAAAATCATCTCGAACAGTCGGATTTTTTTGCCCGAATGCCTTCATTTTATTAAAAAGCATCATGCTTCAATTTCATCAAAATATCGTCACTTGCAAAATGTTATTTTTTTAATTTTCAGTTTCTTTAGAATGTGAACATGATTTCTTTCTTATAATAAAAAATAATAAAAATAATAATATAATTATTTTTAAAATGTAGAATTAAATTAGATTAATTTTTTTTCATCCAAAACTCAAAAGATATCATGCAATACAAATTCGTCATATCGGGTTCTTACGATAGCTAGTATATACTATAGACTGTTCAAAACCGATATCAGACACTGTTATTAAAATTTTAGTATATAAATTAAATAATGTGTAAGCAAATGCTGCTATTATTTGCATATTTTATTCAAAAATGAAATAGGCTTGAAGCAAATAGGATTTCCGAGATACTACAGGATAAAAAAAAAATATATGAAAGACTGTCTTTTCTAAAGGATATGATTTATTGATATCATGTGTTACACATAACCATCTTCAAAGCATTTCCCTTCTAGAGTTATGAATTTTTGTTAACATAGGTGTAATTGATGAAAATTTTCATAATAGATTTGTTCGCGATGGTCAACTTTGCGGCCATTGAAGCTTTCCCAATCATGAATTCATCGTCAAAACGGAGCATTTTGAAAAAACCTTTTCATGTCAAATTTATCTATCACTGTAGAATTCCTGTAAATTTCGAAACGTTTTTCTCAGCACTTTAACCAAACACTTGCATAGATTACATGCGCATGTTGTTCTTCCAACATATATTCTGCATTCAATTAACTACTTCTTCAGGCACAAAAAGACTGGCTACCACTTGGAAGGCAGGAGCAAGAAGCACTATTGCTCCTGTTTTCCCTGTAGTGGCACGTCTTGCTTCGTCTGAAGAAGAAAGTCAAATTTCTTTAGAGAAGTCTAGTATATAGTCTTAATTTTATGGTGTTATTACATTTTTTTAAAAAATTTATAATATATAACAATTCGAAAACAAAAAAAAAAACAAAAAACAAAAACAAAAACAAAAATATGAGTAACTGTATGCATGCTATTGAATCAACAATCATTAAATAGTTCTCCTTAAATATAGATGTGGTTTATGAAATTAGATAAATACTAATAATTGATTAAGAATGGACGAAACCTTGTTTTTTATGAAAACGAAATGTTACATAAATATTTGTAAAAAAAAATATTATTATTACAAAAAAAAATTGTGCAACCGTACAAATACAAAAATAAATAAATCTAAAATTTTCGTTATTTCTACAAAATATATTATGATAGACTACCATAATTTGGTTTACTCACACAATACGTAATAATTTTTTTAACCATTACAATGAAATTATTTTTTTAAATAACACTCCAGGAAATTTTAATTTCTTCATGTATTTTTTTTATAAAAATTTTAGATTTACCATGTCCAAAATACTGTCTCAAACATATATCAAAATGATATATAGCATTCATATTGTTCCACCATAAAATTTCCTTTTAACTTCTTATAGACTTTGGTAGAGAAGCCCCAGACTTGCACTATTTTTGCCTCCAGAAGACGGATTTGTCTATTTTCTTTTACCCAAGACACCTTAGAGATCCTTTTTCGTAAGACGTTTTATGTATCTTGTAAACAGAAAAAAAGTTAATGTGGTTATGCATTCATGTCATACACAGTGATAGACAAAATAGAGCAGTTTAGAGTATTAGGATTTCACTGAAAATCCTCACTTTGAAATAAACCGTTCTTTTAAAGTTTCATTTTATTATTTTAGATATTTTGTTGCTGACTGTGCAGATCTTTATTTTGAAAATAGTTAAACTAAGAAAGATCTGTGAAATATAATAATTAAATATAGTTGAAAAAATAACATGTAGTATTTTAAATATTTCAATTCCAAAATAGTTGCTTAAAATATACAAATATATTTTTATTGATGTACATCGTTTGCTCAGAAGACACAGACAATAGACTTTTTTTCGTAAGATGCTTTTTTTCTTTGTAACCAGAAAAAATAAATGTTATTATGCAATAATATTACTATGAGTGATTGATATAAAAAGAGCTGGTCACAGTATTAGAAATTTGAGGCTATATTCATAATTTGAAATTTTTTTTTATTTTTATTATATATATGAGTTGTTTTGTGCCGGCATTTTTCGATACTTATTTGGATTGTTATTTAAACTATCGATCAATGAAAAAATATTATATTAATATTCTTGAATAAATACTACACGATATTTTTATTTTTTCACATGCAAAAAAAAAAAAAAGTTTTTCTTAAAGTAAAAAAAAAAAAAATAAATAAAAATAACTTATGGAAAAATGATCACACAAAATAAAATATAACTTTTTTTACATATCATAAGGTATACAAATACAAAAATTCTTAAAACATTGCTGGAAAAAATGCATTTTATGTATTTATATGTACAGTAAATGATAGTCTTGACGGACTCTGGTGAATTATGAAAAATAATTGTTAAATGAATTTTAGGAATTCAGAAATTCATCAAATATTGTTAGTTTTACAGTTATAATATTTTCGAAATTCTTTTACGGATGCTATTCAGTGTTTTTATCCCTATTATATATTTTTTTAATATAGAAAACTCATAATAATAGATACGCATGCTACTAAACAAGTACGGGATATACAATATATTTCAACGTTTCTTTATTAAGATATTAAGCTTCAAAATAATCAGTTGTCTGTTTGACAACATGTTGAATAATCTATGAGATCATTGTCTCTACATTTGCAAGAACATCACACTTAGTACTATCCTAAAAAAGCACACATGTTCTGCTAAGCATTCATCAGCTTGTTTCAAGGTCGGTCAACGTGTTTGTTTTTATTAATCTTCTTATGGATCTTAAACTTCTATCGTATTCTCTTTAATGATTTTACTGATAATTGCATCATACTATGCTTCCTCCACTCAGATGACAGCATAATCCACATTTAATCTGTTCTGGAACGAATGTTCTGGCAGCTGTGTCTGCCTAGAACAAAAGTTATGCATACGTAACTCATGTTCACTTATGTCATAAGGTGTATTTTCATTGGATTCTTCAGTTATGACTATTTTTTTTTAAGAAGAAAAGAGACATTTTTTATGAACACACTACGTCAGAACAGTACAAATTACGGAAAAGTGAATGACATATTCATTAAATTTGGTACTTTCGCGTTTAAAAAGCCGTAAGCAGTTTGAAAAATATTAATTTTAACTATTTAAAAAATAATTACGAAACTGCGATCTCATGTCGAAACGCTCCAGAAAATGTCATGTCAGAAACATCAATCCATGCATTGATTCACAAAAGCATTGCACCAAGAATATCAATCTTCTAAGAATTTTCCCATTCCTAACATACAATTACACTTTCCAAAAACACCCTTTTAAATTTTCGCCGGAAATTACTAATTTTTCCTTGTTCTATTGGTTATAAAACTGAAAGTACATTACGAAGAAGATATCCCACATTGCCCGAGAAACACAGACATCTACCTGTAATTGTACATGAAAATTGTGGGCTATTCTGCTGTAAAATGGATCTAAATCTTTCAAACAATGTTTCACTATTTCGGCCACGCATTTAAACTTATGTAATAGAGAGGTATGTTGAAGGTAACTTCTGAACATGTTTGAAACACTTGAGTTTCAGCTACTGTCAAATAAAGCGTAGAGGATGTATTTAAGACACAGTTATGTTGTCTGTAGTTGTTTATTTAGATTTCTAGCTTACAAAACATTTATCTAAATTGAAGGCATATGTTGTATCCATCAAGATCTTAAAAATGAAAGCCAGCTCTTTAACGTTAAAATCATCTGCATAATAAGATAAAAACAATTTTAGCATTTCTTTTTTCCATTAATTTTCTTATTATGTTCCTACTGCTCCACTTTCACTAAAATGTTTTTTAAAACTCAAAGAATTTCTAAATTAAATTTATGTACGAGTAAACTTACAATCTTACGCCTTGAAGACGTTAAATTTTAAACTGAAAGACAATTTTTTTATTGTTTTTAACTTACATTTCCATTAACTTTAATGTTCAGGATTAGAATTTTTCAAAGCTAAGCAAGCGAAACCTTTTTGAAATGTTAATGATTTAATTCTCCAAAATAATTTCGAAAGAGAACAATTTATTGTTTCCATCTTGGCTCCACAAGTTTTCACTCGTACATTTAAAATTTTCCGATAATTCCTTATTTGAAATTCCACATTTCTCGACAATTCGTGTTTTTATTAATCGTTCATCATCAACATCTCATAAATTACCCTTTTTTTCGTCAAAAGATAAAGATATACATTTCCTTATTTGTGACATAACTAAAAACCTTTCTAACATAAACTAGTCCAATATCCTTCTCGACTAATGAAAACTCATTCATTGAGTTGTGCAGATGAAATAAGATTATAAGAAGCCAAAACACACTGTTTAATCTAAAACAATCGTATCTTAAATATCAAATGGTCTCACAAGGAAGGTCTTTATCAGCGCATACTCAGAAAAAGTTGAAAAAATTACAGAATATTCTTCTCATGAGGATATATATGGCTATAAATTAATTCGGCGGAACCTCGATGTAGGGTCTGTAAAACAATTATGTAAATTTCGAGTTTTTGGCGATTTATTGCTGGTTGGTGGCACAATGAAGAAAAAATACGCTTTTATGTTAAATACTCTTTTAGGAAAAAAAAATTCTACTCATCATACTGAACTAGTTTATGTAAGTTTGACTTACATAAATATACTTTTATAACTACGGTTTTGTAATATACATTTATATGTATATATAAAGAAAATTAAATATCGTATTCCACGGTTTAGAACAAAACTTAAACTGTGTAAAATTGCTTCAAACTAAGAAGTAATTTCTGATTCTGAGCATTGTCACTTTCACTTCGATATAGTTAGTGTCGGAAACAGCAAGCGAAAACTATTGTTGTCATTGAAACAACGATTTATTCAATGTCACAATGTATAGTAAAGGGTGTTCTTAATCGTTCAGTTACTGTTAAAGTACACTTAACACTTATCCGGCAGGTGCAACCAAGTAAAATTAAATAACTTCAGCAACACGCAAACTGTATATATACATTGTTTAAGCTTATAGAACAAATAATAAACTATTTAATCTTTTAAGTTAAAATTCATAAAGTAATTTGGCGTGGAAAAGGTGTTGGTCGCCAAATCGCGTCTTTTGCGCCAAATACTTGAAAATATTTTATTGTTTTGCAGATTTTGTACTGGAATTCCGCAGTTACATTTGACAGATACTTTATTACGTACATGAGTAGTTTCATTAGAGTTTTTTTTCAAAATATTTTTTGCGCTTTAAGGAGATCTACCTTATCAGTCCACTCTAACTAAACTATATACACTACACACATGTAAAGATGGGAAGGTGGTGATTATCGCCCACCAAATATTTCATTTTCTATACATTGTGGGACATTATCTTTATCAATGCTTTCACCTTCTGCTTAAAAATTTAAAAATAGAAAATGTATTTTAACTGGATAAAAAGTTGAAATGAAACATGGGGAACCATGGAGACTGAGTTTACAAAAAAGAGAATTTTTTGATTTATACGTCATAATTTGGCGAAAAAAATTAAATTATGTATATGCAAGTGCATTTTTGAACATTCACTATTTTGTGAAATGTAGCGTGTTCGTAAAAAATAAATCATAAAATGGAGCGCATTCTATATAGTCTTTTTTTTTCCTTCACGTGACAGTAAATCACATACCTTACATCTCACCTTTCTGGGTTGATTTACTGTGTCGTAGTGCATCACTTCCGGCTTAATCTTCCGGCATTTTTTGGCTTAAAATCACTCTGTTTGGCAACAGAAGTAAAATCAAAATCGTAAATAAAATAATAACATATAACTCGCAAGAACAGACATATTTACAAACACGTCTGCTAGTTTCTTCTGTAACTCACATGATGGGGGTTGTTAGATAAATGACGTTCTTTTTCTTTCGTTTAAAGAAAGAATCAAAAACAAAACTGTTATTCACAGTTTATCTAATCAAACTTTCTGATGCATTTTTCTTCATCTGACGCAAAAAATTAATTGCAAAATATTGATTAATTTTCAATCTTTCAGAATGAAAAATTTCATATTTAAATTAAATATTTTCGTTTTATAATATTAATCCTCAAAAAAGGCTTTTATTATTATTTATAATAATAACAATAAAAATAATAATTATTATTATTATTATTTATAAAATTAATAATAATAATAATTATAATTATAATTATTATTATTATTATTTGGATTTTAAATAAAGTCAGTAACAGTTTTTTTCTTCGATTTTTTTAAGGTGTTTGTGTTATTTTCTAACTGATATAGTCATTTCAATTGTTTAACACACGATACTTGTCGCCAATAAATGACCAATTTTAACATTTTTTATCCAAAATAACAATAAAATACTACATTTTATTATAAAAAATCTTGGTTATATCAATATATTATACATCAGAATATTAGCGGGAATTTCCGTTTTCGGATATTGCAAACTGCAAAAACAAATCTATCGAGCATTTTTTTAAATTAACCCTGACATATATTTTTAGGGCCACTTGCTTTATAACATACACGCACACACACACACACACACACATATATATATATACAGGGTTGTTATAATCAAAGTTCGCCTATTCAGAAGGCTAAATGAATTCTACAAAATTTCAGTAGTACGTAGTTGAAGAGATGCGCTCTGCGAAAATCGAAAAAAAAATAGTTAAAATTTTGGTCACTAGGTGGCTCTGCGCCAATATTTAATCCGATATTTGCAGATTCCTTTATTTTTAAAAAAAACAAAATACAAGAAATTTTATTTCATAGTTGGTAAAAGTAAACTTATTCAGATTCGTTATATCAATTTCGGTCCATCCAGATGAAACACACAAAATCACAAAATTTCACCCAACGCTTGAAAAAGATCACATTTTATTCAAATTTTCTAGGAACGACGTCAAAATGACGTCGCAACTTCGAAAACTTGAAATACCCTTCTAATTACCTGACGATTTAAAACTTGCTGATAAAGTGTGTCTGCGATTTCTTTGACACTGGAACAGTTGATTGTTTCTGAAAAGCATTTGAATCTACGCTTTGTGGAGAATGGTAACTTTGAAAGAAAAGGCACTTCTTGTAAAGTTATTTTATCAAAATAACAGCAACGCAGCTGCAGATCTTCGAGAATTCCGGAAACTAAAAGATGTTAGACGTGGACCAATGTCGGATCGTGGAGTTCACAAAATGATTAAAAAGTTCGAGGAAACAGGAAAACTCGACATTCTTCCTGGCAGATGACGAAAAAAGTTAGACATTTCTAGCATTGAAGATATTGCTACTAGAATCCGTCAGGCCGAAATGTCGGAGCATTGAGTGGGATAAACATAAAATATAACATTAACAATATATAATATATTTTTTTTATTTTTATATTTACTGTTTAATAGTATAAAAGAAAATTTACAATAACAGCTGTTGAATCTTCAAGTGTTTATTCGGTCAACAGTTGCCTCAGATACTGCTCAAATGCCAATCTATCAGCAAGTGCCCCCATTCTTCTAATTTGGTCTAGCCTATCCTTTGCGAAAGGCACTTCAATCAGAACATCCTCTAAACGTCGAACCCTGCTAAACGCGACATAAGTTGCTCCAAGTGAGAACTCCTTTTCACCAATGTCCACAGCTATTTTTGACAAAGTTAAACCTTGGGACTTGTGTATGGTGACAGCGTATGAAACTGTTAAAGGTAACTGAGTACGGGAGCATGAGACATTGTTTTCTTTCCAAGACTTTGTAATAGGTGTGACAGGAAAAAGTCTTTCAGTGAGAAATGGTCCCCGATAATCATCAAAATGAACCATTACTGCCTGTGGCAAGCATGGAGGCCGTAATCCTGGTCCGTAGACAATATCTTTTACCGTACCAAGTGCACCGTTGACCAATCCTCCCTCTGTCCACAGATTGGTGCGCAACATAATTCTGCATCCAATTGCTAAAAGAAGTTCAGCCTGAAGTCCAGACGCGTGCTCATCTTCACTCCATCTTGCTATTTGATTATTGTGGTCTGCTAATATTCTTGCCACTGGCCATTTTGATTTACGAAATACTTCTTGATTATGTTCTTCAGCTTGCTTGTTTGTGGGAAAAAGGTGTATGGCATCTTGAAATCTTTCAAGTTCAGCCGGAGGCTGTATAGCTTTACGTCGTTGCATAAGGGATGCGTATTGGTCGCCTGTAACTTCACCTACGGAAAGCGAATCAAGAGTCTCTCTAAGCTGTATTTGCTGATCGTCGCTTTGTCTCATTGACTTTGTTAAGGTGAAACATTTTTCAAACATCTTAAGAACTGTTTGTCCACGTAAAGCCAAAATGTCTTTTATAGAATGTCTCCTATATAGAGGTGTGTCTTTTACAGGCTGTAGCTGCCTAATATCTCCAATCAGGTAAACAAATAAGCCTCCAAAAGGTTCAATGCTGTCTGGTTTACCTTCGCGACATCTTTGCTCAAGTGCAGCCATCAGATGGCATCCGATCATTGAAAATTCATCAATAATGAGAAATGAAACTGGACTCATGCTGAGCTGTAGATTTCTTGCTGTTTCACTTCCTAAATCAGCAAACGATTTAAAACATGTTGGTACTTTTAGTGCAGAGTGAATTGTTTTGCCCTCGACATTAATTGCAGCAGCACCTGTTGCAGCCAAAACCATAATAGCTTCCGGTCCTAACTGCTCGGTAACTCTTTTACGAATTTCTTTTATTACCGTACCTTTTCCAGCTCCGGCTTTCCCAATAATAAAAGTACGTTTACGGCAATTTATAAATCTTGATTGCAAAGACGAAAGCTGTTGCGTGCATAAGTGAAGTATTTTTTGCTGCTCATCTGTAAATCTGATCTCAGACGTATCGTAATTTTGATGCACTGTAAGTTGTTGTTCTTTACAGTAATTTAAAAATGAAGTAAAATTGCGATCAGGGTACTTGTAACTCTCACTTTTCCACTCACATGCATGATCAATCACGCGTTGCCCCAAAGTATCCTCATTTGTCTGCACATGAACTATGGCATCTGCTTCCATATATGTATCAATCTCGCGGTATTCTTCTTGCAGGATTTCTGTCTCATGTGTACTGCTAACAGCAGGAAAATTTATTTCTTCGTGTGCATCAATATTTAGATCATTGAATGCTTCCTCCCATGAGTGATACGCAGACGGCAGGCCTTCTTGCAATAAAGAGTCAGAATTACCTCTCCAAGGATAATTGAGTAATACTTGTTGCCTATCGTATTCTTCGGCTAGAGATGGGTCGTGGTTGAGTGATGTAAGAGGAAAAACTCTGACAACTGCATCTTTTCTTCTTTGGTGATAATCGACTCCTCTTACTGAGAAAGATTTTGCAAACTTAAGAAGCGTGCAGGAAATAAGTTTCTCCGGCCACGCGCAATATTTCTGAAGCATGCTTTTTGATGGTCTTTCGTCGCTTGAAAAGTTGATTTCTTCCCAGTTCTTATCATGAAGCCGTATTGTAACTACTTCCCGACTACTGTGATACATTGGCCATCCCATTAATATGTGTACTACCTCTTGGGCTGAGTAATCCCTTTCAGAAACAGAAGACAAAATACGTTTTTGGACTGCTTGAACCGCTGGATTTGTTTCGTTCATCTTATTTAAAATCTCAGATAACAATTCCTTGTAAGGAACAGAAGCTGTTTCTGATTTTGAGACATATTTGGCAATGTAATGCAAAACCGCATCCTTTGATTAATAGGACTGAAATCCGTGTTAGCTCTCCAAACTTGTGGCACGAAGCAATTGTAGGTATTCATTTCAGAATCGTTTCTTTTTGGCAAAAAGCTAATTATGCCATTTTCTACTTGAAGCTTTGGAGAGTCGCACTCTGCTTTTGGAAAACCAAATCTGCAGCTATAACTATTTGTACCTCTTTTTTTCCTTAGGCAATAATCTCCATGTCTTGTGTGACGTTGGACTTGATTTAAGAGCTGAGCGAGATCTTTTTCACGATCTTCACTGGAAATGTCTGAAAAGCGAACTCGACAGCGGTGTATATCATTTACGAGGACGTCCGTGTCAGGATTAACAGCACTGCATAGTTTTTCAAAATATGCTGTTACGGCTGCTACATTTTCAGCGTTAGTCATGTCTAGTGTTTCCATGTTTGGCGCCCCTCTTAACCACAACAATCCATGCATGTGAGGACTTCCACGCCACTGCCATTCGAAACGAACCCAGTAGTCGTCTATTAAAAACAACGGCGTCAAGATTTTTCTCAAAAATATATCACAACGTTTTTGAAAGAGCCAACCAGTCAACAGAGGGTTGTCGTGCATTAATTGTCTGCGTTCTGTATCAGTCAGCTCATTTGGATCTCTGTTAGGCTCTAAAAGTCTGAAAAGATCAGGCCAGTGATAATCAGCTGCAGACAGTGTAAAAAAAATTGTTGGTGCTCCAATTTGTCCTACCATGGAAAGGAGTTCCCCACAACGTGCACGCCAGTATCCTTTTGTGGATCTTAATTTGCTAGCATAAATCATAATGTGTTTTGCCATTTCTGGTTGCCTATTCAGAATATCACGCATCTGCTCTACCGTCTTATTGCTGAACCTATTTCGCTGAACGAAAAAACGCCCTTTAGCCAAAGACTGCCACCGAAGAATTGAATTCATAGCAAAGTAGCGAAATCGGGGGTCTTTAGCAAATCGCTCATCTTCATACTTCATTAGGAACTTAAAATACTGATCAAGAGAGGCTGCTTTTTGACGAGGTTGTCGTAAGTCAGCTGTACCATGTGGAAAAAGATGAGGAAAAGCACGTGCTATGTAACCCTCTTCTTGAAATTCGTTGATAGGCTGTAAATTTAATGATGGGTGAGGCACACGAATTGCGTCATTTATTAAGTTGTTTTGATCTACCGGTTCAAGTAGTGGTCTAAATGACTCTCGCCTTATTTCCTCGTTCAAAGTATCAATATCCTCAGTAATATCGGTTGCTGTTGGTAACATTTGAGATACGTCACCATTCTCAGGTAATGTAGCGATCAAATCTTCATCAATTGTGATATTTGAATAATAAGGATTGTGAGCTTTAAGCCATCTGAGTGCTTCTAGAAGGCGTTGTGAGCGAACAGAAAACTCTGCACATCCTGATAAAGTATCTTTTGTCACTAACACAATTGAAGTCATATCTGAAGGATTGACAGGCAGGCGCGAAATAAAACTCTCAATATTTTGTTTAAAGCTGATTACATTTCCGCTGTATCCATACTGTGAGCCTCGTATACGCTAAAGAGAAACCACTGGATGTATTTGAGCGATCATCATTTGTTCAATGTAGCTCAGGTCTTTGAGACAAATAGGAACTGGACCTGGGTCCATCGAATTAGTGGCAGAAAACTTGAAAGCACCGTCTCTACACTTGCATGTCTGGCAGAGCCCAGCAGTATTTAATATGATATCAGGGAAAGCTCTGTGACACGTATTACAGGACACATAGGTGATTTCCGATACCTCTCTATCAAACCTGATTGCTTCATTCATTTGAGTTGTCAGTATACCGGTACTCTGCAAAAAATCTGAAGGTAACTGACTTGTGCGACTTCTCCGCATTGAATTACGATTCGCAATTCTTCTCATTTCAGCTGATTGCTTTCTCTTAACTGGCATCCTTGCAAATTCTATATAATAAAAACATATAATCCGTCCATATATAAAATGTTTCTTAATATATATATATATTTTTATCCATTGGCTGGACTATATCAAAATAAACAGATTTACTCTCATACTTCTTTTATACAATAAGCTTGAATGAAAAGAAAAAAAAATATTTTGAAATGGAAACAAAAAGTTTAATTACACCAATTGCTGAGTTCGATTTAAAAAAAACTAAATTCATGTACTTAATACGATTTAAACTTCATTGCACGTGTTTTAAGATAAAAATGTATGGGGTCCTTATTTCAGAAAAGTAAAATATATGTAAAATATATAAGAGTAAAATATATGGGACCGAGATTAAAAAGCTTTTACTAAAAGGTTGTTTCCGAGTATATTGTTATTTAAATAAGTTTCTCATGATAAAAAATGGCAACAATATAAATTATTTTAATTTTCTTTTTATTTAATTCAAAAGTTTTTCATGATAAAAAATGGCAACAATATAAATTATTTCAATTTTCTTTTTATTTAATTCAAACAATCGCAATGTTATCTCTATGGGGAAATGGAAAATTCTAGAGCAGACGATTCCAGGCGTTAGAGTTGACGAATATTTCTGTTTTTCAATCCCCGGCGAGATTTTGGCACTACCGACTTCCAGTCCAATTTTGGTATCAATGCGGCAAATATTTTGGCCGCTATCGTGTACACAAAAGTGTAATTTTTCATGGGAAGCCGGAGCTTTGCTCCGACAACTACTGCCGTGGATTTGGCAAGCCAGTCATCATTTGGTAATGCAAGTGTGCCGGCTATTGCGAATGAAGTCGATATGCCCATTTTCACTGTGAGAAAAGTGATACGTCAAATTTTGCGATACTATCCATACAAGATTCAGAGGGTGCAACAACTAATACACGGTGATACCGAAAGTCGGCTATCATTTTCACTACAGTTTCTTGCACGAATAAATGTGGACAATTCTTGGCCCTGGAATATTCTATGGACTGATGAAGCGCATTTTTATTTAAACGGACAAGTGAACACACACAACTGTCGAATTTGAGCGAAAGAGAATCCTAATGTTGTCCAAGAAGTTCCATTGCATGCAGCTAAGGTGACGGTGTGGTGCGGTTTCACATCTACGTTTATGATAGGGCCAAATTTTTTGGAGGAACTAACATCCACAGGACCCATTACATGTTCCGTAAATGGGAGAAGGTATCTCAATATGTTGTCAAATTTTCTGATTCCCGAGCTGCAACATCGAGGCTGACTTCAAAATATCGTGTTTATGCAAGACGGAGCTCCACCGCACATTACTAGAGCAGTTCCGACTTTCTTAACAAGCCATTTTACAGAAGACCGCATCATAAGTCGTTTTTTTTCAAACAGATTGGCCACCACGATCGGCTGGTCTAACACCATGCGATTTTTGGTTGTGGGGATTTTCGAAAGATTCTGTATCTAAAGACAAATGTCAGACAATCTCTGATCTGAAAGACAGTATTAGACTTCATATTCGCTCAATCTCACAGGACAGTCTACGCAATACTGTACAAAGCACAATTCTGAGAATGGAATGCGTTATTGAAAATGGCGGAGGATTCATTGAGCATGCGTAATGTTATTCTTCGTTATTTCCTCGCTGCCGAGCGACCTGATCTAACACCATGCCAAATTTTTTTGTGGTGATTTTTGAAATATTCTGTATCTAAAGTCAGATGTCAAGAAGTATTTTTATATTTTTAGGACTTTTATATATCTAAAACATTGGGTGCACTGTAATTAATGATCGCATTAAGTAGAAAAAAAATGTACTAAAATGAATTTGGAGTATATGTAATTTTCTGAACGTATTTTCTTTAACCGTATTAATAAATAATTTTCTGGGAAAGAAAATATATTAAATTGTGTCTTCTGCAGATGAGAGAATTACTATATTGCTCAATGAACTGAATCATTTACATCTATGGCAACAAAGCTTTATGCTTCGGGGTGTTATCGGTGGAACCTTCCTTTATGAAGGATGGTGGCTAATTAATTGCTTTTGCGTTTATTTGTTGATTTATATCTTATTTTTTTACATCTAGATTTTTTTCCCTTATATATAAGGTATGTATGTTTCTATAGAACTATTACAATTGGTTACACATTTTATACACAAGTTTATACTACAAAAATATATGTGTTTTAAAATGAACAAATGGAAATAATTATATTTATAAAGAAGTAAAAACAATAAAAATAATGTTTTTTTTTTAATAATTTAATACTTTTTTTTAAGATTATAAAGTACTTTACTGTTGGGTTATTTGAACACAAAAGATGGATACTTGGGAAAAATTAAATAATAATAATAATTAGTCCTGGCGATACATTTTTCATTTAGTGCTGTTATCTATGGAGTATTAGGGATTCATTCCAATCTCGCAATACGGTAAAATACAGGGCAGTATTAAAAACATTTTTGTCTTGGGTCCACGTACACTCTAGGTTAAAAGTAGCCCCTATTTATGAAACATTAAATTATGCATTTTACTAAACATTCACGTGTAATATCTGATTGGTTTTATAATTTTTTTAATTATTATCTTATTCTTTTTGGTTCTAATATCCTTTCAAATGTATTTCTGTTTGTTTTAAATGTAGTATAAATATCAAGTTCAAAGGAGCTACATTATTTATAAATCTAAACTTATTTGGAATTTTAAATATTAGGTGTACTGAATTTAAAGAGTTTAAGGTTTAGAACATATCAATATTGAATAAATTTGGAGTACATATAATACCCTGAACAATAAAATTCAATACGCAGTAATAAATAAGAGTTTCTGAGAAATAAATTTGGAAATATATTACACTGTGTCTTCTGCAGATGATAGAATTCATGTGTTTCTAAATAAACTAAAATTATTTTCTCCAAATATTATTATCTGTCTTCTTTTGGACGCTATCATTACAAAATGAGGTTTGTATAAAGCATAGAAGTTAAGTTATTGCTTTTGCTTTTTATTATTTTTGTATATATGTATCTGTCTTATTGTATCTAAACATTGTTTTCCATATCTGTAAGATTTTTTCAGCATAAATTAAAACATTTCTTTAAGATCTACGGGAGTTGCAAAAAAATACGTAAGAGGGTAAACAATATGCATTGTTTCACATAATTTGCAATTATGTATGTTGATTTACCATTTTAAAATATTAATGTATACTGTTATAATGATTTTATTATATTTTACATAAATTGTAAAGACTGCTTGTAATTTATACTCATACGTGTATATATAGTTGCATGTGTGACAAAAATTATATCACGTAAAAACGTAAAAATAAACAAAATCTGAAACAGACACTTTCTTTTAAGAGATTTTGATTTGCGCTGGAAAAAGGAAGTAAAATAAGAAAGTATTAAATATTTTTTAACACCACACAAAGCTGCATAATTCACCATGGAGATCTTGCTTTGCGATTGATTACGCCCATGGCTTAATATTTCTATGATTCACGATGAACGAATCTGTTACGGATATTGGGATATATATTGGGCTATTAACCTAATTTCAACTGAAGTTATTTCAGAGTCTATACATTTTTTAATGTAACTGATCTCTTAAACAAACAATTTTTTATACGATCTTTCTAAAAGTGTAACTTTCGTGTAATTTTATTTAAAAAAATAAAAAAATAAAAAAAGCCGCCTGGCATACGAAAAAAGAAGTGGTTAGCACGTATGTGTTTTCCTCAGTCACATGACTTGCACTTTTATAATGCAAATTATGTGTGATAGAATTTTAAAAAAAAATGGTGAAAACTTTTATGGTCTTTTATGGTCTTAAATCTTTTTAAGTTTTGATTCAATTTTCATAAAATTTGAAATGACTCGACAAAATTCTGCAATAATTATGTATACTAAATTTCAAACCATTCGGTTGAGTAGTTTTTACTCTGTTATATGCGGAAGGACGGACAGATGGACAGACTAGATGACTGCCATAAGTGCTACTTATATAATTACGAAACTAAAAAGAGTGTTTCCATTTTTATTTGGCTATTCTTTTTAAGAATAGTTGTTATGCTATTTAAAATGTAGCTCAATTGAACGCTACGTTTCGAATATTTTTTATAAATTTATATCTATATGCAATAGTACCTATGCATATTAATCGCTTCATATCCATTTATGCAAGTGTTATAGCTAAGCTGTTATAGCTAACTAACACGCACTTGCATTTCAGATTAGAATTAAAAAATTACATATGAAGGGTGTAAGTTGACAGTGGTGTAAGTTAAAATTTGTTTATTTGAGAAATGAAGTGTTTTGTGAAACTTGTTTTATTGCCTTTGCATTGAGTGGTCCAATTTATTTTGCCAACTAGCGACTCCCTAAGTGAACTATGACTTATTTGACTGGCACATTGAATAGAAATTAATATACGTTCATTGAAAATATGGTTATCTCGATTTTCAAAAGTTTTGGCTTACTCCAATGTCATTCTAATCCCCTCATATATGCATTTTAATAACAACCATTTTTACCTATAAATCTTACAGCATAAATATCCTCATTAAAGCAGTAAAAAATGCATTTTAACTCAAATTCATGAGCTAAAAATATGAATTGCGCTTTATAAATATTCTTAAATGCAGATATTTACGAAATGGCTAGATCTCATACGGAATTTAAAAAAAATGGAAGCAGTATACGACTACTAAATAATATACAAGACTCCAACTGTCTTTACTACAACTTCCATTGCCTGTAGTACGATTCAGTTGATTTAATATGTTGCTTTGAAACAATAAAGTTGCACTGTAAATCTTTTAAGGGAATATTAATTCCTAACTGCTTTTTAAGCCTCATACACTGTTCGAGATATCATACTGACTGAGCAAAAATGCCAAAACACACAAAATGTTTGGCATCGGATAAAAAAAGAAAAAAAATATATAATATAAGACCACTTGATAAATAAAGAATGTATATGTAATTTATTTTTTAACATGTTTTTAATAACTACACAATTTTGAAAATCTTCAGAGATACGTATTATTACTTCAAAATCAAATGCAATTCAAGGAAACTAGAAATATGCATGTTTTTAAAAACTTATAGAGGTTTAACATGCTTCATTTTGAAAATAATCTTCAGCGGATATATTTATCTTAAGAAATTAAAACCAAATATACTGTTCTCTGTTATTTCTTTCTGGTTGTGAGAATGTTAAGGTTTAAATTTTAATTAGGAAATTCAAAGCAAACACTCTAAAATGAGGGCACCTTCCTTGATTTTAATTGTCTACTAGTTAAAACGCAGGACAAGTATGCAATTTAAACAGTGAAATATTTCATTTTCATATTTTTTTTAATTTAGAATTTTATTAAGTATCTTTCAATGATACAAATCAGTGTAGTAAAAATAAAGTTTTATAAAATGAATAAAAATGTAGTAGTTGAAACTATTCATACACATTGATTTTTTTTTCAAGTAACTTATGATATATTTATTACTACTGGATTATTATTTACTACAATTCGCATTATTATATTTCCTGATATTATAAAGATAAATTTTATTATTCTTTTATATTTTAAGCGCTGATTATCTACAAATGTACAAATTCCTGTAAATATATACATTTCGTACCTAAATTAACGACCATACCTGCAAAAAGTGGTTAAATTGCTATCCGTAGTTATTAATCCTATTAGATTTATGTAACTTAAATAACTTGACAAACTTCTACATTAAACAGAGATTAAAATAACTATGTCCTTAACCCCTTAAATGTCCACACAAAAATGATTTCACTGTATAATTATATATATATATATATATAATTATACAGTGAAATCATTTTTCTGCACCCCACAGAAAACACCCCATAAATTTTAAATTCATAACTGTTACATGCAGATAAAATCGCTTGTAGCCATTCAATTCGAAATTATGACTTTTATCAATTTATGTTAAATAAATAAGAATAAGGTGTCGTCTTCATACTGCAATTGCACCAATCTCTGAACTTTGCTATACGAACACCTAATTTTGACATAATATTTTTTTTCGGCAAATTTTATATACGGATACCTAACGAGGTCAAGTAATTTAGGAGTTTTAAAAGTCTAAAGTTTAAAACTCCTTACGTTAAATAAATTTGCAATCATTGAAAACGATATGCAATGTGTATAACTCAAGCACTACTTGTTGAAATTAGCTGTAATTTTGGATTCACATATTTGAAGCTTCTAGAAACAAATTCTGTTATAAAATTCATTGGAACATTTCTTAATAAATCCAAAATATATGTTTTTTGAAAAAAAAAATCCAATTTGAACAATCGACGAATTGTAATCAAATGATTAGTTTAATATAATTGAAATTTTCGAATTTTAAGATGTATGAATATATTAGTTTATTTTGCCAAATAATACTTCAGTTATACATAAAAGAATAATACCCGCATTGCAATCAATTTTGCAACACTTACAAATAAATTTAACCTCTGGAAAGCAAACATTCATACTTCTTAAGCTATTTGACAAAACAATTTCCAGTTTTGCATCATAATTTACAATTTACAAAAAATCAAAATATTTTGTCAAAATTCGCTACTTTTTTTTTTGGTACTTTTCGGTTAGCCGGGCGCCAGTGATATATGTACATATATAAATACATATGTATATACATATATATGTATATATGTACATACATATATATATATGTATGTATTTGTATGTATATATATGTATACGTAGACATGTGTATATGTGTGTGTTTATATATATACATGTATATATATCACTGGCGCCCGGCTAACCGAAAAGTACCTTTTTTTTTTAATTTTTCAGAAAATAATACAATATCAATATGAAAATAGCCTTTAAGCTTATTTGAAAAAAAAAAAACATAAATAGAAAAAAGATAGTATTTTCAGATGCACACGTATTTCCGTTTGCTACTGGGACAATTTTCTGACTAAAATATATGGCATATGCTCTATTTTTTGAGCGACTGTAATGTTTTCTTTTATACGTTTTCATATGTAACTTACTCTAATTACGTTAGTATATTACGATCATCTTGAATCCAAAAAAGACATCTATTAGAATGAATCAGTAATTTATACAGTTACTACACGAAAATCTCGGAAATGTTTTTATTATGTTATGGTCGAAATCCGATAATCCTTTCCATTGTATATATTTTCTTCTTACGAAGAAGATTTGGCCTATTTTATTTTCTTCGGTTAGATACTTGATAAAGCCTTACATAAGAAGCTTTGCGCTTCCGTGTAAACGTAAGTAACCCAATGTCGTTCGTTATGTATTCTTATCACCCGCAATGTTTGATCCAAATAGTCTCTTTCTAATACTGGAATTTCGGAACGTAAAGTTCATAATGGAACAAAATTGTCTTTGTTGAAGTTAAAATGTTTTTTACTTTTAACAAACAGAAATTTTTAATGATGTTTTTAGAATTTAATACTGAGAAATATGAGCATTTTAAAAAGAATGTCTGTAGTTTTTTTCACGTCGATAATTTTTTTATGTTAAAAATAAATCTAGTCTCTTTAATGTTTAACCTGCAACGGATTATGGTCTTCGAAAAACCCAACTATGTATCCAACCGCTTCAGGCGTATCCACGGCAATCTGGCAATCAAACGAATAGAAGTAAAAAAAAATTGATAACTCGATATAAGTGCAAAAACATAAATTTTCTAAACACAGTGCTTTTCAATGTCGCGTATCTGAATGTGCATCTGAATTTTCATAGCCCAGGCAGACAAATTTTTGTAGCATTGAACTCAAATGAAGAATAATGTACATAGTGTCGTTATAACAGTCCGATAGGCAGCAACATCTTTTACTTAACCATTTTATACCAGCTGATTTCCAAAGAAGTAATTGACCCAAGTACAGCCGATTGTTAACCAGAATGTGACCAAGGAAACCAAAAAAAATTGCAGCCAAATGGAAAACCCGATTACAGAAGATCGTCACCGTTCACAATAATTTCATTCAATCTCAAATATCTGGGAAATATTTTTTAAAACAGAACACATTAGCATATTTTTAGAGGCTAAAGGAGTTAGTAAGCGTAGATCGCATATTGCAAAGCCCACTAGTTTATTAAAACAATGTGATTCATCTCTTTAGCTGATGATAGTATTTTTTGCGAAACAAAAAACAATGTAACAATGAACGGAAAAGAGTAAAGTAAGATTTGTAAATTAATATTAATAGTTAATATCGCGATAATCATAAATCGCTGAATCACAACAAGGCCAAAGAAATCGCCAAATATCATTACTTACTGCAACCTTTTTGATTCTGATAATTTCAAGAGTTTACGTGATTAGTTTGATTAGGCGTCTGTTAAATTTGTGTTTTAATTATACTATTTATTATATTTTATTTAGTTTTTAAATTTAATTATGGAATATTAGCTGGAAATAAATGATGAGCTATTTAAGCTACTATATTAAGTACAAACTCTTTAATCAATGGTAATCGGGATACACACGATAGAGATAGATTTTTTTTTAATTGGTGCTTTAAAATTATTTTAAAATTATGTTAAAATATTAGATAATTCAGATACAGCTTTCAAGCAAATTGTATATGAAAAAAAAATCGTTCCTATTCGACGATATAAAAATTAAAAATGTGCGATGTTTAAAAGTAAAAAAAAAAAAAGTAAAATCGAACATTATTGGTAAGGTGTTGCTGCTTTCAACATCACGTAAGCGTTACTCACGGATATTTTTTTGCTTTATAATGTAGATTGATTCCATAACAATAATATTCATGTTTTGCATACATTGTAGAAATCTGCAACATATATTTATAATTGGACACAGTGATGCAATTAAAATGTCAAAATATTTTGCAGTGACAACTTGTTTATTTCTTATTCTCAATTTTGTTTTAATAATGGTTCTTCTAAAGTATTTAAAATTTGTTTTAGAATTCTGTAACTATAATTTAAAATCAAGGAAGAGTATACCTTTATTTGAAAGAAAATGTACTTTGATTTTCTTTATTCCTCTTGTTATTGCTTGTTCTTAGAAACTAAGTTGAAAAATAGGACAAAATGAAGGATTTTCTTGTTGAAGACTTTTTCAAAGGAGATACCGTAATTTATTTTCAAAAGTACAAATTCCTTTCAACAATTCTTTAGACGATAAAAGTTGAATTTCTAAAACAGACACAAAATATAGAAGAAAAAAGCACAAATGAAATTTAGTTACTGCTAATAAAACAATTAATAATTCTGTAAAGTGATTAGAATTATATTAATGAGGATAAAAATCTAAAACATACGATTTTAATAAATAAAAATTTTACTCTCTACATGACAGCTTCAAATTTAATTTTTTGAAAATACATAATATATTAATCGGTGTGATGCATTTTGACTAAAACTACTATTCCCAAACAATATTTTTCATAGAATATATCAATCTGTAATCTTATAATTTTTTCTACGTAAATTGCTAAAAATTTTGCTGCAAGCCATTTTCACATAACGCGCATACCGCCAAAAAAGCACTATAAGAAACAAATTGCTATTTTGCTTTAGTGCAGCTATCTGTTAGACTCCATTCACAACATTTTTTTTTGTTTTTAAACATTATTTTTATACCTGAAAAATTTTTTTAAAGATGTGTATCCTATAGGATACATGGGGTCTGAGAGGTTAAATGCGAGTATATATATGGTATGCATTGAGAGGGTAACACAATTTGGGAGGGGTGTGTGAAAAACGCATGGCACAAATTTTTCTTGAGAAACCAATCACAAAATCCAAGCAAGTAATAGGACTCGCATCTTATAATATGATAAAATTAGTAAATTTGTGTATATTAAATTTAGTAAATTTAATATAAAATTGGTACATTTATGTAAATTAGTAAATTTATTTGTTATGGTATATATTTATATATACAATTTTATATATTTGTAAATAAATTTTTGGAGAGTATAATGATTTTACAAGTCACAAACACTGTGAAACCCGTATATTATAATGCCAGTTAAATAAGTATCTCCCTTAATATATTAGTTTGGTGAATCAAAGTTGGCCAGTGTTTCTAAGGTAGCCCAACCCTCAAAAGTAAAATTAATTTAATTTTTAATCACAAAATGGTGCTACTGCATTGTCAATCATCTATTTGCATAGTACGTGGATGACTTTAAAGATATCGCCTTGAACTTTCGAAATTTTATGCAGTGATTTCACATTTCAGGAGTAGCCGTTCTAATATCAGTAAGTCTCAGAAGAAAATCCCTGAACTAACGTGTACAAAAAGTGCTTCAAGGTTTTTTTTTTTTTGTGTCATAAGGTAAGAAGATTAAGAAGAAAAACTGGAACGATAGGAAAAGAAAGAAAGGATAATCAGAGCATAATAATAAGCAAACTATTTTACCGAGTATTTTTAAACATTTTAAAAGTGATTCCAATACATGGGCCACCTTTGGAACACTGTGTGCCAAAGGTGGCCCACAAGCTACAATTTTGAAATTGTATTATAAAAGTAATTAAATTTTGTTTTACAAAGAAAAGTATACTTGGCATGTGTTACAGATAAATATAAAATTTTACAAACAAAAATTCAGACACACACATCTAACCAGAAAATTATAAAAATCCTCAAAACTTAACTAAGGCAACCTTTGACTCATCTACCTTACTATTTGAGATTCTCAAAGTAGTCTAATATCTATATATTTTTAATGTTAAGTTAAAATAAGTTCCAATTACGGAAAATTTAAATATGTGTGACTAATTAAATTTTTTTATTCAAAATTAGTTATTTATTGATACAATTATGTTAGTGTGTAGTGTAAATATATTATACTAAACATATTGCAAAATTTCATTAATTTTCAAAGGCAAATATTTACTTCATGTAGAATATATATATTCAGCAATGTTCAATAATCTTTAGTAAATATTTGTTCGCTTACGATACATAAAGCTTTAAAAAATGCATTACAGAAAAAAATCACTGTTTATCAATATGTATATGCATTAGCTTTAAACTTTAGTACTTAATGACGTTTACATTATTTAATGTAAATTTGAAACAAATTTTCATTTAAACTTTAACGAGTCATATTTTCAGGAAGTGTGTACTTCTTTTCTTTGTTTGTTTAGTTTATGAATTAAAATTAACCGCGTCTGGCATCCAGCATGGTTCCCCTTAGCTGTATAGAGGTCTAGGAATTAAGTATAGAGTGTGTTGCAGGTCAGTTATGTACAGTTGTGTAATCCCGATGGCAATACAATATTTTCATATTTTCAAAAACAATTATCAATTAATATATTAATTTTACTTTTTTAATATATTTTGATAAAACAATTTAGAAATTAAAGTAAAAATAAAATACAACGTTAAAACACCAGTGTAATTGAATCTACAGCATACCGGTTTCGGTAGCATATAGCATACCCTCTTCAGTGCTGAAGAAAATGGAAATTTGCTCATATATATATAGAAATGATCGAGGATTAAAGTGGCAAGTTTATTAACCAATAGGAAAAGAGAGGGTTCCAGGCAAACAGCCAATATGAAAATAGAGGATTCAAGTGACAGATTTATTAGCCAATAGGAAAACGGAGGGTTCTAGGCAACATCCAATAGGAAATTCGATAGGAAATGGAAACGCTATGGTGAGAAATAGTTTAAAGAGTTAAGAAAAATTGGTTTTAATGTAATATTTCCAGCAGTCTGATAATGGTGGAATAGCAAATTCACAATTAACAAGATTTCCAAGATTTTTATAAATATGGAATGCTTCAAGGAAATGAAGTTAGAAATTATTTAATTAAATAATTACTTTTTATGAGTGTTTTTTAAAATATTACAGCGTGACACAACAATAAATATTCGTTTGTTACAATAATATAAAGTAACATTTTCAATTATGAGTAAATGATTTTTTCCTCTTACTTGACATATCTTAAAAAGAAGCTGAACCAGAATAATTTTTAAGTAGATTTCATAAGAAATACTACCTAGTACATTCTCACCTATGTTGGAATTTCTGAAAAAGATTTTGTAGATCTACGCTGATCATGACTCCTAGAATCCAAAGCCACCCACAGTTCAAAACTTTATCCATCAATCTATGTATTGGTCTATCTATTTATATCACTTTTTTATGGACACGCTAACTTCCATAATTCTGCACAAATCTCTTCCAAACTGATACATAAAATTAAAGGCATAAAATATCGGTCAAGTTTGTTAATGGGAAAAATAGGACCAGGGGGAAAATGGGGGGGGGGGATGTTTGTGAAAATAGAAAAAAAAACCATAACTTCTTAATTATGATACATATTGAATCCGTTTACAGTTATTACTACTTCTAGGAAAAGGGCCGAAAATTTATGTATGACAGATTTTTTTATATAATTAAAAATGGCCTCAAGGGGCAGGGGCGGAGAAAACGTGGGTTTAAGGAAAAAAAAACATAACTTCGTCAATTCAAAATATATCAACTCCGCTTAAATTTATTATAAATCGTCCTTATATTATCTACCACTTTTTTATTGACAAGCTTTTTATAGGACCAACTCTTACAGCAAAATAAATAAATAAATAAATAAAAATATTCTTGCTGACTCCGCCTACAAACACAAGTAGATTTCGAAGTGGGTGATCCCAACTGCCGTATTATCGCAGAAAGGTTATTTCTTCTGCAATTCCCAATAAACAGGCGCCCCACGGTCTGCCTCTTCAAAATCTACCTGTGCCTATAGCCTGATCCGTCAGGGATTTTTTTAAATAACATTACTTTAATTTTAAACCTAATATATATATATATATATATATATATAAACTTCATATAAATAACAAATTTCCATTTATAAAACATAAAATTTTAAGTTTTCGCGTATTACTACTTTTAAGTACACTAATAAAAGTTAGTTAAATATATATATATATATATATATATATATTTTTTTTTTTTATTCAAAATGTTTCGATATTAAATAATCATAGATAATTTATAAATATTTGGCAAAATAATCTCCGCCTGGTAAAATAATGTAATATCCAGCTTAATTTATAAATGCTTACATTGGAATATTGATTTTCTCATTAGGTTCAACAGTGTAAGCTAGTCACAAAATTTGAAATAATAAAACTATGATTTTAAATTTTCAAAAATGTTTTGTATTAGTAATATATTTTTATAAGTATAGTGTTTCTTAAAATTCACTATTGGAAACTTAAAAAATCTATACGCTAGTGAGACAAGCGCAACATACTATTGAACATAGCTAGCATAACACATGTGCCAACGTCTATATTAGCGGATAAATCGGCGTAGTGAATGGAGTTCAATTTTATTTCAATTAAAGAGCAAGAGTGTAATATGTAAATATCATGTATTTCTCGTGAACGTCTTGACATTAACAAAGCTTATTTTTCCAACAAGGGATTCAACAGTTAACAGAATAAGGCTGTGGTTTCGTAATGATCATAACATAACATGAAATACTGAAACCAGTTTCCATTAATATGATTAAGACAGCACATGCGAGTCTAGAATTTAGATGAAGGAAATTTGAATTTTTTTAGGAAAATAAATGTTCTTGTTGAAAAGTTTTTTGACCTGTTCTTAAAATTCCACTAGCGTTTTTTGTGCAGTAGACACCCCAAAAAAGTAATATCTCACTAACTTGTAAAAAATAATTCGTTTTTTTTTTTTGGCTATAATTGAAATGGGAGTTACAGAATGAGTAAATGAAGTAAGGAAATGTGTAAGGAATGAGATATTTAAAGACAGGTTTCGTTTTCTCCTATATTGTACCAACATTGTATTAGTAAATAAATTTAATCTCACAATTATACCAAACTTCAGAAAATTTATATTATTACCCGTAAAGTAATGTAGACTTTCAAATGCAGACTCGAAATTTCGCCACAAAACAGGTCTTAAAACTGTTAATATACAGATATCGCAAAACACGATATTGTTCAAGCAAAAAGCCAAACTTTTTATTTAAAAAAAATAAAAACGACGAATGGCCATGTAGTTCCATAAAAATGTGAACGCCTATTTTTAAAATACTTGTAGATGCACTCGGTCATATGAAGTAAAGTTTAAAATATTTTCGATTGACAAAATTCTCGTAACTTGCCTAGAGTATAATAAATACTGTGCATAAACCTCAGAGTTGAGTTCGTATCTTTATCCTACTTCAAGAAACAAATTACCAGAAATCACGATTTTTTTTTTTTTTTTTGGCCGGATATAATAAAGTGTTTTAAGGGATGTTTGCGCGTTGTATCACAGTTATATAAAGTATATATACAGTAGGACCTCGATTATCCTAAGTAATTGGTACCGAACCTACTTCGGATAATCGAGAATTCATCAATAATCTTCTAGTTTAATATGTAGTATCGTCATTGAACTGTTATTAGGACTTATTTTAACTGTTCAATAAATTAAAATTATAAATGAAAATAAATTTATTTCTGAAACAAAATCTTACAATGGTTTAAACACAAGCTTCATCTGGTGTAAATTGGCCATCCTTTGCCGTGCAGCTCTAACCCGAAGTTTTCTTAAAAGCATGAGGAAGTTCAGAGGAATAACATATTTAACATTTATATTTAACAGGAGAATTTTCGCGTCTTCAGTTATTAACTTAATAGCTAAAACAGAACTTTTGGTATGTACGGTTATGAACAGATACAGTACCTATGAATCTAATTCTTTAAATGAATGGCCATTTCTCAGTTCCGCTTATTTACAAAAATACCAATTAGAGCACGAAAATATTTAAATATAAAATAAGTTCCAGTAGACAAAAAATACTGTATAGAAAATGAAAAAAAAAAAAAAAAAAGAAAGAAAAAGAAAAAAACCCTATGGATAAATACAAAATTCAGAGTAGAATAACACACACAAAAGTATTAAAATGTGTATTTAAATATAATTATTGAGCGGGGAAACAAGGGATATTTACATAAATAAAGCTTGATTAAATCTAATTTAAATAGCTTCAAAATGAATCAGTCAATTATATGAAAATATAATGGACGCCTTTTTTAAGGTTTGAATAGACAAGGTTAGATCAAATAAGGCTTCCAACCGTTAGGTAGCTATCGTGAATAAATTCTGAATAGAATTTGGAGCAAAATTACTAACATAGTTTTATGTATATACTTCAGAAATTGCAAACACAAAATAACTAGTAACGCATTAAATAAATAAATATTTGTTTGAAAGCCTGACTAATCGTTTTATCGTGGAAATGAAATAGCTTTCTCAGTAAAATAATTTAATATCATATACAAAAGGATTTTTTCCATAACTAGGGGGTTCTGCCCCCTAAGAGCTACGCTCGCCAAAACCCGTTCTTACACCGCAAACTTTCAAAACACTCTGATTTGACCAACTCTAAAACGATTACGGAAGATTGTATTATAATTAAACGACCAGTGGCGATCTGCTGTAACCGGGTTTCCATTCGTTTTCCTTTGACTGAGGGGTTTAAAGGTCGAATCAACTGCTGTCGAAACAGCTAACAACTGTTTTCCTGATTAAAAAATTTCCTGATTGATTAAAAAAATCACTTAAACATTTAAAAACAAACTTGTGTAAAATGGTTAAGTAAACAATGTCGCGGCATCGTAGAATTTTATAACGATGCTATAAAAATTGGTTACTTCTCCATTATCCCGTCGACTACTTTCTATAAAAAAAAGAACTGTTTCCAAAATATATGATTTAACGCGAAGAGTGCATGAGGCATCGCGTCGCATTTCAAATAATGGATTTTATGACAAATGAAATAAATCTTCATCAAAATTAGGAAAAATTTGAAAACAAAATTGAGACATAACCTCCTAAAATTACTCAAATTAAAACAAAAATTGCAGTTTGCATACTGCAAGCTTGTCATCTATATCATTATAAATTATAGTTAAATTCCTGTGCTTAGTTTTTGTTCATATAAAACCTTTCTAACAGATCTATTTTGATGAAATTTAATATTAAATATCTCTTAAAATAATTATTCGATTTAAAATGGTCTGATGAAATGTCTGCTTCAGCGTGTTTATCGAACATTTCTTTGTAAAACTATCAATTTTCTTATTTTTATATGCAATAGTTTTCTGGATATTAGTCCGGAAATACTTCAAGGCAAAAAATCTTCATTGACAGCGGCGTCTGCGGCGGATGCTGCTGCGGCGGTGGTGGTTACTTGTTTTTTAATATAGAGAGATACTCCATATCTCAAGAGGTATTACCACATTTAAACTTTTATTATATTTTTTAAATTACAACATCCAAAATAAGGAAATATAGCAAAAGTTGCTTAGCATACTAACACGTATTAAATGAAAAAACGCACATGAGAGCTCGGCGTTAATGCCAGGCTTACCAAGTCAGCTTTTATCTAAAACCTACTCATCGAATCAAATGTTACTGTTCTTATTTCACTACTTCAGATAAACTTATAAATTATAATCATAAGTGATCTAGCTGTTTAACTATAATAAATGTTTTTTAAATGTACATTAATTAGAATACTTTCTTGGTACTTACAAAAAAAATTTTACAAATAACAATTTATACAATCACATACCGAATGGGTATTTGAGAAGCACTTTAAATTTCAAAAATTTCAATCACCCTTTACAAAGCCAACCTTTACATTTAACACAAAAATCTATATTATTATATGTTTAGAAATGGTGAAATGGTAAATGAAAAATAATGCTGAAATTGGATTTACTTTTTAGAAACTTTTTTGATTTTCCGTGTTTCTTTTACGACTTCTTGTTTTGTTACTAAGAAAGTATTGTTAAAAAATGTCCACCTTTAGAAATAAATGGAAGTAATGTGTTCTTTGAAAATTCTTCTTTAAAGGAAGATTGTTTTGTACGTTTGATTTCTTTTTCAGCATCAAATTATAAAATAAAGCATTAAATGATTTTAGCTTTTCTGTGAGTGTGTTTTCAATATACAAAAATGCGTTGAAATTAAAAAAAAAATGATGCATTTTTAACATATTTACTTCCAATTTTTCAATAATAAGCAAGGGATATGATAGTTATGATAGTAACTAATGATAGTTTCATAAACGTATACTAATATAATAAAGAGAGAACTACTGAATAACTGATTGAATGACTCACCAACACAGCGCTGAAACGACTAAAGTAAAAATCTCGAAATTTTGACAGTAGACTGCTGTTATAAGTAGACAAGTAATAAAAAGTATTTTTGAAAATTCACCCCTAAGGGGTTAAATGGGAGGTCGAATGTTTTAAGTTATTTCGCCATATCTAAGAAGCCGGTTTAAATAGTAGCGTAAAATTCAGCATAATAAATCTATTAATAAACAGTTAAACAGTTTTTTAGCGGTTTCAGAAATTCCACCACTAAGAGGGTTAAATATGGGGGTCGAAAGTTTAAGGGAATTTCACCATATCTCAGTAGGAGTATTAGGTTGGAGCGTCAAATTCATCGTAAGAAATCTACTAAAAAATATTTAAATGCGTATTTTAGCAATTTTTGGAATTCAAACAATAATGGGGGAGAAATGGGGGGTTGCGTAATTTTTAAGTCATTTCAAAATATCTCAGCTGCAGTTTAAGTTAGGTGCATAAAATACAGCTAAACCAATGAGTTAAAAAATAGTTAAACACGTATTTCTGCGATTTAAGAGCTATTTTAACGATTTCGTCGCCAACATGAGCTATCAACCCGATTATAGAAGAATAAACGAATAAAACAAGTATTGCTGATTTTTACTTTGATACTTTGCGTAAGACATTTTCCCCAAAAAACAAAATTATTATTATTTCATAATATAAATATTTGCTATGCGAAATATATTTTCGCTACATGCTACGCCATTTGGTTGATATTGTTTTTCGTATTGTCAAGGAATTTCTGTATTTTTCTGTTACATGACCAAAGAAAATGCACATTCTCATTTATACAGCCAACGTTTTTTTTCTATGATTGTGTCGAAGTAACTTTCCGTGTTTTTTCCTGATAGTCTTTTAATGATTTATGTGCGAAAAGGTACAGAGCTCCGTTACTTTGATCGTCATATTACTGTATTTCTCTTTATTTTACCTGTAAGGCTCTCGTTGTTTACATGGGCTAAACCAGGTAGTATTGTTATTGTTTTATATAAGTAAACTCAGCATTTTAATTTCGATGAAAAACGAAATATTTCACTGTAATTTTATTCAATTTAATTGGTTAATAATTTAAGCATTATTCTATAGCAAAATTTATATTAAACAGCATCCGTAATACGCAAAAGTATATTAAAATAGTAAAATGTTGTGGATATTAACATACAAAATAATATAAGAAACTCTGCATCACTGTTTTGGATCATATAAGTATCCTTCATCATGTTAAAAAACAACATTTGTTTGAAGGCAACCGCACTAAGCAAAGTAATCAGTTAATTTACAGGTCGGATAGAAAAAAGGAACAGTCAATTGTGAGGAAAAGTGGCTTTTTAAAAAAAATTCTGTTCCTCATCTGGAAACCTCTTCTGTTCATTTGCATTTTGTTTTTTTTATTTCTCGACCATCTTTCCTCGCAATGGAATGTTCCTTTTATTTTCACGGTTTTATTATTTCCTGTTATTTTCGCCTAATGCGATTGCGTTTAAACACGTGTTGATTTTTACACCTAATGAAGGATCAATTTTATATGATCCAAAAAAACGCTGCAGTGTTTTATGTACTATTTTTATGGTGATATTAATGTAGTTTTCATTTTTGTATATTTTTTGATAATCATTGTTGTTTATTTTAAAAATCATATACCATTTGAAGTATATGCAATAGTTTCTACTTTAAGGATATACAATATAATTGGGAAAGCATATACAACTATATGTAATTTTTTATTATTTCGTGACAATAATTGACATTGTAATACTCTGTATAAAATTAACACAAAGTTATATAAGAGAACAATATATTATAATTTTTTTTTAACTAGATGAGAATGATAGTCTTCAGATACTTGTAATTTCTAATTAAATGTTGTTTTCAAAAGCATGATGTAAAACATGTGATTAGCTTGTAAATAACTGGGATATTTTGGATAACAAATAAATAAGTTTTAACTTAAAATATTGTTTAATATAACCAACTTTTTAACATTTCAATATGATGAAATGAGTAAAATAAAATACTTCTCTTCAATAAGTAGTAAAATTTTTGCGTATATATTTTATTTGTGAATTATATATAATAGATTATTTTTAATATATCGATTTACACTGAGTAATCAACATTGGTATCCAGACATTAAGTAGGGTATCTAGTTTTTCAGGTATTGAGATGTACATTACTTATAGTAACTTTATGGTACTGTATGTAAAGATTAAATGCAATGATATGTGACGTTACAAATCTGTCAATTTACTTGCAATAGATGACAGACAGTGTGTCATAAACTCATGCTCAAAATTAGGAGAATTTTCAGATTTGGTCGATTATCTCTAGAACTACTGAACAAAGTTTAAAAAAATTATGTATGTGCATAGGTTGATATAATGCAAAAAAAAAAAAATAACCATTCAACAGTTATAATAGACATGCATGATCAGGAGAAAGACTCACCAGCGTCGGAAATTATAAAACAGCTCTTACAATATTGTCCCCTCTTACAGTTATACAGCTCCCACAACGTGAATTCCTACTAGAAATCAAGCTGATTTTGAGTCCTTGTGGCAGTCGGTTCCACATCTCTAGCAACGCTGTTTTATGGCCCTGGGTGATTCTGGAAGGTGAAAAGCGAGTTCCAATTGCCCTCCCCAGAGCGTCATACACATACTCTATAGGGATCTGGAGATCTGGCTGGCCAATCTATCCGGCGAATATCCTCACTTCTCAGAAATTCGATGATCAAATGAGCTCTATGCGGGCTTGTGTTGTCGTCCATTAAAATGAAATAAGGGCCGAATGCAGCCCTGAAAATGCAAACATAAGTTTCCATGTTCTCATACCTATACCTCACATCAGTCACAGACCCTCTGTCAAACACATGAAGGGGTGTGAGCCCCTCCAACATGATGACTGCCAAGACAATCTAACATCCCCGGTCATAATGGTATCTTTCTAGGGCGTTAGAAGGCGAGTAGTGGGTCCATATTTCTCTCCAGATGAAAGTACGTCGAGATACAGTGATTAGGCTGAACCGAGACTCGTGAAGGAATCGGAGGTTCCTCATTGATCCCTAGTCTAAAGTCGATTATCTCTGCACTTTTCTAAACGGGCTTTCCTGCGTGTAGAAGTGAGCGGGACGCAAAGCAGGTCTTTTATCAAACAGCCCTCTGTCATGTAGCCTTCTTGAAACAGTAATCCTTGAAACTCGGTTTCGTGTCGTCGCCGGATAAAGCTTATGAGAGTGCTGAGAAGCAGTTGCACACCTGTTACGTGTCACTGTAATGGACAAATAGAGATCATCATTGGCCATTGTGGCTCCTGGACGACTTTGCCCACCCAGGCTTTCTCTCTACGGATGCAGTATCAATAAACTATTTCCATAAGTTGGACACGATGCTGTGCGTTACATTGAAGTCTCTCGAAATTTGCGTTTGAGACTGTCCTGCTTCGAGTCTCCCCACCATTCGTCACCTTATTCCATCTTCCAAATGTTTGTGATTACTCATTTGTACTGTTTGTTTTTGAATTTCAGCGAATGTTGAAAAAATAAATATATAAAACATAAAAAAAACACAAATATATTTGACGAGGAGTGTGAGCGAACGAAACTCGTTAATTGCCACGCGAGCTTATAAAACCTGGTCCTCTATTCGCTCCGCCCATACACACGTGTAAGCTTACATATTTGACACTAACTATTTGCACTTTTGTTTCGAAGTTTTATCTTCCGTTTAGTACTTTTTTATAAAAGGCAACAAAATATGCAATGTCTCTTAATTTTGAACACAAATGTACTGTTAAACAGCCTAGAAAAGAAAATCAATTACTAAGTGTGGTAATAAATATAGATCTTAAATTATAATATAATAATAAAAATGTCTTCTAAAAAGTTAAACAAATGACCATATCTAGTGCCGAAAATGGATGTTTACCTACACAGACCCTTTGAAAAGAAAATTTTATTATACATATACATAATCCCAACTACAATGATTCCACAGCTTCCCACTTTTGTATTTTGCGAATCTATAATTAAAGTATATCCTATTCCTAAATGAATTCCTGTCTCACATTTCCCTCATCTGAATATAAACTAGCAATTGTGCCATCTGCTCATTGTCTCAATGTTAATAATTTGATTGTGCCGAAATAGCACTGTATCTGGAAATAAGGAGGAGAAAAGAGATAATAGACAGTTCAAAATATGGGATATGGGGGAGATTTTTACTATAAAGTTTAATCTTAATTTCTCTTTCAAAATTTTGCGAAATAACATGCATAGAAAAAGAATAATTGATTTGAGAAATTTCAATTTTATATGATCACTAATGAAAAGAGATTTTATTATAAATATATAAATTATCGAATACAATGCTTCTATGTTTTCTCGATAATTATAGTGTAGCAATTTATAATATGGCAAGATTAGGTTTATCAAATAAGCATTTACAAATTATATTTGTATCCTTTACATATAATTTTGGGATGGAGTGGGCTGTAATAATTTCTTAAAAAAACTGAGTATTGATGTAAAAAAAAAAATATTTCTGCTGCTAAAGTTGATGCAAAATATTTCTCCATTTTACTACGTGTCTGGACATATTTTTTATTCTATTCGTATTACTTTTTAATAAATAATCTCTGCCGTACTAGGAATCTTTCAAAAGAAATCAACTACACGGAAAAAATGTAAATTTTGGTACGAATGAATATAAAAATAGTCGCCATCCTTGGCTGAAATCAAAGTGTTAGATATTAATAAAACTTCAGGAGTCGTTGGGCATACAAAGTACAGCTGATTTTTTTAATTGATATATTTTATGGAAAAAAAATAATTGGATAAGATGAACACTTAGCTCTCTATTTAATCAGTCCCTTATACGAATAAACATGGACTTGAAGCCGCTTTGCTCTTTCCGAATTTAACAAATTTGCATACAAATAGTATATACTTTTTATATTGGTAAATATTGAAACTGAAAGAAAACAAACATTAACAGTACCATATAAAAATGTTACTAATATGTTTGCATGAAATTATTCAAATTTGTTTATATAACAATCTATAATTTGACAAACTAAATTAGCCCTGTTTAGTCGTTTATTACATTTGTTTTAATTTGTTATTTTTTTCTTACATTTGCGGTAAATAATTATATTTAACTCCTTAATATACACATCATTTATTCTAACAAGCTATAAAATTGAAGAAGACGTCTATAATTAGAATGCTTCTTATATCATGTCTAAAAAATGTAATACTTTCCAATAATAGCACTGTTAAAAATATAATAATGCGGCATGAGTTTGTGCCGTTATGTTTAAATTAATATAGTTTATAAAAATCCAAAATATTCTAAAGCGGTTACTGCCGTTACATAAGATACTTCTTGAAAAATAGAACTTAGGTCAAATATTTGTTTACATTAAACTCTTGAATTTGTTTTTACATTTAATATATTTCCCGTAAGGCATGGTGACGTCACGGCGACGTCACTGTGAAGTCACACTGTGACTTTGTGACCGTCGTCGTGACGTCACGTGACGTCGATGTGAAGTCACTGTGACGTAAATGCGAGGTCGTTATGGCCGTTTTCAAGGCTTTCTGTGACCTCACAATGTGACTACTTTGTGAAGTCACCGTGCGACTTCAATGTGAAAAATGTGACGAATCTGCATCGGATAGGGTGACCAGATTTTACCCGAATCCTATACGGATTGTTCGGATCAAAAATTTTTTATGGTTCAAGTTTGTGACGTTTGTGACGACACTGCACCGGGTCGGGTGACCAGATTTTACCCGAATCCAATCCAGAAACTTCGGATCGATCTTTTTGGATTTGTTTGGCTACAGAATAGATTTAGATTAGTTGTCGTGTGACCTGATTTTCGTGAACCCGATCTGACCCGAGTCGGGTATAATGTTTTTACTGTAAGTCTTGTTTAGAATAGAATCTTGCATAAGACCGAGTAACCAGATTTTATCAGAAATTGTGTTACGATACAATTTCTGATGTCGGCTCGGATCTAGAGTCATACACGTATCCGGTTATATACTTCTTGAACATGATTGAATGTCAACTTGAACATGAATGATGGTTGACTGAAACTATATTTTGATTCAACCCGTATTCTTATCCTAACCCAACAACAACAACAACAAAAAATCTGTAAGCCCACAACCCGACCGAACCTGATAAATGATTTCGCATAGATTCGGATAACAAGATTTCACCAAATACGGATAAGATCGACGATAAGGATTGGATCGGCAATCATTTTTATTGATGCAACTCGTATTCAAATTAAAACTTTGCATCTGATTGAGAAACCGGTTAACACGAAACTTTCTGACACATTTATGAACAAACTTTTAAACGCATGGTACTTGCATGCCTGATTATTAAAGCTATTTGGAATGAATAGCGTTTTCCATTTTTAGATAAATGTAATACTTAAGATCAATGTCGGTCACGTTTTACCCGTTTCTGACGCTGCGCGTCGGAAATTTGTTTCAAAACACCGACTTTGATAGTGTTTTCTGAAACATCATCTGCCGTTACCATAAAATGGATAACGCCATTCGATTATATATAGGGTAGATGTGCCAGTAATGGACACCCTTAAGGAATTTCTTTAACAATTATTTTTTAATTAATAGTTATAATTGTTATATTCAACATTTTTTAATATTATATTACTCTACCAACAATATTTAACCATGCTCATAGTCACATTTCCCAATGTGAATCTAAATTTAATTGTAAATAACAGAAATAAATCAAAACACCCTAAACTCCAGTAATGGACACCTCACAAAAAGTAATAGATAAATGATATTATGATTGCATTTAAAACTAGTGCTCGCGATTATACGTTTATATACGTTTAAACGTATACGTAGTCAAGCCTTTTTTCCATATGATTTCTATTAAAAATCGTTACCGGTTACAATACGTTTTATACGTATTATACGTATAATCGCGAGCAATATTTAAAACTAGAATTTAAAGATAGCATATTAATGAAATAAATAAAGCTGAATTTTTATTGGTTATTTTTTTATAAACCAAAAACTTTGAAGGTGTCCCATTACTGGAAGGCGGTCCATTACTGGCACATCTACCCTTTTCTGAATAAGAACACCTGCCAATTTCATGTATTTCCGAATAAAAATGAATTCAGAAATATGCCAGAAATTAGCTATTTTGGATTTGAGAACAACTTTAAAGAAAATATAAGTATACATTTTCAAATAAACATTCTGAAAAATTTATATTAGGAATCAATTTAAATAATAGATATACCTATTGTGCGATATTATTAAATAATAAACATTGTATCAAGCAGTAAAACAGTTTTCGTTGTAAATGAAATATAGAACTTAAGATCATAAATGCCAAAAAAAAAATTATATATTTTTTTTCTTTACAAATTATTTTATTTATAGTTTTTGATAGAATACTAAATACAGAACTTAAATATGAATTTTTACAGTAAAAACATTCGATAACACAGCTGGAAAAATCACCTTAACTAAACAGTTATTTTATTGTTTCATCAATATTTATTATTTTTGTGCATCTAACATTGACATATCTCGACAAATAAATTATTCAATGCATTAAAATGTCACATTTTTTTTTCAAATATACCGGAAAATTATTTCTGGAAACCTACACTAGCAACGAAATTATTAAATTGCAAATCAAATATTAATAGTTTTAAAAATTGCAATGTTTTTAATTATAATGAATAACTATGAAAATTGAACTAAGAAACGCAAAACATTAAATAAATGCCTCCTTTTACATAACACTTTACATTTAGAATACATATTGTTAGTAAATTCTTTAAGCTTTTTTCCAAATAGTCTATTTAAAAAAATTTAAAACATTAAAGATAAAATTTAATACGTGATTTTTTAAAAGAAAATTTAAACATCTTAATTTTTAAATAATGCAATATTAAATGTACTAGTACTAAACATGCACTATTAACAAAACTGCGAAGACATTAAAAGTTACCTGCTGATCTATAGGTAAAGGTGTTATTGTTGAATGCTCCTTATCTGCTTCCCTTTCATTGAAAAATTAGACTGTACATCCACTACAATAATTTTCAAATTATTCCAGCAGAGAGGTGTGTTCATAGATCTGAGAAATCAAATATCACTCAGGCCTTATGAATGCACCCGGCTAGACACAGGGAGATGTTAAAATGGATGGTTTACTTTAAAATGGAGATTGTTCACTTTAAAACGTTAATTTACTTACACAGTATAAATCTACAAACTTCAAAGAACCCAACACACGTTAATCCTAGCTTCGAATGAGAAAAAGTCGTCTGCCTTCAATATGCGCGCGCAGTATTGTTTAAACACAACAAAATAACAGCTAGCAGATGTTTCCAACTTTACCGCAAATGATATAGGAAGAAAATAATTTAAATAAAGACATTTCAAAACCTTTATAATTTGTATGGCTGAAAAATGAACTTCTAATGATGCTATAATATTCTTTTTTTATATGAGAGATTTTTGTTTTCTTAGAAATAAGCTGTGAAAATTTACATTTTTATATATTTTTTAATCCATTGCATTTGCTTTAGACGTCAAAAGTAAAGATAAATTTTAAATAATAATTGATTTAATAGGCTTTATAAAGTAATTTCGATATAAATTTAAATTGCAATCAAATTTCCTAAGTACAAATTTTTTATTTTTTACACTCTATCGAAAAGAGCAATATATTTAATAGAGGTGACATCTTACTAAGCACTGGCCAGTTTTGGATAAATTGCTATAGGAATGACATGTTTTTAATTCATTTTTGCTCGGAAATACACGAAATTGGCTCGTGTTTTGTTCAGAAACTATGTTATTGAAAAACCTTTTCCATTTTTTGTTAAAAGCAGAAGATCTTTCAGAAAAGAATGTCAAAGTCGGCGTTTTGATATGAATATCCGACGTGACAGTGAAAGACAGGAGAAAAACTGGTCGTCACGTGACACGAATTGCTTATAACTTGATAAATAACTAAATTTCTATTTAAGAATTTTTACCTGTGTATTATATAGTATATTTTGTTAAATTTCATGAAAATGGTAATGAAAATTGTAAAAAATTATCTGCCTCATATATGTAGACAGATATTTATTTATTATTTTATTTTGGAAATACTCAATATATTTAAATAGTGTGTGACAATATTTTTATTAATGATTTAGGTACATGACATAATTCAAATCTATATTTTATGAGTTTTTTTTCCAAATTCACTCTCCGATCACACCGTGAAGTCACAGAGTGTTGGCATTTTGGTCATAGTTTTTACGTGACTTATGTGACTTGCAGTGACTTCATTGCAACGTCACAAAAATTTCTAAAGCTGTCAAAAAGTAATTTTCTTTATGTTATAAGATGTTCTAAAGTTTATTTTAAGTTTTCTTTAGATCTCCAAGACGTTCACATTTTGGTCACAGTGTGACGTTACAAAGTGGTGGCATTTTGGTCACAGATGTGACGTGACGCACGTGACTCACATTGACGTCACAATGACGTCACTGTGACTGTGCATGCTATGCGGGTTTAAGAGATTACCGACCAAATATGAAGAAAAGCATTTTTACGTGGAAGATAACATTAAATTTATTAAGTATTACATATTCAAAAATAAGTCTATGTCCTAATCTGGTTTATAATATACTGACGGTAAAATCAAACACAAAATATGTTAAGAAACAAATATAAAAGATAATTATTTAACTTGGACGATTTTGCAGCTAAAACATAGAACTTACAAAGATCTTAATTTTGTAATACATAAAGGCATATAAAGGCAAATCTTCAAAACGCAGGTTGTCCTCTTTATGCAAAAAATTAAATTTAAATAAGAGTATAAGAAATGCCATATACAGTGTGAAAATTTTATGTTAATTTTATAACAGTTTATTGATAAATGTAGGAAATTTTAATTAGTGATAATTGTAGAAAACTTTAATGAAATTTGTAGCCATCCCTGATCAAACCACACGCGAACATTTTCTCGAATTTACATATTTCTTTCTGACGAAGATGCATACAAATTGACATGATTACATTCTCTAATTTACTACCATTCATTGCATATTTATCAGTATAATTAACAGAAAATACTTCTCATATTTATTCTTTAATACGTTTAATGAGAGTAATGTTTTCTTCCATTGTATATCTAAATACAAATTGTAAAAGGAATTGATTCATCCGTTTTCTAGTTTACAAGAAAGAAAACAAATACATGTATATATATATATATATATATATATATATATATATATATTTGTAAAGGAATGTTGAAAAAGTAGTTTACGAAAACTGTGGGCAATTCATTAACAATTATGTTAAAGCTGCCACATTCTCCTAAGTTTTTCTATTTAGGTATATTTCTGCAAATGTTGTTTTTCATTGTTGCAAAAATTGAACGTTAATTGTTGAGATAGATTTTAAACAGTCATGATTCACAAGTATTTAAAAATCTTTAAAAAAAATAAGTTAAATTTTTCAAACCCATTTTGCTTGAAAATACTTTTTTTTTCTATACGGTAGTTTAACCCTTTTTATCCCGACAGTACTTATAAGTACCACTTTAACTCCTTCGCGACGAGTGTCTTTTACAGAATTTTTAATCTGTAACCACCGGTTCTTCAAATGAGAATTTTTCACCTAATTGAATCGCAAAAATGCTATGATTAGATAAGCAAAATTTTACAAAAAAAATTGACTGATGGGAATAATCGAGGATTCTGTGCATCTAAAAAGCAGCTGGAAAATTAATTCAGGATATAAAGGGTTAAATAAATTCATCTAGCGATATTTAAAACAGAATGTACGTGCGATAAAACGATAGCGATTTCTCAGGTTGATGCCACCATTCTTGTGAAGTCAGCGTTAGTGTCACACGTGATTTTGCTTCGTACTATAAAATAATTAAGAAAACACAATACCCTCTCACGGTGCATAATTTTAATCTATTGGATGGCTGTAATGGATTGTTTCATACATATATATTCATAGAAAAAAATAATATAAATTGTTATTTAAGCAGTTAGTTAATTTTAATTTTGTTTTTCAAATAATTGTTCATAATACAGCTAATATAGCTTTTGAAAATCAAATTTTACTTTTCTTAAAAAGAAAAATATTTTTAAATATACTATAGGAGATTAGAAAGTAAGTAAACTATTTCGGCAATTCACACAAATATTTTAAATTAAATTCCAATATCATAAATAATAGGATTAATGAACTTTTGTTAACTTTTTTATTTATCTATCACAAATTAGGTAAAAAAATGCAGCTTCATCTAAATGGTCGATAATGTCTAAACATGAAAATTATTTTAATGTGCAATTTCAGAATTAGTTACAAAAAAATTTTTCTGAAATATATATGATTTTTTTTTACTAATGGTAAAAAAGTTTAACGTATAAGAATTGCTGTCCCTTTATACATATTTAAATATAATGAAAATTTAAACGTTTTCGCAATTCATAAACAATCTTCATGCAATTCAATTTATTTATATGTTTTTAGATTTCTTCCACAGACTTTATTCATGAAGATAACAAATAAATATTTCTCTCGACAGATGAAATTGTGAGAAACCAATCTAAGACAAGCAAAACTGTAAAAAATTGCTTTGATACTAATGCACTTTCTTCTTATCCAAACTTCAGTTCAGTTTATTTGAATTGCTTTACATTCCAATTTAACGAAATGTATCTGAAGTATAATGGAATAAAAATACATTTTTAGAAGCTTCCGAAGGAAGTTAAATCAACTTTTTCAACGAATATCTTTTATTTATACTTTGGTTATAAGATATGTATAAAATGGTAAAAACAAAGAGTAAAATTTCAATATTTAAAAATAAACACAATACATTGTTTTTAAAGGAAGTTTTTAGCAAACGTACAGAAATGCAGTTTTTTTTTAAGATGCTTATTTTCAAATTTATACGATGATCAAAATAAGTTTTATGTTACATTAATAAGGACAAAATTTTAAGCAATTGGTATTGCTTAGACATCTGTTATAAATATACTGATAGCTAAATAACAAAATATAATAATAAAATATTTGAAGTTAATTTTTATTTTATACACAATTTTAACTATTTTAAATTAGCTTATGAGTTACGTAGTTTTATATTCTGTAAAAGAAGATTTTGTAAGAATTCGTAAGCCTATAAGCATGTAATTAATCTACCAGATTACATGAATACAAGATCAAATAAATGCTATTGTTAACAAAATATCTTTGTAGTAAAATATGTCTTATAAAAAAAATGTATGGTATCAGGTACATTTGTATTGGAGTTTAATAATGTCTCAACCAAATATTTGCGATTCAGATGCATAAAATTATGAAAGAAAGGTATTGCATTACGTTTAGACTTTTTAAATAAACTTTTAGAAATTGCATGTGATGGAATAGCATTTCCGAAGTATCAAGTTTAGTATAGATTTTATAATTTACTAATTTAATTGTTAATTATATTAAAAATGATGATTAAAACCGTAATTTACAATAAATAAAGCGTTTTCTACATCACGTGTGTCATTTTAAATAATTTCTCTAATTGTAGCTCTTTAATGACAAAATCCAAATTATCGTGATCAAAGTATATCTTTCGTGTGTTATAGTTAAATAATTACAGATTAATAATGTGCATCTGTGAATTTCGAGCTTTATATTGATCACTAAATCTGTTTTGTGCATTTTTAATTCCTTAACTATGCGATAATATGTAGATTTTCCTTTTTATTACAGTGTGGAATCATATAAGCTACATATCATTGACTAACATTCCATATTCAGAAAGTATCCAAATTTCCCGAATTCGTTAAAATTATTAATTTTAAGGAAATTGGTTTTGACGCTTTATTTGGTACGAAGAAAACTTAGAATTTTAATTATTACTAGATGGAACCCGTCAAAATTTGATGGCAAACAACTTGATAGTACCATAAAAATAAAATTTATAGTTGTCTTAACTTGACAAATTTCATAGTGGGGAGCATAATATGATTAAGCGGTCACAGACCTTTCCATCGATATATCACATGAGGGGTGTGTGCACATGAGGGGTGTGTGCAAAATTTAGAAAAGTGCCCCTTGGGGGGTCAAAGAGGGGGATGGACATGGGAGAAGCATAACATGATTAAACGGTCGCAGACCTTTCCAATGATATATAACATGAGGTTGTGTGCAAAATTTAAAATGTACCCCTTGGAGGGGGGGGCAAAGTGGGGAGATGGTCACCGGAGATGCATAACATGATTACGTGGTCACAGACCTTTCCACTGATATATAACATGAGGGTTGTGTGCAAAATTTAGAAAGTACCCCTTGAGGGGAGGGAAAGAGGGGAGATGGACATCGGAGATGCATAATATGATTAAGCAGTCACGGACCTTTCCAATAATATATGACATGAGGGGTGTCAACAAAATTTAGAAAGTATCCCTTGGAGGGGGGCAAAGTGGGGAGATGGACATCGGAGATGCATAATATGATTAAGTGGTCACAGACCTTTCCAATGATATATAACATGAGGGTTGTGTGCAAAATTTAGAAAGTACCCCTTGGGGGGGGGGCAAAGTGGGGAGATGGACATCTGAGATGCATAATATGATTAAGCAGTCACAAACCTTTCCAACAATATATGACATGGGGGTGTCAACAAAATTTAGAAAAGTGCCTCCCTTAGGGAGAGGGGAAGTGGCGGGATGGACCCCGGAAATGCATAACATGAATAAGCAGTCAAGGACTTTTCCAGCGATATATCACATAAGGGGTGTGTGTAAAATTTAGGAAAGTGTCCCAGTTGGGGGGGGAGTGGGGGGAAGGACACCAGAGATGCATAACATGAAAAAGAGGTCACAGGCGTTTCAACTTGCAACTTTTTTCTCGAAGACATTTGACAATATTAATTTTTTTTTTTTACCCAAGACAATTTAACGATATTCTTAATTTTTTTGCGCAATTCTTCAAACGTTCATGGAAAAAATCATGAAATTCGCTAATCAATAGTTGATAAATTATAAAATTCAACAATCGATAGCAGTAAAATTGGTCAATCGATAACGGAAAAATCACGAAAGTCATCAAATGGTCTTACGTAAAAAAATTATCCTGCACACTGATGTGATGATCAAAAGAGTTTTCAACTATAGGACAAAATTAGCTCTTGCCAAACAGCGAGTAATACTGAAAATTTGGCAATGGACTTTATTGCCACCACTGGTCAAACATAATAGTCACACTCACCAATTGCGATAATTGAATGGAAAAAGGTTTTCTTTTCTATGCTGTCGCTCGACAAATTTCGAAACCATTTGGCGAATTTCACGATTTTTTCCCTGAAATTGACGGATGTGATTTTTTTTCTCGAAGCCATTCGATGATATTCGAAAACTTTTCTCCCGAAACCAGTTGATGAATGTTGTGATTTTTCAGTTGTCGATTAATGAATTTTGCGATTTTTCCGCTATCGATTGACGAATTTCGCAATTTATCGACTATCGGTTAACGAATTTCACGATTTTTCCCATGAACGAACAAATTGCGCACTTTCTTTCCGCTAATGAATGACACATTAAGCACTTTACAATTCAGCCAATGAGTTGAACTTGACTAACGCAGGCCTTTCGAATGATATATCATATGAGTGGTGTCAGCAAAATTTAGAAAAGTTTCCGCCCCGTGTGGGCAAAGCATACTTCCTCCCGCCGCCATAATTTTTGATGCGGACTCATTTTTAAAATTCGTTCACACCCCTCCTCTCACCACGCAAAATGTTGTGAATTTTAAAAACTCCCCTTCCGAATTTTTTTATACCAAAAGCGCTTAGGTCCGTCGTCTGCATGCAGAGTTTTGCGCTTACAGACGCCAGACACACCAACACACACACAGACAGACGTTTACCGACATTAATAGTATAGATGATACTCAGTGCCTACACATTTCACCCTTTATAATTCAGCCAATGTGTTGACGGTTGTTCATTTCCAGAAACGAAACAATAATTCTTTAGGATGAATTTTGTTTGTTTGATACACCGTGGCAGAATGTGTGCAATGCAGCGACGGGCGTCACAAACTTTTTAGGGCACCTGCAGACTAAAAACAAATAATCAATCTTTGCGGGAAAAAAAATCCTAGATTTCGTCAAATGATCACGGGAAAAACACTAATTTCATCAAAGGATCATGTAAAACGTAAATTTTGTTAAAAGGCCATAGAAAAACATGATTTATGCAAAAGGCTCACAAAAGATGAGCAAATTTTGTCAAAGAATCGCAAAACAGGAAATTTCACCAAAAAAAACGCGCTTTTTTGCCAAATTTCGTCTAAAAATTGCGGAATAAAATGTATTTTATCAAAAAATCGCTGGAAAACGCAAATTTCGTTAAAGTATCGCGAGAAAAATGCGAATTTCTTCAAAGATCACTGAAAAAAGACGAATTTCATCGAAGGATTGCTGAAAATTCATGAATCTCATCAAAAGGCAGCAGAGAAAATGCGATTATTATCAAAGGATTGCGAAAAATGAAAATTTCGTCTAAGGATCACAGAAAAACGCAAGTTTCGTAAAAGAATCGCAGAAAATAACGCAAATTTCGCGAAAAAAATTGCAGAAAAAACACAAATTTCGTCAAATTAGCACTGAAAAAAACACGAATTACGTCAAGGATAGCTGGAAAAAAATGTGAATCTCGACAAAAAAAGATACAGAAAAAAATGCGAATTTTGTTACAGGATTGCGCAAAGAATGTGAATTTTTTGAAAGGTTCGTGTGAAAAATGAAACTGTCTTTATTAAAAACAGCACACACACATACATCTATACAAACCTCAATACACACAAACATATTATTATAGGTATAGTTTTAATCTGAAATAATATACTGAACTAACTTTTGAAAAATCGGGTTAATCCAAATCCAACTTGCAGAAATCTACACTCAGTCTGAAATCGACTCGAACCGTAAAGAGAGTTAACCCAACTTGCAACAAAAATAATTATTGCCGAGAGGGCATTTACCCCCTCTCCCTGTGCTGAAACCTTTCAGAAAATTTTCTGTGAATTTCAGATTTTTTCTTTACTCAGAAATGAGGTAGTCATTTTGTCCCCCAATTTTGCCCTTTACAATTCAGCCAATGAGCGGAGGGGGCCAAAGGAGCGTTCCTTATCACAAACATCAGAAACAAAAGATGAGATACGTTCGTTCGATGTTGTTGTTGAAAGTTTATGGATTTTTATTATTAAAGTATTTTTTTTCATTTTACCGTATTTATTTTCTTTTTGTGTTGTATGTATTTTGCTACATTGAATTTTTTTAAACTAACATTTTTTTTTTTTTTTTTTTTTTTTTGGAGAGTGAGAGGGAGAGATTTAGTAATTTGGTGACACGAATTAAGGTGCAAGTGCAAAATTTCAGTTTTTTAAATTTTTCATGTCATTCTGTACACATTTTAATATGTCATTCTGATCATTATACATATTTAGTTATGCATTATTAATTATTTACTTGACCTTTACTTTTAATATTTTAAATATTTCACACTTACAGATGAATGTAATTATTAAAACATTTGAAATACTGCATTCGAAAAATGAAATTTCAGCTTCGAAACGCTACAATTACTATTAGGTTAAAAAAAAAAAAATTAAAGTAGAAAAGTACTTATGATATAAAAAGAAGAAGAAAAAATACACCAGAATTTATCTCTATTACGAAAGCGGGAGAAATGATTTTCTGTGCTATACGAAAAGATATCCAAATAACTAAATCATGAACATAGAAATAGGTATCGGTTTCTATGTTCATGTGCACTTAATCCAAACTTGAAACTTTTAAAAAGGTCATTGAATGAATGAAATTCATCTTCGACTTTCACCTACAGGGAGAAATCCAGAAAACTTGCTGTGTCGCTAATTATGTTTATATTATATATATATATATATATAAATAATAATTCAGGCTCTTTTACGTTATACGGACACCATTGTCGCCAAACATACATACATACATTTACATACATACATACATTTTGGCATAGTGTCCGTATAACAGAAAAGTACTGAAGTTCATGGTTTAAAATCACAATAAAATATCATGAAATTTATTGATTAGTTGTGGGAAAATATCGGGGAAATAATGTGTTTTTCGTGAATTTTTTGTTTTGTTAACAATGTGGTTAGAGAGCCAGGGAGAAATCCAGAAAACTTGCTGTGTCGCCAATTACGTTTATATTTTATATATATATAAAAAATAATAATTCAGGCACTTTTCCGTTATGCATAATGTCCGTATAACAGAAAAGTACTAAAGTTCATGGTTTAAAATCACAATAAAATATCATGAAATTTATTGATTAGTTGTGGGAAAATATCGGGGAAATAATGTGTTTTTCGTGATTTTTTTGTTTTGTTAACAATGTGGTTAGAGAGCTTTTGTAAGACAATTTATTTGTGTTTAATTGTAAGCATTCATTATAATTTTCAGTGCATTATTAAATTGAAAATTTTCTTTAAATTATGTAAACAAAACAGTGACCAGAAACCTGCAAAATTCTAAAATTTGCATAAACTCCGGTTTTAAGCTATGCAGATTTAAGGGTACATATATATATATATATGCATGTATGTAGTACTTTTAATTATTTGAGAAAAATACTGTGATCGTCACTGAGAAAACCTGAATCTAACCTAAAAGTAATTGTCGAGTGTTTAAGCTGAAATTTAATTTTACGAATACAGTATTTCAAATGTTTTAATAGTTACATTCAGCTGTAAGTTTGAAATATTAAAAGTAAAGGCCAAATAAATAATTAATAATACATAACTAAAAGTAATTGTCGAGTGTTTAAGCTGAAATTTCATTTTACGAATACAGTATTTCAAATGTTTTAATAGTTACATTCAGCTGTAAGTTCGAAATATTAAAAGTAAAGGCCAAGTAAATAATTAATAATACATAACTAAATATGTATAATGATGAGATTTTTTTTCTTGAATTATTCAGTGAAACTCGCCTTATAAATGTACGCTAATAATTCACATCAAAATCTTTAAATAACAAAGTTTTCTTTCGTGTTTAGCTATGCTTAATAACCAAAAAAGCTTGATTAATACAAAAATTATTTGATAAAAATACTGTGATCGTCGCTGAGAAAACCTGAATTTAATCATATCACACAGAATTACATATTAAAATGTGTACAGAAGGACATGAAAAGTTTAAAAAACTGAAATTTTACACTTGCATCTTAATAGTTTGTTTACATCGGAAACGATTTGCGGAATTTCGTGCCACTAAATCTCTCTCTCTCTCTCAAAAAAAAAGGGTTAGTTATAAAAAATTCAAAGTAGTAAAATACGTACGACTTAAAAAGAAAATAAATACGGTAAAATGAAAAAATACCTTAATAAAAGAAATCCATAAAGTTTCAACAACCACATGGAATCGTAATCCAAATACGCTTCTAGAGAGAGGAAAAAGCCTTCACCTCATTGGCTGAAACATCCCGGAATCCAAATTGTCTCTGGACAGTAAAAGCCTCTAGCTGATTGGCTGAATGCTCGCGCACGCGTATAAAACACATTTTTGCATGGAAAACGAAAAAACGGGTTAGCTTTAAATAGATGGATTATTTTTTTATAATTTAAATGATTAATGATAAATATTTTAAATTTTTAACCTTTTCTACCTCGTGACAAACTATTTAAGTTAACTTGAAGTTTATTTCTAATAAAAAACCTGTAGAAATATTTTTTTTTGAAAAATTTTATAAATAAATTAATAAATAAATGTAACAATTATAAATTATGTTCCGCTTTTATATTTTATAAATTTGAATGCTGCATATAAATTGTAACGAAGACGTTTCTTAATAGGAAGGGAATAGTGTATTTTTTTCTCACTGTGTTTTAAATGTCATCCAATGAACATTTAAGGGTTAATGATAGAGTATTTGACTATGAATAATTCAAATTTTCTAAGCAACTAATAATACTCAGTTTATTTATTTTCCTTTACCACTCGTTTATAAATGCAAACTTTAATTTGCCGCCATCAATTTTCGGAAACGTTTCCGGGTAGTTCTTAAAGTGTATTAATAAGTTTTCTTATCTTGGAATTTAGTTTTTATTTTGGATGCTATATTTTTTTTTTCAAATAAACGTTTTCATGTTCAACAAACGTGTTTTACAAAACATGCATATTGAATTAACAGCGTTAGTATTAATATTAAAATTAAAATTATTTTTTAACGCTTGTATATATAAAGTCAGTTATGCAACTCATAATATTTACTTGAGAACTGATAGCAATCTAAAAACCGATATACCGATTTGAGAAAAGTGATTAATACACTAGAAAAACGATTTACAAACGTTTCCTAAAGTCACTAGCATAAAAAGAACCTTTTTAACACTTTCCAACCTAGTTGAAAAGTGTTTATGACTTCGGTTTGTCTGGCCGTATGGCCGTCTGGCCGTCTGCCGTCTGCCGTCTGCCGTCTGCCGTCTGCCGTCTGGCCGTCTGTCCGTGCTCTAACTCCCGCAAATATGCTCGGATTGCTCTGCAATTTTTATATGTTATAGCCGTTATCTATAGCATGTTCCCTATTTCAACGGAAGTGTGTAGCACTTATACTTTTTTTACAGGGACACTCAAAAGAATTCCATTACATTGCGGTCTATGGGGAAAAATCACTTGAGGTTTATTTAAATAATGTTTTCACTATTTTAAACGCATTGAAATTTATATATATCACTAAGGTGCATTAGAAGAAGCTTAATATGGAATAGTGTGTGCATAGCACTTTTAGTTACTTTACAGGGACAGTCAAAAGAATTCCGTTACATTACGTCTATGGAGAAAAATCGTCTGCGGTTTATTTAAATAATGTTTCCCTATTTTAAACGCATTGAAATTTATATAAGGTGCATTACAAGAGGCTTACTACAGAATATTGTGTGTATAGCAGTCATCGTTCATTTACAGGGACACACAAAAGAATTCTCTACTGTCTGTTAACAATAATTCCTGGAAGTGCGTTTTAAGTTACTGAACGCGATTTTAATTTTAACTCGCTTTTTGTCTATTACGTGGTGTGTATAAATTCTGTAGATCCTATACAGGGAAGCGCAAAAGTTCGCGAACACATTTCCGTATTATTTAACTCCAAACGAAGAATTTTAAACTGTGCTACGCGTTTCCTAACTGAACTAAAATTTAGCATCCTATGTAGTATATATACAAATCTATAGATCCTATATAGGGCTGATGAAAAGTATTCGGATTACTTAGATGTTGTCTTTTAGCTTATTAAACGGTATGATTTGTAAAATTATTTTGGAAGCGTTGGAAAGTGTTTCATAATCTATGCTTGACGCATGATTTTTCGTTCTTGTTTTTTTTTTTCAATTGATTTTTAATATCTCGAAAATACATTGCGGTCTGAGATTTCTATAGATAAAGAACGCTTTTCAAAATCCAGGGGAAACTAGAAATGGGTAATTGTATATGTTTGTTCATGGTTATATTATATTTTCCTAGATTAAGAAATATTTGCATTTTTTAGAGTATATATTGACTGTGGAACTGTCGTTAAAATTTATTTTTATAAATAAATAATATTTTTATAAATAATTAATTAAATAAATCAAAACTAACTAAAATTCACACAAGTATGTTTTTATTTCAACACACACAAAAAAAATTGTGTTGTTCAAAATTATTCAACTAATAAATCCTGTAAACAATTTGAACTCCTGTTTTATTTAAAGGTGAAATACTTTTCTAGATTTTTATTTGTTCGTTTTCAAGCTTTTTACATGCTTTCTTTTAACTTGCATGGCTGTTTATGGCAGTTATCTTGTTACTCATTTTCACCCACTTCCTGTTGACAGAGAGCGTTGCAATCTTGAATATATATGCATTCCAGAGGGCAATACATGAATTCGACATTGATTTTTAAAAAAATCGATCCCAAAGAGGTAGGGATATCGCCGACCCAAAACATGCATATTCTCCATAGAATTAACGTTGCGATTGTTTAATATTAATAGAAAAAAAAGCTCCATTTTTGCACCATTCATCTATTTTAACCACATCGCTGACCACATCATTATAACGTCAGCATTGAGTGATTCACACATTTGTGCTTTATAATATAAGTTGACTCTTTTGTAAATTTTAGAGAAAGTGTATTTTTTAAGAAAAGTGCAATTTACTATTAATTTATTTAAATGTAAGTATATATCTTTAAGAGTACTTTTAAATAGATTTTTTAAATAAAATTAACATATTTTTATATTTAAGTACACATAATTTTTGATTTAAATTGCTGTTTAAAACGTAATTAAAATTAGAAACAGAACATGCATTGTAATGTATATGCAAAATTCGGTGTATTTTTGAAAGTTTTTTTTTTTTTTTTTTTTTTTTTTCTAACGCAATTAAGCATTTTTTTAAACATCTATATTAAGTCAAATAATTACGAAAAAACAAAAAATATTAAATAAATATAAAATTGCTTAGATTAAGATCAATGAGTATTATAATATAAAAATTGTATGTTTCAGTGTTATTTAAATTGAATAAAAATTCCTTTTTTAATAATCATTCCTAGGTGCACGAGTTTGATAAAAAGCAGAGAGAGTAATGCTTTTGTATCAAAATATTTCTACATTTTAACTGAGTTGAATCTAGATAAAATTTGTTTAGATAACATTATCTGAACAATTTCTCATTTAACAATAACATAATTTTTTATTTCAAAGCGAAATGCTGCCGCAAAATTTATTTATCTTCATAATCCCGATCATACATTCAGTATAAGTAAAAGGAAAGAAAAAAAAGAGTAGAATTTATTTCCAGTAGTTAGCATGATTTAAATAATGTAATGATCAAAATTAGACTTTTAAAACAAATGGACTGAGGGAATACTTCAAAAGCCTATGCTTATATGTAAAGCATAATTTGGATTTTGGTTAATTTATTTATTATTTTTAGTAAAACATTTTCCAAACATTTTTCTCGTATTCTCATAAAATGTCACTAAGATTAGATAATATATAATCAGAGTTTTATAAAAAAACATTGCACATATATTTTGATCTTCTTGAAAGTCATTTAAACTACATAAAATGAAAAAAAAAATTTCTCCCTATCTTTGTCATTCACATGTATTTTCACTGATATCTATAGATTGTTTTAAGAAATATTAATGTTAATATAAATGTATATCTTTGGCATTTATAATGATAATTATAGAGCAAGCAATTTTGACAAGATGAAATACAAATTGAAAAATATTTGGACAGGTTAATATGCAGTGCCAATTTCTGTAATATTTTCTTATTTCAAAATTAATATAGCACTTATTTTTAGAATTAGTAACATATTCAATATAAATATCAGTGAAAGTATTACTTAGAAAACTATATACTTAAATTTTATGAATGTTTGAAAAAAAAAGGAGTATACCCATATTTTGGTTGTAAATTTGAATGCAAAATATAGATCAGTATGAGTGTACAAGAATACATAACTCTGAGAATTATAATGTGGTTTCATTATAAACCGTAAATAAACTAATCAAAATGAACAAATGAAACATTAACTTTTTTCTTTATAAATATTATTTATACGGTTTACATAAAAATCAATAAATAAAAATTGAAATGATCTTGCGTTAACTGAGAAGTTAATGAAAAGTACAGAGACAATGACACCTTCATGAAGGAAGCCGTTACTCACACACACAATAACGACAACGTAGTACAAATCTCAGATTATTTTTTTTTTCTATAAAATAAAAATAAATTGAAAGTTCCACAAATATCAGAGACGTTTAAACCCGCATAATATCCTGCTTCTTACAAATATATATATATATATATATATATATATATATATATATATATATATATATATATATATATATAAAATATTATAAGATAATTGCATTTATATTATTTTATACAATATATTTTTCTATTTTAATATATATAAAGTTCTGAATGTATTAAAAGTGAAAATATTATTATTGTTTTTTTTATATTATTATTTTAGCTGATGACCTCGTACATGTGTCAAATTTTGTGGTTACGTTTCCATATACTGGCGTATAAACATGCACATTTTAGAAATTCTCAAATAATTATCCTGGGGTACAAAGAAAAATCTTTTACGATATATTTTTCAGCTTGAAATGTTCCTTGTCTTTATTGTTAGCATTCATACTCTATATAGCATTCAAAATATGCAGATTCTGCAGCATTCAAAGTATGCAAATACCGGAGCTTTCAAAGTATGAATGATTTTCTATTTATCTTTATATATTAGTCACTTTAAAACTAGTAAGTTTTACAGTTAAATGACCTTGTGTAAAATAAATTATTACTTAACCAAAATATTTTAAAAACCAAGTTTCTTGTTAATTTTCATTTTCCAAGCATATTAATTTAGTTGTCACTCAGTTTTTTTTATTTTTTTAATGTAGTTTTTCAGATTAATAGTGCGTAATGTGTTCAGACATACTATATCTGCTTAGAATATTAAAGCTAAAATAGAGTCTTGATATATATAGAACTGCGTTTACATGTTTGTTTACATTGTTTTTTTTCTTTAAATGTTTACAAAATATGATTTAGGATCTGTCTGATAATTTATGATGAACAGTGATCAATTATGTTGCTATTTTTATATAAAGCTACACTTTGACTATGAAGATAATATTTATCAAATTGTACACCTAATGCAAATGATACGCAATTCTACTTGCACACATGTGACATTTTGTCAAAATAAAAGATGAACATCGTTTCTTAAATATTTTTAAATTTTAGCATTAAAATTTATACTAAAACTTCAAGCTGAATTATTTCATATTTTTTCAAAGGTTTCGTTAATGATCGGATACCATTTCAAATTAGAAACATTCACCTTACAAATAATCGCAAAAATATCAATATTTTTCTGTAAAGTAAATTATTAATGAAAAAGTCAATAAATTTTTAAATAGTTAAATGTGGATTTTCTATTTTTTTTTCCTAAACATTATTGGCTTTATTTAATCTGATATAACATAAAACAAGTGTATATTATTTGTCAAAATGATTTTTAAAATTGCATATATGTATATATATGCAGGTATTAAAACAACTTATTCACTCAAATAACAATTTACAAAAAATTTTTGAATTGCTTAGCACATTTAACATCAGAGTCTTGAGTTCCCTTTCTATAGACAAAATATCAGGAAGGACCTCTTCTTGAATTCAACAACACAACAGACATATTTCTTTTTTTTTGATAAAATTTTGATTTAAAACATCATTAAACTATTGTGTCTTCTTTTTATTTTTTATCAACACTTGCTTTTGTTGAAGCGGTAATTTGTTCAATGAAATAATAAAAAGTGGGACAAGAAAATAGATATAGTTTTAAGTAACTTTCCGGATAAGTTTCTTTTTTTTCTTACTATAAATGTAATGTTCAAAAGAAATCTTAACTTTTGTAACAAAATTGAAGTAACTTTTCCTAGACTCTATCGACTTTTTGTTTCAGATCCATTCCTCTTCTGCGATAGTGTAAAAAACAATAAAACAAAATGAGAAACAAAGAGTCCTTTTTTTGTTGTTACTTTTGTGGTTTTCTCTTGCAAACTCAGTTTTAAAAATATAACATATTAAATGTATTTATTTTAATAAAATCTGACTATTTGTTTTTTTTCACAACTACTCCGCCTAGATTATGAAACGTATTATGATGAAATTAACAACAGTTATCCGCATGGATTACATCCACAAAATGTCATATAAGCTCTCAGAATCTTAAAATGTCACTTATTTCCAGAGATATATATGTTTTGTAAACTTTCACGAAGTTTCTGTATAGATGGCAACTAAATAACTCCATTTTTGTTAGAAAAATAAATAAAGAGATAAATAACAAGATAATTTTTTTTTTGTTTTGTTTGAATTGATCTATTTAACGACTTTTAGTTTACATTATCTTTTTAAAAATGTAATGTAAAGAATATATGTATGTCTTACCATATTTACTAAAATTATTATCAAAAAGCTGAAATATTTTAAAATAATTGGTCCGTGTGAAATAATATTTTCCAAATGTGTTATATATTTGTTCCAAATTTGTAAAATATAGTTTTTAGCCTATGATAGAACGTGAAAATTTTCGCATGGAGTTTAAACATATGTACATGACATTAAAAGTTTTTGTCCAACCTATAGCAATCCACAATACACAATGTGACAATACGTGTCTGAACAAATTCACTTAATCGATTCAGAGAAGTAAACAACCATTATCTTGACAATAATGGCAAGCTGTCCAGACTTTTAATCAAAATCATCTAGACAGTGACGTAGCCAGGGAGGGGTTCCAAATGATCTGGATACCAGAAATATTGTAAAGTTTTCTTCGCCTTGATTATCGCAGAAAGTTTTGCGATTATATAAGGCAAAGAAAACTTTATAAAATTAGTGGTATCCAGAGCATCTGGACCCCCACCCTGTCTACGCCACTGCATCTAGACGAGTCGGATTTTATTCCCGAATGTCTTCATGTTATTATACAGTCATTATGCTTTATTTACTACAAAATAACATAATCAGAAAAATGTAATTTTCGCCATTGTCAGTTCATTTACATTGTAACCATGATTTCTTGCAAAGAATAAAAGAAATTAATAAAATTTATAAATTAAATATTTTCGAAATTTAGAATTAAATCAGATCTATTTCTTTCTCAAAAACTCGAAAGATCTCATGCAATGCAAATTCATCACATCTGGTTGCTACGCTAGCTTGTATATATTTTTATCTTTTCCAAACCGTTATCATACACAACTATGAAAATTTTACTATAAAAATTAAATTATGTGTAAAGCAAACCTCGTTGCGATTTGCATATTTCATTAAAAAATCAAATAGTCTTGAAAAAATATTGGGTTTCCGAGGTACTACTAGAATAAAAAAGATCAGCGACTGTCTTTCCTAAGGGATATGTATTATTAATATCATGTGTTGCATAAAACCATCTTAAAATCACTTACCTTTTACAGCTATTAACTTTCTGACTGTGGGAGCAGTTGCTGAAAACTTTCTTGAAAGGCTTTGTGCGAGATGGTCTTCTTTGCGGACGTTGAAGCATTTTTATTTTCAAATTCATCTTTAAAATGGCGTCTTTTGAAAACCCTTCACATTTTGCTATCACCGTACAAGGGCTGTAGCATTCGAAATGTTTTGTCAGCACTTTTTCAAATTCTGGAAGAGATTATATGCGCACGTTGTTCTTCCAAAATTATTTCTGCTTTCGATTAATTGCTCCTTCTTCAGCAAAACTCGAGTCTTGATGCTGCCTTCAAATTGATAGCACGTCTTTTTTTGCCTGAAGAAGAAAGACAATTTTCTTTCGAAAGGCGAAGCGCATTTCTTAATGTTATGTTGTTAGTAAGAAGGTTTTTTTTTTTAGTTTACAAAGCAATATCAATCCAATAACAAATTAAAAAAAATCCCTGACGGCTCGGCCTACAGGCACAGGTAGATTTCGAAGACGCAGACCGTGGGGCGCCTGTTTGTCGGGAATTGTGGAAGAAATGACCTTTTTGCGATGATGCTGCAGTTGGAACCGTCTACTTCGAAACCAAACTTGTTTGCAGGCGTAGCCAGCAAGGATTTTTTTTGGCTGTAAGAGTTGGTCCTTTAAAAAACATGTCAATATAAAAGTTTTAGATAATATTAAGAGGATTTATAATAAATTTAAGCGGATTTGAAATCTTGGGAATTGACGAAGTTATGATTTTTTTTTCTAAACCCCCCCTCCCCCCCCTTAAGGCAATTTTTAATTATATCAAAAATCTGTCATACATAAATTTTCGGCCCTTCTCCTAGAAGTAATAATAACTTCAAACGGATTCGATACGTATCATAATTAAGAAATTATGGGTTTTTTTCTGTTTTCACAAAAAGTCCCCCCCCCCATTGGTTCGATTTTGCCCATTAACGAACTTGACTGAGATTTTATGCCCCTTGATTTTATGTATCAGTTTCGAAAAGATGCGGGAGTTGGAATCGCCTACTTCGAAAAATAACTTGTTTGCAGGCGGAGCCGGCAGGGATTTTTTTTTTTTTTTTTTTTTTTTTTGCTATAACGGTTGGTCCTATAAAAAACTTGTCAGTATAAAAGTTTTAGATAATATTAAGAGGATTTATAATAAATTTAAGCGGATTTGAAATCTTGGGAATTGACGAAGTTATGAATTTTTTTCTTCTAAACCCCCCTTCCCTACCCCCCTTGGGGCCATTTTTAATTATATCAAAAATCTGTCATACATAAATTTTCGGCCCTTTTCCTAGAAGTAATAATAACTTTAAACGGATTCGATACGTATAATAATAAAGACATTATGAGGGTTTTTCTGTTTTCACAAAAAGCCCCCCCCCCCTTGGTTCGATTTTGCCCATTAACGAACTTGACCGAGATTTTATGACCCTTGATTTTATGTATCAGTTTTGAAGAGATTTTTGCAGAATGTTTCCAGTTATCGTGGTCTGAAAAAAGTGACATAGATAGATAGATAGATAGATAGATAGATAGATAGATAGATAGATATAAACTTTTGAACTGGGAGTGGTTTTGGGTTCTTGGAGTCATGATCGGCGTAGATCTGCAAAAATTTTTCAAAATTTCCAACTTAGGTGAGAATGTAATAGGTAGAATTTCTTCCGAAATCTACCTAAAAATTGAGTAACTCTACGAATGCTACTGAATCATCATTCATTAAATAGTTATCATTAAATGTAGATGCGGTTTATGAATTTTTTGATAACTATGAATGAGAAATTAATTATGGGCGAAACTTTATTTTATGCAAAAGAAATTATACATAAATATCTGTAAAAAATTATTTTTCTTACAAAAAATGGAGTAACAGCACAAATATAAAACTAAATAAATCTAACTTTTTTTCTACACCATATATTATGATAGAATATCGTACTTTGATTTACACACACAATACGTAATACATTTTAACAACCATTACGATAAAAGTCTTTTAATAATAAACCTTTAGAAATTTTTTATGTATTAATGTGTTATTTTTATACAAATTTTAGATTTACCATCTCCAAAAATACTGTCTAAAACTCATATCAAATGAAAATATAGCATTCATATTATTACATCATAAAATTTATTTTTAACTTGTTATAGACTTGGGTAAATAAGCCTCTGCTTTCCATTATTTTTAGCCTCAGAAGACGAATTTTCTCTATTTTCTATCTATCTGTGGAAAAAGAAAAAAAGTTAATGCGGTTATGAAATCTTGTCATACACAGTGTTTGATCCAAATAATACAGTTTAGAGTGTTAGGATTTTAGTGACAGTCCTCACTTTGAAATAAAGCTTTCTTTTTAGATATCCCTTTAGTATTTTAGATGTTTTGGTGCTGACTGTCAATTTCCTTATTTTTAAAATAGTTAAACTGACAAATATTTGTAAAATGTAATATTAAAATAGTGCTGAAAAAATAATATGAAATATTGAAAATATTTCAAATTCTGATTTTAAAAATAATAATAATAATAACGTTTCATTGATACAGATCTTTTAATCAGATAGTATAGACCATAGACCATTTTTTGTAAGATGCTTCTTTCCTTGTAAATAGAAAAAAAATGTTGTTATGCAGTATTATAACTGCGGTTGATTTATATCAAAAAGCCCGTTCATTGTATTAGAAATTTCAGCATAAATCTTTAATATAAAAGAAAGTTTTAGTTTTAGTTTATATATATACATATAATTGCACTTCTGGTCATTAAAATTGCACCAGGAAGGAATGCAAATAACAGAATGATATTTATTGGACAAAAACTTTATAATGGGAAGGACAGGTAATTATATTTTCAAAAAAATTGGAGGTATAAATCCTGAGAAAATATTACTCAGATCAGCCACCCATGGCTGCAATAACAGCATTTATTGGCCTAGCAATGGAGACGAACAGAGATTGGATGTCATGTACGAGTACAGCAATCCATGCAGTTTCAACACTATGCCGCAGTTCACCAACCGTAGTGACAGGTGAGTGGTGGCGGGGCAGTCGTTCAGAAGACATTGACAGGACATTTTCAGTTAATGAGAAATCCGGGGAACGTGCCGGCCAAGACAACAGTCAAACATGTTCTGTATAAAGGAAGTTCAAGATAGTACGATCAACATGCGGTCGTGCATTGTACTGCTGAAATAGTGACCCGGAGGCCTCGAAGATAAGGCAGAACCACGGGCAGTAACACCTCAGAAACGTAACGGCTGCTGTTCATATTGGCAGCAATGGGAACAAGAAGTTATCGAGACGTGTATTCAATTGCATCCCACAACATCACTGCAGGTTATGGGCCTGTATGATGATGTCGAATGCAAGCTGGCAATGTGCAGTGCATTCTCAAGGATGCCACCAAACACGGATTCGTCCTTCATGATGATGTATTCAGAGCCTGGATTCATCTGAAAAGACGACGTGAGACGCGATTCCTGCGTAATATACAGCATCATGATGCCCGCATTCGTGTTTGGCGGCATCGTAGAAAACGCACATTGCCAGCTTGCATTCGACATCGTTATACTGGCTTATCACCTGGAGTGACGGTATGAGGTGCCATTGGATGCAGGTCTCAGTAACCTCTTGTTCGCATTGCTGGCAATTCCAACAGCAGCTGTTACATTTCTGATGTGTTACGGCTCGTGGTTCGGACCTATCTTCGATGCCTCCACACCTCTACGTTTTAGCGGGACAATGCACGACTGCAGGTTGGTCATACTATCCTGACGTTCCGTGATACATAACATGTTCGAATGTTGTCCTGGCCAGCACGTTCTCCTAATTTCTCACCAATTGAAAATGTCTGGTAAATGGCTGCTGAGCGACTGGAACGCCACCACTGGCCAGTCACTATAGTTGATGAACTGTGGCATAGTGTTGAATGATGTATAGACTGCTGTACCCGTACATGACATCCCATCTCTGTTCGACTCCATGCCTAGGCATATAAATGCTGTTATTGCGGCCAGGAGTGACTACTCTGGATTATGTTTTCTCAGGATGTATACCTCCAAATTTTCTGAAAATGTAATCACTTGTCCTTCCCATTATAATGTATTTGTCCTATAAATATCATTTTGTTATTTGCATTCCTTCCAACAGTGTATTTTGGTGCCAACAGTCACGATACTTATTTGGAATGTAGTTTAAAATATCGATCAATGCAAAATCAATTTTATTATTTCACATGCAAAAAATAAATAAAAATAAAAATAAATAAATAAAAACATTTTTCTTGAAGTGAAAAAATATTTTCAACTTTTAGAAAAGGATCACACTAAAGAAATTAAAATACATTAAAAAAGTATAACTTAATTCACATATAAAACAAAAATTCTTAAAAAAATACTGAAAAAATCCGTTTTAAGTATTTATATGCAGAGCAAACTCTAATCTTGATGAACTCTCAAGAACTAAGAAAATAGATTGTTAAATGAATATTAGTAATTCAGAAAGTTATTAAATATTTTTAGTTTTATAGTTGTAATGTTTCCAAGATAAGTTACGGATACTAACCAATGTTTTTAAGTGTATTAGTTTATATATATACAGAAAGCTCTTGATAAAAGATTTGCAAACAGACAAACGCGAAATATGCAATATCTTCCAACGTTTCTGTATTACTGTATTAAGCATCAAAATAATAATTTATTTTTGTCTGTTTGAGAATATGTTGAATAATGCCATTTTCTCTACATTTGCAAGAACTTCATACATATTACTAAGGTAAAAAAACGCCCAAGTTCTGAAAAAAACATTCAGCAGATTGTTTCAAGATTGGTCAACGTGTTTGTTTATATTCTTCTTCCGCTGTATCTGAAAGTGCTATTTTATTCTCTTTAATGATTTTGCTGATACTTGTATCATACTGTGTTTATTTCATGTAGATGAAAGTACAATCCACATTTAAATTGTTCTTGAATGAAATTTATGGCAACTGTGGGTTTATAGGGAAAAAGTTATGCATATGTAACTCATATTCGCTGATGTCGTGAGGGGTATTTTCATAGAAATCTTTAGTTATGACTATAATTTTTAATAAGAAGAGAAGAGAGAATTTTTATTAACGCACTACGTTCTAACCAAACAAAATACGAAAAAACGGATGGCCTATTCAAAATATTTCGTACATTTACGTGTTAAACAACACAATAATTTTGAAAAAAAAATTAATTTTAATTCTTTAAAAAAAAAGTAATTACGGAACTACGAATTTATGTCCAAAAGCTATAGAAAATGTTACATGAGAAACATTATTCCATGCACTGAATCACAAATGCATTGCACCAAAAATATCAGTATCTTAAGGTTTTTCCCGTTTCTAAAGCATAATTTCTTTCGTACATTTCTTTATTTTCGACACAGATAAAAACCTTTCTAACTAAAATTGGTCCAGTATCCCTCTTGACTAACGAACCATCTTTTACTGATTTGTGCAGATGAAGTAAGATCATAAGAAGCAAAAACACATTTTTTAATCTAAAACAATCGTCTCTTTAATATTAATAGTCTTAGTCACTGCACCATGCTGAATGGAGTAAAGAAGAGAAAGGTCTGATTATTGTCCCCATCAGATTTAATTTTTTATCTGTTGTGGGACATTATTTTTATCACACTTCTCGTAATGTTTGCACCTTCTTCTCCGAAAATTTATTTAAACAGGACATAGATTACCGATAAAACATGCGGAAATATTCATTCTGAGTTCACAAGAAAGATAATTTTCTTATTTGTACTACATAAATTTGAAAAAAAGAAAACTTCATTGTAGATACGTAAGTGCATTAAGGACATTTCGCTCTTCATCCAGTAAACGCTGGAAACGTTATTATACTAGATTAATTTTGACACAGTTATTCTAATTGGTTAAGAAATCATATGAGATGATATCTGTCTAACTGAGAGAAAAAAGTCCGGGCCAGGATTTAAATTTACGAATTGAGCCCTTGGCTCAAGTTTCTAATTCTCTAAAATACTGGCCCGAACTTTTCACTCAGTTGGGGAAATTATATCTTACATGCTTTCTTTACCAATTAACTTAATTGTGTCAAAATTAATCTTGTGTAATCACGTTTTCAACGTTTACTGGGGCTTCCCATTACCTGTGATTCATAATGTTGTACTGATTCATATATCAGGCAAGATAATATGATAATTAAAGTTAACTGGATGAATTAGTTCAGCCATATTCGTCCGGGATTGCTCAGTATTAGAGCATTGGCAGCTTCAGCGAAGCTAAGGGATCCCGTGTTCGAATCCTGGCCCGGACTTTTTTGCTCAGTTGGGAAGATTACATCTCATATGATTTCTTTACCAATTTGAATAATTGTGTTAAAATTAATCTAGTGTAAATATCAATGTTTTAGCACAAAATGTATTTAAAGGCTTCCGTAATCATTTGTTTATAACTCATAAACATTTTTAAGCGTTTGGACAAAAATAACTATTTTATTTTTTTATATTAATAGACCCGATCGGGAAAAAAAACAAATGTTGAGAAGAAAACATATTTTAGCTGCCGAATGCAGTGGGGTCGCCAATATTAGGTCCATTTGAAAAGATTTTGATCTAAATATTTAAATTTATTCAAAACTGATTTGAGGCTCATGAATACACCGGTCTTTCATTTAAAAAAAAAAAAAAAGAAAAATCGGAGCATACGTAGCACGCCCGGTATATACTATTAAAAGCAGTGTTGTCAAATTTGTTTGGATACATTTTAATTTGAAAATAAAAGTCATTCAAATTTTAGGTCCAAATATTAGGTTCATTTGAAAAGATTTTGATCTAAATATATAAATTTATTCAACACTAATTTTAGGCTCCTGAATACACCGGTCTTTCATTTAAAAAAGAAAAGAATAAATCGGAGCATGCGTAGCACGCCCGGTATGTACTGATAAAAGCAGTGTTGTCAAATTTGTTTGGATACATTTTTATTTGAAAATAAAAGTCATACAAAATCTAGTGTGTACACTACTGAAAGCAATGGGGCCTCCAAGCATTAGGATCGTTCATAATGATTTTTGTTTAAATATACAAAATAATTCAACATTGATTTCAGGTTTATTTAAGATTGTTATCACGAGACCAGAACGCACTGGTCGGGTCAGCTAGTCTCTAGTAAGTTACCATTCTTCTCATTTCTGTTAGAAATAATATTGAAATAAACGAAAATTTATTTATGTATTTATTTCTTCAAAAAATCAGTAGACCGTCAACTGTTTGACCTCGTGCTGTCATTGTTTTAACAAAAAATACAGAAAATTATTTGAAGGCAAACATAAAATCTGAAAGATTAAGACAAGAGCTCAAAGTAAAACTTGTTGAAAACACTTTCATATCGCGATATTTATTACTTAAATTTTGAGCTTCATGTGAGGTCTAGGTGAGCGAGATTGTTAAAATAAACTTATAATTTCTAATACGCATAGTTTATTGTTATTGTTTTTTTCTCAATGTTATCGTATATTTTATCCAATCAAATACACTTCAAAAAGTCTTTTTACTGTGAAATACACTGCTCAAAACAATTAAAGGATATTTGAAGTTTTATATAAAATAAAGATATAAACGAAATTTTTGTTGCCGAAAATAGAAGAAGAGAATCACAAATGCAAATTTTTCTGGTTTTCAAACTGTAGAGTATGCAAATTTTGAGTTCGACGTCAAAAACTTCGCTTCAGCGGCAGCGAATGAAATTTGACTTTCAACTGGATAAAAGAGAATGAAGACAAGGATGATCGGCATTCAGTGATTGCTTTGTTTCGATGAGTACGATGTCTCAGCGAAGTCATTTGACAGATTCAGAAGCTTGGAGAATTGTTGGTAGGTTAGAAGGGGGACAAACTCAAGCCGAAGTAGCGCAAGCCATTGGAGTGTCACAAAGTGTCATTTCCAGGATCTGGAACCGTTTTTTGGAGAGTGGATGTGCAGGCCGAAGACCAGGGCAAGGTCGTAGACGGGCAACAACGCCCAATGAAGATCGGTATTTAGCGTTAACAGCTCGGAGACACCAAAACATGAACGCTACTCTTCTCCAACAACACCTTCGCTCGGCTACAGGCACCACGATTTCAACTCAGACTGTCCGAAACCGGCTCCATGCTGTAGGTCTGTATGCTCGCCGACCGATGGTATGTCTTAGATTAACATCAAGGCATCGTCGCGACCGCAGGGAGTGGGCGACCGAGCATGTCAACTGGAGGAGAAATGAATGGAGCAATATTCTGTTTTCTGACGAGTCCCGTTTTTCTGTGCATCCGGATAATAGGCGTATTTTCATCTGGAGGGACCGTGGCAGTAGGAATAATCCTGCGTTCGTGCACGAAAGTGTCAGATTTGGCGGTGGAGGAGTGTTGGTGTATGGTGGCATCTCCATTGACGGGCGCACTGACCTCTACATCATTCGAGATGGAGCTCTGACTGGTCGCCGATATAGGGATGAGATCCTCAGACCTATTGTAGTCCCCTACGCTGCAGCAATCGGAGATAACTTCATTTTAATGGACGATAACTGCAGGCCACATCGTGCAAACCTGGTGGAGGATTTCCTTTTCGAGGAAGGAATCGTTCGAATGGAATGGCCAGCGTGTTCTCCAGACATGAATACAATCGAGCACGTTTGGGACGCTCTAGGAAGACGATTTCTGGCCGCCAACAACCCCCACAAACTCTCCAAGAACTGGAAAGAGCTCTTCTGGAAGAGTGGAGCAGAATACCCCAACTCGTCATTAATAGCCTCATTGAGTCCATGCCTCAAAGGTGTTCAACTTTGCTGGCCGCCCGTGGAAACCATACCCCCTACTGAAAATGATTTTCTTTGAAGAAAACACCTTTTCTTATTCTTTTTTTCTCATATGCACAAATTGTGTTTTTTTTCCTTTTGTACACAAATGCGCAATAAAATGCATTTTTTTCTGCCAAACATGTGTAATTTATTCTCATATAACCTACTATGTCTGTCGACCATGTATCAATCAGCTAAAAAGTTTCCCAGATACAAAATCCACCTAAAACTGCAATATCCTTTAATTGTTTTGAGCAGTGTATTAATATGGATAATCAGTGTAGACCACTGGTGTTTCTATGTGGTAGTAGCCTCGAGTCTCCCATCGTGCACTATGGTCGTGCATGTTGAAAGTTGTTGACCTAAGGGGATTTTCATATTTCGACCAAAGTTTTCTAAAAAATGTTTGGAATCTTCTTCAACGGGAATTGGTTCATTCAACTTAACATGAACTAATTTAGATATAGAAAAATGAGTAAGATGATTGCGTGCTCCCTAGCGGTAGAAATTTAATCTAAACGATATTGAAGCGCGTGCGTAGCACTCCTGCTATACAATGCCGTAGGCAGCGGGAAAGAGTATCGGAGTTTCGTTCAGATAGAGGCTGGTTTAGAAAAGAATGCGCGCCGAAAATGACTATTTTTAACGAAACCGCAAAAGAAAGTTACTGATTTCGGGGCAACGCCGGATGGATCAGCAAGTAGAATATATTAAACGTATCAGTGATTGAAAAATATCGATAAATATTTCATATAATCTTGCTATAACATGAAATAAAGTTGATAAAATTTCAACCATTCTTTTAATTTAATATAATCTCTGTAACAACGAAACATGTTAATAAGATTTCTGAAATAATGATAGAAGGTATGAATTGGAATAATCTGACATGTCATAAAAATATGCGCTTAGTTGTATTTTAATATTATTTTACTCATAATTTAATACTGAATATTAGTCGGTAGATATTTATTAAAATTTCCAGTTCAAAAATGTAATAAAAACATTCAAAAATAGACATTTCACTTGTTTAGTTTTTTTCACTTCATTATATATTCAGTAGAACAGACAAGTGCTATCAATTATTATCACAATCATGGAATGTTTTCGGCGAACTTTCCTAATTTAAGTTTTAACATTAACTTTCTTACAACCTGAAACTAATGAAGAAAGAACATGTCTGCTTTTATTTTGTTAATATAAAAAACTGCCTGCGCTTAATTTTGTTCCTGAAAATGAAATGTGTTGATTCTCTATAAATTATCGAAAACAGATATTTTTCTTGTGTTTCTGTTTTCATTTTAGATTAAATTGGTTTTTCTAGAAGAATTTCGAAAAGAATGTAGTGGTAAAAGATGCAATGTAAATAAAATTATACTTTCATTCTAACTTTTTAGGGATGAATTGTTTATCCCGTTAAATTAGCAGTGTAAGATCAGTTAATTCGGCTGGTATTAATTCTTGAGAGATTAATAAAACTAAATTTGGGAAATTTAAAACGAATTCATTCCTTATTTGATGTCATTATAAATTAAATTCGGTTTACTTTTTTTTATCGAATGTTAATACTATAAATAAGACTATAAAAATATAAACGTAAACCGAAAAAAAATTCTTGCATAGTAAATTAGACCAGAATTCAAAAGAATTGTAGATTGTGGTAATATCTACCTCAGAAAAAAAAATTAAATGATGTGCAACTGGGGACCTTTTTTGTCTACCATTATCTCCAAACATTAAATGTCCTGGTACATATATTTTGCTAATTTTGTAGAAACTTTCACGAATATTATAGTTTTCGAAGTACTGGCGCCATTTATAATAAAATACATTTCAAAGACGACATTTAAGATGACATTTTAAGGCAATTTTACGACATTTTAAAACTGCTATTTATATTTTCCTTTTATAGTTTAAAAAACGTTCTACAAAAACAAAACTTTTTATCATAATTTAGAAGAAAAATAAATGGCGATAAAAACAAATGTCAAATGAAACACAGTAGATACTTTTTTAAATGCTTTTTTTTTAAATCTTTATGATTCACAAGTAACCGCAATATAAATGGACGTGTCGTACATTTATATCGAAAAATTTCATAAACAACACTGTTAAAACTAGAGGTGACAGTTCGGTGCCTTTTGGGAACCCGGGGTGAAATTCTGGTGCCGTTTGAAACGCTAGGGTGCCGTACAGGCTTGAAAATGTGATTAGGGTGCCAATTGGTCACTCACTGGGTGATTGAAGCTAATTAGGGTGCCGTACAATGCATATTGCTCGAACTTTTTCACCCCGCCATTCGACTGGTATCTCGCGCATGCGCTGATTGGTTTCCTCTTCATGAGGTGTTGACTTGTTTCCTCTCATTTTTCGCAAGTCATGGGGGAGTTCGAACAAGATGGCTGACTTTGAATTTCAGTGCATCGCTGCTGCATAATCGTTGCCGCATAGTTATTAAAATAATAACTAAATAACGACATTTATTTAGAATAAATAAATCAGGGGAGTCAATAAAAAGAATCACTCTTTATATACAGGTATGTGAAATGTTTCAGTGTTGTTTGTATATTATGTTTTATTATTATAAAAAGATTTTATATTATGTTGTATTACAAGTGGCTCCACACATTATTTTCAAGCAGACATTTTAAGTTATAATCTTGATGTGGAAAGTTGAAATTTGTATCTCGTGAAATTAGAATGATGTAGCCTCACCTATTTGCTTGTTTTTTTAAATTATTATTTATGCAGAGCTTATAATAATTTCATTTTATTCATATTTTTATCTAATGAATTTTCTCGCACAGTTTTTGTTGTTTACGATCTAGAAATAAATTTAATGATGCATTATTATAGTAATAAAAAATATAGAGAGAGAAACATAAGTTGTTATATTTAAAAAAATAGTTTAATTTCTTATTTTTCTGATATATAAACAAACTATTTGTAAACAATTAAAGAATTTACAAGTTTTAAAGGGAATTGATTTTTACTAACTTGAAACGTATTAATTTGAATATTTGACAATTTTAAATTAGTTGATTTGATAATATGAAATAGTAAACTTTGTAACATAAGAAATAATAAATTTTGTAGCATAAGAAATAGTAAACTTTGTAACATAAGAAATAGTAAACTTGATAAAATATAAATTTCTGCAGATGTTTTTACTAATCAAATACTTTTTACTATCGAAATTTTTAGAGCTTGTGTTTGATGATGAAATGAACTAAAAATATACCTCATTACATATTATAAATTATTAACAAAATAATTAAATCGTAATTCCTGAATTGATATTTGACATTTATACATGTGTCTTCTTGAAAAATGTTTTGCGAGTCTCTTGTACTATAACATATTAATAATAATAAAACACTGGAACATTTCACAGTAGTGTGGCTGGATGTAAGAATGGCTTAGATGATTGAGTGATTTATGTAAATATATTTAACTCGCATAGCTAGAAGATTTTTTTCCCCTCTTAAAATAATAATGATAAATAAATATCTCTGTACTACTACATCTAACTTAAAATGGTAATAAATACTAATATATATGGTAATAAATACTAACCAGTTTTGAAGGTAACAAAAATGACCTGATTATGTATATAATACATTTCTCATAGATATTAACCTGAACATGCAGGGGTCAATGCAAGTTTTTTTTTTGGTGTGTGTGTGTGGGGGGGGGGGCATTTTGTGAAATTTGTTATATTTTTCACAAAATGCCTCCCTCCCCCCCCCTTGTCTAGCAATTGTATTGAAAAGAATTTGAAAATTCTTATACTTAAAAAAGAAAAAAAAAGGCTATACATATATAATTATAATGCAATGTTTAACTTTTCAGCAATAAAATGATCAATACTTCATTTTCTCTGCTGAAATTTATACAAAGTTAAAAGTTGATCATCTCATGTCAAGGGTCGATCCAGGCAAAATTTTGTGCCTTTTCAGAGCTCCTTCACAAAGATCTATTTAATAAAACAGGCTCCTTCACAAAAATCAATTTAATAAATTGGGCCCCTTCAGTAACATCTATTTCATAAACTGGTGCCTTCACAAAATTCCTTTTAATAAAATAGGCCCTTTCACAAAATTCTATTCCATAGAAACTTACTATTTTTATTAATTATTCATTATTTTGATATGTTTTAAAATGTGTAATTTGTAAACAATCTTTCGAACCAAACATTTATTAATATAACAAAAACTTTTTACAGTCCTATTTGTTTTCCTTTCTGGTGAACTTGATTGTTTACAAATTGCACATTTTAAAACATAACAAAATAATAAATAATTAATAAAAATAGTATGTTTTTATGGAATAGAATTTTGTGAAAAGACCTATTTTATTAAAAGGAATTTTGTGAAGGGAATTGTTTTATTAAAAGAAATTTTGTGAAGGTGTCAATTTATCAAATTGATTTTTCTGAAGGGGCCCATTTTATAAAATTGATTTTTGTGAAGGAGCCTGTTTTATTAAATAGATTTTTGTGAAGGAGCTCTGAATAGGCCCCAAATTTTACCGGGATCGACCCTTGACATGAGATGATCAACTTTTAACTTTATATAAATTTCAACAGAGAAAATGAAGTATTGATCAGTTTATTGCAGCTAAAGTTAAACATTGCATTATAATTATATATGTTTAGCTTTTTCTTTTCTTTTTTAAGTATGAGAATTTACAAACTCTTTTCAATATAATTGCTAGACAAGGGCGGGGGGGGGGGGGATGCTTTCATTTGTGGAGTGCCGCTGGACACCTTAGAGTAGAGGTGCCATTATTCTCCCCTGGGTGCCATCCAATCACCCCTTGGGGCACCCTGTATTAGGGGTGCCATCCTTTCACCCTAGTTAAGGGTGCCATTTTGGCTCCCGTAGGGGTGTCACCAGTGAGACAAGCCTTTCACCCCTTTTGAGTGCCATGTGTCACCTGTAGTTTTAACAGTGAAGCATGTGTGAGGTTATTTTGCATTTAAGGTTGCCTTCCAATATTAAGTAATTCGCAAATATACACTTTATATGTATACTTTATACTATAAATAAATAAATAAATATATATATATATATTTAATAAACTTATTCGTTGTCGTGAAAATGTAATTGTAGTGTAATTTTTTTTTTGATAATGTACAGTTTTGCTATCTTTGAATTGGAAAAAATGAAGCTACTTATTAAACCCCAGTTTTTTATTTTGAAAGAATTTTTTCAACCATCAAAGTACAATTGTATTTCTAAATTCGATGCTAATCTTATTTGGAATGTTTATGTTTATTCACTTATAGACTTTCTCATTATAGGATCATGTATCTTTTTTAAAAAATTATACAGAAAATTATACAGTCTTTTTAGCGTCCTCTTAAATAAAGTAACAATATTATTATTGATATATGTATGAAATATATGTAATATATGTAGCAATATATGTATGTAAAATATATGTAATTAAAAAATAAATAAATAAAATTGTGTAAGTTTGCTTATTTGTATTCGATTTCTACAACAAAACTAAATATTCATAGAGTTTTTTTTCCAAATTTCAACTATTTAAAAAAAATAATAATAATTTTTTTTCAGCTATATATTTCTTAGAAACATTGTAGCATACATCACCCGTCATAGATGTTTCTGCATAATACAAGATTGAATGAAAGATTTTCGGTTCGTCGTTCTAAAATTTAATTTAAACTCTGGCATATTGATTTTTGCCACCTATGTTCTATGATGAACATAAAAAATGTTAGGCATGCAACATATATGCCTGCAAATGAAACAGAATGTCGTATCCAATAAATTATTAGAAAATGACAATGACAGATACTAACATCAGGAAATGAAGCAAAATATAGTTTAGAGACTAATGTTTAAAATTTTCATTTAACTACTATTTTTTAGGCATATGGTAAAACAAAAACAATTTGGAATGAACAATAATCTATTAAAAATACTTTTTTTTTTCTTGTTAAAACGTATAATAATTTAAAATATGAAATCAAATATTTGACAGAAAGTGTCTTTTTATACCTTTTACAGACGAGCAACGAAAATAATATAGCCTAATATCTTTTTAAACGTAAAATAACTTTTCGAACTTTATACAATTATAAAATGCTCTGAGCATTTTCTTTTTCCTTTTTCATTCTAAAACTATCTAAAGAGAAATCTTAAGCCAGTACTTAAATTCCCTGCTCAACATCGCGAAAGTTTCTGCCACATTTTCTGACTCATTTTTTTAACGTAAGGGCATAATTTTGGTAGACTTGACTCTTGAAGCAATTTGGAATCGATCGGTTGTTTCATTTTTTTAATAAATAAATTATTTATCGAGATATGATTGATTTCTGTTACGTGACGACATGTTTTACTTTTCTCCGTGCAGACGCGTTTGGAAATTATATTTATAACACCAACTTTGAAAGTATTTTCTGAAATATCTTCTGCCTTTATTAAAAATTTAAAAACCCATTTAGTTTCTCATTAAGAACACCTGCCAGTTTCATGCGTTTATAAGGAAAAATGAATTCAGAAAAGAGTCGGATAAGTAGCTGGATTTGATCCTTTGGATTTGAGAACAACATTAACACATGCTACAAGTAATATGTGCATCCGTTTTTTAATGTTGTTTTGTTAAGACCCTAAAATTGTCAATAAAATTTCTTTGTGATTTGATTAATGAAAGTATAGTTTCGTGATATCTTATATTTTTCTAGATTAACTGTTTGTAGGGTTTAAAGAGGGGTGTTTAATTCATTTAATAAAGTTCTTAAAATTTATAAAATGAAAAAAAAAAAAAAATGAGAAAATATTTCAAGCTCTTAATCGTCTTAACAGTATTATTCCCTCTCGGTCACTTGCCTTTTAAATCAAAAGCAGATTTAAGAAAAAAATTATAATATGTTAGTTTTTTCAAGTGCATTTTAGAAATTATGTAAGGTAACAAAATACAAATCCTCATGCCAGTGCTGTTCAATGATATTATTTTATGAATATATCAATATACGTGGAAAAATGCTGCCACACACTTAGTGGGTAAAAATGTCTAACGCTTTAAATCCTTATAATATAAACTAATAAATAGCTGTATTTCCTCTTATTATTTGTTAAATTTATTTTGTTTTGAATTAATTATGAATTTTTATTATAAATTGATTTAAATCAATACTGCGTGTACTGTGTTACTGCTTATTGTTGTTACTTGTAGAGTATTGGTGAGTTACGTCGATAGCCTCAACCCTGTATATATAGACAAGACATAAAATACCTTTTTTGGTTTTGGGTTCAAGTAGTAATGAAGGTACAAAGTAACCCGGATTTACGGTACATAAATATATATGTTTCAATAATTGGATGGGTGTTTGTGAAAAGGGCCTCAGTTATAAATTTAAAATTTCGAGAAATGTGGAAAAAACTATTAATGTTATTGATTAGCAATGTCCTGAAAAACTAGTGCAACTTTTAGGGCCTTTTTACGATCTTAATTACACTCCAATTTTGTTTTCATGATTTATGAGCATTGATTAGTAAAACAAAACTAGTCAGGTGGGTAAAGAAAGTAATAATATCATTTTTAGTTTATAGTTTTAGTTTTTATTTAAAGTAAACAATTTTCTATTTTATAAAATTGCAAATTTTAACACTGGGTCTTATATTGGGCGATTTTGAACACTTGCGATTTTGAACACTCAATCGTTCCACATACGACCTTTTTATCTGTAATAAGAAGTGTAAGATAGTACCTGTTACAAATGCATTCTTCCTTTAAGAAGTCATATAAATATTTTACTATTTTTTTCGGGACTATTATAAATCTAAAACAATGCAAGTAATGCGATGTACTGTAATTAATCCTCGCATTACTTAGAAAAGAAAGTCGAATAAATTTGGAGTACATGTAATTTTCTGAACGAATTACTTCTATCCGTATTTGTAAATAACTTTCTAGGAAAGAAAATATATTACATTGTGTCTTCCGCAGATGAGAAAATTATTATCTTGCTCAGTGAACTAAATTTATTATATCTATGGCAATAAACCTTTATTCTTCGGTATGCTATCGGTACAACACAATTTTTCATGAAGCGTGGTGACTACTTAATGGCCTTTTCGTTTAATTATTGTTATATATCTTTATTTTTTACATCTACATTTTTTCCTTGTGTACAGAAGATTCCATCAACTTAAGTTTTAATATTTATTTTTTTTTACACAATTATTAATATATACCAGATTTTGCTAAAACAAAGATATAAATTTTAGAGTGAACAAAGTGAAATAATTATATTTATAAAGAAGTAAATATACTAGACTTATAAATTATGTTAATAATTTCAGATTGGTTGGATATTTTTTTCAGAATATAAGGTATCCTAACGTTGAGTTTTTTTTTTTCGAACCAAAAGGCAGGTATTTGGGCTCAAATAAAAAAGGTTTAAATCAGTCCTGGCTGTATACTATTACTATTTACTGCTGTTATCTGTAGGGTATTGAGGAATCATGTCAATACTCTCAAAACAGTAAAATACAGGACCATTTTTGTTTTGGGTCCTAGTACACTCTAGGGTGAAAGCATGGAACAAAAAATGGAACATAACATTAATCATTTTATAAAATGTTCAGGTGTAAGACATGTTCGTTATCATTTTCATTCAAATATATTTCTGTTTGTTTTATATGTAGTATGAAATTATTGAAGTTCAAATGTGTTACATTATGAATGAATCTCAACTTTTTGAAATTCACAATTTAGTGTGTGTAATACTTAGAACAAAACAAGTTAGGACAATATTTTGGAATTAATGTAATATCACGATCAATATAATTCTATACGTATTAATAAATAAATGTTTATGAAAAAGACATTTAGAAATATATTACATTGTGCCTTCTGCAGATTCGAGAATTATTGGGTTTCTAAATGAACTAAAATTATTTTCTGTAAGTAATTTTATCCTCGTTATTTTGGACACTATCAGTACAAAATGAGATTTGTATGAAACATGAACGTTAAGTTAATACTTTTGTTTTCTATTATTGTTCTATACATGCATTTTATTTATCTGCACTTTTTTTCCATATGTGTTGCACTTTTCATCAGTTTAAATATTTCTTAGAAAACTGTAGGATTTGCAAAAAATACACAAGAAGAATAAATTTATTACGGAAGTTTTAGAATTGTTTTGAAAACTTTGCTATTATGTATGTTAATTTACAAACATCAAATATGAGTGTTTCTGTTACAATGCTTTTATTATATTTGATATAACTTTAAAACCCTTCTTATAACATATACACAGGCATTTATATATTGTGTGTGTATGTGCATCTGAAGATTATAAATATATAGTATATTGCGTAAAAAAGATATATATATATATATATATATATTGAAAAAAATCAATTTGAAACAGTTTCTCTCTCATGACATTTTGTTTTACTAAAAAGAAGGTAAATAAAATAAAAAGTTTTAACCAAAAAATAAATTACAGTTACTTTCTTTACGGCAAGCATTTTTTCAAACATTACAGAAATGCCAGAAAAATGTAAAAGAAAGTACGAAACATTTTTTTGTTATTTATCTCTGAATGACGAATTTTCATATGAAAAGCGAAATATATATTTTTTAAATAATACACATTTATTTAATGGTTTTTTAATTCAAAGTTTTGAAATGGAAAAAGGCCTATGCACCTTTATTTTCAAATTCATAAAAATAGTGTTTCCTTTTTTTTCGGATATGTTTTAAACTGATAGTGCTTATACCATTTAAAATGTCTCTTAGTTGAACAGTATTTTTGGAATAATATACAGGGTGTCCATAATTAAACGACCCTACTTTAAAGTTGTCTACAGACGAAACTATTAGTCAGAAAGTTGAGAAATTTTGTGAAGGACATAATGAAGTGATGTGAATTTTTTTGAGCGAAAAAAAATTAGTTCAAAATTTCACCACCAGGGGGCGCTTTTTAATGAAATACACATTTAGCATACATTTGCGATAGCTTACAAATTGTATTACAACAAAAGATGTTCAATAAACCTTTTTTCATGTCATGTTCTTAGCATTTCTCAAAACACATTGCGGTCAAATGTGGAACATGCAACCTTAAGATTCCAGATGGTAGATGAAAATGATGGCCATCATGTGAAACAAGATACGTTGTAATAAAATTTTTAAACTATCATAAATGTATGCTAAATGTGTAATTCGTTAAAAATGCCCTCTGGTGGAGAAATTTCGAACTAATTTTTTCTTCGCTCAAACAAATTTCCATCCCTTCATTATGTTCTCCACAAAATTTCACAACTTTCTGAACAATAGTTTCGTCTGTAGACAACTTTAAAGAACGGTCGTTTAATTATGGACACCCTGTATATAAATTTATTTTCATACCTAAACATATTTATCTTTTCACGTTCTTTTCAATATATCCGTTGGAGCTAAACTAACATGCACTTTCTTATTAGATTAGCATTTAATATTACTGTTATACATTTTAACTACACCTCTTTTTTTTGTACAAATTCTACATAAATAAAATCCTTATTGGATAAGTAGTAAAGGTAGTTTAACTAACATTCGTGAGCTAAAGATATGAATTGCGTTTTATAAAAATCCTTATATTTACCCTTAACTATCCTTTAAGATATTCACGAAATGACTAGATTTCATACGGAATAAAAAAGATGGGCAGCAATATACGACTGCTAAATTGTATAAAATACTCCAACAGTCCTCATTTCAACTGGTACTGCTTTAGTCTGCCTCAGTTGCTTTAATATGTTACTTTGAAACAACAAAGTTACACAGTAAATCGTTTACAGGAATATTATATACTACCAGCTTTTAAAGCATCTTACAGAGTTCGACACTACACTGACTGAGATAAAAGGTCAAAACACATAAAATGTTTGGACACATATAAAAAAGTGTTTAAAACACATATAAAAAAGTGTTTAAAATATAAGCCCACCTTGAATGCATAGTTATCTTAATTTTCAAAATACCTTCAATCACTACAAAATTTCGAAATTCTGCAGAGATGTGTATAGCAAATGTGTACACATTTTTATAAAAATTTATACATCTGGTACATAAAATGACAATCATGCATGCAAAAAGTGGTTAAATTGCTATCCGTAGTTATTAATCCTCTAAAACTTATGCAACAGAAATAGCTTGACCAATTTCAACATTAAATAGTGCTTAAACTAATTACTTAATTAAAAAACTGTTTGTTCCAACGTGTTATCAAACATTTTTATATAAAAGTACCCCGTTTTCATGCAACCGTTTTATCTGCAATAGTTTTTGCAGGATACGCTGCGAAGATGAAAAGGTCACAATAAAAATAATTTTGGCAGCTGAAGTGTTAGTTACTTTTTACACATTATAGATATACAATACTTTGACCACAATAAATTAGCCTGTGAGTTGCGTAATTTGAAATATTTCTTAGCGTAACATGAAATATTTTTTATTTGCCCCCCAATTTATTTAAGGATTGGATAAACCTTCAAATTAGAAACCCTCAACTTAATCACGAAAAGATTATTATTTTTTGTAAAATAAATTATTTATAAAAGATATTTTTAAATAGTTAAAGTGGTATTTTCTGATATTTATTCTAATAAATATTATCGGCTTTACTTAATATCTTAACATAAAACAATGGTATATGGTGTGTAAAGAAACGATTTTAAACGTTTATATATATATATATATATATATATACAGCGTGTCTACGTATAACCTGACCGACTTTTATTTTCGCAACCGTTGGTCCTAGATGCATACTTCCAATTACAAAAATGGTTTAAATAAGGTATATAATTACTTTTAATGTGATTTCTGTCAAGAAAAACATTTATTAAAAAAATACGAAAGTTAAATTTTTATACGGTCCCCCAGTCCTATAAGTGATATTTAGTAAAAATTTACTGTGACACTAACAAGTACGACAAAGAAAGTCCCATTCATCTAACATTAAAATTGACCGAGTTCTGAAACTTTGAAATGCATGACTTATACCACTTTTTTGCATCTAAAAGAGATGTTTCGGCAATGCTTTCAGGGGTTGTATATAAAGTACTTAAACTTATTTCAAGGTATCTGCGCTTTGAAATAAATAGTACAACTATTACGATTGAGTTCATTTTTATTAGTTAAGTTTCAGATTAATTAAAATAATTGTATTTTAACATATGTTTTATTTTGAAAGGATTTGAGGCTGTGATTTCTTTTAACAAAAATTATGTTATTTTCATAAGGTTTTATTTAACTTGCAACGATCGTCTTTCCAGTTTAAAATTTGTACTCGAAGTTTGACTCACTTTCAACTGTCCGATCGAAGTTAAATTTTACATACTGACTTAAATCCGATGGCAGTGTAATATTATTATGATTTTCGACGCTTACTATCTTATACATACTTATATTAGAGGATAACACACAAAAAAAAAATCAGATAGATTATCGTCAACAAGTTTAAGAAAGAGTTTTAGATTAGATAACATAAACCTGCGATGGTTGTGTGTTTTAAAATTTAAAATTACGTTTTATGTATTTTTTAACGCTGAATAAAAAAAAATTACCTTCAGTTTTAACCATCATATCAGGATTTTTTGAAAATCGTAAATTTCAAGGTTAAAAAACAGCGAAAAATCTGATATTATAAAATAGATGTAAGACTTTTTTATTCAGTTTTACTTTATTTAATTCAACAGCTTATTACAATTTTTGGCTTATACTGGGTTTCTTGCAGCTAAACAGCTCAGGGGTCCGATGAGGTTGACAGGGAGGGGGGATCAATTTTAACTTTGAGCTTTTAACTTTGAAATTTGCGATTTGAGAAAAATCCTAACGTGATGGTTTAAAATGAAGGTCATTTTCAGATTCAGCACTAAAAAATCCATAAGAATCAATTTTCAAAAGCTATTCAAAAGCTCTCAACTATTTTTTTGATATATCTGACGATTATTTATATTTCTAATACATTTGTGAATGACCCCTATTTCGCAGCAAAAAATGTACTCCAACTTTAAACAGCTATTATTCGGTCAATTTTAATGTTAGACGAATGGGACTTTTTTTGTCGTACTTGTTAGTATCACAGTAAATTTTTACTAAATATCACCTATAGGACCGGGGGACCGTATAAAAATTTAACTTTCGTAATTTTTTTATAAATGTTTTTCTTGACCCAAAAGTAATTCTTTACCTTATTTAAACCATTTTTGTAATTGGAAGTATGCATCTAGGACCAACGGTTGCGAAAATAAACGTCGGTCAGGTTATACGCGGACACGCTGTATATATATATATAATAAATATTAATTTGGAGCTTGGTGCGATATAATTAAAGTAAAAAGAAAATACAACGTTGTAACGGTATATATATAGTTATATTAGAAAAAAAAACATAAAAATTCATTGAAATAACAATTTACAATAATCACTGGTTTCGGCTTATATAGTTTCGCCGAAATGTGTATTTTTTAATAGATTCTAGTGCACTGAGTACGGGAAAATGATTGTAAAAATCTGTCACGTCTAGTTTAAAAAATATTTATTAAATACTTAAAAAAAGAAATAACATGAAATTAAAAAAAAATAGAAATGATTGATTTTACTCTTCTTTTTATAATTTTCTAGATCTGTTTCTCTTAAAATAGACCAGCAGTAGTCCCCTAACATACAATTGTCCCAAAAATCTTTGTGTCTGTCTTCAAAAAGTTTAAGATCTTGGTGAAAACGCTCGCCCTGCTCGTTTTTGCCCTGAAATTTTCAGGGGAAAAATCCAGTTGTGAGTGGAGAAAATGTATTTTCAGGCCCATGTCCGCACCCATTGAATGATAGTTTTCTAATAAAACAGCAATATTTTTTCATAATTTTCATCTTTATGATTTCCTAAGAATCCATGGACGACCGTTTTAGAGGAATCTCAACTTTTTCTTTTTCATTAGTGGATAAAAGTTTTTCAAAGTCCTTATCTTGCATCATTTTACGTATCTGTGCACCTATAAAAATTCGCTCTTTTAATTTTGCGTCTGAAATACTTGGAAAAATTTTGTGTAAATATTTAAAAAGCAGCACTGTTTTTATCCATGGCTTTGACGAATTTTTTTATTAGGCCCAATGTAATGTGTAATGCTGACAAAATTATATTTTGTGGATCCACTAAAGATGTATATTTAACATTTATTTTATCCTACTATTTGGTATACCCGCGCTGTAAGCCCAGTAAGCCCAGTAAGCCCAATAACACACTAACTACATTTAAATCGCTACATATTTTCAATTTGTGCTGTTCATATTGTATAATTTTCATTAAAAGAGACATCTTTTGATAGGATTCTTTACTGTTTACGGCAGGGGTAATTGGTACAGATGGTTTTATATTACCGTTATGAAGTAATACAACGTCAATATATATTTAGATGAATCGATAAATAAACGCCATTCATTTGGATCATAATTTTGATTCATCGCATTAAAATGCTTTGGAATATCATGGCAAAAACAAAAATCATACTTTTTTGTGAAATAACTGCTGATAATTCGACTTCGATTTCGGTAATAACTCACTTTAGTATTTAGTGTCAATAAGTTCCACTGTTTTGGACGAGAGGCAAGACTCTCTGTCTTAGATCTAGATAGTTGCAAGTTTCGCACAAGGTCGTTCAACTCATTTTGGTTTATTAAATGTGGCGTTTTAGCATCTTCGATTACGAACTCGTCATCATTTTCATTCTCCATAAACACATCGTAGTATCTTAAAGTATCTTGGCAACTCGCACTTGACATATCTGCACATACTTGATGTGGCAGAGTTTCCGAATGTGATATCCGTTTTGAGCTGATGGAATGTCAGGACTTTGAATTTTATGTTTATTTTCTGAATTAAAGCCAACAGTTTTTGTCAAACAAAAATAAACGTCGTGATTTGAAGGTTCTCTCCACAGGGATGGTGATCCAAATTAAAGATACCTTTTTTCTCCAGAAGCACAGCATTTAAGAGTAAGCCTACAGCTTTCATAAAAAACATGTGTGACCAACTTTTTATCTTGATTACTCACTGAGAATACAAAAATAATACAAATATGCTGTTTTAAGACATTCCGATATCGGTCTTCCTTTTTTGCGAATATAAATTGTCCACAAACGTAACAAAAACAACTAGAATTTAATTTACATACTCTATTAGACATTTTATCAAACACAAAGTCACTTTAATTCAGAAAAACACAAGAAAACAGAATATAGAATCCAAGTTGACAATGCGGATAGGTTGAATGTGACGTGATAGATTTAATATAGAATTAAAAATGGGAATATTGAAAATTTTAAAAATTTAAAATATGTGACGTGATAGAATTTTTTCAAATACCGCCTTTCATTAGTAAGAGGCAGTATAATAAGAAAATAGGTGTTTCACCAAAAGTATATAAAAAATGTTTAAATTTGTAAACCAGTGTAATTTTTCTAATTGCTTATAACATTTAACAATAGTGCCTTGTGATGTCTGTCGATACTCAACATATCCCGAAGAATTTCTCGTACAATTGAACAATAAAACAGGCATATGTACAAAATCTTTTTGATAAAATTCTGAATCAAAACATCATTAAAGTATTGTGTCTTCTTTCTTTTATCAATACTTCCCTTTTTGACGCGGTAATTTGTTCAATAAAATAAAAAATAGGGACAAGTAAGTGGATATGGTTTTAAGTAATTTTTCGGATAAATTTATTTTTCCTTCTTGTTATAACAAGAATGCCATTAAAAAAATCTTAACTTTTAGAACAAAATTGAAGTAACTTTTTCTCCGAAACTTTTTTCACTTATTGTTTCAGATATATTACTCTTTTATGATAGTGTAGAAACAAATAAACAAAATAAGAAACAAAAAACCCAATTTAAAACCTTTTTTTTTTTTTTTTTTTTTTTTTTTTTTTTTTTTTTTTTTTGCAAAGTCAATTTCTAAAATACAATATATTAAATGTTTCTATTACTATAGTAAAATCTGACTATTTGTTTATATTTCACAACTCCTCTTACGAGATTATAAAACGGTACACATGGATCCGAAGATATCATAAAACCTCTTAGAATTTTAAAATGTGACTCTGGTCCCGATATTTTTTTTTTTTTTAATTTTTAACAAAGTTTTTCTAAAAATGTCATCTTTAGTACTCTTTTTTGTGAAAAAATGGACAGAAAAATATAAATAACGGGATTTCGTCTGCTATCCGAAATGGAGAAGAAATATGTTTATTTTTGTTTTATTCAAATGTATCTGAATGGACAGTGATAGAACGTGGAGTTTTTCATATGGAATCTGGATATATGTACAGGGCTCAGGTTATTTCTTTCTAAAAACCTGTAATATGTACCTTTAATATGGCAGCTAAAAGAGTTAACCACAGAGATATCAAAGGCAATTAACATCTCACATCTACGTTTCACAAACTTTGAAAAGTGTTTATTTTCTGGTTTGGGAAGATACAAATACCAACGAAGTATGAATTCAAAATACTATTGAGATATATGGCAAAGCAAAGCCAAAACAAACAAACAAACAATCAAGAAAAATCTGAGTAACTTTAAGAATGCTGATAAATGATTATTAATTAAACATTTATCATTGCTGATGTCATGTCATTTATAAGGAAATTTTAATGAATATGGATAATAAATTAGCCATATCAATGCCTTCAGCATCAAATTCAGAAGACATTTTAATTTTCATCTCACTGCACACAATATCTAACATCCTGACACCCGCAATTAATAATCATAGATTGTTTGTAAAATTCTACTCTATGCATGTAAGATTTCCCAAACATTCGGAAAATCTAATTTGTAAGTCATACTTTTATGTCAAATAATGCTTTTATTGTCAAATTAGCCTCATTTTATTTAATTTGCTCTTTCTGATGTGCTATGAAATTCAATTGATGTCAACCTTTAAAGGAAAACAGCAGAAAAAAGAAAAATATATACGTATTACTTCAAAATTGTAAAAATGACAAAGAAAAGTGATTTATATATGCAGGATGATTATAATTAGAATCCCACATTCAAATTGCCGTAAAAAAGGAACCACTGGTCAGAATGACTTCAAATTTGAACTGAATATACTGGACGGAAGGGGGAACGGTTTGGCATAAGAAAGAAAAAGTTCAAAAGTGTATCAATAGGTTGCGTTGTATGCAACGTAACAAAAGTAGATTCCGCTGCAAGTGACATTTTCAATCGAAATACGGTAGCTTTGGCATGATTTGCACAGTAAACGAACCGTACTGTTCAATGTGTATGAGCGTTTTAGTTGTTTGACTGAAAAATTGACTTACAAATCAGTCAACAGTTGTGGTACTCTGTTAGTGGAAAGCCCATCCACCATGGTAAGGTCATACCACATTAGATGGGAATAATCGGTTTTTAATTGTCCTTGGGATAAAAACCACATAAAAAGCACATAATGATTCGATTTTTAATTGCGCATGATTGTCTTTTAATTCGCATAGTATGCCACTTACAGCGCCATCTATTAATACACTTTGGGTCTTTTATTTTCTTATGCCATGCCGTTTCCTTATCTCCCAGTATATTCAGCTCAAATTGGAAGTCATTCTAACCAGTGGTTCTTTTTTTACAGCATTTTGAAAGTGGGACATTAATTACAATCAACCTGTATATGTTTTAACATATGCATAGATTATTCTTTAAAAAAATATGACAAAAAGTGCGAATAGCCAGAAAAAAGGTTAAATAAAATTTTCAAGTCGATTTTATTAATTTAAGATATCGCATACCAAAAACGCATCCATTATGTAATATTTAAATCAACTATTCATGCATACTATTTTAATTTTCGGGAACCATAAAATATGAAAATTTTCAGAATTCCCATGGAAAAGCATTATGTCGAAAAACAGAATTATCCATATTTTTTTTTCTCCACCGAATACAGCAAATTTAACCAAAAACTGCACAGTTAATTGAGGGTAGCCAACATACCTATCTAATTTCAAGCTATTCAGATGTATTTTGCGGCAGATATCGCGAGGCATACAAAAAACATACAAAGAAACATACAGACACCAAACGCGTTTTTCGCGTCTCTACAGTATGTCTCAACTGACGTTCAGACTAACAACAATTGAACTAAACAGTAGGGAGAATATGCACCGACTAAACTTTCAAATGTTGGCGGTTTTTTAAACATGTTTTCATTAATTTAAATTTTTCATTAACATAATCAACCCAAAACGAATCCATATCACAGTTCTATTTCTCATTAAATTTTGTATAGGAATCATGTGATCTATTTCAACTTCACTATATTGCCAATGAAGTTATACAGAGTTGAATTTACGGAATCTCAAATCGTAGTATTATGGAGAGCGCTGACTCTGAAACGAAGTGCGAAGTCCACGTGTGAAAATTGGACGAATATTAATTTTATTCACAAATACGTGTGATCAAAATGTTTAATTAAAAATACTTTTTATTCCGAGAAAAAAAGTTTAACCGCACAGGTGTAAAAATAAATAAATCTATAATTGTCGTTACTTAAAAAAAAAAAAAAACAGATATTATTATACTAATTATGTACCCACAGAATACATAATACATTTTACTAACTGATGCAATGAAATTATGTTTTAAAATAAAACTTAATGAAATTTTAATTTCTTAATGTGTTTTTTAATACAAATTTTAGCTTTACCATGGCGAAAATTACTGCTACAAAAACTTATCAAAATAAGATAAAGCTTTATACTGTTACATGAGGAAAGTACTCTTTATACTTGTTATAGACTTAAGTGGATAATCCTCAGCATTGCTCTATTTTCACCTTTAGAACAAAGATTTGTCTGCTTTATTTTCCCCAAGGCATCTTGAAGATCATTTTTTCGTAAGAAGCTTTATGTCTGTATGCTAAAACAAACAAAAAAATGGATGTGGTTATGTATTCTTGTCGCTGGTGGTGTTTGATCCAAAAGAGGCATCTTAGATTATTAGGATTTGAGTCAAAATCCTCACTTTGAAATAAAGTGTTCTTTTTAAATTTTTTCTTAGTATTTCAGATCTTTTGAGGTTGGCTGTTGAGATTCTTATTTTAAAAATAGTTAAACTACCAAATATCTGTAAAATGTAATTTTTAAATATTACGGGAAAAATACTGTAGAGTATTTTAATATTCCAAATCGAAAAAAGTTTATAGAAAAACTTTTTTTATTGATATAGTTCTTTCTCTTATAGTGATAGACGATTGATATAAATTTTCATAAGAAGTTTAATTCTTTGTACCCTGGAAAAATGAATGTGATTTTGTTTTCTGGCCACTGTTTGTGATTATTTGAAAAAAGGATGTTTAGAGTTTTAGAAATTTGAATATAAATTATTTGAAAGAATATTTATTTGAAAGAAATTTTTATTTATATATGTTTTATATATCACTGTTTTGGTGGCATTGGTTAAGTTACATATTTGTGAATATAGTTAAACATATCGATTAATATAAAATATATTATTTTAATATTGGTTAAATGTACTATACTAAATTTCTACTTTTTCACATAGAAAAAAGTAGTTTTTTTTTAGGTAGTTTTCATTACAAAGTAAAAAAACTACCTATTGCAGCTGTTCGGAAGAAAGGAATCCCAGAAAAGTTTGGTACACCAACCAAAGTTCAAATGTTGGTTTATATATATATCTGACATTTGTCATACTGTAACTCTCATATTTATGAACCGATTTGGATGTGACTGAGTATGTGTATAGGACATCAGGTCTCAAACGAGTTCGTTGGCCAGCTTCAACCGCAATTTCTTTCAAAATTGTGGCCAATTAAAAAAAAAATTCAAAAAATTCAAAAAGATATACATAAAAATTATAAATTGAAAATTTTGTTCTGTTAAGTGTTAGATCGTGATACACGGATTTAAAAGAATTTTTGGTTTTGGATTTACTTAAAAAATGGCTGAGATATGGCAAGTTTTAAATTCTAGGCTGGCTGACATTTTGAAACAATCTGACTGATCAGTATACAGGACATAGGAAGGTCTCAGCCAAGTTCGTTGGCCAGCTTCTTGCGCCATTTTGTTTCAAAATGGCGATCAGTTAACTTTTTTTAAATTTATTACAAATTCAAAATATATATATATATAAAAAATTATCAACTGAAAAGTTGTTTCTGTTAAGTATAGATCGTGATACAAGGAATCCGAAGCAGTTTCTTGTTTTGGCTTTATCTTTAAAAATGGGTGAGATATAGCTGTTTGAAATTCTAGGTTGCTGGTATTTTGAAACAATGGAATATGGAAGCTACATTTACATCCCGGTTCAGGCCGGAAGGATTTTCTTAAAGTAAAATATGTTTTAAAATTATATAGAAAAGTAATACCAAGTATTCCTGGTTCGATCCGCGGTCTGGACATTTTTCCACTACGCTGGTTGTACGCTTTGTAGTAAGTGATAATTCACATCCTATTTTATAATCCTTAATTTCCAGCGTAATTTCAGTTCTGCTGAAAAGTTTAATTAGCAAACATGCTGACAGTTTTGATTATTAAAAAAAAATGCAAAATGTAAGTATATAGTCATATCCTACATGTGAATGTTTCAATTTTGTTATTTTTATGATTTTAAACAAAATAACATCAGAAATTCTGTAAATGTTTTGGTGATGGGGGCGAATTTCGGGAGGACCCGAAATCAGGAAAGTCTCCGGTTCAGAAGTATACACTGCACTATACATTGGAACAACAGGAACATACCGTGAAATAAACAAAGGTGAACGAGTTGTAAAAGACCTGGCCGCCTCATTCAAGGATTCTGGCCGAAACATTACCATGGACAACTTGTTTTCTCCTCCTTTTTTTTAGCCAAGCATTTATTTACCTTGAAACACAATTGTTGGCACTTTGAAAAGAAACAAACCTTATATTCCACAAGAAATGATGACATGTGAATTACGTTAAGTATTTTAAGTATTTTCCACAGAATTTCGCTTTCAAGATGACGTAAGTATTTTCGTAAGTTCGTATCTTCTAAAAATAAGCTGTCATTCTAATGTCTACTATGCATCACTATAAAACAATTACGGGGCCGAAAGAGAAACCTGAAATGATTCAGTTTTTATTATAAACGAAATATAAAGTATATATTATGGATAAGTTATTGGGGCGATATACAATACATAGATGTGCTAGCAGAAGCCCACTCGCATTATTTTTCAATATTGTGGATAAAGCAGCTTACATTATATATACTGCAAATAATGATACGGTTAGCCATAAAACAGAAAAACTTCGTCATCTTTTTAAGTGAATTAAGTGAGAGCTTAAACCTTCCGAATAATTCAAGATCGATCGTAAAAAGGACAGGTTATGTGACATTTTTCGGCTAAATAGGGAGGTGAAAGTATACTGAAAAGATCTTTGTCAGTATTTGAAACTGGCACAGGTTCAGAACACAGCCAGAAGAGTGTAAAGCGAAATGACACAGGAAGGATAAAATAAGTTGTTGTTTGTTAGATGCGTTTGTTAGAGCCTCAAAAATGGCGCAGAAAAACCAGAAAATCATGTGAAAAATAAGGAAAGCAAGTATATGATCTACATTCGTACACTTTTTGATATAGTGAAGCTTGTCCCAGCATGTAACAGTCCAGGTAAAGAAAATATTATTTTCCTTAAAAAAGTATGTATAACTCTTATTTTCAAATTTAGTTCATATTTTATTGATCTAAATCTAGAAAATCTAACAAATTTTGCATGGGTTCACGAGTATCCTGTCTTTAAGGCATAAAAAGGTTTAATGCCCCTAAAAATAATAAAAAAAATCTAAATTTTAAAGTGATTGTTCTAATAGACATTGAATACTACAAATAATGGGGATATAAATTCGTTTTCGTTCCTGTTGATATTAACATCCTAAAAATAGCAAAAAGGTACCCGGGTCCTCAGCCATTGACATAAGGGTTAAATTGTTATCAAATTGTAAAACCGCGCAACTAATATTTCCTTTCAATTAAAAAAAATATTTACTTGTGGCTAACATAAACAGAACGAAAACTCTAAAATAATAATTATATGATCACGTATTAAAAACAGGAATTTGCGAAAATTGCGTCATAAAAATGTATTTAAACACGAATATTAATAAAAGTAAGAAAACCTAAAAAACAATTAAATTATCACACGCAAACTCATTTAATGATGAAATTACACCATATATTGAAAATAAACATTTAAAACAATATTCTAATTGATATCCAAGTGACGTCACAATTGGAATCACATGGCGTGAAAGAAGAGAAGCTAGCAAATTTGTTTATATATTGCCTCACTTGAAGCATCACAAATACAGAACAGGTAAATGCATCGTAAAATACTTTCAATTTATGTTGTATGAATTACTATTCGAAAAATACATATTTGTAAATTCGTATATACATATGAATGAAAATAAACAATTTTCATTTTAAAAATAACATGAAAAATGTGCCAGCAGGAATCATGCATAACCTATACCTGTTCCTAAAAATATTTAAAACTCGATAGCAACATAAAACATAAGCGTACATTTTCTATATACAGTGCTTTCAATGGCACAGTTCCGAATGTTATTCCCCAGCAGGCGATTTTTTATAACCTCCAACACATTGGATGAATATTGTCTTTATAAGAATCCGAGAGGCAGCGACAGTTTTTACTTAACCATTTTGCACAAGCGGATTTTGAAATGCGTAATTGTATCTTATTTATCAATCCAAAAAAAGGCTATCAGCTCTCGTGACAAAGGTGGATGAGACTATGGGAATCGAAAAATGCTCCAGTCAAACAATAAAGCATAACAACTGGATTACTGAAGATTATCGCCGTTCGAGAAAATATATTTCAGTCATCCGTAGAAGAGTGATATTTTTAAAACAGAGCACATTATCATGTTTTTAAAAGCTGCCGAGTTTGATCGAGGGTTGGAAACAGCAGTTCGCAGGGGCAGTTCCCCCTAGTATATAGGAAATTTTGTACTAAAAAGCACTTTATAAAGCATATGCAAATACAAGTTACCAAACAAGAAAGAAATATATAATATTTGCCAATGTTTTCATATTAAGATATTGAGAAATGGAATATGCATTAAATTATTGTCTTTTTGGCAACATGTTGAATAATGCATGACTCCATTTTCTGTACAGTTCCAGGAAATTTGAACTTATTAGTAATCTACCAAAGCCCTTAAGTTGGAGAAGCTTAGAACAGATTGTTTCAAACTTTGCCATAGTGTTTATTAATTTTATACTTCTTCTGGATATGACAGAGCTACTTTGCTCTCAGTGATCATGTTCCTTATACTTGCATCATACTATATTTCCCCCATGAAGATGACAGTTTAATCCACATTTTAAATGTCCTGTAACGAAAGTTCTAGGAAATGTGTGTTTCTAGAACAAAGCATACGTAACTTATCTTCACCGATGTTGTGAGATGTAATGTCATGGAATCCTTCAGTTATCTATATTTATTTAACACAGCCTGCGTGTCAAAAAGCTTTAGAAAATATCGTTTGAGAAACATCATTATATACTCTGATTGATAAATATATTGCACCAAAATTATCAATCTGCTAAGGCTAATCTGCAATAATATCATTCTGCTAGACGAATAAATTATTTTTCCAAAAGCATACTTTTACATTTTCGCAAGAAATTATAACTCTTGACCTGATCTATTGACTATATAACTGAAATTGTAATTCGAAGGTGATACACCACATATCGCATGCAAATCATAGACTTCTCTGTGTAAGAGCTAATTGTAAACAATAGAAAAATTATATAGGATTATCTGCAGGAAAATTGCTATCTAAATATTCCAAACACTGTTTTGTAATTGTGGCCAGTCTTTCATTGTGATATCACATTATACTGCATGCACTCTTATGAAAATATGTGATATATCTGGGCTTCATTCTTCAATAAAGAGAAGAGGTATTATTTGTGACCCAGTTATGTTGGCTGTAATTATCTGTTTTGCGTTCTTGATAAAATTTTCAAAAATCACCACCTTTAAAATCATCATGTTAAAAAATATCCTCAGCATAATAACAAATAAACACTTTTAGTATCTATTACCGTAATTTCGGGAGTAAGCACCGCGGCGCATACGTGTTTGAAAGTTCAAAATATGGGCGATGCGGCGCATACGCAAGGGCGGCGGATACAATTATTTTTTTTTCCCCAACATAGCAAAATCTGGATATAGCGAAAAACAAGCCTTCATTTCAGGTTTTTTTTGTCTTACTGCCTCAAATGCACTTTTAAACACATGGATTCATTAACATTCATTCATATTTCACCTTTATTTACATTCATTTATTCTCAGTATAAAGTTCATAAACAGTACATAGTATCACAATACATCTTTATTATAAAAACATAATCACTATAGTCAAAATATAATTAACTTACCCATATTTCTCTATTTTCTGTTCAATATTAATAGCTCACTCTCTTTAAAAGTATTTATTGTATACTTTACAATAGTTGATAAATTATATTTATTCCATAAGCACACCGCATACGGCGATATTCGATTAAAAGGATAATCGAGTAATCGATTGGCGTAGTACGTATTTTTTTTTCCTATTGTATTTTAAGATAACCTGTGTTTCAATATTAATAGCTCACTCTTTAAAAGTATTTACTGTATACTTTACAATAGTTGATAATATATATTTATTTCATAAGCACACCGCATACGGCGATATTCGATTAAAACGGTAATCGATTCGCGTAGTACGAATTTTTTTTTTCTATTGTATTTTAAGATAACCTGTGTTTTATTGTTAATTCATATATCTTGTAAGATTTTATCGCTATTCTTGTTACTTTTAATCCAATTTTGCCAATTGTTTTTTATCGTGACTATTTCCTTTTTACCGACATTTCAATGATGCGGCGCTTCTAATGGGTGCGGCGCTTACGTGTATATTTGTTTTTTTTGTACCGATTTTTCAATGATGCGGCGCTTACGATGGGTGCGGCGCATATTCCCGAAATTACGGTATTTAAAAATGAACTACGATTGAGAAATCAAATAAACTTACCGGAACCTGAGATATTTTCTGAATATTTTCTGAGAATGTCTGTATTTGAAAATATTCGTTTTATTTTCTCTTGAATTTTGCTTTCCGTTTTTTGAAAAAAAAAATCTCAAGAACTGTAGAAAGTGAAATACATGAAAATACTACAAACATATAAAATATACAATTGTAACAATTTTCACTTCAATATCACTTCGTTTAGAAGTATATTATTGAAATAAACTGAAGATTTCTTTCTATAAAAACTTCTTTAAGAAAACTGTAGGCATTAAACATTTTAATCTTGTGTTGTCATTTGTTATCAAAAATGAAAAGAAATTTAAAGTCATACCTAAAATCTGAAAGATCTAGAAAACACTCTCAATGTAAAAGTTAGTCGGAAGACACTTTCATTTTGGAAACAAATCCTCAGGAACTGTAGAATGTGAAATTCATAAAAATAATACTAACATATAAAATACACAACTGTAACAGTTTTCACTTCAATACCACTTCATTTAGAAGTTTATTATTGAAGAAAACTGTAGGCATTAAAAATTTTGATCTTGTGCTGTTATTTGTTATCAAGAATTTAAATAAATTTAAAGCTACACCTAATATCTGAAAGACCTAAAAAATGCACTCAATGTAAGAGTTAGTCGGAAGACATTTTCATGTCGCTATTTTTATCCCTTAAATTAGGAGCTTCATGAAAGTTCTAGATGAGAAAGAGGTTTAAAATATACTTAAGATGCATATTAAGCAAAGTATATTCTTATTGATTTTTTACTGTGTCATCTGTATTTTTTTTCAATCAAATACTTTACTTCTGTATAAAATTTCTTATTTCTATAAAGCATTAAAATGTATTTTATAAATCAGAGTAAATTTGCAAGCAGGGTACTTTAAACATATCATTCATAGAAAAAAATCGCAAAAAGTTTCATATAATCTTGAAATATTATGAAATAAATTTGATAAAATTTCAAGCATTCTTTGAATTTGATTTTAGTTTTAGAAACCGGAAATACTTAGAAGATTTCTAAATTATTTCAAAAAATAAATTGTTTATTTTCATACAAAATACAGCATATGCGCTTAGTTGTATTTTAATATATCTTAACATGTATTTTAATACTTAATATTAATCGATAGATTTTTAATTAAATTCCCATATTAAAATTATAACAAAAGCATTCAAAATAAGAGAGTTCATATTTTTAAATAACACTTCACTTCATTATATATTCAGTAGAGCAGACAAGTGCTATAAATTAGTATCATAATGATGGAATGTTTTTGGTGAACGTTCCTAATTAAAGTTTTAACATTAATTTTCTCACAAAGTTAAACTAATAAAGAAAGAGCAACATATCTGGCTTTATTTTGTTAACAGTAAAAACTGACTGAAATTAATTTTCTTCTTCAGAATGAAATGTGTTGATTCTCTATAAATTATCGAAAACAGATATTTTTCTTGTGTTTCTGTTTGCGTTTGAGATTAAATGGATTTCTCTAGTAGAATTTCGAAAAGAATGAAGCGCTAAAAGACGCAATCTAAATTAAATGAAATTTGCATTCTATCTATTTCTAGAGATTATTTATTTATCAAGTTTAATTTGCTGTATAAGATTAAATTTAACAACTGGTATTACGTCTTGAAATATTAATAAAACATAATTTATGAAATATAAAACGAAATCATTCCTTATTTAATGCCAAAATTAATTAAACTCGGTATTTACAATTTAAAATTACTCCCAGACTATAAAAATTGAAAAGTATGCACAATAAAGTCTAGTCGGATGTGCTAATCCCAAAACTTTCTTCTATCTCATACAAGTTTCACATGCACCAAAAACGAATTAGCACCAATTTAGGTCAATGTCTAACTGAATATAAAATTTTGTTAAATTCCGTGTATTAGCTTTTTAGATATAACAATCGCTAAAATCGTATAAATCCTGAAAAATGCAGCATAGCATCACCCTCTGTTGGGAGATTTAGACAAACAAATAATCAAAAACAACTTATGGTGATGTCTAATTGAATCTCAAGTTTGATGAAATTCTGTGCATTAGTTTTTGAGCTATAGCTATCGTGAAAATCATAAAAGAGTAGCACAGCAGCGCCACTTGTTGGGCTGTTTACACCAAAACGTGACCAGCATCTAGCTATGTCAATTTCTAACAACATTTGAAGTTTGATGAAATTCTGTGCATTAGTTCTTGGGATATAGCTATCAGAAAAATCTTGAAAACCTTAGCATAGCAGCGCCACCTGTTGGGCAATTTACACCAATAACTAATCAGATCCACTTTATATCAGAGACTAACTGAATATAAACTTTTATTAAATTCCGTTCATTATTTCTTGAGATAAAGCGCCCACCATTTTTTTGTCACATACAGACAGACAGACTCACAGAGAGACATTTTCTAAAAACAGTTCAGGACTGTCTAAAACGTATAAATCAGTCGAAAACCAATACTCTTTTTTTGTAAATATAGAAGAAAGTAATAAGATTTTTGATATTTACAAGTAATCGTAATATATACGCACATTTATTACATTTCTATCTAAATACCCATATACAAATATTTGAGAGGTTTTTCACATTTAAAATTGAATTACAGTATTAAGTAATTCGGAAATATTTATTTTAAATACACTTATTCCTTGCGATGTAAGAGTAATTACAATGCATGCATATTGATAACGGAGAGTTTTGCTGTGATTAAATAGCGAAAATTGTAGCTCCTGATAAAGTCTTGTCGATTATAAGGTGTTGGTAGTCGTGCTGACGTCTTAAATTGTCACGTCTTGATATTAGCTTTACAAATTCAACGCACCAAGTTGTTTTATTTATTTATTTATTTATTTTGACAGAATTTTTACCATCTTCAAGGTACGACTGTATTTCTAAATTTACTGGTTATTATATTTGGAAATGTTTATGCATCATTATTTATTTATAGGCTTACGAAAAGGTATTCTATTAATATACGAAGCATTTGTTTATCTGATTTGCAAATGAAAATTATTTATGTTACATTGCATTTTATACGGTGTTTTTAAAATAAAATATACAGTAAAATGTCTTCTTAGATCTCTTTTAAATAAAGTAATAATAACAATAATAATGAAAAATATGTCCATTAAAACATATTTCAGGCTGTATAAATTTACAAATTTGTACTTTATATTTAAAACAACAATAAATATTTATAGTGTTTATTTTATTTCAATTATTGTATTTTATTTTAATAAAACAAATATCACATTTCATCTTTAATTTTTTCATCCTCCACGCAACAGTTATTTGAAATATTCTGTCATACATCAATCTTCATAGATTTTTCTGCATAGAATAAATTGAATGAAATATTTCCAGCTCATCTTTTCTAAAATTTTATTCACACAAAACAATAACACAAATAACACAAATATTCAGTGCATCCGTTTTGTAATGTCGTTTTATTAAATCCCTGAAATTATGAGATACAGTTTCTTGACTTCTTATTAAATCAACCAGTTGTCGGATTTAAAAAAATGATGCTTAATATATTTAATGATGTCCTTATAATTTATAAAATGAAAAAAAAAGAGAAAATATTTAACCCTCTAAACGTTTTAACCGCCTTTTCTCGACATGACATGCTATTTTTGAGCAAAAACTTTATATTAATATCAATGTTTTCCAGTGCAAGTGTAAACAAAAACAGATATTCATGCAAATGTTTTTCATAGCTAATATTTTATAAATCGTTGAACAAATATGTAAAAATACTGACCAAGCTTATATGGTTAAAAATATCTAACGTAATAAAAATTATATTTTATTTGTGTTGTTTCAAGCGTATTGAAAAATCATATTAATGTTTTCAACTCATTATATATATAGGACTAATATAAAACACATTTTTGTTTATGGCTGAAGTAGCATTGATCCAAGTAACCCCTATTTACGGTAGATAAATTTATATATTTTAATCATTAATTATCCGTAATGTCTTTTGGATACACAATTCCTTTCCAAAGCTGTTGTGTCTATTTTATGTGTAGTAAGAAGTTTAAGCTGTAATCTGTTCCATATACAGGGTGTCCCAAAAAGATCCGTACACCTTCAAAATTTTAATTTAAAAAGGATAGGCCTACAGCAAAACTAGTTACAACAATATATAGAATAACTCCAAAAGTTTATTTCTACAGTATTCTAATTAATTCCCACAGCATTGGATTGGCAGGGATGGCGCCACAGCATGGCCGCCCCGGTCTCCTGACTTTACTCCATAAGAATTTTTCTTTTAGGGTTATGTAAAAGATACTGTGTACCGAGCAAACGTTAATAGTCTCAAAGAATTGAAAAAAAAGATCAAAACAGCAGTAGCTACTGTTGCTGTTATCATAGTACTAAAATGTTCGTGGATTGAATTGAAATATCGTCTTGACATTCATCGCGCTAAGAAAGGATCTCACGTTGAAGCTTACTGAGGCAGTAGGAAAATACTTTTTGAGTTATTCTATCTATTGCTGTACCTAGTTTTGCTGTAGGTCTATTCTTTAAAAAATTGAAGTTGTACGGATATTTTTGGGACACTCTGTATATTTTTCTTTAAAAAATATTATTTAATAAATATTTTAATATTATATCACTGAACATTTATAAATATAAAACATCCGCTGTACCATAATTAATGCTCGCATTACGTAGGAAAAAAAAAGTAGAATAAATTTGGAGTACATGTAATTTGCTGAACGTATTTTCTTTATCCGTATTATTAAATGACTTTATGGGAAACAAAATACATTACATTGTGTCTTCTGCAAATGAAAGAATTATTATCTTACTCAATAATCTAAATTATTTACGTCTATGGTTTATACTTCGGGACATTATAGGTATAAAATAATTAATTTTTATGAAGCTTGTCGACTAATTAATGACTTTTGATCTTAATTTTTACATCTAATTTTTTCTTGTGCATAAGATATTTCATCAATTTAAGTTGAAGTATTTTTAGAGACCTATTAATATTATATTCTATTTTTACAACAACAAATATATATGTTAAACATGGACAAATTTATATAATATATTTATAAAGAAGTAAATATGCTTTCATAATTTTATACTTTTTTGGTATAATAAATTTTTAGTTTATATAGAACCGTGGAGTATAAAGAAATCATCTCAATTAGGTAAGATGCGGGGCAAAATTAAAACCCTTTTTATGGGTTCAAATACATCTCTGTCTATTTATCGGTAGCAATAAGATTAAACACAAATGTGGTGCATATATAATGAATCTGAACTTTTCTGAAATAAAAGAAAAGTCGTTTGTACTGATATTAGCGTGTGTATTACTCAGAAAAAAAAAACAAGGTAAAAGACCTTTGGAGTCGGGGAACTGGGTGATGAATGGGACAAGGGATGGATGGGACATTCTCAATATTTCAGGCAATAATTTTTTTTTAGTTGCTTCCTATCCTCATAGATGACTATATCATAGTGTGCTTCAGAACCAAAAGCAAGACCACATGGCTGATTTCAATTTCCTTCAAAGTTGCATCTCCTGAAAACTTTGGTTAAAAGTAATTTTTTTTATATATTTGAAGTTGCTTACATATTTTATGCATTATAAACAATTAAGATATGTTGTATTTTATTTCAAGGCTCGATATAGGTAATTAAAATGAAATCATATTAACCATTGTGACAAAATAACTTCTGAGATAAAATGGCTCACAATTGAATATGTGCATCACGGGGATGATTGGGACATTTCAAATGGGTATGAAGGGGACTGCTTCATTCATCCCTACAGGATACTGATTTTTTTATTAACTAAACAATATTATAGAAGTTGATAAATTAATATTTTACGTTAATTATTATTTTAACATTTCCTCCTCATTGTAGCCACCGTCGTCTTCAGCCATTGGATGTTTCTGTTTATGGGCCTTTAAAGGCAAAGCTGAGATCACTCCAAGATGATTGGCTGACAAATAATCTTGGAGAGCATATTACAATTTATAACCTCTCAGTTTTTCCCAAGGAGGCATTTTTGTCAACTTTTAGTACTAGCAACATAAACATAACCAGAGTGGTTTTAGGAAAACTGACATTTTCCTTTTTAACAGCAATACATTCACTGACACTGATTTTATACCAGCTTATGCGACTGACAGACCACATTTAGAACATTTTAGACAGACCACATTTATTGTGTTACTGATATTTGCACAACAGTGCAACTTTAACTTTGTAATTCATTAAAATTTCAGTTAAAACATATAATATAAATTACAGTTTTTTAATGCATAATTAACTGTGTTTTCACTTCTTAGATTAATAACACTGATATATAACAGCCATATAAGGTCATATATTACAAATATAATTACATATAAATTTATAAATATAAATTTTAATTGGGTATCAGTGACTACAGAGAGGAAAATATTTGTGTCTCATCCATCCCTGCTGTGGGGATGATTGGGAGAGAGAGGAACTTTTTTTCAATTTCATAATATATGTATAATAATAATCTTGAATAAATATTGTGCATAAGATGTAGAAAAACACCTAATGTATGAAATGCGATACATAATATTAATAATAACTTAATTAAATATTTAAAATAAATATTTTTGTGAAAATGTTCCATTCATCCCCTATCTCCCCTACATGAATTATGCTGAACAAATTAATTCTTACAAATTAACAGACAAGAGCTTCTGTGAATGAAATTTGGAAATATACAACATTGTGTCTTCATTGTGTCTGTAGATGAAAAAACGTTGTTCTGCTGAATGAACTAAAATTTTTTTTCTATAAATAGTTTTGACCCTGTATGTATGAAATGTGATATATAATATTAATAATAACTTAATTAAATATTTAAAATAAATATTTTTGTGAAAATGTTCCATTCATCCCCTATCTCCCCTACATGAATTATGCTGAACAAATTAATTCTTACAAATTAATAGACAAGAGCTTCTGTGAATGAAATTTGGAAATATACAACATTGTGTCTTCATTGTGTCTGTAGATGAAATAAACGTTGTTCAGACTCTATCAGTGTAAAATGAGATTTGTATGAAGTATGAACGTTAAGTTAATACTTTTGATATTTATTATTGTTCTATATGTTTATTGTTTTTATATGTACACATTTATGTATATCTACATATTATTTTTCAGCAATTTAAATTCAAATATCTGATACAGAACTATAGAAATTGCAAAAATATATAATAGAGAAAAAATATGCATGGTTTATAATTGTTTTAAATACTTTAATATTCTATATGTTAATATATCACAACAAAATATTATTGTATAGTGCTACAATGCTTTTATTATATTTCACATAACACAGAACGTATATACACATACGTATATATAATGTGTCAATATGTGTCTGTGATAAAAAAAATTATCTCACATAAAAATAAACAAAATCTGAAAATGACTTTCTTTTATGTGATTTTGTCTCTCTCAGAGAAAGGGGGGTAAAGCAAAGATATTCAGAAAATTTCTACAAAAAAAAAGTAAATTAATTAATTAAAAAATAAATCAGTTGAGTTCTAAACGGCAAGATTTCTTTCAATAGTACAACAATGTCTGGGAAATGTACAAAAACTTGATTTTTCGTACTATTTTGTTAAACAAAGTTTCGTATGAGAAACAAAATGTACTTTTTAAATAACTCACACTTGTTTAACAGTATTTAAATATAGAAATTTAGAATGGAAAATGATTCTGTCCAGTTTTATTTTCTAAGCCATGAAAATAGTGTTTCCTTTTTGTCTCGGCTGTATTTTGAAATAATAGTGTTTATGCTATTTAAAATATCTCTTAGTTGAAATCTATTTCTCAAACAACCTTCATAAATATAATTTTATACGTACTAATAGTATCTATACATATTCATCACTTAACGCTCCTTCAAAACATCCTTTATAGAAAACACTAACAAGCACTTGCTTATTAAATTGCAATTAAAAAATTACAGACATACATTTATTTTTCCTATAAATCTTATATTAGAAATATAGTTATTGAACCAGTAGATAATATATTTTAAATCAAATTACTGAACTAACAATAGAAACTGTGTTTTATATCCTACTGTGTAAATACTTACGAATTGCCTAGATCTCATACGAAAAAACAAACAAAAAAACATGGGCAGCAGCCTACCACTAATGAATTATATGCAAGACTCCCACTGTCTTTATTGCATTTTCCACTGTGTTTAGTATGAGATAATTCTGCTTTAATACGTTATTTAGGAACCATAATGTAACATAGTAAATCGTTTAAGGAAATATTAAATCGTATCAGATCTTTAACCCTCTGACTGATTATCCCGAGATTTCCCCGGGTAAGACATTTGTAGAAAAAATTATACAATACACAATTTTTGAAGCAATTCTGTTTAAAATTTATCATACTTAAAGGGTATAAATGTAAATGATAAATATACCACATATTTCAAATACATGATGATTTGTAATTTGTAATAAAGTAAGATACGTATTCGTCGAAAGGATTTTTTTTTAATAAGCAGTAAGAAGGTTAACCATCTTACACAATTGAAGATATTATACTGACTGAGCTTCTCTTGAAGTGTCAGAGCATACAAAAGGTTTGGTGTCGGGTAAAAAAAAATTATAAAACAAGCCCATCTGGAAAAATAAAGAATACCAATTTAGTTTAATTTCCAAGGTTCCTTTAACCACTACACCATTTCAAAGTTATTCGGATATATTTATCGTAATCTCAAAAACAAATGCGAAACATGAAAATTAAAAAATATACATATGTTTAAAATAACTTACATAATACTAACACGTTTCATTCTGAAAACATATGTTTCTCTTAAGAAATTAAAAAGATACAAACAGGACACACACACGGACAGATATACATTTTTTATTTCAGAACGTCACACACCTAAAACGTGCACATCCGTCGAAAACAGGAAGTAGAAATAAATGTCGATTAAAATACTTTCTTTCATTATAAATAGAAGAAAAAAAATATAATCCCATATTTAAACAATAATTTCATGTAAGGATTTAAATTCAAATCACATTTAAATTTTCTTAATGAATTAGTTATAGACTATTATTCTTGTAATGAATTCATATTTTTGCAAAACATGACAAGATTTTCGTATAGTTAAAATTTTATTGAATACTACAGCATTTAATCCGGGCTTCCCGGGTTACAGAGCATAGATGAAAATATATTATTTGTTTTAATTGAAAACTCTAATAGATTCTTTTCATTTAATATATAGTTTTATATTGTCCACTAAAAACATCAAAAGGAATTTTTATATGAAAACTATCATTTATATACCACTATTTTTCCACTAACTGTCAGGTTGCGAGAATGTTAATGTTGAAATTTTAATTAAGAAATTTAAATCAAAGCACTGACAATTTAGGACACCCTTAAAATGGCAACATTTAAATAGTATACACACTTTTTTCTATTTCAGAAATTAAATATTTAATACTTTATAATGAATTGATGTCAGAAACAATAGTTAATATCATGCTATGCGTAAAAGAATTATGACAAGGGCTGCCTAAAAGAGAAACAATGTAAATTTAATTCAGTTTTAAACACATCTTTTACCTCTACCCGTATAGGCCAATCCCCTCCTCAAGACATCCTGAGGAAGGATGTAATGAAATGCTTACCATCCAATATGCATATGCATGCTTGTGTAATTCTAATTGACTGCGGCAGGAGGTGTTCGTGAACAGTAAATGTCCGCATTTTTAGGTTCTTATAGAGCGTACTGGGACCCACAGTAAGTGAACTTCTTAGGAGGTTCCTGGGATGATTACAAAAAGCAACAAAGTTATCGTAAAATGACAATGTGTTTCTAACACACACATTCATAAATAACTAAATTAGCCAAAAACATTTATATTTGTATATGTTTTTTTAGAATGTATCATTTTATTTCTGAAAATATTACAATTTAACAGTATTTAAAGTAAATGTTTTTAGAAATGAATATTAACAATAATTTTAAAAAAATCTAAATACTAGTTATACGAATTGATATTTACACGTAACATATATTTGTAATATTTATTTTTACGCAAAAACCATTGCACGAGAGACATGAAAGGCATCTTACTGACACAAATTTTAGATCGCCGTTCAATCCACATGGTTTGAAACTTTGTTCTTACGAAAACCCTACACGTCCTCCGTCTGGTACGCTACCGGGCCATTGCGAAAGATTTGTTTATAGAATATTCTTACATTTCTATAATGTTCTCCTAAAAGTTTGTAGATAAAAAGCATGCCTATTTTTGTGCTTTGCCTGCATGAAATCTGTAAAATTTGTTATAAATCAAATGTGATATACAGGCATTCCCCGTCTTGCGCAAGTAATGCGTTCCGTAGACTTTGACGTAAGTGGAATTTGTAAATGGCTTTACTATAATTTAGTAATGAACTATATATATATATATATATATATATATATCTTTATACATATAGAGATACATATTTATATATAACATCATGCGGCAGTATTTATTCGGATATGAACTGTAAAAGAATGAAAAAATATAAAAACAAACTGAACAAATGAAAATATCTTGTAGATTATGGGTTTTATAAATGTAACAGGGTTGAGTTATTTTATACATAACGAATTTTGAATCTACATTAAATGACTATGAAAATAAGAAATAAAGAGGACTAACTTACCTTTTCTCCTCGAATTCCCGATTGCAAGGCGTATAAATAGCATCGAGGAAACATAATTATAACGATTGAACCAGAGTTTCTTTTTTTTCTCTCATTTTAATTAGTTTTGTTTATGTTGGTATATAATGTATGTATGTATGCATATATATATATGCTATATATATGTATGCTTATATATATGTATGCTTATATATATGCTATATATATGTATGCTTATATATATGTATGCTTATATATATATATATATATGTGTGTATGTGTGTGTGTGTGTGTGTATGTATGTATGTATGTTTATATATATATATATATATATAAAGATATATATATATATATATATATATATATGTATAGTTTATTACTAAATTTTACTTAAGGAATTTTCAAATTCCAGTTGCGTCTTACTTACGTAAGACAGGGGATGCTTGTATATGAAAGCCTGTATATCACCAATAAAGAAGTAACTATCTCTATACATAAAACTATGTTATGTATAGGATTTTTATCAGCATATTGTATATATAAAATAATTTTCAAAAGTATGCGAACTCATATCAAACGCGCTACCCTGTGGTTCATTAATGAAATTTTCGAGATTAATTATGTAAATGCGATTTACATAAGTCGCATAATGCGTATGTCGGGGGATGCCAGTGTGAAGTGGATTTAACTTCACATATTCCACTTTCTTAAAATTAAATCCCCCATCCCCTCATTTTTTCTAAATTTCTTTTTCGTGTTATAAAATCTAGCTACTCCCTGTATTTCTCTTTTATTAAGCGTTCGTTAATTCATTCGGATCTCTTTCCTCACCGCCTAAATCATGCCGTTATAAAAAAAAAAGAAAGAAAAAGAATTTATTCCCATTATAATTCGCTCTTTTCTTTCGGCGTCTAAACTTTACTTACATTTTTACGCCTACACTTTTGCTTGTCAAGGTTTTATTCCTTTTAACGTATTTCATTATTTTCCCAATTGTCCAGCTGCCTTTAATATATAATATCTGTAACATACCAATTCTATTTTTAACCCCAGTACTTAATTCTCTAAGCTAACCCCATGAGAAAGGACTCCATGCGGTTTTGTCTGGTTTACCAAAATTCCATATCTCCATTCTGGCGCTTAAAATTCATATTTTACATTCATCTCTTCCCCATAGGATTATCATTAACGGACTATTACCACTTGTTTCTTATCACATTGTTCTCGCCAAAACAGCATGTTATCTGGCTAATTGGCGTATCTAATTATCGCCATGTCATCACTGTAACAGCGAAAAGAAATTATGTAACAGCCGAGTTTTTCTCTCTCTGCTTGTCGGTGATTAAAGATTGGTAATTGTTCGTGCCTCCTCTCCAGTGCTCTCGGGCATTTTTATGCCTATGGATGCTTGTACCTGAACCCATGGTCAACTGCAATTTATAATAAAAAAAGATTTGTTTATCAAGAAACTCCTGAGTTCGCATCCATTCACTCTGTGTGACCTGTTTCCCGGGATATTAACAAATTACTTTTTTGCAGCTCAACCGACGTGAAATTACTTCGCCAACAATCATCGTTACAGCCAGTATCTTTGAATAAAGCAAAAACATGTCGTGAGTAACGCTTACGTCATATTGACAGTGGTAACATGGGACAAATAAATATAGTTTTTATTGCAATTTTGAAAAAAATCTAAACGTTGCGCAATTTAATTTTTTACAAGGTTGAATAGGAATAAAATTGTTCTTACAAATGCAATACTTTTATAAACGGATCTTTCTAGTTTTTAAAATAATTTAAAAGCATGATTTTAAGAATACCCACCGCTATTGCGTGCATCCCGATTACGAGAGTTTAAACATTTCCTCTTCAAGTAATATAAGTAGCTCAGTATTTGTTTCCGCCTAAAATTCCATAAAGAAATTAAAACTTTATCAATAAATAAATAAGATAATAAAATAATAAGAATGAAACACACTAGCAGAGATAATAATCGAACTCAGTGCTTAAATACTGATATTATCAGAATAGAAAAACTGCTGTAAGTATCGAAATCTTCTGCCATTTTTTCGTCTAAGAACCTCAGGCATGCGGCTACTACAAGCGTATTGCTTTCAATAAATTTCAAAAATTTATTCGAATATATAAATGATAGTTTTCATATAAAAATTCCTTTTGATGTTATTAGTGGACAATATAAAACTATATATTAAATGAAAAATATCTATTAGAGTCTTCAATTAAAAAAAAAATAATAGATTTTCATCTATGCTCTGTAATCCGGGAAGCCCGGATTAAATGCTGTAGTATTCAATAAAATTTTAAATATACGAAAATCTTGTCATGTTTTGCAAAAATATGAATTCATTACAATAATAATAGTCTATAAATAATTCATTAACAAAACTTAAATGTGATTTGAATTAAAATCCCTACATGAAATTATTGTTTAAATTTGTGATTATATCTTTACTTTCTTCTATCTATAATAAAAGAAAGTATTGTAGTAGAAAGTTATTTATATTTCCGGTTTTCGACGGATGTGCACGTTTTAGGTGGTAGAGATTACGAAATACAAAATATATATCTGTCCGTGTGTGTGTCCTGTTTGTATCATTAACTACTCAGATGTACCAATCCCAAACTGTCTTCTATATCATAAATGTTAATACTTCAAAATTAACTACACAGTGCCAATAAAATCAAGATTTTTCTTTATTCTGTTATACGTGATTTGCTTTCGAAGCTCCGAGTTACATGAATGCAAAACATTCTTCACGACACGAGAAGCCAATGTACAACGCAACTAACAAAACTAGAAAATCTCACAAACATTGCTATCACAGCACCCTTTCGACAGAATAGTCCTAAACTTAATTGGGAATTGCAGGGAATATTTAAAAACATATATTTCATAAAATTTGGTTCAATTGTATGCATAACTTCATACATTTTTCGATGATTCAATCATGAAAATGGCATAGAGATCGTTATCACAACGCCCCCTTTTGGCGGCATATCGCCAAATTCAATTGGAACCTGCTGGCTATAGCCAAACATATATGAATAAAATTTAGTTCAATTATATGCATAACTTCTTACACTTTGCGATCATACAATGACGATAGACACACGGACACACGGACAGACATACCTTTTATATAAACATGTTTTACAAGATCTCTGACTCCTAAAATCTGTAAATCCTTCGAAAACCGAAAGGAGAAAAAATTTCTGATTACAAAAACTTCTTCTATTAATAGATAGAAGAATGTAAAAAGTGTATGAAGGGAAGATGTTGGTAATGGAGAAAAATTGTTTGCGCTGTATTTTAATGATGTTAATGTTAGTTTAATATCAATGAAATTTAGAAAGATCACTATATTGCTCTATAAAATGTTTTATATATGTACATTATGGTATGCATATTATGATGTCATGTATCATTCATTTACAGAAATGTAGAACAGAATTCTAATTTTTTGTGTATTACAAGGTGTTTATAAACTCTATAGATACTATACACGGCTGCAAGACAGAATTTGCACACATTATGGCATATGGACATAAACTCGTGAACATAGAGTTTCACTGAGTTGTGTGTTTTTTTAAAATGCTTATATAGATATCTCATTTCATCTTATGAAACAACGAAGATTCTTAACATTATTCTATTATTGTTGGACAAATTTTCATAATCTATACCTGAAGCATGATTTGTTGTTCTTGATTTTATATAAACTGTTTTGTTTTCATAAAACCCTCATATCTACACGATTCAAAAGGGAAATTATTACATCTTTGAAATAGAGAAAACACACTTTATCTTGTTAGGTTGATCGTTGTTTAATCTTTCCTATCCTATCTACTTCAAAGAAGAATAGAAAATAATTGACCTATTTTCTTTTCATCAAAAGGATAAAATCTTTTACATCAAGCTTTATGCTTATAAACATAAGTAACTGAAAGTGATTATGTTTCCTTGTCACGTGAGTCACTTGAACCAAAGTAGGATCTTTGCAATGTTGGTTCTGTGATTGTATGTCCTCACGGAAGATACCGATACGCTTTTCTGAATATTTAAATGATATTAATATAAATGTTTACTTAACTTTTTATATATCATAATTCTGGCACATATAATAGATCTCTTTATAAAAATGCATTCCAAATAGTCGCATTTTTATTCAAATATACGTATTATATATGTTATATATCTACAGATATAAAACCAATAAATAAAAATACTGATTGAAATAAGCGTACATGTTTCATTAAGATAATATAATGTGTAAATATTTTTTAATTTAATTTAATTATTTCGCTCTTTAATCTAAAATTCACTTCATCCTTCAGAAAACTCAACATAATTGCCAATTTCTCTTTAGTAGGATTACGGATTAACTCTTTTTGAGATAACAACACATTCACTAAATTTATTTCGCATAAACAGAATTTCTTGCAGCTTTTATTGTATGATATCTATGAGCAATATTTGAAACTAAGCTTAAGATTCAACAAAACTTTTGATCATGAGAATTGTTTTTGTCCAAACCGCACTCTCGCTGATTTTTAGATTTATCTGGCTTACCCAGAATGTTTTAGAGTTTCTTTTAACAAAATGATATATCCGAATCAGACCCGAGTTCCACCTGCATAAAAAACATCCTATCTTCAATACAAAGAATTTCATTCGACCCTACTCAGCATGTCTGGTTAGAATAATATATTCTTACCCAACACAGTGTACAATTATATTCCGAAACTGGTCTTCAGCAAAAAAGAAAAAAAATATATATCCAGCTGTACGGACCTGTGTCGCAAGAGGTAAAATCCGATTACCTGACACAATATGGAAATCTAATCCAAATCTGAAATGGATAAAAAAAAAATCTAAGTGGGAAGGATTCTATCTCGGTAGCATTACCAGAAAATATGGTTAAAAAGGGAAACAAGTGAGTAAGTGCGAAAACAAAAAAAAGGTCACGTTTTTTATAAAGTAAAAATTTACCGGTCTATTTTTCTCGTTTTTTTTAATATCTAATATTTCGGGCTAAGCCCGCTATTATACTCTGTCATAATAATATCTGTAATGTGGACTAAATGCGGTATTAAAAAAATTCAATTTCAAAATTAAACATGTTGTATAGAGAGACTTTCAAAATTAGATAATTGGTTAAAAGCACGACAAATTGCGGAAGTATGTGATAATTGGTTCACAACAAAGGGCAGAACATTTTCGGAATTATATGATAAACCTGTAAAACTCTGCTTTCACGACGAATCGGGAACTGTAAATTACAACAATGGAAAATATGTACCACCCCATGTCAGAAATAATTTAAATTTTCGTAGCGATAAAAAATTAAACACACCAAAAGTGTGTAGACTTTGTAAACAGACAACACATTTACGGTTTTGTCCGAATAATATAGAAAGAGATAAAATTGGAAGTTTGCAAAATCAAAGAAAAAAAAACGATTCTTTGATCGGAAAAAATAAGCAGGATGATAAAATAATTGCCAAGGTTAAAACACTCTGATTTGGAAACGAGCCAATAAGTACGCAGCCACTACAATATGAACGTTTGTGGATAGGGAGGAAAGAAGGAAAATGTATTTTAGATAGCGCTGTAGAAATACCTGTAATAAATTCTAATAAATTACCGGATTCATTTAAAAATAATGAAAATTCAAAAATTCAGTTAATATCGGCTTTTGAGAAAGAATAACTGCGGATCTTGCGACATTGCCGGTAGCTTTAAAAACCGGAGAGTCAAATTGCTTGTTAAATAGCGTAGATGTACTGTTTGCCGTTACGGATAAATTATATGGGACATGTATTGTAACACCGGCAGTTCGTGAAATATTACAGTTAGCTAGTAACGAGGGGGGAAAGGAATGTTCTTTGGAAGATGATAGACAGAAATGTTCTTTGGCGCCAGTAAATGATACGCAGTCGGAAAAGGGTAATGAAATTGAAAGGAAAAAGGGAGAAGGCAACCAAACAGAGGGGGGTGATATAAATAATGAAAATTTATGCTGGCGAGGCGAAAATCAAAGTGCGGAGAGAGAATTAATGATTAGTTGTATTGAAAAGAAGAAGAATAATGGAGATTTGAATGCGGTTCAGAGATCGGACGCGAGTATATACAGGGAACAACAGAAGAGATGCGAAACTTTACAGGTTGCTTTCAAAGACGCGGAAAAAGGTAAAAAAAAGGTTCGTTATAGTAGATAATTTGCTTTATCATAAAGAAAGAGTCACGGGGGATTGTGTTATGCAATTGGTTGTACCAAAGGTGAGGAGAGGGGAAATTTTAAAAATTGCGCATGAATCGATTTTTGCTAGTCATCTCGGCATGAAGAAATCAAAAGAAAGAATTCGTTGGTCATTTTATTGGCCGAATATATCACGGGATGTAGAGTATTATTGTAAATCTTGTAAAGACTGTCAGTTACGGAGCAGAGAGAGGGCTAGCGATCAGATACCCATTGTCCCAATTGAGAGACCGGAACTTCCGTTCGACGTTGTAAATATTGACATAATTGGAAAAATTGAACCACCTTCATCGCGTTGACATCAATATGTACTTACCTTAGTGGATCAACATTCGCGGTGGCTGGAGGCGGTCCCGTTAAGAACAATTATGGCTAAAGCTACGTGCGATGCATTATTAGAAATATTTATGCGAACAGGGATACCGCGCGTAATAGCGAGTGACCAGGGCAAGAATTTTGTTTCAAGTTTAATACAGGAATTTCATGCTAGGCTAGGAGCGGCTCCTAGATTTGTGACGCCAGGGCATCCGCAAAGCTCGGGATTAGTGGAGCGATATAATCAGGTTCTGAAGCGCATGCTACACCATATAATTCGGAGCGATTCCAAAAATTGGGATAAACACATTCCTTATTTATTATTTGCCTATATAGAAATTCCGAATAGTACCACGGGAGTATCGCCATTCAAATTAATGTACGGAAGGGAGGCGAGGGGCCCATTAGTAGTATTGAAATCTACATGGTCAGGAGAAATACCACTACCCATAAATCTGGGAAAGAGTGCAACTGAATATCTTCAAGAGTTAAAAATTAATTTAGAAAGGGCGGCGGAGCAAGCAGCAATAGTAGCGGAATTTAAACAACTCTCGTATGCGAAGTACGCTAATCGGAGAGCGATTTACAAGGAATTTAGACCAGGGAACCAGGTATATCTATTAATCCCGGATTCCACGAACAAACTTTATGCTAGGTGGACGGGACCAGCCGAAATTGTAGCACGCTGTAAGCCCGATCCTTGCAAAGTAAAATTAACAAACGGGAATGTTAGGAATATCCACGTAAATAAGATAAGAAAATTTACTCCTAGGGTACGGGCGGTGGGAGTAATATTTGAAAAAGAAGAAGAATTAGGAGAAGTCCATCCCACCCCCAGTGTGAATGATAATCACAACTTGTTTAACATCGAAGAAGTAGATTTGAAACATTTAGGAAATGTAGAAAGAAAAGAGATGTCAGATTTATTATACAAATATAAAGATTTATTTTCGAAAAAAGTACAAATAGCCAAGGTAGGAGAGCACAAAATCAGATTTAACGGCGCAGAGATGAAAAAGCCCTATGTTTATCGAATCCCAGAGGCGTTGAAGCCACAAGTAGACAAACAAATCGAAGAAATGCTAGAGTTAGGACTGATTGAAGAGAGTGATGCGGAGGCGCCACACCCGGTAGCGATCATGATGAAAAAAGATGGGGCCCTCCGACTGTGTGTAGATTTTAGAGCTTTGAACGCAATCACAAAAACCGACGATTTTTCGATGGAAAACGCAACGGATCTTTTGTTCAATATTGGCAGGGCCAATGTAATAACTACAATCGACCTTCTAAAGGGATATTGGGCCATACCACTGGAAGCAGAAAGCCAGGGGTTAGCATGTTTTAAGACTCACAGGGCTCAATATCGCTTCAAAGTTATGGCCTTTGGGCTCCGGAATGCAGCTGCGACCTTTCAGAGAGAAATAAATAAAGCGCTTTCCAAATACAGAAACTTTGCTAGAGCGTACATCGACGATATCGCTGTTTTTTCAGTAACATGGTCAGAACGTATTACGCATCTCGACACGATTATTTCTAAACTTCGAGAATTACGGTTCTCAGTCAACCTGAAGAAGTGTGCCTTTGCGAAAAACCAGAAAAACCGAAAAACCAGGAAATGTCATCGGGTCCGGCAGCCATCGAACCGGTCCAGAGAAAGTTGAAGCCATACGAGAGTTAGCCGTTCCACAGACAAAAAAAAACTTAAAAGTGTCCTTGGATTGTGTAACTACTACCGCGATTACCTGCCTAAGTATGCCGAAACAGCATACCCATTGACAGAACTTACCAAAAACAACAGTCCTGAGAAATTGTGCTGGTTGGAGGAACATGATAAAGCTTTCAACGAACTAAAGAGGGGTCTCATTGAGGCACCTAGTCTTTATACACCTGTGATAGTGTTACCATTCACCATTCAATGTCACGCATCTGCAATAGGCATCGGTGCATGTCTATCTCAACAGAAAGATGAGAGACTGTATCCAGTCAGTTATGCCAGTCAAAAGGTCACCAGAACTCAACAGGCTTGGCCGACCATTGAACGGGAGGCCTATGCGGTTATCTGGAGTCTAAAGAAGTTCGAAACCTGGATTTTTGGTTCACCCGTGAAACTTATCACCGATCACAACCCATTAACTTTCATCACCAAAAATGCTCCCCAATCTTCCAAACTGCAGCGATGGGCATTAGCGTTGCAGAAATATGACATTATTATTTCGCACTGTCCTGGTGCAAAGTTGACGAATGCTTATGCACTATCTAGACTGGAGACAACAGACTAATAAAATTGACTGTAGATTTTGATGAACAATTAATGACTTTTAAGAAAAAAAAATTTGATAGTTCACATTTGTTTAAGTTGCAGCTGTAACTGAATTTCATATTAACTTGTATTTTGTATTTTATTTGTTATTTGCATTTAGTATTATGTATTATGAAATATTAATTGTATTTTTATATTGCAGTAGCTAGCAGGAGTTTCCAGATATGTGCCAGAGAAGTTATAAGTATTTTTATGTATTTCTTTATATATATGTTGAATTGATCATTATTCATTAGTAGTTTAATAATAAAGAATGAAGTGTAGTGACGTCGCCAGCATGGATTTCAGATTGCAAATGTGGCAGTGCAAATAACCTTTTACAATCTTAGGTAGGGGGTGTAATGCTGGTGACGTCGGAGTTTATGGCAACCCTTTTTTTTCTCTTCTACTACTGAGTAGGAGAGACGGTAGGAGAGTTTGGCGGGAGGCCAGAGTGATAGGTTTTGTGTGCGTTGGCACGTAGTTATGAAAATGAACACAATTACGTGAGTAGAAAGACTAATATAGTTAACTGCTGCTACTGGTATTCTTTATATATATCTATGTGTTCTTCTGTGTTGTGATGTGACGTCCGTAATAAATTTGTCGTGTTTTATACAAATTAGCTGCATTCTTCTGAGCCAATAGAAATATAACAATAAAATGGATTCATCGAATAATCGGTTCTAAATTATAAAAGGGCACGAACGAGAGAAACCAAAAGGGAGGGTTTTTTTTAAAGTTTATGACAATCATGATTCAATACGTTCCTCAAACTCCTATATTTACTATTCTCTATTACTCATATTGATACCCTTTTTGTATTATTCTAAAACATTTGAAAAAAATCAGTTAAACTTCCAATATGACGTCAAATTAATTTTCTTTTTAATTCTCTAATGACGTTATTATTATATTAAGCTGCTTTCTGTATTTACACATACTCATACTCCTTGAGTTATTGAGAAATGTTTGAAAATTTCCGTTTTATTATCAATATGACGTCAAATTAATCTTTTTTTCAATTGGTGAAACTTTTTATTTTATTTACATTTTTCACGTGGAAATCATTCAATAGAAAACTAATTATTGTAGAAAGAATTGTATTGTGGATTTTTAATTGTTGGCAACTGCTATAACGAAAAATGTTTCAATTTAATAGGAAAAGGCAGTTAGAATTTTGATTTTTTTTCTGTATATATTACAATATTACGATTTTTTAAAATTTTAATATTTTTAGCTTCGTAGTAGGTATTCAGTTATAAGTACAAAAATTTTCATGCGTGCACAATTCAGTACACAAATTTCATTCAAATTTCAGTTCAAAAATATATTTTAATTGGAAATGAGACGCTTAATCCGACGCAGTAAACCGTTAGTTAATATGATTAACAATTTTGGAGTTATAAGGATGTTTCTTTTACGCAATTCAGTAATAGAGCATTTAAAGATTATGACGTTATCAAGCCACGAACGTTCTTTCCTCTTGCAACCCCCTGAGGGTAGAGGCACTGACATAAAATATAACTTGTGTTAGAGCACAGATTGTCACCATAAATTTGCGAGCATCACTTTTGAAAATGGTTCTGTAGTTCCAGAGATTCCATAGAAATTGTAATTTAGAATGTTTTTAGAACACTTTTCGCTCATCTCACCCTTTTAAATTTCGAATTTTTTTAGAATTTGTTCTTAGAGATCATTTACATCTTATAAGTAACTAATATGCCAAATTTCATGTTTCTAGCTCTTTCAATACAAAAAAAATCGAAATTTTAGAACTTTTTTCACTCCTTCACCACCTGGGGTAATGACACCGACTTAAAATATTCTCTATGTTGGAGCAAGGGTTGTCACCATCAATTTGCCACCATCACTTTTGAAATCTGTTCGGTAGTTCCAGAGATTCCATAGAAATTGTATTTTAGAATGTTTTTAGAACGCTTTTCGCTCATTTCACCCTTTTAAATTTCGAATTTTTTTTTAGAATTTGTTCTTAGAGGGCATTTACATCTTATAAGTAACTACCATGCCAAATTTCATGTTTCTAGCTCCTTCAGTACAAAAAAAAAATCGAAATTTTAAAACTTTTTCGCTTCTGCACCCCTCGGGGGGTAATGGCACCGAAATAAAATATAGCCTATGTTGGAGCAGGGGTTGTCACCATCAATTTGCCACCATCACTTTTGAAATCGCTTCGGTAGTTCCAGAGATTACCCCCGACAAACAAACAAACAAACAAACTAAAAAACAAAAAAACAATCTTTACTCCTTTATAATATTAGTATAGATGTATGTACATGTAAAAATAGCAATTTAAAATAGTAAGTACTCATATTACTTATGTGTTTTTTTCTCTGGACCTCGCTAAAAAAATTTCAGAAGTATTCGAACGAAACTTAAAATTACTTGCCGACCCCTAGTATAGACTGTTTCAGAAGTAAATTCCCTATGAACAAATCAAATAATGGGAATTTCGCTTTTTCAAAGAAGTAACGCGATCCGTCTTATCAAAAATGTTGACTGTGGATATTGTTCTTTTCTGATTAACCCTTTCAGTGCGGATTTTTTTGGGGAGGAGGGGGCGTTCTGCTAAACCCATGACTCACTACAGAGAGCACAATACACGCCGTGAAGGCCTAGGTGACCTTTGTTGACGTTTAATGTAGTGTACAGCACCCAACTCCTAGATGTCGACATTAGTCGACTCGCGCACTCGGACCCTTATGTCGACTTCTGTCGACTCCCACACTCGGACCTTTATGTCGACTTCTGTCGACTCCCGCACTAAAAGGGTTAAGCATAAAAATCAATAAAAAGGTAGTTATAGTAAAATATACGTAGCATTATTTTTTGTATTGCGAATAAAGCAATCATTTTAGAAGTAGTAAAATAATTAACATATGAGTTATTCATTGCTGGCTTTAAAAAAGTATTTGCTAGAAGAGATAAAAATTAACTATCCTGTTCATTACAGATTATGGAAATACATTTATAGGTATAAATACAAATTGAAAAAGTTACATGCCATGGTATGTAAGACTGATGAAGAATTGTCTATTTATTTGCCCTCTCAGGCTATTATTCTGAAATTCACCCCTCCTCGCCTACACAGATTTCGTGGATTATGAGAAGCTGCGTTAAATCATTTAAATATAATCCTTAAAGAACCTTAACCAATTTACGTGTCACAGGCGAAAAATGTTTGACTTTATCCACAGAAATAGAATGGATTTTAAATTTTTGGTCTATGTTATCTTTATTGTTTGATCCTACAAAAATCGAAATCTCATTTCCTGCCAGTTTTTGAAAAGCTAGACAATAATTTCAATTTTTGAATCGGATTTGACAAAATTTAACGATAACCCCCTGTCTAATTGACATGCAATAACAAAAAGGACGCAAATCATATGGAAGAAATAGGAAAATGATTATTTCGGTTATTTACAGAAACAAACGAAATGGTTTGTTCAGAAGGTTAATCTTAAATAAGGATGTAGTGGTATCCTAAATGATGAAAATTTATCATCTGTAAATGGACGTCAGGCCATGTCTTTAAAGTGATACCTGCTTCTGATAAAAATGTCAGAATCTTGGAAATTAAACAGCAACTGACATATTTCAAAAGCTTCCATTCTTCCATAAAAATATGTCTAATATGCATAATTTTGAATCACTCAAGGTAATCTTATTGTTATTATATATATATATTAAAAGTTTATTATGTATAGTATGTATATTGTTTAAAAGGTTATGTGTAATGTTCTGAAAAGTTTATGTCCATGACATTTTGGAAGTTATAAATATATATTTGATGTCATGAAACGTGAAAAATGTCAACTTTTTTTCAAAGATGAAGTAATATAGTATGAAGAATAATGAGATCATAATTGGAACAGAATTCTTTTAGAGAAAAGCTAGGTAATTCTTATGTTTCAATTCAGAAAATGTAAGCATTTTCAATATATTTTCTTTGTGCATAAGTTTCTAAATTAAACATCTGGAGCTACATAGCTTGTTTTTTAAAGATCTTCTAATTTCTTTGTTTATACACAGCATAATAATTTCAATTATTTTGTGGTAAAACTAGTATTGTTATATAAGTAATTTTCCATACATTTTTGAATTATATAAACAAATATATAAATATGGAACTAAGAAATTAGCTTTTAATATTTTGTATTTTTTTCTTATTCAGGATGGCCACCGGTCCGGGATTTATTCAGAGGAAATACATTATTTTATTCTTAACTTAATACATTCTCCTTATTTAATCATACGATGAAATAAGGAGAATTTTTTTATAAGAAAATACTAGTAAATTCACGGAAAATTTCTCTGAAAAGTGGAGACACTCTATATGAAGAACTACATATTCGATATGAAATTTTTAGTGCCATATTTGAATATCTATTTATGTGATTCAAACATGTTAAAATTACCTGAACTAAATTACGTGATAGTTTTGAAACGTAAAAGAATCACTTACGTAAAAGCCGTATATTACCTCATCCAAATTCCAATTTTAGAAAACAGCTATTAAGAAACACTAAAATGGATGTAATTTTTCAGTATAGAAAAGGATTTTTCTTAATGTTTTGGAAAAGATCCAAAGAAGTTCACACTATCTGACTAAAAATTGTTCCTGCTTGGAAAATAAATCACAAAGACATTTTATCCATATAGGAGTCACAAATGTTCAAAATATAGGTATACGCATCATTCAAGAATGAAGAGAATGCGTTAGTGTTCCTTATAGTAAAGTTCAAGAAAAAATGAAATGTGTTTAAAACCATATTCTCATTTTATGACATTTTATTCATATATTTTTAACTAATAAAAGTTTGGTTATATTATCCTTACAATTACAGAACGCAATTAAAGTATAAAAAAAGTTTGAAGAAGTTAAATTAAGTAAGAAAAGTGTAGTTTAAAATTTTCTTAAAATATTTTTTTTATTATTTAAAAAAAATAGCAATTATATACAGCAACTGTACAAATGCTTAAATTTTAATTTTTTCTAAAAAAACTTTATTAAATACAAAATATTTCTTTTTTATAAAAATAAATTTTATTTACATTTTATTAAGATATATTAACATTCACGAAAATATTCAACTACTGTTTTTAATAGTATTAACTGAGGAAATATGATAATCTGTTTTAAACTACGTTTTTTTTTAATTACTTAAAAATGCATAAACTGCAGAATGATGCAAAACGATAAAGGCTTCCGAATACGTGTTGTACCTACATTTTTTTAAACTTTTATATTTGACGAGCTGCATTTAAGTATTTAATCTATAAAAGTACTATTATTTAAAAAGTTTATAAGATTTTAACATATCTGACAACAATTATCTTGTAAAAGTTTAAAGCCTTTTTTTTATGTTTTATTTTTGTGCTGTATTAAAGAATACCTGATTACAGAGCATTTGTGAATTATACTTATTTCTATCTTTTGATGATAGTTAAAGTAACATGTTGTTGCAGTATCAGTAGACTGTCAGTATTGCTATAGTTTTGGTTTCGAATAGTACAAAAATGCCTTAACAAATCAGCTTTCTTTAAAACATTTTCAAGAAAATGTGCTGTTTGCGTCGATTATTATAATTGTAGTAATAGATAAATAAAAATCACAAAAATACATCTCATAAAGTAGCTCACCATTTTAAACCATTGATTGGATCGTAAAAAAAAAAAAAAATACATGAGATTTATTTGAAAAAAAAAAAGGATTTAAAAACTAATATAAAAATGTAAAATGTTTTAATTAAATATTGATACTGAATAAATAAATATGTAATTTAAATTACCTGGTGAATTAATTTTATTTAATTAACAGAAAATGTAATCTAATATTTGAAGTACTATGTGAACTATATCTGAATAATGTTCTTTAATAGTTGAAGTGCATTTGAAAAATATGGAAGTACATATGCAAAAATGTCCAGTTTTCTTAATTAATTTAGAAAACAGAGACATCGTTATTTTAAGTACTTTTCAAATATATTTAAAACTTTAGAGTAGTCCTATAAAAATATGAATATAAGCATACGTGTATAATTTCTTTACAAAAATACTTCATATTCGCATCTAAAACACTTTAAATAAGAAGATTTTTTTTTACACTTAATAATACTTAAAAAATCTATTTTGTTTATTATATTCATTTCATTTTATTGATTTCTTTTACTTTAATAAATAACCATAATAAAAAAAGTTTTGAAAACGCATTTAATTAAGAAAAAATATCTTAGTATCTATTTGTAAAAAATTAGTTATATGAAATATTGAAGAAATATAAATTTCATCATTTATTTGCTGTTGTTTTAAATATTGTAAATATTGTGACGTTTGTAAAATTCTACAATTTTTTGTTAGATAGTTCAACAACCTTAGAATTAAACCAGTCTTCAAAGACACTGCTTCAAGAATAGAATGATTAAAAACAGTAACTTTTTATAAAGAAAATACATAAATTCAAATATAGTTTTTGAAATTTAATTATCAATATATATTTTTTAAAAGCCTTCATATATATTAGAATCATGCATAGTTTTTTTAAAAATAATTTTATTGCATGTTTTTATAAATCGAAATTTATTTGTCCATGATTTCTCTTTTTTTTTCTCTTTTTAAAGCTTTATAATATTTTGTAAAAAAGGAAATTCTTTAAAAAAAATTCTATTTTGGAAATGAAATGCTTATGTATAAATGTATTTAAAAACATTTATTTATGAAAATCATTCCCAGATGTTTTTTTAATTGTGGACAAACGTGTTAATAATGGTAAGCAGTACAACTAAATGTAAAACGAAATGATCACTGACTAGAAAAAACTACTGTAATATCATAGACATTTATGTAGATATTAAATTATTAAACACTAAGAAATGCATGTTTTAAATATCAGTTAGTTCCTTCACGTATCTGGCATGTTGAAGAAGAAACATTGGTAGAAAATGCTTACGTTTATTTCTGCTTATCTTTATTTCTACATTTGAATAAAGTAAATAAATAGGTTATAAATTTTACATTTTAAATATTTGTTCACGAAGCTCCTTGCAGAATGCGAAGAAGATTAAAAAAACTGAAAATCTTTCGTAATCTTTATCATAACACTTTTACTAAAGAAAAACTATGCGTTCAATATATAAAGTCCGATTAAGCACGGTTGGAAATCGTGGATTACATTCACCAACTTTCCTGAATAATAATATTCGTCTTATTTATAATAACAGTTCAGTGTCTAAATAAATCAAAACTTCATAATTAAAGAATAGCGACATTTTCTGCCCGGACGCACTGCCTCGTGTGCCAATGGCTTAATCTGCATTCGCCCTCAAAGAGCAGATTTGAAATATGTGTGGAACTATTTTATGTTAATAAGTTACAACTTATATGCAACAGAAGAAAGGAAAAAAAATAAAAGTGGTTAAACCGAATATTACTAATCCCAGTTAATAAGGAATGAGATAATTGAAGAGTGTTTTATAAAAAAAAAATTAAATAAATAAGGATGACAATAGCTTAAGTAAGCCATACTCAACCTTTTTTTCCTCGTGGGCCGTAAACATATGTTTGCGACGTTAGGCGGGCCGCAACACACTTATATAATAAATTTAAAAAATGTAATTAAAATAGTAAGATAACAAAAGTAGTATAACGAATCTATAGAATAAATTTTGTACAATTAGTTGGATTAAAGGTGTGCCGCGGAACAAATGTTACCGAAAAATTTAGCACCACTATTTCCGAACAATATACTTCGTAGTAGATTTCTATTCCTAATGATGTAGAAATATGCCGCGAAGATTTTTGTTTGGAATTAGAGATATAAAGCTTTTTTCTGCGGCAAAGGTTTAACCCTAATGTCCGTAATAGGCATTATTAGCTATATGATAAGTATAAACGTAATAATATAACAATGTAGCATTTCCAAGTTTCTAGAAAAAAAAATCAGGAGATTTTCTTTAATAAAACAGTCATTATCTCAATGCAAAATCTTTTTTAGAAATATATAGTGCAAATTTAATTAATTTGAAATAATATTTGTTCAGTGTTGAAGATTAAGAAATATATGCACCACTAAAGCACAAATAGAACTACATGTATAAAGAACTTCTGACTAACGAAACTGCCTTTAACATGTTTTAAGGTAATTTTAAATTAGTGATTATAAATATTTTTGTCTTCCCATGAAAATATATAAAATAGTGACGGTTTAATTTTTTTTTGCACATCTCAATTGATTTTATAAATAGAGATTAATGATTATGTGTCGCAAGCCGCAAATTAAACGTCGCCGGGCCACATGTGGCCCGCGGACCGCAGGTTGAGTATCGCTGGCTTAAGTGATACAAATGGTTAAGTGATACAAATGCTTAAGTGATACAAAAAGAAACAACAACAGACTTATAAAAAAACGTTTTAATGATCAACATACGTTTCAACGCTCATACCATTTTCAAGAAATATAACATTAAAACAAAGTATTCTCGCAAATTCGGAAATTAAACTTGAAAACATGAATCATATGATGAATCATATGAATCATATGAAATCATGAGATCATATATGAAAAAAAGCATGTGTTTGAAGTAGCCAACTGAAATCGTAAAAAATAATATTTCGTTATTGCTTTTTAAAACGAAAAAGTACCTCGTGGCAAATTTTAGGCAATTCAAATGAGGCGGATTCATTGCAAATGTTTACGTTACGCATGTAGATTTCTATTGTTTTACGGATAATAGACAGTAAAGGAAATGTTGCAATATTACATAGGAATGACCACTAGAAAGTTTCAAACAAGATTAAAAGAGCATATGGCGGATATCAAATATGACAGGAGTACTACAGCACTGGCGCGGCTACATAGCACCGAGGCAATAAAAATTGATTTTAAAAATAGTAAAATAATTTATCCACCAAGAGTCTACTTTCCATCTATTATCCGTGAATTAATAGAAATCTACATGCGTAACGTAAACATTTGAAATGAATCCGCCTCATTTGAATTGCCTAAAATTTGGCACGAGGTACTTTTCCGTTTAAAAAAGCAATAACGAAATATTAATTTTCACGATTACAGTTGGCTACTTCAAGCACCTGCTTTTTTTAGATATATGATCTCGAGATTCATGTTTTCAAGTTTATTTTCCAAATTTGCGAGAATACTTTGCTTTACCGTTATATTTCTTGAAAATGCCTTTTGTTGTTTCTTTTTGCATCACTTAAGCATTTCTCTAGATTTTTAAGTAGTAATAAATAAAAAAATACCTAAGAAGTTAAGGTAAATTACCTCCTGCAAAGCATACGAGTATAAAGGAAAAGTTAATTTCTACCAGAAAAGTATAGGGAATAAGTTTATTTCCGTTTTACGTTTTATGGGTTTTAACGTTTAGGGGTAAGCTATACGAAATTTTAATCTCTTGAGTTCTTCATAGTTTTGTTTCTGCTTTAAATGTTCTTACCTAGTATATTACTGGCGAAGTTATATAAGAATCCGATACTAATAAGTACGTGAAAGAAAATTTTTATAGCATAGAGTTTGCTTAAAATGATTTTGAGTTACGTTCATTCAGTTCATTTTTCTAAGTTTGAGTTTTACTTACCCATCATACGTTGTATAGGGTAAGTCATGTAATCGTTTTGAAAATCGAAAAAAAAAAATTGACAGATTTATACGTTTCCGACACTGGAGATTCCGAAAAAAATTTTTTTATCTCCCGAACAAATTGAGACAGAGACTTTAAATTTGATATGTACTTAGTATGTAGTAAAGGAAATAAGCTTATTGAGTTTCAGTAACCTCGATTATTCGGATCTATTTTTTTCGGACTCTCGAATTATTCGTTCTGATAAAAGGTATATAAAAAATTTCGATTTTTTTTATTTTAGGGACTGAATATAAAAGACAATAAAAAACATAAATTTTGTATAAAGAATGAAGTCGATTTGATAATTAGTTGCCAAGATATTTGTGATTATATTCTCCACACTCTTCGATTTTTCATGACCCTGTATTTCATTCAAATTTCAGTTCAAAGATATATTTTAATTGGAAATGAGACGCTTAATCCGGCGCAGTAAACCGTTAGTTAATATGATTATCAATTTTGGAGTTATAAGGATGTTTCATTTACGCAATTCAGTAATACAGCATTTAAAGTTTATGACGTCATCAAACCACGATTTTAATCTAATTGCAACGCATTTTAAAAATAGTTTACAAATGTTTCATATTTTATGTTATGCATATCCATGATGGGTAAGTATTACGGTGGCCCACAATGACCAGTTTTCAATTTTTAAGCATGTTCAAAATGCTAGAACTGTAACATATTTTTTCAATTTACTTAATATTTTAATCGGCGTTCTTTATGGGTTTTTTTCTGAATTTATGGAACAGATTTGCAATAATATAAATAGCAGATTAAAACAAGTTGGAAATTGTACGTCAAACGTGACAAATGTGGTGCGTTCGTACTATAGCTAGTTATATAAATATTCAGATCTTGATGATTTTTTATTCTGTGAAATGAAATAAATCGTCTGCGGATTAATTTCTGTAATAAAATACGTATCTCGGTCGCTGGACGATTAAACCTCAGAATCTCCTATAAAAAAGCACCGATTTAAAAAAAAAAAAATTCAAATTTCTTAATAAATATTTTTATTAATATCTTCTAAAGTTTTGATTCGATTTTCATAAAACTTAAATGTCTCGACAAAATTCTGCAAAGATAATATATCTTAAATTTCAAATCATTCGGTTGGGTAGTTTTTGCGTTGTTACATGCGAACGAATAGACTGACGGACAGACAGACGGACGGATCAGACGAAGACAATAGGTGCTACGTATTTTTATAATTACGAACGCGCCTAATATATATATATATATATATAAATGTTATGGAATTTAGTGTTTACAGCTCTGTACATGATATTTTACTTTATTTTCTCATAAATTAAATAACTTTTTGAAATATCGTCATTTTATTTATATTGCACGCTTGTAACAATGTATAAAATACTTTGACAACTGTAGAAGGAGTGTAATTTTAAAGTTTTCTTATTTTTGTTTCATAATTCTTTCAAATTTTATAATAAGAATTGCATTTTTTAAAATTAAATCATTTTTCTTCATAAAACGATTTAATATGTCAAAAAGGTACAAAATACTCAAATCATAAAACATTTCAAAGGGGTGCTGGTTCCATATGAATAAACAAAAAACAAAGTACAGAATATATATATATATATATACTAGGAGGCTTGGCGCTCGGCGTCTTTATTCTGCCAACCCCCAGATTGTCAGCTAACTTACGCATTGCAAATTTGATCCTTGTGCATTAGGGTGTGTCGAAAAAACCGAAATTTATATAATCTAAACATATTAGGGCGGGAAAGTTACCATTGGTAATAAGGAATAAATTTGAAAAATATTACACCAAATTGTTAATTTTTTTTACCGCCGCAAAAGGGCCAATGTTTCAAAAAATCGCCAATTTTTTTTTCAAAGAAAAAAAATGAACTATACAGCCATCGCAATACACTTTTTGATAGAATGCAACAGCTATATCAAGATGTTAGTAATGTTCCAATAGAATTTCATTATGGTGAAATCATTTCTATTACCGCCACAGGGACTGCCAAAATTTTGAAAAAAACTGGCAAAAATTTAATTTTTCCGTTTTTTCTAATGTTTATTATATGTCTAACATTAAATAAACTAACATTATATCTTGTAATAATGTATAAATGTCTAGTAATTTTGATTATGGGTGTAGCCAGCCAAGGGCAACAGGGCCCCACCTAAATTTGAGAGAAAGGGGATTTTTGAAGGTATTTGGAGGATTTTCCGGGAATTTTTAGGGATTTTTCTGTACGGGGCCCCCCAAAAGTGGAAAATGATGGGGAAGTTATGTATGGGACCCTCCTAAAAAAATCACCAAAATGTCCCGGAAAATCCCCAAAATTCCTTCAAAAAGACCCTTCTCTCAAATTTAGGAGGGGGTTATCGGCCCCTCTCGCTCTTGGAAGTAAGTCCCCTCTCGCCCTCTATCATTGCAATGTCCATGATAAAAATTAATAGACATTTAGAACTCATTACTAGATATAATGTAAATTTATTCAATTGTAGACGTATAATAAAAATTGGAAAAATTGGAAAAAACGGAAATTTTAATTTTTGCCGTTTTTACAAAATTTTTACCGCCCCTGTGGCAGTAATAGAAATTATTTCACCGTAATGAAATTTTATTGGAACATTACTAACATCTTGATGTAGCTGTTGCATTTTATTAGAAAGTAGCTGACATGCCCGGCGTTTCCCGGGACCGTGATAATAACCTTAAAAATACCTAAAATCAATGTTGAATGATTTTATATATTTAAATGAAAATCTATCCAAACGAACTGAAGGACAGTTGTTATAGTTATTGCCGATTTAATGTCGATTTAATTTCTGACATTTGATATATTAAACTTTCAATTCTGATCAAACGTTCCTGAGGAAACCTACATAATATAAAGCGCTCCCCCACCTTTACTCTTTTAAACTCAGAATAATATACAGTATTGGCCAATTTATTAGTCCCATTCGAAAAAATATTCCAAAACATTGTTTCTAAGATGATGATATTAAAATAAAATAAAAATCATGCTCTCGTGGCATCATAATTCACTTTTATATTTTAACAGAACAGTAAGGCTACTATAATTTGTGATTCGTGCTGTCAGATTTCGATATGGAACTCGATTGTGAAATTTGGCAATTTTTGAAATTCAATATTTGAAAAACGGTTTAATCAAAAGATTTGAAATTTATATCAAGAAAAATAAATTTTTTTTACCTTTCTAACGAAGTTTGTGTAACAATTTTCTGACAAATACTTTTCGAGCTATTCATTTTTTCAGTAACTTCAAATGTTTCATTTTCCGAATTTAATCTGTGGCAACGATTATCGAAAATCCCAGTCGACAGCAACGCATACCTTTTTATTAAAGAGGATGGCAACGATTATCGAAAATCCCAGTCGGCAGCAACGCATACCTTTTTATTAAAGAAGATTATATTGTTGTGGTTGGATAATTTTTTTTTTAACCATATTTGCGATTTTTTTAAACTTTGGCTCCCTTGCGACGGTAAATGACATTAACCATTTGCTGTAACATTCTGCGAATTTATTCTTTATTACCAATGGCAACTTTCCCACACTATTATGTTTCGATTACATAAATTTCGGTTTTTTCGAACCAGACTATTGTGCATCCATTGGTGGAAACACATTGTAATCCACATAATAACCAATTAAAATTTCTTGGATTAGGAAGAACGATACTCAGCCTGGCACTTTCTCACTATAACATGTTGGCAAGGCTACAAACGCAGCACTATATGGAATATTTTCCGTGAGCCACCAACGTTTGTAGCCTTGCCAACCTGTTATAGTGAGAAAGTGCCAGACTGAGTATAATTCCCTAGTGGTTCAGTTGGTAGACGTCAGTGCGCTACACTGATGACCCGGGTTTGAGTCCCGGCTTGAGTACTTTTTCACTATGTTGGCTATACGCGTTTTATGCAATTGAAATTTGAATATTAGAAAAGTTAGTATATATATATATATATATATGTATATATCTGTGTGTGTGTGTGTGTGTATTAATGGTAGACGACAAATTATGAAACAAGATAAATATATTGAGTAAAATCAAAATTTAAATTGAATAGGAAATGAAATGTGGATTTTGGGAGCACCATCCAAATGTTAGACATAAATGCAGTAAATGAGATCGCAATCGAGATTTAAAAAAAAAAAAAAAAAAAAAAAAAAAAAATTGAAGATAGTTTTATAAAAATGCTAGTAATAGAAAGAGATAGAAGACAATGTGTTATTAGTTTAAGAAAAATCAAAGCAATGAGCAGATGATTAAGAATGAGAAGCTATTAAAGACTTGGAAAATTCTTGATTCGATATGTTTTGTCCTTTAATCAATATTTCAGATCTCTCTTAGTTTGTCCAGTATAACACAGATACTTTTAATACATTGATTAGTGATTTATGGAATATATGATGAAGCAGCTTATGTTTACTAGATGCAGTACTGTAAATAAATGTATATTGTCACAAATTTCACCATATAAAATAACATGAGGACACAATAAGAAATTATTAATACCCCCCCCCCCTTTTTTTTTTTTGTAATCCATTAAATTTTAAAGTAAACTTCAAACATAAAAGACGGGCACATTTTAAGGATGTTATAACATATTCATTATTTTTTATTAGGAAGTTATTTTGCAAAAATATAACAGCTGTAAAATTAAACTTCAGTAGAAGAATACCAAAAAATATAAGCTACAATTGACAACAAAAATTCCGTTGTTTTATTCCTTAAGTATCCAATGTCAAGACAAGAATTATGAAATAGTTGCATTTCGCTGAAATTATTTCCAATAAATGTCACTATTATAACTAATATTACTATCGCATTGATGTAATTAAAATGAATATTCGAAACCGATATTTTGTTTGTGACTATTGTTATCTTAGGCGAACAGTTCCGTAATCTCTTCTATTTTGAAAACTGAATAAATTTACAGATCAGAAAATATCAAGAAAAACGTCCCATAACAATGTATCGAGAATATTCTTATTCTTAAACATTGCCGTATATATTTTTATTTATAAATCGATATTCTATATGAGATTTCGGATATACTCCAAAATCTTGAAACCATGTGTCATAATAAATCCAGATATATATGATATTTTATGTAATATGTCATTGAGATTTTTCTTCATACACACCCGAATAAGGTTATTGAACATGTATTATTAAATTATCAGATTTTTTTTATCTACTGTACTTGGTAATTACAGTGACGACACGTATTAATAAAAAAAATATATAAATATATATTTTTAAATGTTAAAAGCTGTTGTAATTTACACATATTTATTTGTTCATAGAAAACCATGTAAATGTTAAAAGACAGAGTCCATATGTATATGTTAAAATATTGAAACATTTTTTTTTTTTCAAACAGAAGCATTAATTACTCTTAATACATTTTTATGCATGCAGTACATAAAAGATTAAACTTTATATTTTTTAAAGCATGAAATAAGAAAGCCAAGTATTGAAAATTATGTAAATAAAATGTGTAAAATGTTCAGACTTAGGTATGCTACGTTGCAAGAAATCTGTCTCTATATAAAAGATTATTTCCATATTTTTTTGGCACTTTGCCTCTGCTTCATTAAAACCATCTAGAATAATAATTGATATTTAACAATGCCGATTGTGTAATCGTAGCTGAATGGTCAAGGTGGTACTCTTGATTGTGGCAGTTCTCTAGTTCGTATACCGTTGATCAAAAGTATTGCTTGTTTACTGTAGTTTGAATTAAATAGAGAATTTCACCCCTAATGTAAATTTGTCCTTGAAAAATGGTGAAATAAATTCGTAGATATTTAACTGTGCTTCATAAAAGTATCTCAAATGAGTAACGATACTTAACAACGCGGCTTGTATAATTGTAGCTGATTGGTCAAGGTGGTACTCTTGATTGTGACAGTTCTCTAGTTCGTATACAGTTGATCATAAGTATTCTTTTTTTACTGTAGATTGCATTAAATAGATAACTTCACCCCTTTGTGTAAATTTGTCTTTAAAATGTGATGATTAAAATTAATACAAATGTACGTTTGTCCTTGTAAAATTATATTTTATGCCTTAAAGGTCCTTTTAACCCTTTAACGGATGAAGCACTTCAATGTCGCAATAAATGATTGACACCAGAAATTATAAACAAATTTATTTTTATATAATAAAAAAGCGTTATTCCACATACATAATAAATGGAAAACATTTCTATTAAAATTCTGGTGTCATTGTTCAATTTCGTAATTAAAGTTTGCGACGTTCATTGGTTTCCTAGAGAAACCAATGAACGTTAAAGGGTTAAAAGTATTGAACACGAAAATATAATGATTATCTATATACACTAAAATCTACTTATTTTTCGTACTACGCAGACAGAAATACTCGTATGTGTAAGAACAGAATATTACACAGAAATATGAATAGTCATGTGCAATATACACATTTAAACTGTGTATTTTTGAGTTTTCAGACAACTTTATAAAACATTTAAGCCAATTTAAGTGTTATCAACGAAATTCATTTTACAACGTTTATTTTGAAATTTACGCACACGCAGTCTATATGGCAGTTTACACGCTACATTACACATATAGAAAAATCGTTTTTGTATCATCAGAACACTTGTATTAATATGCACATTTACGCTTTTTTTTAGAGTGCATGGATAGATGATATGGCAGAATAATAGTACAGTTCTGTTTAAATTGATAATAACAGAAAAACAATTGTTACTGTCGGATTGTACTGGTATTCCTATTCAATACTATTAAAAAGTTCGTAATAAACATTTTATTAATTCACTGTGATTACCCTTTAGCATGTTAATTTTTAGTAATTTTAAACTACTACGTTTATTTTTCAAAATAAATTACTTCTCAAGCCATTTTTTAAACAAAACATACAAAACTCTCATCAATATTTTGACAATTTCAACGATCATCGTTTATTAAATACCGTGAAAGTTGTTGACATTTATTTACTGAAAGATGTTTCACTTTTATTTCGAAAAATCTTTACACTTTCAAATACTACAGAAAACTATACACAGATTCCTTTACGTAATAAATATTTGATGAAAATATTTTATGCTCCTCTTTTCAAAATGTAATTTAAATTCTTGCTTATTGATTTCCGACATCTACGTTATTTTATAAACATCAAAATATGGAATATGTATGTGTCATTTCCTGTAAAAGAATTCATATTCAATAAAGTTCGGTTGAAGTAACAGTGACTGATATATCTTTTAGAGAAATAGGAAGAAATTCAAAATAAATTAAAAGATTTTACTGTATGGCTTTTATTTAAATAATTGTTTTATATTGAAAATGTTAAAATTTTAATCTCAACGAGAATTTCAGGAAATATTTTGTTTATTCTGTTTATGCCAAAATGTAAGTAAGAAATGAAACTATAACAGGGTGGCTAGTGGTCAGGGAAAATACAGTCAAAAAAAGTGATAAACACCAGTATATTCTTATAGAAAAATTTATGTTGATTATTCGATCAAATAATCAATTTGAATTTTTCTATAAGAATATACTGGTAATAATAATTTTTTTTACTGTATTTTTCCCTGACCACTAGCCACCCTGTATAATGGTGTTTGCATTAAAATTTTCAAAATTTTCAAATTTTAATTGCTAAAAGGCGTAAAATAAAAACATTATAAACAGTAAAATAATTTTTATTAGACTGTTGACATGTTTCGGCTCAATCTGAGCCATTATGAAAACAAATAAGAATAATAAACAATTGCACGGTCTTTGAAGTTATTTGAAACGCTATCATTTAATATTGCAAAACGGGGTAAAATAAAAACTTTATAAACAGTAAATTCCTCCATGGTTACAAATATGGAATTAAACATCAAAGTAAAAATAAAAAATGGCGTGCGTAATTTTAAAATGTACGTTAAAAATTAATTGATAGAGTTTTAAATAGCTACATAGACTGTGCAATTATAGAATATTCTTATTTGTTTTTATAATGGCTAAGACTGAGCCGAAAAATATCAACAGTCTAATAAAACATATTTTACTGCTTATAATGTTTTTATTTTATGCTTTTTAGCAATGAAAATAAATTTATAATTATTTAGTAGTAAATGTAAAAGTAGTTTTTTTTAGCGACTTTTGTACTCTTTTATAAGAATTCAATTATTATCACGAATATCACATCAATTCATGTTTTTTTTACCCAAAAGTTTCCGTTACAATACTTTAAACTGGCATGGACAGCGATTATTGAAAATTCGCCGCTTTGATTTATGCTTGGTAAAAAGTGCATGCTAGTGAATTTATTAAACAAAAATATACTACTCCCTCTGTTTCAATAGCTAGAGACTGTATTTTTAGGATTTCTATATTGATTCCTAAACGTATACTTGTAATTTAATGATTAACAAACTATTAATTTATTGAAGCGTATTTAAAAGAAAATGCATACTTTTATTTTATTTTATTTTTTTCTTAGTCATTAAAATATTTTTCTTTGCCATTTCAAAGTCAATTGGGCACTTTTATAGAGTGGTGTTTGAAGCATCATTAAATCCATTGGAGTTGTATCTATTTATTTATTTATTTATTTATTTATTTATTTATTTATTTATTGTAAAAATAAAGAATATTTGTCGATTCACCACCTGTGGCTGGCTAACGGAAAAATGTCTTAAATTTAATTAATTAATTAATAATTATGTTATAAAAATAATAAATGTTGTATTCTAATCGGAAACACACCTTCGTACATATATTTGCGTTAGCCTATCTGGATTTGAGTGATATGAATGAAAAATCGATTACAAAGTTCCATTTTTACATGCAAAAAACTAGTCGTTGGGGGCCTCCATAATAATTACACATCGTGGATATGCGTAATGTAAGATATGAAAATAAAACATGTGTAAACTATTTATAAAATGCATTGCAATTCGAATAAAATCGTGGCTTGATGACGTCATAAACTTTAAATGCTCTATTACTGAATTGCGTAAAAGAAACATCCTTATAACTCCAAAATTGATAATCATATTAACTAACGGTTTACTCGTCGGATTAAGCGTCTCATTTCTAATTAACATATATCTTTGAATTGAAATTTGAATGAAATACAGGGTCATGAAAAATCGAAGAGTTTGGAAAATAGGATTACAAATATCTCGGCAACTAATTATCCTATCGACTTCATTCTTTATGCAAAATGTATGCTTTTTTATTGTTTTTTATATTCACTCCTAAGTTCCAGTTTTGCGGCTTCCGGTTACTTTTCCGGATTAAGTTGTACTAAAATGTGCAAATGAATATACAGGGTATCACAAGAAGTTTGAAACGTTATTTTTTTACCTGTTAGAGTTACGTAAGCAAAGTAAATTGTAACGCTTTTTAAAAATAATTTTGGATTTATGTAGATTAAATCGTCTTGTCATTAATTTAAAAAACAGTTGCACTTTTAAAATTAGATATATATATATATATATATATATATATGAGTTCTATAAAGTATATTAAAAAAACATTTCCTAAGCTCTGATAAATACAACAGTAATAATTATCTTATTATACAAACAAATTTTACCGAGTCATGAAATTTTGAGTTTTATGAATTTTTGTAGCTTCCTGTCAATAAAAAATCGCGTGTCTCTTTTTAGGGCAGAAAACCAACAGTATTTTATGAAATTCAAAGCATCGTAACTCGGTTCGATTTGGCAGTAAGAGAATGGATTTTGTACAGTTGTACTTTCCAGATAACGGAGATATATATTTTCAATATAACTTATAGGACACAGGGACCATAAAAAAATTCAAATTGTGTTTTTTTAATAAAAGGTAGGACTATTTCATGACCTGAATCTCAATGTTTACCTTATTTTGATAATTTTAGCATTTTACATTGACCACGTATGTCCAAAATGTAAAACATTAAAGCACGTTTAAATTATTTTGCGGACATCCTCTGTATTTTTAGAATGTTTTAAAAAACGAATGAAAAAACTTAACTTAAACAGATTTTTCATTTTGGTTACAAAACAATAACTGAAATATAAAATATTAAAAAATATATTAGAATAATTAAATAACCTTAATACATTTTCCATAAATTAAGTATAAAACATATAAATTTAGTTATAACTGTTTAGTGTATCAATATTTTTATATAGAAATATCTGAAAAGTAAATATAAAGCTTTCAAAAAGCATTTTGATTAAATTGTTTTAAAGGTTCTTTTTTCATATTTATTTATGTTTACTAGTGAATATTATTTATAAAAAATCAAGATAAAAAAATACATACATAAAATATATTGTTTTTACTCTAATTGAGATTTATTTATTTAAATTAATGTACATATTTGCAATTAATTTCCTAATTAAACCAAAATATTTTCAAAAGTTTTGTAAATTTATTTCAAAGAGTATTTTTTATCACATGCAAACTGAATTAATTAATTTAAACTATGTACCCATTAAAAAATTCCAATTTTTCTCATTTTTAGAATAAACTTTGAATATGAAATGAATCAATACATGAAAATATAAATTTCCAAATTAATAAAAAATATATATTATTTTGCCTAAGGCATTCTTCAAACAACAACACAAAAAAAAAAAAAACAATCTCTTTACTAATTCTTTGAAATTGTACATATTTTCGTTAATAATATTTTGTTTTAATGGAAACAAATGTGACTTTATTTTCTGTTCAATTATTTAATGTTTTCTTTTGGGGAAAAAATCATGTTTTTTTTCTTTTACAAAACAATCTTTTATTCTTCAATTTATCAAAAGTTCGGCACTTTTTATTCTGAAAACAGTCAAATTTAATTTTTGAAGTTCAAATATAACGAGAAGAACTTTAGGGACTTGTGTTTGGTGAAAAATTCTTGTTTTTACACATAATGTTAATTAAATATTTTAAATAGCATTGGTATATTTCTGTAAATATTAGGTATTTGAAAAGTATAAATTTAATTATAAATGTTTAATATTTGTGTAATATTTTTTTGTCATTTCTGTAAAGCAAATAAAAATAATTTAAAACGCGTTTTAATTAGGCTGTTTTAAAGAATTTCAATTTTGTATGCATATTTGTGTTCGTTCGAGATTTTTCCTTATTAAAACTTCAAGATTGAAATAACTAAAAAATACACTAAAATAAATTGTTTTATTGTAGTTGAGGTTCACTTATTTATAGGAAGTAATGAAGAATGCGACATCACAACTACGTTCTAGTAAAAGGGGGAACTTTATATATATATATATATATATATATATATATATATATATATATATATATATATATATATATATATATATATATATATATATATATATATATTTGAAACAGGATTCATTTCAAAAATGGCAAATATTGTTTGCCATACTATAATGGAAAATATCTACATAATTTTCTAACCTGTTTTTTTTAATATATAATTTGCAAACGGCCTCTTTTAACTAGTTCAGGTTATTCTCTAACAATCTCTACTTATTTCATTACATACTTTGTGTATAGTTAAATATTTGTGCCCGTTGAGAATCCAGTATAATTAATTCAAGTATTTTGTAGTCATTAAATTTATCTAATAACCCCACATTTATATACATGTTTAGCGTCAGTTTTTATTTTAAATAACGTTATAAACTGTGCAAATGTATATTAAAAATATAGATTTTTTATTTTCAGCAAATACATTTTTTCAGTTAAATTGAACTGAAGGAACTAAATGAACTTATATGAAATAAATGAACTTAAAATGAAACTAAAATGAACTTAATTGCACAAAAAAATGCAATTATTTAAATATATTTAAATAATTTATATATTTAAATAATTTTGAGTTGGTTTATATACGAATACAGAATATTTTTAAAAATGAAATTTAGTTATTTATTTCGCCTAAGGGTACTAAATGTTAAATAACAGTAAATATTTCCCATTAATAAATTATTGAAATAATACAGTTTTCTTTAGTCGTGTTTTTCTTTTGTAATAGACAAACATGACTTTGAATTCTTTTCATTGATAGCGTTTTCTTTAGGGAAAAAAATACTTTTTTTTTTATCGTTTCTTTTACTGGAGGGTTTTTTATATTCTTATATTCTTCAATTTATTTTACATTCTGCACTCGTTTTTTGATAAAATTTCAGTTTTATTTTTAAAGAATATATACAACGTCGAAAACTGTAGAACGTTCCGTGTTTTGTCAGAAATCCTCTTTTTACACATATTTTTGAAAAAAGTTGTTAAGCTTTAAATATTCAAGATATCTGAATAAATAAGAAAGTATCACATTATAAGATTTATCTTTCTTTTATTTAGAATAGTTGAACGTTTTCCTACCAGTTAAAAAAAAATGATATAAAATGACTGGGAAAAGGAAACAAATACTGAATTGAGTAAATTTCCTTATAATGTTTTTTTTCTATACAATACACATATTAAAGTGTATTGATACTCTGGGTCCGCAATATAAATAATTGAACTATATGTGTACAAATTTAAACTAGTATAAAATTTCGAAAATTTTTGTTTATTTTCTAGACAAATTAAAAACAATAAGTATAAAATTATAAGAACTTTTTAAAAATATAGTTTTATAAGAATTCAATATTTATCTAAATATTTACGTCTAATTTCGTGAATATAATTCCTTTTTTACCTAAAAACACTCCGTTACAGTACATTCATTTGACATGTGTCCCGATTATAGAAAATTAACCGCTTTGATTTATGCTTGGTAGAAAGCGAGAACTAACGAATGTATTTAAAAATGTACTTGTATATCTCCTTTTTATAAAATATGACAACAGAAAAATAAATCATTATTTACACTATCTATTCTGGGTTTTTAAATTGTTTTCTCAACGTATAATAATAATTGAATAATATAAAATTATTAATTGATAAACAAGTATCAAAAGTTAAATTACAATGTTTATTTTTCATTTTTAGTGTCTACTTTTAGTGTTTAAAACACTTCGTTGTTTCCCTTTCACAACCAGATAGTTTATTTGGCGAGTATGTTTTGGCGCATAACTCATTCCATTCTTTTTGTACTTCTTAAAAATAGTAATCGTAATAGATATTTGGCGATTTATCTTGAGCGGTTGACTAACTGAAAAAATGCATCATCATCAATTTGTTAATTTATAATTAAGTTCTAAATATATTACAATATTGTATTGTCATCCAAAACAAACTTGTATACATGTTTTTTATAACTCTAGTATATTAGGAAGTGAGATAAATTTCGTTTACAATATTCCATCTTCAGTTAGAATAACAAGTTAATTTAAATAAAAAAGTGCAAAAATATGTTGTATATCAACATTTTTCTGAGTAATAAAATGTGATTAAAATAGGGCATAAGTTACAATATACAGCGTTTTCAATGCATATCTAAAGTATTTTCAAAATAAAAGAATAAAACGCGGTTGCGGAATGCCAACATAACGTTTGCAGTATATTTTTAGGAATATAATAAATATCGGTACTTCTCTATTATCCCGTCGACCATTATTCATAAACAAAAAACTATTTCCAAACTGTAACGCCAAATAAACGGAAGAACGTTGCCATTGGAATATCAAAATAAATAAATAAATAAAATATAAGAATTTTAGGACACAATTGTCATTTTAATTAATGAAATAACTAATAAATCAGTAAAACATAATGAAAAATACACGCAAATGTCGCATTAAAAACCACTTGATGACATAAAAAACACGTATAATTCTTCTGACATCAAGTAAATGGGACTGCAGTTTTGGCGTTTAATCTAACAGTTTGGCGATATTTTTTTTGTTATGAAAAGTGGTCGACGGGATAATAGAGAAGTACCTAAATCTCTAATGATATTTATCTCAAATTAAGTTAAGAAATTTTCAGAGCGACGTTATGTAGAAAACAATAAACTAGATGTGGTAGCAGACCTGCAATTGCCATATTTAGTTTAGTCGTTCTTATAAGAGCAAGTGCCGTTCATAGTTGTAAGTGTATATTTGATCGATAAGTTAACGCCCATTTTGTCGTTCTCATCTTATTTTCTATTCATGGAGATTCCAGCTCTCATATTAAAAAGTTCGGTCTAAAAGAAAAATGTTTTTATTGAAACATCGCATATACCTTGTAATGGATTTTTACTGTATGGTGATACTATTGTGCAAAATATGTAGAGTTTGCAACATAAATTCAATGAGACCGAAAATTTAAATATCGGAAAACAATATGCAGACATACAGATATATAGCACTATATCTCTAATGTATTTGGGGCCATTATGGTTAAGAAATTGTATCATTTGTCTGTTATCGTTGTTTTGTGACTACGCCATTTTTTTTTGGAGATGGTGAATATATTGAATTGTAATTTATATACTATATATTTAGTTCCATATCGAGTAGAAATTTTTGATTATTATTAAAACGATAAATGATATTAGAGGATCTTAAATATTTTTATTCATAATGGCTTTAATATTCAAAAATAATATATTATATTTCCAAAAATAATAAATCGTGTTCATCGTGATCATCGTGTCATTGCAAAACATTTAAATCCACCAAATAACGGAAGTCTAAAATTGTTGTGATTCTAATTCTTTCTTATGTACATAGAAGGAAGTAAGGAAATTTATTTTTACTATCTAGTGTTTAAGGGGTGATCACCAGAAGTTCTTTTTGGAAGTATTCTGTATATAAGTGTATAATTCTAAAGTTATGATGATTTTTGTTTACATATAAATCTGCGAAACTATTAATAATATGTGTACCAAAAATAAAGGAATGGAAAATGAACTTCTGCTTTCTTGCTTTTTTATAACAGTACATTCCTTTTTATTTATTTATTTGTGCATTTATTTTTTAAATAAAAATGTGATGCAATTACTTTTTTTAATTAATCGTCATTGTAAAATTTAGTTTTGTCTTAATTTTTTTTTTGTTGTTGTTGTTTTCAAACACGTAGTATTCAAAGTGTTAAGAAAAAAAACAGTCTATGACATTAAATAATTTCATTATTACAATTTTAGCTTTTTATAAAAATGTTCAGTTTAATGTCACTTTTGTAAATTTTGTAATAATATTTTTTTTTCAAAAAACTATAATTTAATATTTACAAATTTAGATCAGCTGAATATATTCTACAATATTTTTTTTACACAAAAATTTCTATTCCTATATTTAAAAATAGTATTAAAAAAAAAAAAAAAAAAAAAAAAAAAAAAAAACGGAAACGCAATATTTTCTGTGTATTCCTTAACATCAATATCAAAAAGTGCAGATTATGTGATATAGTAAAATACAGCAAGAATCTTCAAACTTTGAATATAAAGATGAGTTTTCTTTTTAGAATAAAATTTAATGGAAAGTAGGAAATCTGAACTTTAGATGTCAAGTTAAATCTCAGATGTCATTTTCTTTATATAAGCTGTAATTTACATTTTTGAATTGATGTGCTGTGAAATATTTCTCATACTTTCCTGTCAAATAAAAACTTTCTTAGAATATGATCATCATTCATTTTTTTCGTTTTTCTAGAGTAATAAAATGTTGAAGTGATGGAGAAAAAAATCGATATAATGATTGCAATGAAATTGTTTTAGAGTTTCCAAAAAATGATAATTTATTAAACTTAAAATGTGGAAGTATTACTGGCTACTCTTTTATAATGGTACTCTAGTAGAAAAGTGAGATTTGAGATTTTGATTCCTATCGTGTCGCGTGAAGTGATAAGGGCGGAGGAGGAAGTTTATCAAGGAATTTTGTTGCGTACATATAAAATATTCTAATCTTAAAATCCATGAACAGATTCCTCTGTGTGAATTTTAGTTATAGTATTAACTATAATTTTCAAAAATATTAGACATTGCTAAAAAATATTAGACTACAGTGCGAAGTCCTCGCATGGGTTCGCTGGTTATTAATTATTTTAATTCACTTTTCGCTAATATTTTTATTCATCTATTAGTTAGCACAGTCTATCGTTAAGCACATACTCGAAATTATTCGAACTTCTATAACCATCATTTTATGTAAAAATAAGATAAAATAACAATACTTTCCCATTTTATCATATACAATAAATAAATAAAATAAAGTGCAAAAAAAAAAAAAAAAAAATTACATATTACTAAAAACAATTACTTATTTTATCTAGACAGATTTAGAGTTAGACAGAAAAAACAGACAATTTCATGCTAGATGTAGGTCTGTTAGTTCAGTATTGTACAGTGCACAACCACTGCTAAACTTTTTTAACCAAACAAAGCTTTACCTGAAAAGAGAAACGAAAAAGTTTACTAGCTTACTAAGTTTACTAAGCTTACTAGGTGTGCAAAACTCGCCATACATACAAACGATAGAGTAAGGAAAAACAAACATGAATCTTGCACAGGTAATTGCCAAATATCGCAGAATATATATTACATAATGCGCAATTTTAGGCTTCCACGTGCAGAGTGCAAGATGTCAATGCGTATTTCCCTTGTCGTGAATCCCGTGGGGAGAAAAAAAACAGAAAATAGCTTTTATGGAAAAGCAGTTATTGCACACTGTCGGATAATATATTATGTCCACTCTTTTAATAATGTTAGCATATGGTCACTTGTTATCTCATATCTAAAGTAAAGGTTGCGATGGTCCAAACATGGATGGTTTTCATTGTTAATGCACACATTAGAACGGGATTTTTTTCAAAGTTGTTTCGATGTTCATAAATACCACTTTTGCACATATTAAATAATATAAATAAACATTATGGCATATTATGTTAATTTCTTTCATAAATCTATAAATACATTTCATATGGACATGTGTGTTTGTCTCTCAGGAATATTTCTGTAGTGTTTTAATGTATACAAATGTTTTTTTTTTTTTTTTTTTTTTTTTTTTTTTTTTTTTTTTTTTGGTAAAGGAAAACATTACGCATTATTTTCAGAGTATTCCAAAAAATATCCTCAAAAATTTATAAATAAAAAATTCATGTTGGTAAACTATTTACTAGCGATAGAATCTCTATGAAATCAAAGCCAAATATATATATTGCATAATTGTTGGTATTATAACGACTTTATAATGTATACTATTTACACGTACAACTATTTATTAAATGCTCTCACCACTTGAAATAATAAAATTTGTCTAGCAAAAATTCTTGGCGGTATTTTGAACTGTCAATACAAAGAAGAATTTATAATCTCTCAACGAGATTCACGGAGCTTCTAAAGAAACTTTATTGATATGGGAATTGCACGCCTAATCAACACTTGGGAGTTAAGAAGGAATGAAGGTCCCCATGACATAAAAGCTTGATTAGAATTTCCATATCCAATGATACATATATATATATATACGAGGGAGGCTTGTACAGAGTTACAAGATCTTGGGTCTGCGTAAAAAAGAAGAAGGAGATAAAAATCACTTTTGGGCATGGTTCTCCAGAACATAGAGAAATTTGTAAAAAAATATTTCGTATCTGCTAGAAGTAGGTATGAAAAAGATACGCGAAGCATTTGAATAGAGAAAAAGTATGGATGCCACGGAGAGTCAGAATAGCCTCGACACAGTTATCTTAATGAAAGATCTCTTTATCTAATTCCTTTTTCTTATAGCTGTCCGAAATTTTATTTTTTGGTGTATATGTATATTGAGGTTTAATTTTGTGTTATATACGCATCTTGATAATAAATTGTTGGCATGTTTGCCTATTTCAGATTTATTCAGAATTGCTGTGGTGTTTGATTTTGTAGAACTATTTTAGTCTATGCACAATTATAAAAAGAGAATTTATATAAATAAAAAATATATATAATTGTTTCTGTATATTTGATAAAGTATATAATAAACAGTTTTCAAACTTTTATAAAGAGTACTCATTATTTTGAAGTGACAGATTTTATAATGTGTACGTGCAATCTTTTGTATCACTGAGTTTTATGCAAAGTAAAATCTATCCTTCTATATTAAAAAAAAGTAATCTGGAACTGAGCCAAAAACGAAATGGACCAATCAAATTCTGCGTAGATATTCCGGGTTATTCTCATCGCTTTTTTACTAGGGACTTTTTTGAAGAGATATTACTTTTTTTCTAGCCATCCTACGGATTCGAAAATCATACCACTAGACGCGAAATATAACAAGCTTTCAGAAATTAAAAATATTATCACGGTCGGACAATAAAAACTCAAAAAATCCTTAAAAATAGAGTAAACAAATTTTTATTGAAAAAGTCATTTTTTCATATTGTTGCCAATTTCTAAATAAGCGCAAAGGATTGTGTTTCATCTCAAATAAAAAATGTATTTGCGCGAGACTATTAAAAACAATAATGAAAGCTTAAAATAATAATTAAATGATCACGTGTTGAAAGCAGGAAATAAAGAAAATTACGTCATAAAAATTGTGTTTACACAAGAATATTAAAAATAAAAAAGATGAATTAAATGAAAATAAATTATAAACTTATTACAGAAGAAAGTCGCCGTTCATGAGATCATCATCATCATCTTTTTAAAACAGGATACATTACCAAATTTTACGAGGCTGTGAAATCAGAACGGGGGTTGGTGAGCGTAGCGAGCAGTGGGCAGAGCCCACTAGTTTTATAAAATAAAATATTAACAGAAATACTTAACATTGGGCTAAAAGTTGTTCACATTTTATTTTATTGCTTTTTATACAGGAATTAAGGGACCACATTGTACTATGACTGATTAACACTGGGTGCGCAAAAATCCTCATAACAGTCTGCTCACCGATTCTGTGTACTTAAATAATATTAAGTGAGGATTGTGGTTGTAAAAAAAATAAATAAATAAATAAAAAAAAAATAAAAAATAAAAATAAAAAAAACCGAAAAAACAAAAAACAGTGGTTTTAGAAAAAATTGTGAATTTATTGAAGAGTTTGAGTTTAGCGAACTGGGAAAACATTTAATCTTTTCTTGGGTTTTTTCTTATTGCTTGGAGCCATCAAAATTAAACTTGTTTACTATTTTTACTCTTCTTAAAGTGAAATAAACTATTGTTTTTGCTGTCAAATTGGTATCATGTTCTTCTTTAATGCTATCATACCCGAGAGGGTTGTTGTAAATGATATTTTTCAAATAAGTAATTTTCTAATGTCACAATATTTTTTTTCTTTGCTTTTAACTAAATTGATATTAATTTTTCAAAATATTCATGAATTAGAATTGTTATTTTCTTCTTGTATTTTTTAAGATAAAGAATAAGAATAAGAATGGTTATTCGAATTTATTAACAATATATTTATTTTTCATCAGTTAAATTAAAATCCATTATTCATTATTCTAGATTAGCGTACTTTTAACAATATTCATAGAAATAAATAACGTTTCTACTGTCAGAAAAGTGATTTTATATTAAAGTTAAAAATACATTAAAAACGTTTGTCCTATTTTTTTTAATATTTATCATATATGTTTAATTTATATGTCCTAAATTTTTCCACAATTTAAAATAGAAATGATTATATCGCTATATTTTGTGCCAACTAAAATCTTTCAAACACATTGCATTTGATATTTTTATGAAACATTCTACACTGCTCGAAACAATTAAAGGATATTTGAAGTTTTATATAAAATAAAGATATTAACGAAATTTTTTTGCCGAAAATAGAAGAAGAGAATCACAAATGCAAATTTTTCTGGTTTTCAAACTGTGGAGTATGCAAATTTTGAGTTCGACGTCAAAAACGTCGCTTCAGCGGCAGCGAAGGAAATTTGACTTTCAACTGGATAAAAGAGAATGAAGACAAGGATGATCTGCATTCAGTGATTGCTTTGTTTCGATGAGTACGATGTCTCAGCGAAGTCATTTGACAGATTCAGAAGCTTGGAGAATTGTTGGTAGGTTAAAAGGGGGCCAAACTCAAGCCGAAGTAGCGCAAGCCATTGGAGTGTCACAAAGTGTCATTTCCAGGATCTGGAACCGTTTTTTGGAGAGTGGATGTGCAGGCCGAAGACCAGGGCAAGGTCGTAGACGGGCAACAACGCCCAATGAAGATCGGTATTTAGCGTTAACAGCTCGGAGACACCCAAACATGAACGCTACTCTTCTCCAACAACACCTTCGCTCGGCTACAGGCACCACGATTTCAACTCAGACTGTCCGAAACCGGCTCCATGCTGTAGGTCTGAATGCTCGCCGACCGATGGTATGTGTTAGATTAACATCAAGGCATCGTCGCGACCGCAGGGAGTGGGCAACCGAGCATGTCAACTGGAGGAGAAATGAATGGAGCAATATTCTGTTTTCTGACGAGTCCCGTTTTTCTGTGCATCCGGATAATAGGCGTATTTTCATCTGGAGGGACCGTGGCAGTAGGAATAATCCTGCGTTCGTGCACGAAAGTGTCAGATTTGGCGGTGGAGGAGTGTTGGTGTATGGTGGCATCTCCATTGACGGGCGCACTGACCTCTACATCATTCGAGATGGAGCTCTGACTGGTCGCCAATATAGGGATGAGATCCTCAGACCTATTGTAGTCCCTTACGCTGCAGCAATCGGAGATAACTTCATTTTAATGGACGATAACTGCAGGCCACATCGTGCAAACCTGGTGGAAGATTTCCTTTTCGAGGAAGGAATCGTTCGAATGGAATGGCCAGCGTGTTCTCCAGACATGAATCCAATCGAGCACGTTTGGGACGCTCTAGGAAGACGAGTTTCTGGCTGCCAACAACCCCCACAAACTCTCCAAGAACTGGATAGAGCTCTTCTGGAAGAGTGGGGCAGAATACCCCAACTCGTCATTAATAGCCTCATTGATTCCATGCCTCAAAGGTGTTCAACGTTGCCGGCCGCCCGTGGAAACCATCCCCCCTACTGAAAATAATTTTCTTTGAAGAAAACACTTTTTCTTATTCTTTTTTTCTCATATGCACAAATTGTGTTTTTTTCCTTTTGTACACAAATGCGTAATAAAATGCATTTTCTTCTGCCAAACATGTGTAATTTATTCTCATATAACCTACTATGTCTGTCGACCATGTATCAATCAGCTAAAAAGTTTCCCAGATACAAAATCCACCTAAAACTGCAATATCCTTTAATTGTTTTGAGCAGTGTATCTTGAATGATAATATATATATATATATATATATAGTATTCCCAAGACCGTTGTTGTTTAAATCACAATGCTGTATCTAAATCATTCCAAATAGTTTAAATAGTAGTTTTAATAGTAGCAAAATAGTTTAAAAATCAGAGGAGAGTAAAAAATTTATGCTTAATATGTAATATGTGTACTATCGTTAAATTTGGAAAATATGATTTATTTCCCTGTGTTCCCTGTGTACAAAATTTTCAGCGGTGCAGCAGATTTTTAACTTTTGTGTATGCATAACTTTGATTGATTTCAAAACAGAACATGTGAACGGCTTTGTAAGAGTTACGTATAATATTTTACTTCAGTTAAAAATATACGCTAATTTTGTAAATTGTTTACTTTATGAAAAGCTTAAGACATTGTCAGGAATTGTAATCGAAATTTAATTAAGGAAAAATGTTCAATCAAAAATTAAAAAAAAGTATATTACAAATTTAATTTGTATGTATAACATATATGTAATTTTTAGTAATTTTATTAAATGTATTTATAGGTAATTCGAGAAATATTTTTAATATAAACTGAATAGCAAACAAATAGTAAAATTATAGTATGTCTTAAGTGATAGTAAAATAGTGATATAATAATCCCTCTTTATGTGTTAAAGATGTATGTTTAAACACAGTGCAAACTATAATAGGTATAAAATATTAAATAGCAATAGTAAATTAAAAGTTCAGTTATAATGTTTATTAAATTATTGTTTTTAAATCCGAAAGAAATCATATTCAACACGTTTTCATGCAATAATTCATAGGTGATTAGCGCGATGATTGGTCTGTGATTACATAAAGAATGTACAGTATGTGTAGCAAACATTCCTTTTAGTAGTATTTTTTTCAAATAATAGCCAGGTGATAGCATCCTGCACGAGGAAATCGAGTTAAAAAATCAATAAATAAAGGTGAGGATTAAGAAATAAATTAAAAAATTTATATCACAACCATTATGTAGTACCAGAAATCCGACGGAAAAAGTTGAGTTATGGAATTAAAAGCATTAAAAAAACAGCATTTGTTTTTATTATAATCTATACTAATATTATAAAGTAGTAAAGATTGTTTTGTTTGTTTGTTTGTTTGTTTGTTTGTTTGTTTGTAGGGGGTAATCTCTGGAACTACAGAACCGTTTTCAAAAGTGATGGTGGCAAATTGATGGTGACTGTCCCTGCTCCAACATAGGCTATATTTTCTGTCGGTGCCACTACCACCAGGGGAGTGCAGGAGCGAAAAACGTTCTAAAATTTCGATTTTTTTTATACTGAAGAAGCTAGAAACATTAAATTTGGCATGGTAGTTACTTATAAGATGTAAATGCTCTCTAAGAACACATTCTAAAGAAATTTGAAATTTAAAAGGTATGAAATGAGCAAAAAGTGATCTAAAAACATTCTAAAATACAATGTCTATGGAATCTCTGGAACTACAGAACCGTTTTCAAAAGTGATGGTGGCAAATTGATGGTGACAGTCCCTGCTCCAACATACGCTATATTTTATGTCGGTGCCACTACACCCAGGGGGGTGCAGGAGCGAGAAACGTTCTAAAATTTCTATTTTTTTATACTGAAGGAGCTGGAAATTTGAAAGTTGGCATGGTAGTTATTTATAAGATGTAAATGCTCTCTAAGATCAAATTCTAAAAAAGTTCGAAATTTAAAAGTGTGAGATGAGCGAAACGCGTTCTAAACACATTCTAAATTACAATTTCTATGGAATCTCTGGAACTATTGAAACATTTTCAAAAGTGATGGTGGCAAATTGGAACTAACAGTCCCTGCTGTAACATAGGCTATGTTTTATATAGGTGCCACTACTACAGGAAAAAGGGGTAAAATTAGAAAAACGTTCTAAAATTTCGATTTTTTTTTTTAACTGAAAGAGCTAGAAACATGAAATTTGGCATGGTAGCTACTTATAAGATGTAAATGCTCTCTAAGAACACATTCTAAAAAAATTCGAAATTTAAAAGGTGTGAGATGAGCAAAAAGCGTTCTAAAAACATTCTAAATTACAATGTCTATGGAATCTCTGGAACTACAGAACCGTTTTCAAAAGTGATGGTGGCAAATTGATGGTGACAGTCCCTGCTCCAACATAGGCTATATTTTATGTCGGTGCCACAACCACCAGGGGGGTGCAGGAGCGAAAAACGTTCTAAAATTTCGAAATTTTTTTTATACTGAAGGTGTTGTAAACGTGAAATATAGCATGGTAGTTACTTGTAAGATGTAATTGCTCTCTAAGAACAAATTCTAAAAAAATTCGAAATTTAAAAGGTGTGAGATGAGCAAAAAGCATTCTAAATTACAATTTTAATGAAATTATTGAAACTAGAGAACTGTTTTCAAAAGTGAAGGTGGCAAATTCATGGTAACAGTCTCTGCTGTAACATAGGCTATAGTTTATGTCGGTGCCACTAACACTTGGGGGGTGCAAGAGCGAGAAACATTCTAAAATTTCGATTTTTTTTTATACTGAAGGAGCTAGAAATTTGAAAGTTGGCATGGTACTTATTTATAAGATGTAAATGCTCTCTAAGAACAAATTCTAAAAAAGTTCGAAATTTAAAAGCGTGAGATGAGCGAAACGCGTTTTAAACACATTCTAAATTACAATTTCTATGGAATCTCTGGAACTATAGAAACATTTTCAAAAGTGATGGTGGCAAATTGATACTAACAGTCCCTGCTGTAACATAGGCTATGTTTTATATAGGTGCCACTACTACAGGAAAAAGGGGTAAAAGAGCGAAAAACGTTCTAAAATTTCGATTTTTTTTTAACTGAAGGAGCTAGAAACATGAAATTTGGCATGGTAGTTACTTATAAGATGTAAATGCTCTCTAAGAACACATTCTAAAAAAATTCGAAATTTAAAAGGTGTGAGATGAGCAAAAAGCGTTCTAAAAACAATCTAAATTACAATGTCTATGGAATCTCTGGAACTACAGAACCCTTTTCAAAAGTGATGGTGGCAAATTGATGGTGACAGTCCCTGCTCCAACATAGGCTATATTTTATGTTGGTGCCACTACACCTGCAGGAGCGAAAAACGTTCTAAAATTTCGATTTTGTTTTTACACTGAAGGTGTTGGAAACATGAAATATAGCATGGTAGTTACTTGTAAGATATAATTGCTCTCTAAGAACAAGTTCTAAAAAATTCGGAATTTAAAAGGTGTGAGATGAGAAAAAAGCGTTCTAAAAACATTCTAAATTACAAATTTAATGGATTTTCTGAAACTAGAGAACTGTTTTCAAAAGTGAAGGTGGCAAATTGATGGTAACAGTCTCTGCTGTAACATAGGCTATAGTTTATGCCGGTTGCACTACCACTTGGGGGGTGCAAGAGCAAAAAACTTTCTAAAATTTTGATTTTGTTTTTACACTGAAGGTGTTGAAAACATGAAATATAGCATGGTAGTTACTTGTAAGATGCAATTGCTCTCTAAGAACAAATTCTAAAAAAATTAGAAATTTAAAATGTGTGACAGGAGCAAAAAGTGTTCTAAAAACATTCTAAATTACAATTTTAATGGAATTTCTGAGACTAGAGAACTGTTTTCAAAAGTGAAGGTGGCAAATGGATGGTAACAGTCTCTGCTGTAACATAGGCTATAGTTTATGTCGGTGCCACTACCACTTGGGGGGTGCAAGAGCAAAAAACTTTCTAAAATTTTGATTTTGTTTTTACACTGAAGGTGTTGAAAACATGAAATATAGCATGGTAGTTACTTGTAAGATGCAATTGCTCTCTAAGAACACATTCTAAAAAAATTAGAAATTTAAAATGTGTGAGAGGAGCAAAAAGTGTTCTAAAAACATTCTAAATTACAATTTTAATGGAATTTCTGAAACTAGAGAACTGTTTTCAAAAGTGAAGGTGGCAAATTGATGGTAACAGTCTCTGCTGTAACATATGCTATAGTTTTTGTCGGTGCCACTACCACTTGGGGGGTGCAAGAGCGAGAAACGTTCTAAAATTTCTATTTTTTTATACTGAAGGAGCTGGAAATTTGAAAGTTGGCATGGTAGTTATTTATAAGATGTAAATGCTCTCTAAGAACAAATTCTAAAAAAGTTCGAAATTTAAAACGTGAGATGAGCGAAACGCGTTTTAAACACATTCTAAATTACAATTTCTATGGAATCTCTGGAACTATAGAAACACTTTCAAAAGTGATGGTGGCAAATTGGTACTAACAGTCCCTGCTGTAACATAGGCTATGTTTTATATAGGTGCCACTACTACAGGAAAAAGGGGTAAAATTAGAAAAACGTTCTAAAATTTCGATTTTTTTTTAACTGAATGAGCTAGAAACATGAAATTTGGCATGGTAGTTACTTATAAGTTGTAAATGCTCTCTAACAAAAAGTTAAAAAAAAATCGAAATTTAAAAGGGAGAGTTGAGCGAATCGCGTTCTAGAAACATTCTAAATTACAACTTCTATGGAATTTCTGGAACTACAGAACTGTTTTCAAAAGTGATGGTGGCAAATTGATGGTCACAGTTCCTGCTGTAACATAGATTATATTTCATGCCGGTGCCACTGCCCCCAGGATATTGCATGAGCGAAAAACGTTCTAAAATTTCGATTTTTTTATACTGAAGGTGTTAGAAACATGAAATTTGGCATGGTTGTTACTTATAAGATGTAAATGCTCTCTAAGAACAAATTCTGAAAAAAATCGAAATTTAAAACTGTGAGATGAGCGAAAAGCGTTCTTAAAACATTCTAAATTACAATTTTTATGGAATCTCTGGAACTACCGAACCCTTTTCAAAAGTGATGGTGGCAAATTTTTTATGGCAATCCCTGCTCCAACATATGCTATATTTTACGTCGGTGCCACTAATCCCAGGGTGGTGCAGGAGCGAAAAACGTTCTAAAATTGCATGCTTTTTATACTAAAGGAGCTAGAAATTTGAAATTTGGCATTGTAGTTACTTATAAGATGTAAAGGCTCTCTAAGAACAAAATAAAAAAAAATCGAAATTTAAAAGGGTGAAATGAGCGAAAAGCGTTCTAAAATCATTCTAAATTACAATTTCGATGGAATCTCTGGCACTACAGAACCGGTTTCAAAAATGATGGTGACAATCCCTTCTCCAACATCCTCTTTAATATAAAGCTATGCGTTTCTGACGACTGGGTTTTTCGCTAATCTTTGCCACAGATTAATCTCGGAAAATGAAACATTTGAAGTTACTTAAAAAAATTATAGCTCGAAATGTATTTGTCAGAAAATTGTTAAACAAACTGCGTTTGAAAGGTAAAAAAATGTATATTTCTTAATATAAATTTCAAATATAATGATTATGCCATTTTTAAAATATTGAATTAAAAAAATTACCAAATTTCACGATGAAGTACCATAGCGAAAAGATAATGATAAGGGCGACATGTCCTGACGTGTATATTGGCTCTAGCATGAGTCACAAAATATAGTAGCATTATTATTCTGTTAAAATATAAAAGTGAACTATGAAATGTTAATATTTTGTTTGATTAAAGGTTCGTTAAGAGAAATTGACCAGCGTAGCGAGCGTAGCTTGCTAGTTTTAATATATTAATAGTTCTTGGCTAAAATCTTCTCTTAATTTACTCAAAACTCCCACTGAAACGTAGAGATGCAGTGCAGACAAGAAATTTTAATATATTACGTACATCAACTTTGTCCATGAGTCAATCTTACTAATAAGTCCTATAAGAGATAAAACTCATTTATACCTGGTAGTACATGTCTTACATTCTATTGCTGTTAGTTGTATTTCAAAATATGTATTTGTTGGTAAATATGTGTTAGTCAATGTTACTAATTGCTAGTAATCTGAGTAGTATCATGTGAAAAAGTCAATGATTTGACTCATTGTGTTTTATGGAGAAAACACATTCTTTAAGATTAAGATTATCTAGAGCAATTTAACATAATTTATGAGGATTTATTTTAATTGTTACCAAAAATTTGATTTCAGAATCACTAACTCTATTATTTAAAGAAAAATATGTTACATTTTTGTATGTTTCCTTCAATATAGAATTAGGTTTTAGATATGGGGATATATAGTTCCACATTCAATTGAAGGTAGGCATACGTGATTTTGAAACATCATATATACTCTTAGAAGACAAAATTAAATGATTTTTAAAATTGTAACCTCATAAACATTGACCTTTTTTATTTTTTTATAATGAGAATATTCAATTTTTATTTATTTTTGCGAATCACTAAAGCTAGAGTTGCAATAATTATAAATCATAACAACGAGTTTACGGTAAGATATATATATATATATATATATATATAAAGAAATATTTATGTGAAACATTAATGAATAATCATCCATTTGACCATTTTACATATCATTTTTATATAATGCAAAAATTACTCATTTTTTCTAATACAATCGTACATTTATTAACATAATTTTATTTATTATTTAACTATCTTTTAACTTTCTTTAGACAGTATTTGCTTTAAAACTTAATCCATTAATAGTTATAAATAGTTTTTATTATATTATAGTATATATTTACTAATAATTCAATAGATGGCATCACCTCACTGATTCATTGGAATACATGGTGGAGTTACATTCTAAATTTTCTATGGAAGGCGCTGGTTATATATATATTGGGGAGTGTGCTTGGCTATGCTGTACATTGTTGCTCCTTGATCAATGGTCCATCATCATTTAAAAACTTTTTTGGCAACATGTACTGGTGATTTCCAATGCTTGTATTATATGCTGCCTCATGCTTAGATTATGTTTTCAATTTGGTAATTCGTTATTTTTTCCTCTATCCTTTTTAATCTTGTTTTATTTTGAACTTAATAGTTGTTTAACAGTTTTTTTCTCTATTTTACGGGTGTGGTTGTCCCCAATTCATATTCTTTAGCTATTTTATGGCTAATATGAAGATGAAAAAAAACATTTTATTTGTGGAATTTTGGGAATTTGGGTCCTGACGATTTTGTCTAAGTTCTACAAATTTCTATTATTGAATTTCTGTTATTAAGTTTCTATTATTTTTTACAATGTTTTTTGAATTTATGTTAAGTGTGTTGGGGGAAACTTTATTGCTGTCAATTAGTTATTTTAATTTTATTCAAAATTTCACAGTTTTTTTTGGTGGTCGGTAATGTTTATTTAATGGTTATATATATATTATCAATACGAAGAAAGAATCTTTACGTGTTTCAAGAAATATAATAAATTGTGCTTCAATCGGTTTGTTTTTTTAATGTAGTAACAATACAATTTTGAAAATTCTCTTTTAAAATAGTTGTATATTAATTAAAATTCTTTTAAAAACTCCATTTTACTTTACAAAAAATGAATTTATATAAAAAGTATTTTTTAAAATGATACCTCTGCTGTCAAAACAACAAAGAGGATATAAAAAATTACTATTTTCGTTTCAGACTTTGTTCATGTCTGTACAAGTGATATGTCTTGCGTTTGAAAGAAAATCGTTAATCAAGACATGTTACAGTTAAAGTATTATTTTGTTGACCGAAAAGAAAAGAAATGAGTAAGCTAATAATAATAAAAAATACTCCCTGCAGCGTATTTCTTTATCAAGAAAATGTAATTAAAAAAAATAATTCATTGACAATTATTTAAAAATGCTATAGTACGGAAAATGTAAATGTGTATTATAATGAAAAGTTTTTGTATCAAAATTGATTTAAACGCAGGGCTCTTACTGGAATGTTTTTTAAATACCAGTATTTCTGAAGAACAAAATCATGGTAGATTTTTACAGCATTTGCAAAAAAAAATAACCTTTGAAATATATTTCTAAAAAACTTTCTTCGCCTTCTAGTAAGAAGTTATTTTCTTAGAAAAATGAGGCGTCCAAAACAGACAGAGGGGAAGCACTGATAATGTTTTACCACCGAGTCTTACTCATTGTTTAACTACCGAGTACCACATACTAATTAGAAATACTTTTGATAAAAAGAAAAGAAAGAAAGGCAATGTTTGACACATAATTTAACTCTAAAATTTAAAGTATGTGGCAAATGAATTTCTTAGTGCACAAGTTTACACTATTTTAAAGAGTTTCTTACATCTCTTTAATAGAAAAAGTTTTTACTTATTTGTATGAAGATGTTTGTTTGAAGTATTTCAACCATAATTATTTTCAGTAGTGTGAAGTATCATGCTTACATACTTTTAAATTGAAGTTTATAATATGGAGTGCCAATTGCGTGCAAATGCATTTGTTCATATGAATGTGTAAAATTTTGACTATATGTTCTTTGAAAAAAAATAAAATAAAAAATTGAATAAAATAAAAAATTGGAATAAATGTAACGCCTGTTATAGAAATGGTATCTCTTATGACAAAATGATTGTTAAAACATTCGTAAAATTATCTCGGAAGTCTTTATGAAATATTTTTTTTTAAACAATTTAAAAATAACAGAAAAACGTTTATCCAACACAGTCCAATGAAGGTGTAATCAATCAGAATTAGGTGCTATGATTTGGATAATATATCAAAAATATTATTTAGGATGTCGGCTGTTCTCTAATGTACTGATATTGCTCTAAATGATCTGATGTTTAAAATTTTTATTATATTTAAATATTTTGTATCATCTCTCTGTTCAGTGAAAAAAAAAATCGAAATCAAAATCACCCTCTCGTGGAGATTTAGCCGTTAAGCATAGGAACTTTTCTCCAAGAGGGGAAATGTTTATAAAAAATTCCTATTTTAGATTACAGATGTTGAATATTACATTAGAGATTAAAGTAAAATTAGTACAAAGTTAGTTTTCACAATACTGGTTGAGATCACAACATTTCTTAATATAAAAAAATATATATAAGAAAAAGTATAAAAGAAAGTAATTAGAAAATTTATGAAAAGACTACTTAATCATAGCACAACCAATAATTTTCCATGGTTCAAGTTGTACGCTGAAATAAGAACAGTATGAGTACAAAAGTATGAACAGTTTGTGAACTATAATATACAAACTACAAAAACAAAATATATTCTATTAAAAATTATTTGAACACAACATTGATTATTTTCACTTCAAATTTTCTTTCTGTTTTATTACATTATAAATTATAGATTTAAACATGTTAAATTCTGTTTTTTTTTTAATTTTTAGTTGAATTATGAGACAAATAATTTTGTTCGCAATACTAGTCATGCTTAGTATTATTTCAGTGATGATCAGGTGCGGTTATTTTAAGATTCTTCATGTTGTAGTAACACAGAAACAAGAATTTGTATTAACAGGACTATGTTTGTTTTAAAGAACACTAAAATGTCTCTTAATATTAGTATTTTCAAGATTTTATCTCTTGTGTAGCATTTGTTTCTGGATGCAAGGAATGAAACTTTTGAGTTTTTGTAAAATTTAAAATAGTTTGCCAGATGCAGAATTTGAAAAACGTCGCCACTCGTTTTTTTTTTTTTTTTTTTTTTTTTTTTTTTTTTTCCTGCAAGTGGTTTTATTTTATTTTATTTTATTTTATTTATTTTTAATCTGGCGATCAAGTTATTTAATTTGGCGAGAGAATTTTTGTGTAAAAATTTACCTAAGATTTGATCTCTCCTAAAAGTTTACTCGTGCCCGGCAAGTAGACATCTTCCTCCATCTATCGTCCTTTTATGGACGAACCAAGTTTAAAATAAAACATTTTCCATTTCATGCATAGAAAACACCATTCTTTTCAGCTCTAGCCAGCTAGCATGTCAAGTTGTTAGAATAGGGGGTATGGGGAAGTTTCAATTAAACAGTAAGAAATAGTGTCAATACAGCTTCTGTAACATCTGAACATGGGTACAATGCTGAAAAATGCTCACTTTTTCTGTAAGTTTCAAATTAGTTTTTTGTGCTCAGAATTAGAACTGATTAATCTATCACAATCATGTTTAAGAATAATAACATAGACGTGATTAAAAAGTAACCAAAAGTAAACTTTTGAAACGTAATTAAAATTTCAAGAATAATTAATTTTAATAAAATTAAAGAATAATATTTATTTTTTAAGTATTTCTTCCTCTCTGAAAATGAGCTTAAAATGCACCTTTATTATCATGGCACTTGTGTGTGGAGCATGCATTGCACCATAAGTCGGCTCCACCATGATTTTGAGACAAGTGTCTGGAACTGTTTGTTTACCAATGTTTTATGTCAGCGGTTCGATTTCCAGCTTTTTAGATAATTTGGGTGGGATATGTGCGAGAGAGAATATTTAATTACGTGACCACTAGATATTTAGTAAATAACTTTATGAAGAGTGGCTTCTTTTAAAAGAGGAAAATAATTAGAAATAACTCATAAAATTATGTATTTGCAAGTAATTTATGATTTATTTTTTATCTTTTTTTTAAGTATTAAAGAATTACAATTTTTCAAAGCAGGTAAAAGAAAAGTTTAATATTTTGTTTTAGATATAGAATTTGTGTTCTTTTGTTTAAAATATAATAACAACTCTTAACTGTTTCTAAAATTATTCAAGAACAATACATTAAATATATAAAAATAGTTATTGCAGGTCATTCAATTATTAAAATTGATCATTTAAATAAAAAAATAAAAACGATGAATAAAGTAAAATGTATAAATAATTGAAAGGAAAAAAGAAACATGTTTTATCCAAATTATGGTAATATTGAAAGAAAAACTACATATTTAAATAATGGTACTGCTGTTTAAATGCTTGTCTGCATATAAAAACAGTAAGTTTTAATATGTTATCATATGAAAAAGAAATATATGCTTTTAAAATAACAGAAATGTATCTGTATTTCAGATTTATGCTTATCTTTAATTAAATATTTAATTAAAATAAACTCACTTTTTTAAAAGAGAAATTTTAATGTACACATCTTATTACTGGAACTTTTTTCTCCAGAATATTTGTATCTTATTTCAACTTCGGTGTAAGGGATTATACCTAATCCTATAGAATTTCTTTTTCAGGGGAAATATATTTCTGTGGTATGTGCACTATGCTTATTTATTTCAATACTTTTTCTGCGTTAAGCCCTAAGGCGAAAGAAAGATTTGACTGTTTCCCTTGAAAGTAGAATTTGCTTTTAGTGATTGATACAAATATAAATTTCTAGAGATAAAATGTAGCTACTAAATCTAAATTTATAAAACTTAGATACTATCTTGTCTAACCCTTTTTTTACCTAAAGCCTGTTTGAGAAAAAAAAATAAAGTTTAAACTTTAAAATTTATCTATTATTAATTTTATTAAATTAGTATTTTTATTTATAAACTATTTTCTGAGTAAAATTTAAAATATTTTAATATATATAATACTTTATAAAAACACCATGTCTTAGAACATGTATTAGAACGTCTTAGATAAATATAAATGAAATTTTATGAATTCCGTGTTATTTTACCTTGTTTGACAAGTGAAAATGCATTCCTTCTTTTCTGATGCGCAGAGAGACCATAAAATATGTTTATATTTATTTCTATATTATATTTCTAAATACAATTTAAAGTATTTAAAAATTTATAGTATTTTATAAAACGTTTAATGACTAAGAACATGTATTATATCTTGTTAAATAAATATAAATATACTTTAAAGAATTATGAGTTGTTTAACTTTATTTGATATGCCGTTAAAATAGCTTTCCTTCTATTCTGATACGCCGTAAGCCCATGATTAAAGTATAAGTGTTTACCTCTATTTTTTTATTATTTCTCAGAATAGAATTTAATATATTTTAAAATATAGAATGCCTTATAAAAATATCATCACTAATGACATGAATTAGATGTCTATAAATAAGTATAAATATAAATAAAATTTTATGCATTCCATGTTGTTTTACTTTATTTGATATACAGATGAAAATGAATTCCACTTTTTCTGATTTACAGGGGGGTGGGGGGGTAATTAAATTATAACTTCTTATTGCTCAATTATAAAGAATGGACTAGTGCAAATGGAACCCAAATATATATACTATTTAGATTATAGGGAAACGATTTATAAAGGAAAACTTAATTTACATTTTCGTCATCCGAACAAAATTGGTTCCTGGGCTGATTTTGGATACTAAAATAAGACAATAAACGAATAAAATGTACCTTCTATGTGGTTGATCAACATTTAATTGACATTATAAGACAAACATATTTTGTTAGATGTTGCATTTGTTGTTTTAAAATTTAAAATTTGTCTTTGGCAAAAACGTTATATGAAGGTGAATTCTAGATCTTTTTTTCAACTGCAGATAATGTCACACTTAGTTTGTCAATAAATATTTTGTTTTTTTATAAATTGACGCTTCCTTTTATAAGTAGTATGTATACGAAATGGTATTGCGTTTGCCCAAGTAGATTCTATGCAACTGATTTCTAAACACCTATACTTTAGTTATGAACATTATATGTACAAAAGGGTGAAGCAGTAAAACATTCAGTATTTTTGACTGAAAATTGGATTGTGGCCATAATATACTAAACAAACATTATTTTTTTCAGTATGCTCTATTTCCCTGCAAATTATTGAAAAGTTGTTCTAAATCACCTTGTATATGTATGTGCGTATACGCCTGTGCGTGTGCCTACGTTTTGTTCCAATTAAAATAAATTTTAATGAAATCCAAATATCCGATAATTGTGATATTTTATTAATATTGTTTGAATCTGTTTTTTAATAAATTGAAACATATAAATTAAAAGGACCACATTTTACCATCTCTCGGGCGCAATACAAATAATAAAAATATCGAATGCACCCTAATTGATAGTCTAATTTTAGAAATATTATATTTTAAAACCCACAAAACACGTATTTGAACACTTAATGACAGTGTTAAGTACAATTTTTGCCGCATGAAACATTCAGTATGTTTCTAACTCAATATTTTACGCTGGATTCAAATAATGTAATCAAAAATTTTTAAGCGTTTTTGTTTTTGGAATTTTATTTATTTATTTAATTTTTATTTTGTATGTAAAACATATTTTGATTGGACGCAAGATATTTTCTATTATGAAGCCATTGGCTATGTATTTAATATGGCTATGTATTCTAATAACACGCAGTGAAAGAGCCAGACGATCCATACACTAATGTATAAAGACATAGACTGGGAGGCGGCAGCACAGACAATCACCTCATCGAGTTCACGGCATAAATTCCAGAATTAGTTAAAACTCGATTCGCATATTAAAACGCAATCGGTCTGCCAAGTCATATCTTGGTGGAAAACACGTGAAAACCCGATTTTAGCCGTTGACTCGTATGTTTACCATTGTGTTTTCCTGCACCCAGTTCTCCATGTTTTCATACTTTTGGGTGCAGTAAAACACAATGGTAAACCTACGAGTCAACCGATAAAATCGGGTTTTCACATGTTTTCCACCAATGTATGACTTGGCAGACCGATTGCGTTTTAATATACGAATCGAGTTTTAACTAATTCTGGAATTTCATCCCTGAACTCGATCAGATGATTGTCTGTGCTGCCACCCCCCGGTCTAACATGGTGCCATCATCTATAAGTTGCACCTACTGAATGTGATTCTTTATAAACGTGTCATAACTGAAAAGGCATTCACCCAGTAAGGTTTCAGTTTATTTTGTTTATTGTATTATATTTAGTTTGGAGATGATTCATTTTAAACATTGAGAAAATGTTTCAAAAAAGTGTCTCAAACTCCAAGATAACATCTATTATATATGCGGAAACGAAAAATTTAACGATGGATGATGAAATTTAAATTCACCAGTTAATAATCGTTATGAACTATAGTTTTGCCGTAAAATTGGAAATCAAGATAAGAACTGTGAACATCATATTTGAGGTGTGTCTTGTGTTAAACGTCTAAAATAATGGTCTTAGTCTACATGACATTTTCCATACCCATGGAGTGGCATACTATTTTTTGTGTTACAGAGATAAAAGGAATTAATAGTAAAATCAAACAGAATGTAAAACACCCACATTTGTTATCTTCTATGAGGCCTATACGTCACAGTGAGACGATATCTGTCCCGCATTCACGCACACGTCTAGTTTTATAACACAAATCAGAACAAAAATCTGCTATCGAAGTTCAAAATGAGAAGCTGGATAATCGTACCTTTGAAAAATGTACCTCTTCTTATGAACTTCATTTATTAACGCAGGGTTATTTAATAAGACATCATTCGGAATTTGAGTTTGTTCATAAAACAAACTGAACTTGTGGGTTTTAGATTGATCATCTGTAATCTTCTTCTAAAAGATACTAAAGTATTATTTTGTGATAACCGACAATAATTTCAATATTTATGTTCTAAAGTAAATGATTTAATGTATTGTAAAAATATGTTTCTTTTGATGAATATTCTAAGTCGTGAACATAAAACAACCAGGTGGAGACTATTCATATAATCGTTAAAAATTAGTATAAAAATTGATCTATTATACAATGAGAGAAAATTCCCTTCGATTGCAGTAGCTTATGCAACTAATATGTAGGAAACCTATAAAAATATGAAAATCCTGTTTGAAATTCAGTATGACATATTGCTGGACGACATGTTGTGATCTAAAAATTGTTGCACAGTTAATGGTTTTGCATCTTAACTATATTAATTTTGTTTGCTTTTTGTTCGATTCAGATAGCAGAGAAAATAAGAATTATTATATGAAAAAAAGAATGGCCAAAACGTGATTCATTAATGCCTGTAAAGACAAATGTTGTACAACCAACATTCGGAAAGTCTTTTGCGAATGTTCATTGGCGATTCTTCATTATATTAATTTAGGTCTTGTTAAAAAAAGGTGTTGATTTTATTATTTGAAAGAAAAAATCTCTCATGTAAGCAATGTTAAAATCAAGGAAGATATTTATGCACATCCTCCTAATAAGATCTTTAATTAGAGATGGAAAGAACAAAGATGTATTATGACACTTTGTTACATTAGCATTAAATGTATTGAAAAGTGTAACTTAAGTTTTTTAGATATTCATAAAGCACCAAATAATTCTTAGATCGTATATCAACTGCTAGATCCATATAAAAATTGTGGTTGTAATATGTCACTCAAGACTCATTTCTGCGACTCTGAGTTTCTGATATGGATTTTTTTTCTGTAACAAACTTAGTGTAATCAGTAAAGAACAACGTTAGTGTTCTCACAAAGATGTCTCAGCTGTTCAAAAGTGGTATCCAGAGCAATTAAGTGCAAGAAAACTCGCTGATTATTGTTGGACATTGAAGAAGAATATTCCATATTTTACAACATCGACGAAAATATAACAGCTCATAGTATTTAATAAAATTAACACATAATATCATTTAAGCGTGTAAATATGCTCATTTCTTTCTAAATAAACTATTTGTCACACAAAAAATGGTTATGTAGAAAAACTAATTCATATTAGAATTTCATGTGGAAAAATCTTTTAAGATGAGATATTTTGCTTTGCGTGGCAGAAAAAATATGTAATAGAAGATCAATCTTCCCCAGTGTAATATAATGACGATCGAAACAAGTCTCTTTTGAAATATATATATATTTTTTATTTGAATTCAAAAAACATTCTTGTTTAATATCCAGTACCTTTTGATTTTACAAATTGAGGCTAAAAAAGTTTATTCGATAGAATAAAGCAACTATATCAATAATTTTAATACAAATACTTATTAAAAACCATACGAATGGTTTTTATGCTGATATAAAATCATATTTGGATATATATATGCTACAGATAAAATATTTTAATCATATTTTATTCGAAGTCTTTACTATTAGCTTTACGAAAACCTAATGAAAGTTTAATATCTCTGAACCTGCTTAAACAAGTTTTTACACCTATCAAAATTAACTTAAGCAACAGTCACACACTTTCGCAATGTTTAAAATATATCTTGTTGCATACTTTCGGCGATAGGGTTTTCTTGTAACAAAACAATAAATGTTTTCCCTTGTGTAGATAAAAGTTGCTTTTAAGAGATTAGAAATATCAAATAAAGAGAAAAGTATCATTTCCAATCCGTTTCCGAGGGATACAACATCATTAGGGACTGTCTGCGCGGATGTTTATTTGAAGGAAGCTATTACAGATTATTGTGTATTGTTTTAGAAAAAGCATTAAATAAATTCAAATATATTCTTAACTAAAAACTAAAAAGAGACAATAATATTATTTTTTTATATTTTAAAAAGTTACGGATGAAAATATGTACAATCTTATTTGGAAAAACCTAACAAATTACATGAATGTTACATGTATCTATAATAAAGGTTTAATTTTAAATTCAGAATTTGGAAATATTGGGGAATTCATTTAAAATTGAAGTTGTTGGGATGAATTGTCCTGCCTAATTTTTGGAAATATTTTAATATGTGTATACTCTTTAACGTATTAAACTAAACCGGTACCAATCGATTCGATAAAGTGTGTATTTTCACTGGATACTCTTGATGTATTTGATTTTTGTAAGAGGGGGGTGGAAAACTCCATGTTAAAATGATAACAAAATTTAACTTATTTAACAGAATCCCAGGAGAATCTTCAACGGAAATTTGACACGACAAAAAAATATATTAAAAAAGAATTCTGCACGTTTCATTTTTCCTAAATATAAATTTTGCACGTTGGCGTCTCTATGAATAGGGACAATTTTCAATTACTATATAAAGTGACGATTTGAGGGGTTATTTCGAAATTAAACTCCAGGATAATCATTCGGAATATTCATAAAAATAATATTTCCAGATTATTTTAAACTAATTGCGTGGCAACAAGTTGTGTAGCTTCTTAATTGCATAAGTTCTTTCGATTGTCTGGAGAGGAGGGGGAAATGAATCTAGTTGTATTATACATTTCAAGATTCTAGCCTTAACAGTTCCAACAGAATAGCACAAAATTGACACGACAAAAAAATGTACACTGTTCAATTAAACACGTTAATGCTTCTTTGAATGGCGACAATTTTCTATTATTATATAAAGGGCCTATTTCAGGCTTTTCAACTCCAAGTTTAATTTCGGAATAATTATTTGAAATATTCATAAAAGTTACATTTCCAGATTATTTTAAATAACATTTATTAAAATAACTATATAATTTTTCCAAAAGGTTTTCTACTTACGGGAAAAAAATAATGTTTTTTATGTTTTAAAAATATCAAGTTGTAAATAATCCCTCACTTACAGTCTTACATAGCGCTCCAAGTTTTTAATTTGATGTTTTCACCGGTATTGGAAAAAAAACAGCTATTTTAATACAGTTAAAAATCGATAATATGTATATAAATAGTATATAAGAACCAAATATAATGCATATGTTTTATATGTTGTAATGAATGTTTTCGAAAATCATTTTTATAATCTATAATTCATAACTTAAAACATCAAATTTATGGAAGAGAAATATTAAGGTTTAAGTTTGTATGTGGCATATTTATACAAAAATTAGACATAGAAATATTTTTATTTTAAGAAATATAAATCCAAATTTCAATAATAATTTAATATTAAAGAGTCTAAAATTTTAATAAGATTAATTCCAACGTGTTGATAAAAATGTGGTATTTAAAAATAAATCGAAACTAAGATTAAATTTATATATAAATATTACGTGAAACATTTGAATGTTTTAAATTTAGGTTTCATTTCAAAATGTTTATGGATTGAAAATTTTAATTCAAACTTACACGTTAAAAGTATACTTTATTCACATTTAATTCTCACACGTGTCACTTATATTGGATAATTAAACTAAAAACATTTGTATTTATTTGGCAGCGCCAACGTTATCCAACATATCAAGACCACGTTATTAAAAACACATTCAATGTAAATTTCGTAATGTTTTGTATATAAACAAAATAATTAAAGATGACTTATATTTAGAAAAAAAGTATTGCGGGTTTTCCCATGACCGAATTAAAATAAATGTATTATTCCGTAGTACGGAAAAATATTTCAATAAATGTTGTCAAATTTATAATTGCTTATTTTTAACTATGAGCTTCTTAATAAAATTCATAAAATAAAATTATATAGGATAAAAACGTATAAGTTATTTAAATGAATATGCATTGATTTTAACTTTTTTAGATTAAAACACTTATTATGATCTTATGAATTAAAATAAAATTATAATAACAATTTACCCAGAAGAAATTTAATGAAATGATTTAATTTTCAATATAATTGAATTTATGTTTTGTATGAAATGTTATATATATCTATATATATATATACATATATGTAAGCATTAATTATCATAACTAGCAACAAAAACAATTACATATTCATGTGAACAATGCTCAGAACCTGCATAGTTGAACACACAAATCAGAAAAATATATTTGGTCTGAAACAGCACCCTCCTTGACCTACCAAGAGAACACAAATACAACTTAAAAAACTAAAAAATACAATAATAAATTCACGGAAAACCAGTTAGTATCGGAAGTAGCAGTTACATATAGGTTTATTCGCAGCAATGTCAATAGTAAAGATAATAATTTTTATAGCAAATTTGAAGATTTGCTTAAAAAAGGTTTGAATATGTTATGAAAGTATAAATAGAAAGATAGCAATTGTTTTTGGATTATTCCTATTAATTATGAAATTTCAAAAAAAAAAAAAAAAAAAAAAAGTAACACAGATTTTGGTCATTTTAAAAATTTATAAACAAACGTTCCTATTAATAGCTTGGGGGAGGCATTTTTGAAAACTGTTGAGTTGTTTTTGGATGTTATTGATTTTAATTCTACTTTGTTTTACAAATTGTGTCATTTTTGTCTATTTAACAAGTATATTTATACAGGGTCTAAAGTGTACTTGCAAATTAATGGAATTGGGATGAGTACTAGTTATTCATCTACAGATTCTATTCTATTTTTATTTTATTATGAGTTGCATTATAATAATTATACAGCTGACGTTCTTTTTACAGCTTACAGGTACATGGATGATTTGATAGTTTTAAACTTTAATGGCGGTTTTGAAGAAATTTCTCAATATATTTATCCTGATTCTCTTGTAATGAAGAAAACTAATAATGATAATAAGTTGGCTAATTATCTTGATCTTAAATTTTAATTAAGAATACACTAAATATTTCAGTTTACGATGAACGTACTAGTTTTTTGTTTAACCCATATCGTATCAAGCATTGAAAAAATGTATATATTCTTATAAAATAATAAGTATGTGTTCCTCTAAGCCTATGTATACACATAAAAAAAAACTTACCAAACATTTATTGGATTGATTGGTACAGGCTGTCGTAAATATAGCACAATGTTACAATTCGGTGCTATTCGTTGTTACTTTGGTGGAATGGGACAACGCATCTTAGGCATAGACCAACGTTCCATTTTTTATAAATAGTTGTTAATTTTGCTGCACATGTTTTTAGCTGACATCTTTCGTCGGCTTTCTGGGTTTTATACAATAACATGTTCATTTTCAGCTTTAGAAAATCTTCATTAACCTGTTGAACACCCAATTTGCTGCCAGATGATTTTCTTCGAACAGAAAGTCCCAAATAGGCAACTATTATATGTTTTTCGAAAATCAAGCAAGGCTCAGGCTATCATCACTAAATAGCTGATTGAGCTTCCACGAAGCAACTATTGCTGTTTCAAACGCATTAATAATTAATATTAAAAATAAACACACATCAAAGCAAAAGCAATTTCCATCAATAAACGTAAATAAACTCGAAATCTTTTGTGCTGCCCTATATACCATCTATGCAATTTATACGTACCAAGTAATAGGCAAAAATTAGTTTAATTAAAAAACGTACCACAACTTAAAGCACAGTTCTAGCAATTATTGTTATTGGACAGTAATCTAACAATTTTTTTGTGTGTCCCTGTAAATGAACGTTGAATATTATGCACACCATATTCTATAATATGACAATTTTACTATACTTGAGTGATATATATCAATTTAAATATATTTTAAACAGTGTAATATCATTAAAATCCATCGGAAATGATTTTTCTTCATATACCGTAATGTAATTATTTTTTTAACGTCCCTGTAAATGAACTATAAAATCTCCATCTTTCATTTTCAATACTGAGCATGTCATAGTAACCTCATTAACATATATCAATTTCATGGAAATTCAGCTATATTTACGCGAGTTAGTAGAGCACAGGCAGATGCAGACATACGACAAACCGAATTCATAAACACTTTTAAACTATGTTGGAAGATGTTAAAAAACAGGAAAAAGGGTTAAGGAATTTGATGTGTACCTGTCAAGCAGACTGATAGACTGCGTTAGTTGTAGAGTAACATTTTTAGCACTTTCCAACCTATTTGAAAAGTGCAGTTTCAGTTGTATTTTTGTTCTCTTGTTATGTGAGGGGAGGGGGCGTGCTGGTTCAGACCAAATATATTTTTTGCTGGATTATATATATATATATATATATAATACATATATATTACTTAGAAACAAAGCTACAAGGGCATTGTTGTTTTATTTTACGTATGTTTCAACAATTTGTAAAACTACATTGAGAATAAATAGACGATATAAAGACAAATTCTTTTGCAAGTTATGTTTAAAACTTCCAACTAACTGACACAACTGCATACTTATGCTTTTATGTTTCCAAGTAAATAATTGTTTTTGTAAAATTAAACATTTCTTAACCAGTATAAGATATGTTTATTATTATTCATTTGAACTAGTTATGTGGAATTTTGAAAATTATTTACATTAAAATTTTATATAGTAGAGTAGATATATATCGTTATTAAAAAAATAAGGTATAACCTTTTTAAAATTTAGAATATTTCTGTGAATGATTGATTTAAACATTTTTGTATTTTAAATTATATCAGTTAAAACACAATTAGTTAAATTAACCAGATTTTTTTTCAATGCAATTTACATAAGAAAATTAATCTAAAAAACTTTAATTATAGCTTATGAAAAAAATTACTGTTATTGTCCAACTCCAATGAAGCATACGACTGTTTTTAGAATAATTTTTTATGTAATACATGAAATCTGAGAATATTCATTTTTATATCTATAAGTAGATTATATTTTTTAATTGCTGCGCAGAGAAGAAACATTTATTTTTCTATCCAGTTGCAAAATATGATTTCATAGAAAGTTATTGCGATGAACAATTTTAACCTCTTCGGATGATCTGAGGTACACAACGGTGGACGTCTATTATTTTTCGCATAGAAACTAAATTGTTTGATTGATTTATTTATGATTTTATTTTACATCTATGCAGCGGGATGTTTTTACCTTAGAAAAAATAAATGGCAGAACTTAAGCTTGTCTCCTCATAAAATAAATTTTATTTTCATCTGAGTTTGCAATTTGCTTTGAAGACAGTATGCCCAAGAAAGTTATAAAACGTCATAATTATTTAACTTTAACCTGTAATAATTTTTCTAAAAATGAGGTTTTGTAGATTAGTTACTTGTTTAGAGCCTCTAAATTTGTCATTGCGAGGAGCAAGATTAATAATTATTGAATTGATACTTTAAAGGGGGCTAGTAATTTTAGATCCATGTATGTGAACTGTAATTACCAGTCCCCTAAAATATCAATTGTAGAAAAAAAGCTCTTTCTGTGTCTTACGGTGTCATTTTGCTTGTGCAAAAGCAAAGAATGTGTATTTGTAGAATTATTTTAACTTCAGGTCTCAAGACTTTAAAAATCAAATGAAGTACAAATAATATGAAAAGAGGAATACAATAAATTTCTTTAAATATTTATTGATTGGAAATTTTAAACGTTTTAATGTTTAATTTTATGAATTTAATGCAACCATTCTGCAATTCATCGTATATAATAATGTTTGTCTAACTATGTTTTATTAAATAATAATTTTCTGATGTAATATTAAAGAATTTCGCTCTGGCTTATATGCATGCACCTTATTTTAAATAAGAAGCTATATATAGTAGGAAATACGTACATGTTAAGCATATTACACCCAGAAAAAGAAATTGATTAAAACTACAAAACATGTTTTGTTGAGTACATTTTGGTTGTTTTAGCAAAATTCAAGTAAAATTAAACCATTTTACTTGAATTAACAAAACATTTTTTGCTGACGATATATATATATATTTTTTTTGAATTGCAAAAAAAAAATGGTTTTGTTGATTCAAACAAAATTTCCATTGACCTATATTTAAACAAAAAGTTTTGTTGGGTCAACCAAATTTTTTTTTGATTCAACAAAACTTTTTTCTGGGTGTAAATTTCAATCGCATTTTATTTTTACAAAATCATTTTTTATAAAATACCATTTTTAATACCAAGGAATTATTTTAATAAAGATAATAAAATATATTTTTTTGTATTTGAAAGCTAAAACATTGAAAAGTATTGCAGACTTCCAACTCTTTATGCGCTTTTAGATAGTGCGATTTTCAGTTAGTCTGGTAATTTTTTGAGACGATCCCTCGATTAATGCGGGGATTAGTGCGCAAAACAAAACGTAAGTAATCTTATATCACCCGGCCCGACGACATCCCATTTCATGCCTAGTTTTTACGAAATTAAAATGAAATACAACACTAAATGTACAAATGGCGCAAATGTAACAAATATCTTTATAATGCGGAATTGAACTCAAAATCAACTTGTTGAATGTGTGTTCTAATTGGTGAGGTTTTGATTAGTGCAGTAATATCACGGGATCAACAAAGCACACAAATGGAGGGAACCTGTATATATGTAGGTGCATCAACTAATTTGTATAATATATCAGGTACCATAAAACAAAAATTAGGGAGTTTTGGTAAGCTTTATTTTGATCTCTCGAATGTAAGTATGTACACTTAACATATTATACCTACGAATACACTTTGAAATTTATTATAATCTACGTAATATATTTCATTATAATATAGCTGAAACATTCCACAATATATCTGATTTCATGTTGTTCTCTGATCCATGTTTTCATATAACTTGTATGCATTTAAATACTTGTTTATTTTTTTCATGTGATATTACCAAATACTAAAACATTTTCATTCAATTTGAGCATCATATTATTATTTTTAAATAGAGTAAAATAAAATAAAATTCCGTAGTTAATATAATACGTAAAAGTTTGTAATAGTAGTATTGCAATTTTAAATGGATTTGAAAGTTATAAATTATAAAAATCTCAGGTGCCATTATACCTTACGTTAAGCAATGCAAAGCTGAATAAACTTTTGAGTAAACATAAATTTAAGTGAATTTGCCATAATAATAATCAACAATTTACAAGATAAAGTACAACAATAAACCTTCTAATATACTTTATTCCTCATTAATATTTATAAACAATTATTCGTATAAGTAACTATGAGCTATTCAATTAAGAGTATTATGATATAAATTATCTGCACTTTAACATTTTGTTCATACAAAAGATATAGTTTCACAAATAATGATAAGTAAACGACTTTACGATAATAAATTATCTTTTGTTCATACAAAATATTTAGATTCCGAACTCAAAACAAATAGGTTTATGCTAGTTATCAATAATGGAATATCTTTCAAAAAATTATTTAATGGATATACTTTATTACTATTGTGTATTTTTATTGCTAGAATATAAGTAAATGTACTTCTAGAAACATAAATTAGTAAATGTGTTGATATAACACCTGTTAGTTTATTATTTAGCACATCGCAAAAAAAAACAAAAAAAAACTCATTTTTAGAAATGAATACGTCTTATGAGAAATGTATGTTGTACATTACAATATAAACATATCTTTTGATTCAGATAATAGGGTAAATGCAAGTTAGATGCCCCTTCGGGTTAGTAGCCCTAGTTACTATATGTCAGCTATTAAATATGTGGCTAAGCTAGTAACGTTCTTCTCCTCATGATTGTTTTAAAAAAAACATACTAGACGAAGTTACAGCGATTTATTTCTTCAAATAAAAGTTATAGTCATCAAAGAATGTTAACTTGTTATTTGTTTTATATTCCTGCAAGACAGAGGCAAGTAGAAGAGGAAACATAATTTACTTACTAGAGATTTTTTATGAAATATTTAGTGAACGTTGTTGAAACAGGTTTCGAGTAATGTGTTATTTATAGTTTGCAGCCATATTTGTTCCTATTTCCAGACATACTGGCTGGGGTATCTATCCCGAATTAAAAGGATACATGCCCTACCTGAATCAGATATATATGCCTTACTTGTGATGCAGAATAAGACGCCCCATTTATTTTTATCAAGTAACTCTGTTGTGTGGGAATATATATTTTTTAATCTCCAGGATTGTGAGAAAAAAATATTCGTTTCTTCTTTTGGGCACCATGGCCCTTCCGGGAGATCATTATCTCACAAGTCAGGGGGCGGTGTTATTAGTGATAAATTCTCCACTTAAGCAATGATTAAGAAATCATTTGTTTAATTTCATAAAGTTAGTTCAAAACGTTGCAATTCCCTCACATTTTTAAGGGAAAAATATTTGATTGGAATATATAGTTTTAATCAGAACATTTTAATTCACACATTCCAAATTTTCCCTCTTTTTATAACAAAATGTATTCAAAACACTAAATAGAAATCTAAATACAAAATAGAAATCTAAAATTCTTTAACCCGCCAGTACACGGGTTGGGAAAATTTGCATAAATGAACGGGTTGGGTCTCACATACCCAATGCAGTATACTTATTGTTCTTTGGATAATAATACACCATTTTCTTCCATTATTTGAATGCTTATAATATGACACCCACAAAATTGAATCGCGCAATAAAAATACGAAATATAAAATTTTACGTTTATTAATATATATTTTTTTCACAGAACATATAAAATATTTTGCTTGCATTGCATTTTCTAAAAATTAAAAAAAAAACATAAAATGAAAAAAATGCCATAATTACTTTGTTTACTTAATAATAAATGGAAAAAATATTTACAACTCACGCCTGCACACTTAGCATAAAAAATGTGAATGCTCCAATCATAGATACATTCTGCATTGGGAACAGGTGTACCGAATCTTTCTGTCCTTACAGTAAGCACACCGCCCTCGCTTATTTACAACATTTACTATTATTTATTACTATTATTTATTATTACAACATTTTCAGGTTGTACATCTTCATTCATGCCAGTTAACTTTTTAGCAGTATCCCTAAAATGTTTTGGGAGATATCTGCAGACTCATTTTTCTTTAATCTGTTCGTCAGTCAGAAGGAACACAAGCATTTTTTAGAAATTTTTTTCTGTTTTTTGATTCCGGAGAATCTGCGTTATTTTCTGTAAAAATTAAAAATGAATTAAAATCAGCGATATTCAGCAAGGCATAGAAAATTACCATAGTCCAGCGTCTGGTATTTTTTTAAACATTGTAGAAGGCCATACGCTCATCAACACAGTCCACACCACTCTCAGTAGAATTATAAAAGGTGATTATTTCAGGCTTCTTTTATTCACCTGTGCTCTCATCAATTTTGTCATCACTGTGCATGAAGACACAAGAACAACTGTTTTCCCTTTTTCGGTACATAAAAGACTAAACTCATATCTTCTTGAAATCCAAAGATGCTGATGTAAGGTTCACGCTTTACAGATGTTACAAAACTCGGTGGCAATTCTTTTTGTTTTTCCTAATAGTTCCAATAATAGTGATATTGTGATCACGTTTCTTTTTTTTTTTTTTACAATATCACGACAATATCGTTTTTTTTTGTTTTTGTTTTACAATTTCAATAATGTTTCTTACCGTTTTCAGTAAAAGCGTTCATTATTTCTCTTATAGCTGCTAAATATTGAATATTTGCTCTTCTATTGTGCAGAAAACTCATGGCATATAGCCGTCCTAAAAGTATTCTAATCTCCATTTCAGTTCTATGCTTACAATCATTAGGATCTTGATAGTTTGGAGAAATAGTTTCACTAAAAATGTTTGTGTATGTCATCAAAGAAAAGATTCCAACAGTCAATTACTTCTTTTGCTTGTTTTGCATTTGCAATAACTCCTGGAATTTTTTAAATAATATTATGACTTCTAGTACAAAAATTCTGAATCGGTCGATCTCTCTGCCATTTCGTTTTCTTATCTCTCCCAATGAAATATTTTTCTGGCTGATTTGCAGGAACAGACTCATTTAAATTATTTGATTCGTCCATTGGTTCCTCTTCATCATCAGAGTTATTTTCTGATTCTGTATCATTGTCACTAGCGATACTAAAATCTGGATCTGCATCAGAGTCATCAAAATCTGAAACATCGTCATCGGATTCCTCTAAAATAGCAAGGGCTCTTTGGCGAACGTGTGGCTTTTCAAAGTATAAAATTTCTTTCCTCTTCGACCTGTTGAAATAGGAGAAAAGATGGTCTTACAGTTCATTTGGAACTAAAAAAGAGTTGTCTGCAAAAGATAAATTCACATATCCATACTTGCCAACAAATACAATTTTTATTAAGTGGTAAAATTTAAAATTAGTTTTATTTAAGGATTTTTTAAAAAAAATATTTTCATTTTTCTTGTTAATTATTTTTCTACTTCATAATTGAAAATTTACTAACAAATAAAAATCGTATTTATTGGCAGGTATGAATATCTCAAAAAATTGCCTTTTGAAAAATTACTTACATGATTGCACGGGATGGGTGTCACAGACCTACTGCATATAAACGAACCCGATTTCTCTATATCTAGAACAACCTCTGCTTGCCCAATTTCAGCAGCAACTGACCAGAAAGGAATTGGAAGCTCCCCGGAAATCGCAGGTGCGTAGAAGCTGTCTTCTCTGAAAAACATAAACAAACAATTTGGCTAGGGTCTCGTAGACCCAACTCGTGTACTGGCGGGTTAAGTATATCACATTCTCATAGAAATTTCAGAAAGACTATACCAAGGCACCATATTAGAGGTATAACCCATCTTTATGCTTCTTTATTTATTTAAATAAAAGTCATTTTATTGTTGGCAATTTTTACTCCCTTCCCACTTAATTTAAATTGCATAAGTTTAACCTTTTGTAGAATGTATGAAAGTTTTTGAACTCATTCATTGTGAAACATGAAAATCTAACTCATTTAATTTGAGAATTTTAAATTTGCTTCCCAAATCCGTATTTAGAGTTTGTACATCGAATATAAGTAGGGGGGAGGGGAGGGTAATCCCTCTGAGTTTAGACTAAATTTAGCCTTAGTTAGAATTATCCGATTGGCTTTAAACTTTGTATACCCATTTATTTGAAAAATTGTGAAAAATAGATATTCTTTGATGTGGGAGTGTAATGCAACATTAGTTTACTGAGCCTGGAAGCTCAAATTCTTAAAAAAAAAATCATAAAATTGATGTAAATAGGATATTAAGTTAAATGCAAATCTAGATTTTAAATTATAAATGGTTATTACCTATGCTTCCTATTATTTTACGTATGGGGCATCTATCCCAATCAAGTGGAGTGTCTAACACTGAGGTTTGGAATATATGTCAAAATGATTAATTATTTTTTTAAATACAAACACTATTTAATATGGTACTTATATTAAAGCAATATTTTTTATGATGTTCTATATAAAGTTTAGAGTATATAGGTTACATATGCATTACAAAAATCATTGCTATAATAAAGAAAAATGAAGGGGGGATTAAGTAGGGTAACTATCCCGGACAACTAACCCTAGCACATTTCATTTTCCGCTTGATATATAATTTATGAAATGCACGGAATTTATTTTATAATATGGAGGGCATTTAAATTCACTCAATTCACTAAATTCACAGTGTTTTTCAAATTATCACCTTGAATATTTTTTAATAACGTTTCAGTTTTGATTTTAATTTAAAACAAATTCATGTATCTAATATGCGAGGGCTGTTTTTTTCTCAATCTCCAACTTTGCGTAACATAATAATTTTACAACCAGAAATACAGAAGCGTCTTACAAATTTTTCTACGTAATCGCCGAAACAGTTCAGGCATTTTTCATATCATGATGGGCATATGAACATGGCCGCTACAATGGATATTCACGCCAAATGTGAGTTTTCTGCTAGCAGATGGACGTAGTGCTGCTGAAATCCATCCCAGAATGAGAAAAGTGTACGGTTAAAACTTTATAACTGATGGTTGTGTACGGGAATAGTGTATAAAATTTAAAGAAGGGCGAATCTATATCCATGATGATGGTGGACAAGTGCGCAATCCTGTCGCTACTGTAGGTGCAGCTTCGCTCAGCGTGTTGGTACGCGTGTTGGTTAGAGGTAAACGAAGGTTTACAATCGGTGAACTGTCTGAAAAATTTCCAAAAATTTCAATGTCTGCTCTGTACACAATCGTACGAGACGTTTCTCTCCTCACTGGAGGCTGACTTCTTTTAAGAAGGCATCGAGAAGATGTCATCATGTCATGATATGAGAAATGCCTCAACTGTTTTGGCAATTATGTAGAAAAATAAAGTAAGACCTTGCTGTAAAGAAAGTAAGAACATGCTGTACTTTTGGTAATAAAATAACAATATAATATAAGAATATATGAATTACTGTATTAGCATGACAAACAGGAAATTTATTTACAGATAAAAAGGAGCATACAGCTGATATTAAGTATAATAGAAAAAACCAAGATTATATCAAGAAGAAACAATCCAAATAAATTTCAATTAAAGTAAAATAATTTTCCCCCCAATCTATACTATCCATCCATAATAATAGAAACCGTACAGATAGTACAATAATACAAAAATACAATGTGTAACGATGCAGCATTATTTTAACTTAACAAAATTGTGGCTCGAGTTACTCCATGGTTACAAATATGAAAATAAACAACCAAGTAAAATTAAAATATAACGTCAGTAATTTTAAAAAGTACATGGAATTAAATTATAGCAATTCAAATAATAATTTCAAAGACCGTGAAATTATAGAATATTCTCATTTGTTTTTGAAAGTGGCTTGGGGTAAGCCAAAACGTGTCAACAACCTAATAAATGTTATTTTACTGTATATTATGTTGTTATTTTACATCTTTTAGCATTTAAGATAAAAATAAAAATATGTTATGTAAAGTTGTCTTTTTTATACCCCATCGGAGGTTGAAAAAAAAAGTCCTCGTATGATTAAACCATAATCACTTACAACATACATGTAATCGTGTAAGAAAAATTTAACTTGGTAATTCATTTAAACGTAACTACTCGTAAATAGTCACCAAAAAATGAAAGTATATAATCTAACAAAAACAAAATAATTTTAAAATTTATTAATTAAAATATGTTGCAGTGTAAAATTTTATTTACACAAAAAATCATTATGTAACAAACAATTCTCTGAAAAAATGTATTTTGTATGTCAAAACAACAAAGAAGAGGTAGTGAAAAATATCCTACCCTTCAAACATTCTTCACCTCAATATTTTATTAAATTTCTTAAAAGACCTCAAATAACATGTCTTGTGTATGAAAGAAAATCATTAATCAAGACATTTTCTGGTTAAATGATTGTTTTCTTTAGTCCTAAAATAGACAAGTAGGATATAAAACAAAAGAAAATGTTACTTTCAGAAAAGAAGAAAAACAAAAAAATTCACATGAAAAAAAATGTTTTTTTTTTTTTTTTTTTTTTTTTTTTTATATATATATATTTTGAAAATTTAGCTTTAAAGTAACTTTGAAAAAAAAAAATTTTTGCATAAAAAAGAAAAAAAACACATATTATAAAACAAAAAAGCTCTTGTTAACTAGAAAAGTAGTAGATATTTACTTGGGGGCAGTATTTTTCATTTTTAATGATACTCATGAACTAAAATTCTTTAAAAAAAATGTGTCATTAAAAAAGTTAATTTTTAGTGCTAAAACAATTTAAACTTTTGTGTTATATAAGTAGAAATTTACTTTCATTCATAACATCTATGAAGAAAATAATGTCTCACATAATACATTTTAACAAACCTAATTTTATCTTACATAAAATTCGTTTTTTTTATATATATAATAAAAAGTATTTTATTCTTCTTCATTAATTTAAGTATGATCAATGGTAGCGTGATATAAACATTTTTTCGAAATGATTTTTTTTCTTTTGTTATTATTTTACCGTTGCCTATAAATTAAGAGAAATAATAAAAAAAATATCAACCACTTTTTAACACAAAAAACTTTTTAAAAAATGTTTTACGTTCCTTGTTTCATATTTAACAATGTGTTTTTTTTTACCAGAAAAAAATCCGTGATTAATAGCGTGTATATTGTTTTAGCAAACGCTTTTTACATGTTACGACCAAACCCCAAAATCGGCCAGTTACAGAATTGGCTAGCCATTTCGCACATTGGAGGAATTCGCTATAAATTTGTAACGTGAGTGTAAAAGTCGGACCCGACGAGCTCACGTATGATGCGAAATTAAGATTTAAAAGATTTTTGTTTAAACTATGCGGGCAGGGATCTGGCAGAGACACGTAGCAAGTTTTTGCCTATGTTAAGGGCGTACGCTAGTCACGCGAAGAAATGCTCAAGCTATTGTTAAGTCTATGGGAAAGTTCTTGGCAGATTTCTCGGCCGCATTTTAATATTTTCAAATGATTTTTCTTGCATGGGATAGCTGAGGTCGATCTCTAACGTTGTTAGTTTTTACTTTTTCAATTTTTTTTTTTTTTTTTTTTTTTTTTTTTTTAATAAGCGGACATTTTCAATTTTAGAACCGATTGGAACCGGTTCTGAAAGTGAATGTACCCTTAAATAAAAAAAAATGGAAACAAAATCGAAAAAGTAAAAACTTACAACGTTAGAGATCTACCTCAGCTATCCTATGCAAAGAACATCATTTAAAAATACTAAAATGCGAGCGAGAAATCTGCCGAGTACCTTCCCATAGACTTAACATTAACTTGCGCGTTCTTTTGCATGACTGATGTAGGCTCTTAAATGTCGATCCACAAAATTTAGTCACAAAAAATGACTGAAATGTTTTACTAAAATAAAGTTCCACTTAAATGAAGAACACTGGTAATATAATCCACTACTAAGTCCAGCGGTCTCTGAGCGCTTTCAGCTGAAACATGAGAAGCACTAACAAAAATCGTTTATAAACTTTTGAAACACTAGCAAACGATTGCTGTTGACTAACGTTTGTTCACACTATAACTCAAAATCTCTTACCAATGGATAATCTTTAACTCAATTAAACTTCAAATCTGAGATTCATGTTGCAAGCAGAATTTTCTCTTATCAGAACAGGCCTTAAGTAACCACATGGGGAGAAATACGACCCATATCCGCTGATACAACTTTTCGTGTGAGCTTTTATACTTTTGTCGATTGACCAACGAAGATAAAATTTGCATAAACACGCAGCTAAACACAAGAATCACAAACTTCGAAGGCTTCATGCATTCTTTGAAAATTAGAGTAAAACATAGTACAGATGTCGCTGTTGGTCACACAGGTTAGATGACTTCACTTTCTCTTTTAAAACACTAGAATGCCTTTTTAAGACAGTCGCTAGTCCACTGCAAATTGATTAACCAATATTAGATCTTTTAAATGATTTGGCCGGCCATTTTCCGAAATAGATTAAGGCAATCAATGAAAGTCGAAAAGAAAAAAGTCGAGTGACGATTTTGAGGGTTTGTATAGTTTCATGAATTATATTTTTATCTTTACACAGTTAAGCTTTCGTAACGCAGATACATCTATTTAGATAACATATTTTCAATATCCAACACAAATATTAATGGCATATTATAAACTAATAGTGTACAACTAAGAATACCGGGAAACTTTGGCACTCCCGAGGAGTCTGTTGTTGGAAATTTTATTTTATTTTTGTCACCTGCATAGGATTGCTACATAACCAGTTTAAATATTTAAAAAAAATGAAAGCTGTTCATTTTTTGAGGAGACAAATCACACTAATCTAAAAACTATTTCCATATTTGTTTAATTTTCAATATGAAGAGTTTTTAATGATTTTTTTCTAAATGGTGGCCATCGGATTACTTTCATTGTTCCAAGAAAATGAAATAAGGAAAACTAGGGGGCTCTGCCCCCTACTCGCTTACGCTCGCCAACCCCCCGTGAATTACAAGGCAATTCACATTGAGACAGCTACGCGGTCCCAGCTCGCTTCGCTCGCTCACCCCTTTTTATTTTTCTAGTAATTCAAGCCGGAATAAGTATTACAATAAATCATTTGAACATATGAAGTTGACAATTTTTTTTAATGTAAACAAGTAATTGAAATCTCCGTTGAAAACACAACTAAAAATTCATTTAGTTGATGCTACTAATGGGCATATAAATCAGTTAAATACTATGAAATGAATCTAGTAATTCAAGCCGGAATAAGTATTACAATAAACATTTGAACATATGAAATTGACAATTTTTTTAATGTAAAAAAGTAATTGAAAACTCAGTTGAAAACACAACTAAAAATTCATTTAGTTGATGCTACTAATGGGCATATAAATCAGTTAAATACTATGAAAAAAGGATCTTGGAAAAATAATTAGTTTAAAACTTATTGCAGCTATAATATTGTACAGCACGGCTTAAATTCATTAAAAAAAATCACTACGTGGTAGGAAGATAGTTTATCATCAATGATTGTTTAAATTTCGTTCGACATGTTACTATTCTAATTTTCTAATTGATTATACATTTCTGCAAAAGAAATTATTTTTACTTCAACAAAACAGCAACAGATGGCAGAAGGGGCACTCAAGAAAGTTTATATTTTATTATCTCCGATTTTTTGTGTGAGTGAAATTCGTAAATAAATTCTAAATAAGAGTTGAGATTTCATTTGAAATTAACAATATTACTCATAATTAAAATGAGGACTCATCTCAGACGCCTTGGATTACGCTCATATTATTTCATTTTTAATAATTGCTATCTTGAGTTTCACTTCTCTAACACTGACCGCCATATTGGAGGCGGAGCTAAGACAATCTTGTCAGTTCATTGGTCTGAGCTCTGGAAACTACGGTTGTTGCCAACGATAAGGTAGAAATTCAGCCCTATTTCCGCGCCACGTAAGACAAATATATATATAGATATTACAACTTTTTTGGTACCATTTTTATATTACAAATCATTTTTTATTTCAATTTTCAAAAATAGTGTTCAAGATCATCAAGGTATCAAGGACATTAAAAGTGAACAGACATCATTTATCAAAGAAAACAAAGATTTAAGTATAATAAATAGCATATTTTACCATATTTGCGTGAAAATGACATTGTTTCCACAAAATTTTCACTCCCCTAGTTTTGAAAGTAGATGCTAAAATTTCAATGGAAGAAAGTTATTTCACCTGTGAAAAGGACGTCATTTTAAAAGGTAATGTGACTGATAATATACTTTACTCATTAGAAAACAGCAACTATTGTGTTCAAATGACGTATTTTATATTGTCATTCTTCCTATATTAAATAAGACCCACAAAACCCCTCCTCCTCACACTACAAATGTTTCTAAGCACAGAAAGTGGTTCTGTGTTTTTTTTTTTTTTTTTCAATTAACAGAACGTCATGTTTAAGAGAAAAAAAAACTTTTTATATCATGGAAATGTTACATTTTAGTATAATTGTGTCGAAATGATTGTCATCAATTTGCCATTCCTCGGGTTTTGAGTTTGAGGCATTTGATGCATGAAATCTATTTTGACCAAATGTGAAACCAGTGAAAGAATTACGTTATTTTGACGAGATTATATCAATTTTCTTGTCGGTTTTATAAATGACAATGCATATTTATTTCAGTTTACACTGATAAAAGCAATCCGCAGTTCTTCATTTAATGCCTTTTCTATAGGAAAGTGCCAAAATACTTCCGTGTGTAAAAATTGAGAACATAATTGATAAAACTGAAATCAATTACATTAAATGTGTGTAAATAACTTAAATTTTTGAATTATTTTATTATCTGTTGGTGCAGAGATTACGACAGAAAGGTTAATTTTGTCATGATAATCAAACATCAGTATGTATGCAAAGTTCATAAACATTACGTGAATTAACGAACTATGGGCGGGAGCCTTACAGGACACCGTTTTGCTCAGTGTCTCTATTATAGAGAACATATGAACATGCCCGCAAAACGAAATTTAGGTGGTGGCAACATTTTCGAATACATGTGGCCGTAGTCAATTTTTTTTCTTTCTTTAAATAAAGAATATAAATATGAAATAAACTAAACTCAGATTTTTTTTACATTCAAAATCCACGTGGAAGCCGTTAAGGTTAAAAACATCAGCATAAAACGAACTTAGAATATAACAACATATATTAAAAAGGATGAATTGAAACATATATATATATATATCATCAGGAATGACTCTTCTAGTACACCCCTCTCCGTTTACTATAATTTTTAAACCATGAAAATAAAAATAAAAACATAATTAAAAATTATCTTCAAATAAGGGATACAGGGGGGGGGAGGGGCTCTACCATTCATGATGAAAATTCTCATTTCCTGTTTCCCTTAGTGTTTATTTATTTTATATCTCTTGACAAGAATAAATTTTACTAATGTTTACAAAATCATAGAAATATTTTGCTATTGATTTTTAATGAATGAGTAGAATGTATTGTAAAAAAAAAAAAAAAAAAAAAAAAAAAAAAATTAACATAACATGTCCGGTGAATTTACCTTTGGGAAATGGTAATGCGACCTTGAGACATTTACGGTGTGTGTATTTACGAATTTGGTTATACATATTCTTACGATCTATCTATATATATATATTTAATTCTTTTATACTCGTATATTGCAGTGCTGCTTCCGTTTTGCTTATATTGCGAATGCCGATCACAGTAAAGGATGCAACAAAAAAAGTTATTATGAAAATTATATTCTGCTCTAGATTAGCAATATAGGTAGAAAGTTTGGTATTTTTGGGAAAAGGAAATTTATGGAAATGTATATTTCATTCTAACAAAATACTACATACAAAGTAAAACAAGCAACTTTCATGAAATCATGTGTACATAACATACCTTTTTGAAGTAGATTGATGATGTGGTTCATATTTCTCATAAAGCCTCCAATTGGGATTTATATTTAAAAATAAAAATAAAAATAAAGACGACGGATCACCTGACGTTCGGCATCTACTTCAAGATTACATTTAAAAAAATTGCATACATAATAAACAACTAGATGGTACCCGTCAAAACTTGACGGAAAAAATTACAATACCAATATTAGTAAAATAAGCTTCTTTATTACATAAGTAATTTCAAATAGTTCAAAAAGTTCTTTCAAATATTTTATTTTAAAAAAATTCCCCCAGTGAATTACGTTATTATTTCCGATGCAAAGTTCAAACAAACAATCCGTAAACAAAATGGAAATAAGTTTGACATTACCGCCCTATTCCCCACGGCAAGAAAGAAAATTTCCTGAACCTATGAAGTATCATACAAATAGCATATCCCTATGTTCATCTCATATTCAGTCAATAAAAGAACATATTAAATAAGGCACACATCCCCCCCCCCCTGTGATAATGCAACCGAATGAACTCCTATGCGCATGTGCATTGCTTCTCCCCAAACGCACTGTCGAAATTCAACGTTAAAAAAAAGTTTTAAAATGTTTTGATCAATTTTTTTAAAATATCTTCGTTAATCATTGTTCGTTTTAAATCCATATCTTCTGAAACGCATCTATTGTTTTAAGCTAATCAATTTTTATGTAAAGATGAAGAATTTTTTTTTATAATAATAAATCAATCTGCAGATAAAGGAGATTTTTAATGTTTTTAAGTGTAATTTATTTATATGGTTTCTTCATTCCTTTACATAATCAGGATGATTATTCATTTTCCATAATTAAGAGAAATAATGTAAATAAATAAATATCCAAGATTATTTTTGATTCTGTTTTCATTAATATATTGTAAATTTTATTGTTAAAAGTTACTGATAAATGATACTTTAGTAAATGGGGCTTTTCCTTATTATTATTATTATTATTATTATTATTATTCTTTTTTTGAGATTTAATGGCAACATTCTTCCGTTTGTTTATTGGGCGCTACAGTTTGGCGAATTATTTGAGGTACTTATCGGTTAGCAGGGCTCCTATGAAGTATATATATATATAGTATATACATACATATATACAAATATATATAATGTATATACTTTTGTTTTTCTAGTATTTATGTGGTTTATAGATTTTGGTTGGCTTTTGTGATAATGATTCTGCAAGTAATTTTCCATTGGTGTTTGTTATTATATATATATATATATATATATATACATATATATATATATATATATATATATATATATATATATATATATATATATATATATATATATACTTTATTGGCGCCGGCTAACCGAAAAGTACCTAATTTGCATATAGTTTTTTTTTTTTCTTAATCGGACGACGGGATAATGGATATTTTTTATGGTACCAGAATATTTTTCTGTATTTTATAGTTATATTACGAAATACATATTTTTATGATTTGCTGAATCACCTAGTTGTTTACTTTTTCATGCATTATATTATTGAAGGTTGTTAGTTCTCTTATTCGTTTAAATATACCCTACTTATATAAAAATAGCGTGTGTTCTCTGTGGTGTTTCGCATAAACGTTGTAAAATTCAGGTTATTAGATTTTATCTAACTTTGCTGTCATAACAGCTGATGAAGCAGCCATTTTCGGCGATTTTTTTGTTACCTGTAAAATGTTTGTTTTTGGTATAGCCCGAACTAAGAAAAAATTGAGTACATTTCCATTATACGGACACCATTGTCGCCAAGCATATATTTACATGTATGGCATGGCGTCGGTATAACGGAAAAGAACCAAAATTTGCGATCGATCAAATAATTGAATTTCGTTAAACATTAAATTTTCTGGTACTTTTCTATTATCCGGTTGACCACTTTTCATAACGAAAAATTATCGCCAAACTGTAAAATTAAACGCCAAAAATACAGTCCGATTTACTTGATGTCAGAAGCATTATACGTGTTTGTTACGTCATCAAGTGGTTTTTAATTCGAGATTTGCGTCTATTTTTCATTATGTTTTACTGATTTATTAGTTATTTCATTAATTAAAATAACAATTGTGTCCTTAAATTCATGTATTTTATTTATTTATTTATTTGGATATTCCAATGGCAATGTTCTCCCGTTTATTTGGCGTTACAGTTTGGCGATAGTTTTTGTTATGAAAAGTGGTCGACGGGATAATACAGAAGTACCAATTTTCTTATTTTTAATCTGAGAAAGAAACAATAATCATGGATTTAATTAATTTTGCAATATGCGGTGCAACAAAAATAATTTTGATGAAATCAGTACAGATATCGCAGACGCACCTGGGTTATTTTTAGGCGCCTAAATGACGATTTTTGCTTTGTATGGCAACCTGGTGTTTTATAATAAATTATTTGAATATGTGTGTAAATAAATAAAATAAAACAGGTACTTTTATGTTAGCTGGGCGTCAAGGATAACTCTCCAAATCTTGTTTCAATTGGAATCATTTAAATTGCAACATTTTACGTGAGATTTGTTATTCATATTGATATGTTTACGATTTTAGATATTTTATTATGATTATATTCTAGCTAATTAAGTTTTTTTTTTTTTTTTTTTTTTTTTTTTTTTTTTAAGATTTTATACTACAATGTTAACATATTACCTAGTTGATATTAGTTAATGTCAAAAGATTGGCGAACCACAGAGTGCAAGGAAAAAACTCTATGCCCTCAAAAGTGGGAGTTGTCAACTTTATGACGTCATAAGCAGAAGTAAATGTTTATTTGAAAATTACAGCTAATTAATTAAATTTTCGAACAAACGAATGCACGATAACAAATATGTGTCCTAATATCTTTCATTTAAAAAAAGAATGGTGTAATTTGATGCAGTAGTTTGTCCTAACGGATTGTCGAAAGAAATCGCTTAGCGTTTTAAATATATAGATATACAACACGACATATTAACGTGAAGCGTCTCACGTGATCAATTTCACAAGGCAATCACGAGAATGGCGGCTATTGGGCTTATTTTATCTTTATGCATTTTAAAAATATTTTATGCCATTTTTTCATTACAATTAAATAGAAAGTATATTTATATTTGAATTCATGGTGGTTAAGCATAAAAGTCCGTATATAAAATACGTGTGAAAAGGCTGCGCGGGTGAAAAGAACATTATACGTAGGTTGAAATAAGAATATCGCTATCGCCTTCAAAATCATCGAGATCAGATGAGAGCTGATCAACAAATTAAAACTAACAACTTTTTTATGTTTTATGATATCGTTAAACCATTTAAGAATTTGCGTTTAATTTTTCTTATGTAACCTTAACGTTGAGCTATGTAAAGAATCACTTTTTTGAGAAACTCTTTGAAAACACTGATTATTATTTTTTTAAATATTTAGTTTGAATGTTTTGTCCAATAGTTGAACTAATTCAGAAATTGTATATTGAGTAAAAAGAAATATCCTCACCATCTGTATTTGTAGAAATCATTTGTCATTTTTTAAATGCACTATTTTACAATACAAACCTTTCAATAATATAATCTTCACACTGTTCGTTTGTATAACGTCTTATGAAAATGAAACGCAGATCAATACTATGTCATTTTTGACGGGGGTTTTATTCTAGTTAATTATAAAATATACTAAAAAATTTATCTACGAAATATTTCTGAAAAATAAAAATACATGAAAATTATTTAAAATCACATAGTTCCATGTATTGATTTAAATTAAAATCAATGTCTTTAATGGATTAAAACTTTTATTCGCAGTTTGACAATCTTAGACAAAAAATTACTGTTTATTAAAAATTAAATGCATTAAATTGGAAGTAAAACTAACTTTTAAACTATTCTAATATAATTAAGAGAAACGTTATAAAAACACTCGAACTCACTCCAGGAAGATTTTTAGCTAGGATATCTCACGAAAAGTAATAGAAAACTGGATTTTTTAATGATAACGTATTTTCTTACTCTTTGAAAAGCAAATAGCTAAAAGTAGTTTAACAAGTTAGTTTTGGAGAAAAAATTGATTTCCAATAAAACTTATTACTCAAATATATATTTTTAAATTTTATTTTGTGCTTTAAGATATTTAACGAAGTTTGTATTTTCCATACTATATTATTACACATTTAATTAAAAATAATTTCAACTGTTTCTTTCATCGATTATTTTAATATTTCACATATTTCATTAAATATATTTTATTAATAAACTACTTTATCCTCAATTATGTTTTCAACAATAAACTGAATGTCCCTGAAATAGCAATAGAAATTCAAAATTGAATTGCACATTAACTATAATAAATAGATATTTTTCGTAAAATATGTGTGCATAAGTTAGCTTTAAAATTTCGCACAAGGTACCTATAATTAAATTTAGACTATTTAGACCATGGGTACCATGGGTTTGTAAAACATTATCTTCATTTTATTCAATATTTTTTATTATTCTGTCAAAAAAGAAAAATATAATTTTATTGAATTATTACAAAACTGGAAAACTTGCGATTAGAATGGAAATTATGAAATACATTTTTAATGACCTGACAAATACGTATTGTTTTAATATAGATTTATTTTGCATAAACGTAAGAAAACTTAGTAATATCTAATTTTAAACATTACCATTATTTCTACTTTCTATTACAATAATTTTATGTTGCCGATATTGCAACTCCGTTATCTTCAGAACACAAAGTATAATATATAATTAAACTAAAGAACAATAAATTATATGATATCCATAAATTCGTCTTATATATATATAATAAACATTTATTCCAATTTCTATTAATAAACATAAAATTTAATTTTAAATTTCAACAGATGTATAATTTTTATTGTAGTTTTATAATTACTTTTGTAAGTTAATATATTTAATTTTAAATTGTCTTCAATATATACTTTAGACTAGATATCTGAATATTTATCAGATATTTATAGTTTTGAATACATATCTTATTTTAGGAAAATCCTGGATATTTTATAACATAAGTTTATATTCTGCAGAAGAGTAATAACATAATAATGCTTAATTAAAAATAATAATAATAATAAAACATAATCAAAGATGCAATAGTTCTTTAAAAAATTTTAAAGTAAAATTTGTCAAATGCTAGAAAAGCCGATTTCAAATTATTTATTTTAAATTAAAAGTGTAGAAACATAGTATTAAAATACCAAGCTATTGTTAAATATTTTAACAGTCAAAATAATATATAGTTGAGTAAAACGTTTTACTGCAAAACAATTTAACTAAAACTCTAAAACAAGCTTATTTAACAATTTCATTACAATTCTTTCTACGTAAATTTCAACAGCTGATTATATCAAATATTACTTCTTGGCCATCTACAGCATACGATATATAAGGGTTGATTTATGTTTAAATTTGAGGACGTCTGTGCAAATGATATATTCTTTCTTTAAATTCATTATAAAAAACATACAGTTATAAAAAAAGGAATTCCCCGTCTTAACTCTACCGCAAGTCATCGTATAAAATGTGAATGGTACCAATCGATTAGTAAAAACGTCTACTAATGAATGCATACAATACAAAACATTTACTGTAATGATTACATACACAGTAAATTTCTACGGTTAAACACTTACTCCAATAAAATCTGACCAAATCTATAATTTAAACATTGCAAGTAATTAATTTATATATATATATATATATATATATATAAAGTTTAAATTAAAAAATACCTAACAAATTCGAACAACAAAATCGCATGCATTAATAATTTAGATAATATATATGAAGCAAAAAAAAAACATTGCAAAACGTTATTAACAAAATAAAATCTAATATAGAATTTAATATAATACGAATCGAAGACATTTTTAATGATAAATGATGTCACATAAATTGAAATAAATATAACTTAATCATACAATGGAATAAAAAACGGAATATACATAACAAATGATGATGAAAATGTGAAATACCAATGCGCCACGTGAATGCCTAATCATCAGTCTGCAGAACACCACATGTCGTAGAAATGATGCATTATTTCATATAGCAGACTGAAAAATTTCCCAAGAAGAGTCCATTATTGCTGATATAAAGCATTGGAAGAGAAATTATGAAACACAAGCAAAATTAAGCAAAAACGAATTGTAGTCACACTCCACGCAACCTGTTAGAAGCATACAGCACTAGCACTGCAAGCAACATGTCGAAATAGGCATTTGAACTATGGAACATCAAGATTCTTGATTAAATCAGTTACAGTCCAGATGTGATACATTTAAGAAATTAATACCATTATTTATAAAAACAAAATATATATTAAACAATAATTATTACTTATTAAATCTTAATATTCAATAAGAAACAAATAGAATTTAAGACCTTCAAACTATAGGAAGATATGATATTATTCAAATTCTACTGTAAGTTAGCACAGTGTTAAAAGTTTAATCCCTAATACACTATGTACCTTATGTATAGTATATATGCTATGTAGTAATCTGATATATGCATAGGGTCTATAATCTAATCCCTATCTAGTAGTCTAATACCCTATGTAGAATAATAAAATATATTTTTAGTAGACATAGTGATGTCATCTATTATCTATTATAAAAAATATACACTGTTAAAAATTTGCAGCAAACTGTCCAGTAATTTGACAGTTTTTATAGAAAATGGTTACATAACCGTAATTTAACTATATTCTGACCATAAAATGAGTAATAATACGGTCGGAATATAGTTAAATTGCGGTTATGTAACCGTTTTCTACAAAAACGGTCAAATGACTAGACAGTTTGCTGAAAAATTTTTAACAGTGTATATTAAATCCAATTTCATTTTAGAAAATAAAATAAATTTTAATATTATTTTATTTTATCCTATATAAATCTACCATCCGACAATCCAAAATTTCAAAGAATTGAGTCGTATAACTCAAAAGATAACAAAATAAAATATTTTTATATTTACTGTTTAATACCGTAAAAGTAAGTATGTAATAACAGCAATTGAAACTTCATATTCAAGCGTTTATGCAGTCGTCAGTTGCCTCAGGTAAGGCTCAAATGGTAATCTATCATCAAGTGTCCCAATTATTCTAATGTGGTCAAGCCTATCCTTCGCGAAAGGCAGTTCAATGAGGACATCCTCTAAATGACGAACTCAACTGAAAGCGATGTAAGTTTCTAAACTGACAACTGCTTTTGGACTAATGTCCACAGCAATTTTTGACAATAGTATATCATGAGATTTTTGTATTTTGACAGCGTATGCAATTGTTAAAGTCAACTGAGTTCGTCAGCGTGAGAATTTTTTTCATTTCCAGAATTTAGAATCAGGAGCGAAAGAGAATAATTTGTAAGTGAAAAATGGCCCATGATAGAACTCAAAAACTGCCACTACAGCCTGTAGAAAGCCTGAAGACGGAAGTCCTGGGCCGTAGCCATTATTTTTTACCGTCCAAGTGTATCATTTACGAATCCCGCCTCTATCTTTAGACTGTACATAACATAACTCTGCATCCAATTGCGAAGAAAAGTTAAGCCTTAAGTCCAGATGCGCGGTCATCTTCACTCCATATAGGTATTTGATTATTGTGATATGTTAATATTCTTGCCACTGGCAATTTTAATTTAAGAAGTACTCCTTAATTTGGGTCTTCAGCTTGCTTGTTTTTTACGAAAAAAACGTATGACATCTTGAAATATTTCAAGTTTATCGGGAGGCAGTACAGCTTTGCGCCATTGCATAAGGGAGCCATTGCATAATGAGTATTGCCTATAATTGGCTCAGGGAAAATGAATCCAGCGTCTCTCGAAACTGTCTTTGCTGATAGTCACTTTGTCTCGTTGAGTTTATTAAAGTGGATTATTTTTCAAACGTCCTAAGCACAGTTTGTCTTCGTAAAGCCAAAATATCCTTTATATAATGTATGTTATACAAAGGAGTGTCTATTACAGGCTATAGCTGCCTAATATATCCAATGAAGTAAAACAATAAGCTTCCAAAAGGCTCAATGCTATCTGGTTTGCCTTTGCGACATCTTAGTTCAAAAGCAGCCATCAGGCGATCATTGAAAATTCATCAATAATGAGAAATGATACTGGATCCATGCTTAGCTGTACATTTCTTGTTGCTTCACTTCCTAAATCAGCGAACGATTTAAAACACATTGGTACTTTTAGAGAGTTTGAACTTTCTTGTCCTCGGCATCAAAACTATAATAGCTTCCAGTCCTAATTGCTCGGTAACTGTACTAAGAATTCCTTTGATTACCATTCTTTTTTTTTCAGCTTCGGCTTTTCAAATAGTAAAAGTACCCTTAGGGCAATTTATAACTCTTGTTTATAAAAACGAAAGCTGTTCCGTGGCTAAGTGAAGTATGGTCTGCTGCTCATCTGTAAATATGATGTCAGACTTCACATAATTTGTATGTACTGTAAGTTGTTTTCTTTACAATAGTTCAGAATTATTGCGATGAGGGTAATTGTAGCTCCCACATTTCTTCCTTAATACGATTTAGGATTCATTGCACGTATTTTAAGATTACAATTTATGTGGTACTTATTTCAGACAAGCAAAATACATCAACTGCTGCAAACGACGTCATTAACTTGCATTTTTATTCATATATATATACACAATTTTGCAACTATTACGTTTTCATTTATGCAATTTTATCCTTTCTAACTTAGCCGGACCATAGATTACCTACTTACTTAGTAGATAATCTGTGGTTAGAATTGAGACCGATAATAAGACATTTTGCCGAAAAGTGTTTTTCGTATATTTTGTTATATAAGTAAGTTTTTCATAAGTAAACATTCTGTAAGTTTTGTTTTAAAAAAGTCTGAAGCCTATATTTCAGTTCTTCTGTAAGAATGAGCTTCGGGGATATAAAAAGTGGGGAAATTCTAACATACACACATACACGCACACATACCTGTTCAATAGATTTAAAAATAACGAAAATGAATTTAGATAACCTCAAATGTTAAAATATGTCAATGCTTCTGTAATCGGGTTTTTATCACGATTACAATTCTTTCCTTATCCTGTTTGGGTTCAGGAAGTAAAAAAAAAAAAAAGTAATACAATGAAACTAAATTAGCTTCAAGCTCAAGTCAAACGCTAAATACGCCAATTATCTCCGAACACGATTACGGAAATTTGCCTATGCAAACATAATACAAACATACATATATATGAATACATATATATATTAACCCTCTGAGCGTTTTGAAAAAGGGTAAAATTGTAATGTTCTTTTCTCTGTATTTTGTTTTAAAAGCTAAAAAAATATGATTCTTTCAGCATTATAAATAAAACTTAATTACAAATATGAATGTAACCCTTGAGAGTATTAATCATTCTTTAATGTTTTGAAAATTCATTAAATCTATAGAATTATATTATCTTAAAGATTGCATATATTGCAGTGAAACCTGGAGCTTAGTGAACGGAATATTACGTTCCACACGCTTAGAGGGTTTTAATACATACATACATACGTATTAATGCATGCATACATATATATAATGAATACATACTTTACATTATATTTTTCTCGATTTCTTTTGTGATTATCCGTTGGCATGCGTCGAATACCGAATTACCAAACTTCGTATTATCTATATTCGTATTCGATTTCTTTCCTTTTTTTTAATATAAAATTCAAACCAAATTACATGGATTGCAAAGCTACAAAGAATGTAAGATTTAATTTGGCTACCTATGAGACATTAAATTAAAAAAAAAAAAAACATGTTGTAGTTACATACGTAAGAAGTAAAGCTAGTAAAAGGTAATAAATATCATAAATCACAAATAAGGGATCAATAATGTTGACGTCATAACGATACGGGCAAGAATGAGGTTAAAATGTATACATTACAACAACAAACAAAAAAGGAAAATTTAAAAATTTTGGGTAGACTTTTCGGGACGTTAAGGTTGACGAATATTTTGATTTTCAATTCCCGGTGAGATTTTGACACTAAATCTTGGACACGCGTTTCGAGTGTATCTATTCCAAACTGTAACTTTAATTTAACAAAAATACTGCTAGTTTTGCAAATAACTTTTGAAACGTCTCTTTAATTATGATAAGATAAATATATAAAAAAATAACTTCAAAGTAAATTATAAAACCGAAGATGAAGAAACAAAATATCAAATAAGTTAAAAAAAAACCATACAATTTGTAGATTGCTTATTTTATGCATAGCGAAATAAAAGTAAGATTAAATATCTGTGTTAATTAATATTAAATGCATATTTTCGAGGATGAAGTTAAAAAAAGAAGAAAAAAAAACATTTTAGAATTTATTACAATACCTGAAATATTAAAATAAACTATAACTGTAGTAAAGCTCAAAAAATATAATACACTTTGAAAGAGAAAATTCTGAATAAAAATAGCTTTAATGCCCGAAAAAAATGACGAAATTTTAAAACGGTCTAATAAAAAAAAATGGTAAACTGTAAAATACTTTATCCAATTCCTTACTTATGCTGTAGAGTTTCTATGAGTTTTCGAACATTAAGGTAGAGGAAAGCAGTTTGCAAACGTTACATAACAGCTGGTCTACAGAAATTCTCGTTTTCTGAAATGCAAGAAAAATAATATTTCTCAACATTAATTCTAAAGAATGTTTTCTGAATAAAGGCAATTTTTTTCAGAAGGATAAAATATAACGCATTTTTTGTTATTCTGAAGAATGCTTTAAATTATTTTGCTATTTATTGCATAAAATTTAAGTTTTGAATTTTATCTTTGTAAAATCAATATGTACAATGTGATTATAATTAAAGTTGATCTTTAAAAGGCTGTAAAAAAAGATCCACTGGTCTGAATGACATGATATTTCATCTGAATATACGTAAAGAAATGTGAATTTGTTTTGCGAAAGAATAATAGTTCAAAATTAGACCGATAGAGAGCACTGTACTCGTCATAAGATGCTAATTGAAAAACATGACATACTGTTGTGGCAATTTTTGTCATTCTTTGGGCCAGAGCCGCTTCTTAAACCCTTTAATATCCGAAATTTCTTTAATGTAATTGCTGCACAGTCACCGTTCTTGTAAAAAAGCTTCACAAGCAGAGTCCGATCCTTCAATGATAGAGTCATGAGTACATTCTCAGATGCATAATAACAAGAACTGCATGCTCCCCTCCTTTTTATCACAAGTGTAACGTCACGTCTTTTAATTAGCATCATATGACAAGTACAGCGTCATCTAACGGTCAACTTTTGAACTTTTTTTTCTTTTCCAAAACAAATTCCCATTGCTTCACGTAAACTTAGATGAAATATCAGGACATTCTGACCAGTGGTCTTTTTTTACAGCGTTTTGAAATGCAATTCCTTACAAAATCAATTTAAACATTTTTAGCACATTGCTGACGGTTAGTTTTCGTTTTTTGTAGAGAAAAGTTTATGGGCGTTACTCTTGCATGCTAGAAAGAATTTTTTTTGTATTTTTCTTTATTACAAACGACTGTACTGTTAAAACAACATGTTTCTTAATCTACAGAAATATAACACAACCACGAACGGTAATATACATTAACATCTTCCTAGTTACCCACGATTTCGAAAACTAGTCTTTATCCTAATGAACAGAGGAAAGCATATTCGACTAGGTAAATTATATTTAATGGTTGGAGTATCATAGTTGAGATTTTTACCAACAGAGAGAAAATATGCCGGGACCAGGACTCGAACCTGGGTACTTTGGTTTGCCGTACCAACGGTCTCCTTACTGTACTATATGACCTAATTACATGGTATACAGGAGTTTCCGTACTATTTCAAGATTCATCATGTAAATGCTATAGTTATAGCTCGGATGAATGAAATTAGCGCTGCAGTTTGCAGCCTTGTCCAACAAATAAGAGTGAAATATGCCAGCCCAGGATATCGTCGGGAGAGCTCAGCAGGGAGAGCGTTGGTACGGCAAACCAAAGTACCCAGGTTCGAGTCCTGGTCCCGGCATATTTTCACTCTGTTGGAAAAAATCTCAACTAAGATACACCAACCATTGGATATAAACTAGTCTTTATCTTTAGAAAACATAGAAACCAATACATTTTTGAGATTTCAAGATGCCTTTATAAAAACAAAGTTTCTTCTGTTACCACTGAATTTCTGAAATGTTTCCGAGTAGCTTCTATAGTGTATTAATCAGTTTTCTCAAACCGGAATATGTATTCGTAGGATGCTTACAATTCATCATTAAATACTTTCAGTTAATTTTAATGTTAATGCCAACGTTGTTCATTTTCCATGCTTGTCTGTAAAACATGTTTGTTGAACATGAAAATGTTTACTTCAGTATGGATAGCATCCGAAAAACTAATATACAAGGTTGAGAAAACTTACTAATACACTATAGAAACGAGTATGAAACGTTTCAAAAATTCACGGCAGAAAATAAAATTTCTTTTTATATATGATGGTATAAATCTCGAAAATATATTGATTCTAAGAGTTTAAAGATAAAGAACGCTTTTCGGAATTGCTCAACTCGGAAGACGATATTGTGCATTGCTGTTCGTGATGAAATTATATTTGCTAGATTATAAAATTTTTGGCCGATTTCACAGGTTATAAATAAAAATGATATTGTTACTAATCGCAGAATTTAAATACATAGTACATTAACTGCATAAATGCAAATTTCTCAGAATATTATTCCGAAATAACACAACATACAAAATAGGAAAAAAACGCCCTTTAGCACGCAGAATTGTCATATCGAAAATATGATAATTCGTGTCAACCGTCAAGAATGTGTTAATATACAGAAATATATTTTAGAAAATTTTCAAGATAAAAATGGAACATAATATTTTATTATTTTTATTAATAATATTTCCTGCTTTTAATGAAGAAAAAAACATAAGATGAAGCGCAGAAAATTTTAACTGATGCATATTTCAAAAATTATTAATCTTAAATTTTAATTATGTCGAGGAAATATTATTGAATTCACTTAAAAATTTTGAATAATAAAATTCCTTCTACATGTTCAAAGATATGACAAGATTTATTGAAAGTCAAAAGAGAAAGAAAAACTTTCTACTCCATTTTCTGTAATTAAATTAAAAAAATAATTATAAAGTGAAATTTTCATTATTGAAAATGTACATTTGTTTCAGAAAGTTAATGAAAATTGAAATAAGTTTATACAATTCGCGGACTAGATAATTTAATAAATGATTTTATTAAAAAATGTACTTTTAAATTTCAACATTATGTTACTGAAATCATTAACTTAAAAATAATGTTTCATGAAAGTTATGTACCTTTTTAAACATAGTTGAAACATAGTTGAAAAGTGTTTATGAATTCGGTTGCCTGTCTATCTGTTTGCTGTTTGTCTGAAGTAAGTCAGTCCGTGCTCTTACTCTCGTAATTATATTCGTACTGTCATGTAATTGGTATATGTTATTGAGGTTTATTATGACTTGTTCAGTATTGAAAATGAAGTTTGTAGCACTTATAGTTTTTCACAGGGATACTCAAAAGTATTCCGTTAAATTAAGGTATATGAGTTAAAATCATTTGCGGTTTATTTAATATTTTTGTTTCATGATATTACAAATATTTTATTTTGTTTTGGACTGTTCTTCAAAGCATGAAATATTTTGTGTTTTAAAGTATAAGCTAAAACTGAAAAAAATGTTTTTTTTTTTTATTTATAGGATACTGTTATTACTACGTTGTTTAACATTTAATTTCACTTTAAAATACAATAGCTTTTTTTTAAGTGTCCGAATTTTTACAAATTATCTATATGTTGTTTACATTTAAAGGTATTTCCAATCCATTGACCTTAAAAAATAGCACGACCAATAGTTTATTTAGCAGTTTTTACACAGATGGAGTTTTCGTGTAACAAAAGCAATATATGCATGGAACAGTGTTAGGTGAAAACATAACATTCTGACTCCAATAAAATTTCATTTTCTGTGACGTTTTTCAGAAATAGTTTGTAAAATAATTTCTTCTGTTTTCATTGTTTTTATATACAGAAAAGTTAGAAAATACGTTCAGTATCTACGTAATGATTATTTTTTTTTTCCAAGAATCGAGGTCTTAAAAAATATATTTAAAGCAGAAAATAATTGAAATATTAATAAGATATTGCAATTACTTATGTTTATTGCAGCTCAATTTTAATTTAAAGTAAAATACTGTATTTTTTGTGTTAATAGATTTATAATTTGGATATAATATTAAAGAAATATATATTAAAAAATTTTCATTTATAAATATACTTAATATGATATCAGAGTAATTTTAATATAATACTATACTTTTCAAACAGTATTGAAAAATGCTAGAAAATCGGATATTTATGCATGCAAATAAACATTTGAAATTTATTATTACTTACCCATCATACGTAGTATAGGGTAAATCTTGCAATCGTTTTAAAAATAGAAAAAAAGACGGATTTACACGTTTCAGACACTGGAGATTCGAAAAACATATTTTTAGAAAAAAAAATTTGCCGTCCGTCTGTGTGTGTGTCTGTGTGTCTGCGTGTCTGAGTGTCTGTAAACGCTCTATCCTCCGAACAAAATGAGATAGAGACTTGAAATTTTGTATGTGCATAGTATGTAATAATGGAAAGAAACTTATTGAATTTCAGTAACCTCGATTATCCGGAACTATTTTTTTCGGACTCTCGAAATATTCGTTCCAATAAAAGGTATATAAAAATTTTCGATATTGTTTATTTTAAGGAGTTAATATAAAAGACAAAAAAAAAATGCATAACGAATGAAGTTGATCGAATAATTGCCGAGATACTTGTAATCATATTTTTCACACTCTTCGATTTTTTGTGACTCTGTATTCCTGTATTCCATTCAAATCGCAATTCAAAGATATATTTTAATTGGAAATGAGACGCTTAATCCAACGCAGTAAACAGTTCGTTAATTTGATTATCATTTTTGGAGTTATAAGGCTGTTTCTTTTACGCAATTCAGTAATAGGGCATTTAAAGTTCATGACGTCATAAAGCCACGTTTTATTCGAATTGCAATGCATTCTATAAATAGTTTGCACATGTTTTATTTTCATATTTTTTATTATGCTTATCCATGATAGGTAAGTATTACGGTGGCCCCCAACGACTAGTTTTTTAATATTTTAGCACATTCTAATATATTAGCACAAATTTTAATATAATCATATGCTATTATTTTAAAATTATGTATCTTAAAAGGCAGTTATTTGTTACGAAGTAGACAATAGTCACAATTTATATCACTGAATTTTAGTTTCGTTTTAAATTAATTGAAAACATCGTGCATGTAGTTTAAAGTCTTCAATATATTGGAACTGAACTAAAAATAAACTCTTATTAAGATATTGTTCTTATTAATAGGCGTATATGTCGAACATTTGTACACCACATTCACTTAGACTCAAAGATAAACCAAGTTGTTCCGGTACAGTAGAGAGAGTAGGTTAGTTTTTAGTTTGTTTATTATATAAACGAAGTAATTATTAGAACGACCACTTTAATGCTTGTTTCTTACAACATCCGTTTCTCTAAAATTATTCACCAAATTACGAATAGTCATCATAGCTGACATTTTTTATAGTTTCATAGTCGTAAAAGCACTAATCACCTGAATGTAAGAAAAAATAATTTTCCAGAATTAAGCCCCACTTTTCCAACAAGAGTGTCATGAAGGAAAATGGCATTATCAACTAATGTAGGTTAGAAGACTTAAAAATAATTTTTTGTGTTCGGCATGTGACGGAATTTCTTCCACATGAATTAATCATTCTTCGCCCACGTTTGAAGGTGGGTTTTTTTCATTTATTAAGGGTTTTATTGTACTTTGGGTATAATGTGCTTTTGATCATACTGTATTTGTAATTTTAAAGATTTTATCAGCTTGTATTATTTAAAATCAGCCTCGATCAGTAGTTTTATTAACATTCATACTGTATACGAGTAAAAAAAAAAATATTATTTATTTCTACATAATTCATACCGTATTTAAGTAAAGACAAACTTTTATTATTCATTTTTACAAGAAACTATAATATCTAGATTCTGAAACTTATAACAACAAATGCTTTCAATTCATTTTTTGCGTTTTTTGTACGTATATTTAACTATATGGAACTTATCCGTGTTATAAACAGAACAGTTATGTTTTTATGTTATATATTTGCACTGTTGTAAAATACCCAATTGGTTTATTGTCGAGGTATTCAACACATTTTACCTTACAACATTATGGGGTCTGTTGAGTAGTTTCTGTAGACAGGAATGCTGTTTCGCCTTTTATCCTTGAAAACGGTGACGTAGGACTTCCAATATGTAAAAACAGTTACATATGGCAGTTTACAGAAAAAAAGAAGACGGATTCAAACAGTCACACCATAGTCAGATGTATTTGTTTAAGTTCTGAAGATGCTATAATTCAAAATCTTTAATATACTCCCAACCATAGAATTGGACAAAAGGTAAGGGAATTTTTACAGCACATTAAATTCTCAAAAGTAATTTCAAACAATCCCTTATGATGATGTGAGAAATTAAAAACGCTAAACGGCGTGTAAATGCCAAAGGTATAAAGCCATGTCAAACTCTTTTTTACAATGCAAGAAAATGTCAATTACAGAAAATTCACTGTTCCTATGATCCATGAAGTATTATTTCTTGTTACACTTAACTCTAATTGAAAACATCCTAGATCATGAATGTCGGTGAATCAGCGTTTCAAAAAATAAAACACCGTCAATTTGTGCAATACTGATAAACATGTAAAAACATTCACGTACCCACTGTTTTACCCAAAGGGTTTAGTCGGAGAGAAAAAGGGATAGCAGTCCATACATTTTAATCTCAAAATACTTCTATAAAAAATGGAAATAGGCATTCGACAGAAATTATGTCTTCTTTCAATTTATGTTTCAAACAAATAAGCTTATCGATTTGGCAGAAATATTTTCCTGATTAAAACGCCACTAGTTATTTTGCGCCAACCAATACATGTTGTATTATACCAATATTATTTACGAAAAGGTAGGACTATATATTTTAAATATTGTATAAAAAATGGTGTTGTTACTTTTAACAGTTTTTTGCAATTAACGGAAAATCTATTATTGATATTCTGAACGAATGGTTTTCAGAATTATGTTTAAGGAATTTTTATTTATTTATTTATTTTTGCGTTAAACAGGTTATTATTCCAAGATATTTCTTTGTCTTTTACACACACTTTATCTGGACAGCTTATATTCAATAGTTTATAACTCGATTGTGAATGAGAGTACGTCAGCCTCATATTAGTATTAATATTTTTAATGTATCAAAATTAACTTTGTTGACATCGATACTTATCTAATTATATTCTCGTGTTAAAAAGAGCACATAAATCTAGTTTTAAGTAAACCGCACTAGACTGGAAGGTGTTCACAGAAAAATCTACATCTTCGGGCTGTATCACAATTCCTAGATCATTTTAAATACAATGCTGTTTATGGAAATTTTAAACAGGGCTCTGAATGCAATCTATCCTAAGACTATGGCAAAGTTTGACTTACATTATACTTCCCAAAGAGTAGAAGTTTTACGTTATCATACTGCTGATCAATGATGTACAAAACATTCTCGATTTAAATATTTTACATCATTTTTTTTATGCTGGGTTTGTTCTAACCTTTCAAAACGAATTTCCTGAATTAGAGACCTAGCTAGACCATTTTCCTGTGCTCAAATTAACCCTCTGAGCGTTTTGAAAAAGGGTAAAATTGTAATGTTGTTTTCTTTGCATTTTGTTTTAAATGCTAAAAAAAAAAAGATTATTTCAGCATTACAAATAAAACTTAATTACAAATATGAATGCAACCCTTGAGAGTATTAATCATTCTTCAATGTTTTGAAAATTCATTTAATCTATAGAATTATATTATCTTAAACATTACATATATTGCAGTGAAACCTGGAGCTTAGTGAACGGAATATTACGTTCTACACGCTTAGAGGGTTAATATAGAAATTATTAATATCGGAAGTATTAATTAATATCGAATGTAAATTCCTAAAAAATAATTTCACCATCTTTGATATTTTGTGTAACCTTGTTGCTAAAAAAGACCAGTAGTATTGAGGAATATTTTGATTACAGAAGAAAAATTTCGAAAATTGTTTAAACCTATTAAAACGAAATTTTACGAAGTCTAGCCTTAGCGAAATCATTTGTGCTTTATTTAGAACAGAAGGCAAATCTCCTAAAAATCATTATTCGTCTTCAATATCTTCCGTAATCATTTTGCTAATCTATGATCTACAATATTGGTCAGAATTCCTATTACGGAAGATTGCTTAAACCTAAGAAAACGAATTTTTCTGAAGTCGAGACCTTGTTAGATCGTATTCTCGTATTCGAATAAGGCTTATTTCATGAAAATCGTCAGAACTATGTTTAATTCATACTATCATTTACAGTGCTGAAATTGTTTTAACTTGTGAAAACGAACGTTCCCGAAATCGAGACCTGTCTCAATCCTGCGATTGTGCTCGAATTAATACAGCAGACAGGTTTCGTGTTAATCGTTTGAGCATTTTTCAATTTATAGAAAGCAGCATTTTCAGCGTTTAGTTTCTTTTAACTTTTCAGAACGAAGTTTTTTGAATTCGGGACCCAGTTAATTCATTTTTTCGTGCTTGATTTAGTATAGAAGACACGTTTCATAGAAATCGTTTCAGCCGTTTTCGATAACATTCGTAATCAAGAAATTTGCTTGATCGTTTAATATTATGATATTATGATTTAATGAAACAATATTACTTGTAAAATGTTAAACTTTGTTTTATATTTTGTCAATTTTTTTTCCAAATTTCATATGTCTGTAACATTTTGTATTGTAAAAGTTACACTTATTACAGTAGTAATTAAATACTGGGTCAGTAGTTCTTGTATCGTCTAATAAGTTACGCAGCCTCTGTCCGTTGTTGGCCTCTGTACCTACAATAGACTCAAATAACTTTTACTGTACAGTTTTTTTCTTTATCCGTGAACATACAAAAATAAGATGATTTCATAAATTTTCAGTAATTTAAACAAATTTTTAAAAATAAATTTAGCAACAGTTAATAACTTATAAAATGCTCTACTATATTTCTAACATACGCCACATGAAATTAATAAATGTGTGGACAATTAAGTATAAGAGGTATATTACAGTTAAGCAAATATATACGTATTGCAAGTATGCATAGTAACAGTATTGTTGTAAACGTAAAGTTTGGTAAAAAGGAGACAATTCAGTGAAATTTGGATAGACTTATCTTTGAATGTATAGTTTTAGAAAAATATTTAGTTTGGTTGATAATTTCGAAAAAAAAAATCTAAAATGTATTACTTTAATGGAAAGGTTGACAAACGAAATAAACCGCGATTTCTTAAAAATTATTTCTACGAACATAATAGTCGCAATTTTCTGTAGTGTTTCTTAGCAAATTTTCTCTACATTTTAAATTTGTATTTTTTGTTGTTGTATAAATCAAATCAATCGCCGATAAATTATTCTACTTACCTAAGAATACGAATTTTTCTGAAGTCGAGACCTTGTTAGATCGTATTCTCGTATTCGAATAAGGCTTAGTTCAAATAGTTAGTTAGGTTAGTACAAATGCATCATTTATATAGTGCTTTATTATGTATTTATTTAAATATTCTACAAGAAATGTTCTTCTAACCAATAATGACAATTTAAACATTTAGCATATATATATATATATATTCTCATTCGAATCTCTGATTTGACTTTTTTTACGCTTTCTCCCAAAAATATAGGGAAAATAATTTTTTAAATGTAGTTCAAAGAATTTAGATATGAATAGAATTTTTGAATGACGTAGCATCCGCTTGTTTCAATTTAAACGGGAAGATTTTCTATCTAAGTATAATATATTCTGAAATTTTCTTAAATATAGTTTACCTCAGAAATAAATATTGACAGATATTTAAATTTTTCATACATAAATGTTTGAAAAACTTTTATTAAATTTTATATGGGATTTTTGAAATTTTAAAATGCTTTCCTGATGGATAAATTAAAAATTCATTTAAAAAAATTCAAATGTCTATTGAAACTATTTTAAAATGCATTTAAAAAAAATTTCAAATGCCTTTTGAAACTGAACGTTTTTTATAGTTTAGAAAACTCTTGAAATGTTGCATTTTGCCGCTGTATAGACATCAATTTTCTATGTTCAGTAAATATTAGTTCATTTTCTACGAATATATATATATAAGTTTTTTCATAATAAAAATGAGACTATGGTTTTATTTAAAAAAATATTTTAACTATAGACTAGTTTAATTACAAGATTTTGAATTTCAGTCAATGTGTAAAGTAACAACTACACGTAATTTCGGTTAACATTGTTGCACTGATGTCACCACGGGCAAATGGGTGGATTCAGAGAAACAACTTCGAGGATGATTATAATTCCCGTGTTTAATTCTGACACTTTTTCTCGAGGCAAAATAGATTACAATGCGGGTAGTTTTTCAATTCCTACTATTAGCTCACACTCTCTATATATTTATATATCTTGTTCAAATTTTCAATCGTTAATAAAATATTTTCTATTCATCCACTCAAGTTCAAATACATTTTTTAAAACTTGTAGTGGATGACACTTGATGTTAATACAGTTTTTTCAAATATTACTTCATTATTTAAATTTAATTAATTAATTTTAGTTTTATATGGAAGAAAAAAAAATTCTCCCATTGCTTTCATAAATGAAATGAAAGATTTTCCTCAAATGAGTGATGCCACAAAAATAAAATACCGCAACGATGATTATAAAAAAAATGCTCAATAAAATTAATGTGGGATATTCATGCTGCACGGGTTTATTAAATTCCTACTATTAGCTCACACTCTCTCTATATACCTTGTTGGAATTTTCAATCGTTAATAAAATATTTTCTATTCATCCATTCAAGTTCAAATAAATCTTTTTAAACATGTACTGGATGACAATTGATGCTAATACAGTTTTTGCAAATATTAATTCATTAATTAAATTTAATTAATTCATTTTAATTTTTATATGGGAGAAAAAAATTTCTCCCATTGTTTTCATAAATGAAATGAAAGATTTATCTCAAATTAGTGATGCCAACAAAAAATAAAATACCGCAACGATGATTATAAAATAATGTTCAATAAAGATAACGTGGGACATTCATGCTGCACGGGTTTATTTTATATATTTATGATTAAAAAGTAGGAATTGACTTAAAAAAAATTATATTACTTGCTTAATAGTAATTTAATAGCTGTTTGGCAGAATGAGCTATAGTTTTGTACTCGCATATTTGATGCTTCTAGAAATCGAATTATGTTTAAAAAACGTAGATTACAAATAATTTTTTTTCGAAAATATATTTCAGTATATATATATATAGTTTTGAATGTAATAATTTCGAAAAATGTACATAATGGAAGTACGAAATTGTATGAATCTCTTTTGCTAGATTGCTAGAATTAATTGCTAGATGTGTCATGTACGAGAATTAAGAATTACAGCTTATTCTGCCACATAATTTTTGAGTTAGGCTTAAAAAACTATTTACATTACAATCTAAGTTTCAAGGAGTAACAATGAATTTAACGTTAGGAGTTCCATATTTTAAGCGTATTGTAGACTTAAAAGATGATAATTTTTTTTCAATAAAATAAAGCTATTTTCAATAAAAATTTTTCAACAAAACTCAGTCTTTAATTAATTTTATTATTTGGTAAATTAACTGGACTCACCTTAAATTAGTCTGATGTAACATTTTTTAACATTAACATCTGATGTAATTTAAACACGATAAAGATTTCGATTGGGTTTAAACACATTAAAATCTCACTTTAAATAAGTGATTAAAATATCCCATATGAACTAATTTCTTCTAATTCCTTTTGTGATGGTGTGGGGTATGTCAAAGACTGACTCAAGTTAGACATTCACGTTTTTAACACAACACAACACAAAACATTTCAACTTCGCTAAAAAGCGCTCACAATTAATAGAATATAATACAAACATGAGAAATTGTCTAGAAGAAATGTTTTCCGATAATCTACGAATATCTACAGTTCCACGCAATACACATTCGCTCAATTCACTTCACTTCATGTTTGGCAAAATATCCATAGATATTTTGCCGAAAGTGGCTACAGCGCCATCTAGACGTTAGTGAATCTAGGGAAGGCAGTCTTTTTCTTACAACCTCCCACTACGTTTCCTCGGACGTCCCGGTGAGGAACCAGTAACAGTTTTAGATGATCTGCCGCGTTTTCTGATTGTGCAACAGGCACAACGTTAAAATAAGTACACAGTTTCAAAACTGAAGTATGACACGTAGCAAGCGGTTCATTTGGATTGTCTATGCTTGCTATTACCAATGTGGTGGGTGATTTTTGAGATAAAATATTTTATTCTCCATCACGTTTAGGCATGCACTTTGAAGTTTCATTGCAAGAGGCTTTACTTACTGGATGTAAGTTAACACAAAACTCGTCTGCTGGAATGAAACAATGTCCCGGTTTTCTTTTGCGGTCAGCGTATTTCTTTCTTTGGGCTTGTTTAGTTTTAACGTTGTATTTAATTTCTTTTGTGATGTTTGTAAATTTCTTAAGGTATGGTGTAACTTCAGGTACAAAGTTGTCATTGTGAATGATAGAACGAATGTCGTGTTGAACATCATCCGTCGTTCTTAATTCTCTCCCAAATGGTAAAGATGCTGCTGTTTTTCTAATTGTGTCGCACTTAGCAGTATTCATTGAAAAACGTATTGTTGGAAGTTTCTTTCGCCACGAGCAGTGGTCATTCTCTACCAATATAGCCAATCTCGGCTTGAGGTCTCTATTTTTTCTTTGCATAGGATTAGCATAAGGTTGATATATTGGAGTTGGGCTTTGTTTGATAGCTAAAAGAAAACAAAGTTGTTGCATCACACTATTAAAAATTTGGGATCAATTATCACATATTATACGTCTAGGTAGACCATTTCTAAGGATAACTTCTTCGAGCAACGCATTTACACACTGTGCTGCAGTAGCGTGTGCGAGGGCAAATAGTTCAACCCATTTGGTTGCACAGCTTTATACTATGAATATACATTTTTTACCATTGTTACTTTTTGGTAAAGAGACAAAAAGATGAATTGATAGAACTTCAAATCGTTGTGAATACACTGGTGTTTGTAACAAACCGGATGGTTTTTGATTAGAAGGTTTATGCCTATTACATTTAGCAAAATTTTTGACGTAATCTGTAATGTATGAACGCATTACAGTCCAATAATACCTTTTGTATATTCTATTTAACTTACCTTCCGCACCGTAGTGACCAGACGTAGTTGAATCATGGTGTTCTTTTAAAATTTTCTTCCTTTTACTAGGCGTGATTCTCCTGCTTCCAAACCTGTATAAAACTCTTTTATTCATAATATAAACGCGTTCAGTCCAGTTAGTGTAGTCTAGAGTTTTTTGTTTAATTCTCCATCTTTCATTTGTTCAGCACGTAGATCACTAGGCATTCTTTATGAGGTATCAACCATTATAGTGCAAATATCGCAACACTTTTTACCGATATGATTACATGCAGGACGAGAAAGCATGTCAGCTATGACGTACGCCTTACCAGGAATGTATTCTATTTTCAAATTAAATTCTTACAACTGTAAAGCCCATCTATGAAGTCTTACAGAAAGTTACTTTAAGCTCATGAGCCATCGGAGAGGCTGGTGGTCGGATGCCACAGTAACATATTTTCCAATCATGTATCCTCTGAATTTATTAAGATCCCAGACAACAGCTAGCGCTTCCTGTTCGTGGTGTGATAATTGCGTTCCACATTAGTCAGAAGTCTACTGGAGTACTCAATCGGATGCTCTTCAGCACCGTTACCATGGAGAAGTACTACTCCAAGAGCATAATTGACTGTATAGGTCGAATGATGAAGGGTTTTGTTTAATCAGCCTGTTTCAATATTGGTGTTGAAACCAGGCATTGTTTCAAGGTTAGAAATATAGTTTCTTCATTGGCACTCCAATGCCTCAGCACATTCTTCTTAGTGAGATAACTTAAAGGTCTGCAAAATCTTGTATAAAACGGCGATACCATGAACATGGCTGCAAAAACGATTGCAGTTGTTTTATATACTTCGGAGTTGGAATCTTCACAATAGCATCAATTAATCCAGGAATAACCTCTCGGCCCTTTGGAGTAATCCAGCGTCCTAAGTACGTTATTCTGGTAGATGCAAAGTTGCATTTTTCTTGATTTGCAAAAAAGTTCCATTTGTCTAATCTTTGAAAAGCAGCTTCAAGATCTGATAGATGTTGTTGAAATCTTGATGATAAAATAAGTAAGTCATCAAAGTAAGTGAGAATATTTACATCTGGGAGTCCTTTCCCTAAATTATCCATCATCCTCTGGAATGTTGCAGGGCCGTTAAGGAGACCGAAATGCATTCATGGAAAACGGTACGTTCCGATAGCGCATACAAAAGCAGTTTTATCACGATCAGGTCCATAGACACTCACTTGATAGTAGCCAGCATTCAGATACAGAGTATTAACTAGAAAATATTTGCCGGATGTAGAAGATCGTCCATACGGGTGAGTGGATATGTATCCGGCATAGTCGCCTCTTTGAGGTTCCTGTACCCTACACAAAGAAGAACACTGCAATTTGGCTTAGGAATGAGCACGACTGGTTCAGAATATGGAGATTCGCATTTCTCAAATTCCTTTTTCAAGAAGATCATCAATTTGGGTTTTCAACAACTCTTTCTTTGCCGGTGATAATATGTTAGGTGGTAATGGTATAGGACGATGTTCTTTAGTGTTTATGTGATTTCCGATGACGGGTGTTGCTACTCCAACAGGTTGAAATATATTGGAAATTTTTTCAAGCAAGTGATTAAGTCTCATTCTTTTTATTGCAGGTAGATGTTGACCTTCAGATTCACTTAACATAACCGAGTTAGATTTAGCATTCGGTGTTACGATTTCAAATGTCTTTTTGACCGGATCATCAGCAAAAGGAATTTTATAACTTCGGTTGTTCTGCAAATACCAACTTTGTTTAAACCTTTGCATATCCATCAGAATCCCCATCTTGTTCAACATATGTATGCCTAACAATGTTCTGTTTCATGTGGCTTTGATTAACGCAAAAATTGCTGTACTAGTTGTACGACCTTCTACTTCAACAGTGATGTTGCTTGAAGAACGTTGGTTTCTCCCCGTAGGCCATCAGAAAGAGTTATGCTTACACTGGTCTCTTCTAACAAAGCTCCTTGGTTACGGAGAAACTTGAACATTTCCCTAGCAATGGAATGATTAGCTTCGGTATATGAGATCAGCAACCACCAGCAGCAGCGGCAGAGAAGGATTTGTCTCGACATAGAGTGGAAGGAGAAAACATTCCGGAGTAAAGAGATACATAGAAAAATGAGAGACTTTCCATCCGGAGATTTTAAACTGAAAAATCAACCCCGCATTGATTGGAGTAAGAGCACACCTTGTGCTTTGTTGGAAAAAACTCCCCTGTTTGAATGTATTGTTTAGTATATATACATAAGGAGTACTAAATAGAGACCTTAAACCGAACAATTTTATTAAATTATCCGTCAGTGATCAGACTGTTAGAGCTAACTCTGCATGGTAACCTAAACTATAATCTGCAGCATCCATAACGTCGATTCTTTTATATAATGTATTCAGCTGATTAGCAAATATTGATGTATTAAAACTTTAGTTTTTCTGCTAAATGTTGTGTGTGATTGAACACGATAATTACACTTTACCATTCTATCTTACCCAGATCGTGTTCGAAAACTCCGCACAGGGTATATTTTTTCCGTAATTGAAGCTTATTGTAAATTATTTATTTTATTATGTAAATACTCATGTAATATAAGTTTTAATATTTTTCACACATATTAGTACATTTGTTTGTTTCAAGTACCTATAAAAGTGTTTTACATTTGAAATATGTAAGGTCAGAATTACTGATTGAACTTATGTAACATTGTACAACTTATAAATTTAATTTCCAAAACAAATATCCAAATTTTGCATTTTCCAAGTTTTGTTTGTTTTTATAATTTTTTCTCTATCTATGTGAAGTATTGAAGACAATAATAAATTTTAAAAAGAATAAAACAAATTACATTTAAATACAGATATGGAAAATGTAGCATCAATTTGTGTCAATTTAAGTAAAAGTGAAATTGTCTTTGGATTATTTAAAATCAGTAAATATTTCTTAGAATCTCGTTCGAAAAGAATATTGGGGTATTTTTTATTATTTTATACGATATGTTTGAAATTTTATGATTAGTACTTATTACAGAAATACAAAATGCATTTTTTAATTCTACATTTTATATAAACTCAGTTATTATTAAAGTATTTAAAATATGGATTTTTGAATCCGAAGAGGAAACAAATTACATTATAACAAAACATATTATGTATTTAAAATTTCTGAGTTTTAGTTCACTTTCAAGAAATATTTATTAATTTATATTTAAATGTGTGAACAAATATCTTCTCTAATGCTTTGAGAAAGTTAAGGCTTTATCTTATAAGCTGAAATATTAATGTAATTTGACAAAACATATTAAAATTTCGAATGTTTTTTGACATATCTAAGTTATTCTGTCAATTTTATATATCTACGATGAAAAAGTTACATATAAATATTAGTGTTGCATTAACCATTACTCTAAATACTGTGCTAGTAAAGTTTTCATTTATTTGTGTTTAAGTAACAGTCAAGTTCGATTGTTATTGAATTATAAATATTTATGCTAGAACATTATAGAAATTTAAAGAACATTTCATAAATATTATGTCTTAAGATTTCTTTATCTCGTGAAATACCCCAGCTTTTTTCAAAACAATTACGTCTATATTGATTATTATTTTATACTATGGTATTGATTTCTATGGAATAGAGTTATTTTCCTTCATTTTTCCTTCATCATTGTTCTTCACCACACATATTAATAAGAATAAATTTGTTATGTTTTTATAACCATTATTCGCAGAATTTGGAAGGGGAATATTAAGATAAGAAATAGTGGTTATGAAAATACATAAACAAAATTACCCGTCATTAACCCATGCGATATTATTTATAGACACATACTATTTCAACATTATCATCTATTAATTTTACGTATACATTTTTCGTTTATGCGAATATTTATGTAAATAAATATAAAATTTCCTGAAATTATCAGTAAATATTTTATATGAAATTAAAGAAAAAAATGTCTATGAAACAAAGCAGAAACGACGTAATTTTACTTTTCCATTTCATAATGCATCACTTATCTCTTCAATGTCTTTTTTTACAGATTTTCTATAAAGTAGGCAACTAATTCTCATCATCATCGCCTTAATGTATTACCTTCATATATGACTTTGTACATGCTTATTTCTAGACATTCAATTAAATGTAACTTATCTGTAAAAAATTGACCAATGTATTTGTATTTTTTTTTATCAAATTTGATATCAAGCATGTTATCAGCATAACAGACTTTTCCTGTATTTTTCCTAAATTACTCCAGTTCTTAGATCGTTATAAATATTATAATTCTTAAAAAAATTATAAGAAAGTACAATTTTGTTATATTAAATGTTTATTTTTTGTTTGAATGTATTCGAGTATGACAGTGTTTTAACGAATTGGGAAATTGCAAAATTTCTACTGCCAAACATCTCCCTTATAAAACAACGAAAGAAATTACACTGTAAAAAATGACGAATGTTTCTGAATCTACGAATATATAATATAATGACGAATACATTTATAATATACACTCATCCTTGTTAACCATGATTCTGAACCGTGTTTCTTTATCTTTAGAAACCTCAGACATCAATGGCATTTCGAGATTTACAAAATCATTTAGAAAAACAAAATTTTTCTAGCTGCCCGTAATTTTCCAAAACAATTACGAGTAGATTTTAAAGTGTATTAATCAGTTTTCTAAGCCCGGAACATAGTTTTTTCCGATGCTATTCATTCTCAAGTAAATATTTTCATGTTCAAAAAATATGTTTAACAGACAAACATGCAAAATTAACAGCGTTATCATTAACATTAAAATTAAGATTATTTCTTTACTCTTTCATGTATAAATTAACTTATGCAGCTGAAAACGTTTACTTGAGAATGGATGACATTCGGTAAATAGGTATTACAGGCTGAGGAAACTGATTAATACACTATAAAAACTATTCGGAAACGTTTTTGAAAAATACGGGCAGCTAGACAAAATTTTGTTTTCATAAATAATTCTTTAAATTTTGGAAATGTATTGCTTTATGAGGATTCAAAAGACAATGGAATACGCTTTTCGGAATGTTGGATAACTCAGAAGAATATATTAAATTTTCATTCGTGGTTATAGTACATTTTCATAAAATAAGAAATTCGACATTTTTTTATAGTGTAGAAACCTTAAATGAATGTCACAAAATGTTACGCATGATAATTTTGATTTAGCAGAAAATCATTGTATGCATCTGAAGTATATGAGCTTTACATTTTATTTTATTTTTTACATACAATTTAAACCTTTATTCCTTAAAAAGAATGTTATGATGAATTGCTTTTAATTCTACATTTGCAAAAGCTAAGAAAACAATCTGTTTGTCTAATAGACTTTCTGTCTACGTAAAAATTAGATTACCTTTATAATTTGAATGTGCAGATAATGAAATATGGAGGCATCTTTTTATATCCTTAATAGAATTTTAAACTTAGTGAAAAGAAAACATATTTTCTAATATAAAATGCTGAAGAATCCAATTAATAACATTTCATTTGTAAACACATACTTTTGAATTTTTAAAAAATATATTTTTATTCCACAAAGTATAAAAACTAAACATTAAAATATTAGCTGAATGAGCCTACAAAATATATGCATTGTATTATTTATTCAATTATCTGTATAATGATAACAGTAAAAATACTGCAGCAAGATTTTTTCTTTTCAAGTCATTCATTCCACATGCATACAATATTCTAAACAATTTCTATTCTCTAATTGACTGTGGAATTTATTTTCAAATATTTTGTTCAAATGAATTTTATTGGAAGATTTTATATAAAATCTACATATTTTTAACGGATGAAAAAATAATCCTATAAATCAATGGATTTCTCAAAATTATTTTTTTTTACTTCGTGAAATGATGTATTACATTATTTAATTATCAGTATACTTTGAATGGAAATGTTTTAAATCTCAGTAAAATTTAAAATGTGGTGTATGAAACTACGAATTTATAAATTAATGAATTAGACATTATGTGAAGTTTGATCTCATATAAAAGATACTGTCTTATATGCAATGCACAATCTGAATATTTTTGGCAATGCAATCTGATTGTGGAGATAAATGTACTTATCTATATTTTTATATAAAAAGAGAACGCCTTACTGACTTACTGATTCATAAACGCCCAGCTAAAACGACGAAAGTCGTTTTAAATGTTAAATCACACTACATCATACTATAAAAACCCATACAAATTTTGAAATTTCCACTTGAGGAAATTTTATATTCTCTTAAAATTACTTAAAATTAACCGAGACAACTTTTAAAAACGAAACTCGTCGAGTTATGACGTCTATTTTCTGATGATGAAAACCTTATTAAAAACTACTAGCTCAAGGGGGTCGAAGAGCGCTTCGAAAGTTTTAGGTCATGTTACCATATCTTAGGTAGTATCTTAGTTTTCGGTAGGAGCTTGAAATTGAGGAAAACAAATCTAATAAAAAAATTGTTAAACACTTATTTCAGCGATTTTTGAAATTCACCTCCTAAGGGAAGTAAGTGTGGTGTCGAAAGTTTCTTCGCCATATCTCAGCAGCAGTTTTAGGTAAAAAAAAATAATGAATCTTGCAACAATACAGTTACAAAAATAAAGTCGAAACAATAGTTACAACTCAAATTATTAAAATGAAATTATGAAACAGCATACATGTACATAGAGTTTAAAACAGTAAAATACATAAAAAAAAAAGCTAAACCAATCTGAAGTAAACACGTATTTCAGCTATTTTAGCGATTTCATCGCCAACATCGGCAATGAACCCGATTATGGAAGATTAGAAACTATTGCTGATTTCTGATTACATATTTTACCTAAAATATTTTTCCAATGAGGTCGACACATTTTCCAACCGAGCGAAGTCATTACCGGCCGCTAGTATTAAATAAATCGAATTCTATTTTTCACGTGTATAGTTAAAATTATTAGAAATACATTACTAAAATTATTAAAAATACTGTTAATAGTAAATAGAGTTTAAAATAATAATTGTTTTTGGAGGTACATAATACAGTGCAATATTAATCTTTTATTAAAATTATTAAGAGTATAAACTTTTTAACCAAAAATAGAACCGACTTCAAAAACTACTAAAAAGCGAAAAATAAATTTTTTAACCAAAAATAGAACCGACTTTAAAAACTACTACAAAGTAAAAAATAATTTTTTTTTAGATAACAGTTAATAAGAAATTAAATTAAGAGCATTGTATTTACCATGCATATTATTATATTTATATACATTAATTTGATTTTTTGGAGTCGGTGCCAGCCAAGCCAAATTAAAGCCACGTTACCATTTTTAAACATTTCATCTGATGTTATAAATGTGTATTTTCAAATGAGATTAGCAACTATATATGTCGACAAACACTGCTTTGGAAATTAGTTAATCATTTAAATCATTGTATTTTCTACCATTTGAAGAATTATATATTTTTTTTTTTTATTGTCTCGTATTTAAGTAGATATAATTTATACGCGTGTTACGATTTCTATTGGATATTTTGTTTTGAATTTTGTACCTGGCTTGGCTGGCACCGACTCCAAAAAATCAAATTAATGTACCTAAATATAATAATATGCATGGTAAATACAATGCTCTTAATTTAATTTCTTATTAACAATTATCTAAAAAAAAATTATTTTTTACTTTGTAGTAGTTTTTGAAGTCGGTTCTATTTTGGGTTAAAAAATTTATTTTTTGCTTTTTAGTAGTTTTTGAAATAAATCCTATAAGTGAAAGCTGATTTAAATATGTCAGTCTTTTTATTATTTGCAACTTGAAAGTCGTCTTTCCAACAACTGGTGACCCCGAACGTAATAACTCTTGATAATATCCGATTTGCTTAAAATTTTGTATTTACGTTCATTGTGATAAAGCTCTCATTGGTTAAGTATAAAGAGGGGGGGGGCAGTGGCTAATCCCCCTTTTAATTTATTTATGCAGAATTATAATCCGATAAGTTAAAGCTGATTTAAATATTTCAGTCTTTTTATTTGCAAATTCACGTAATATAATATTTTAGGATATTAAATGAAAGTCGTCTGCCCAACAAATTAACTGTTTTTAAAATGCTTATTTTTTTTCGTTTTTGTTGAATTTCTGAAAACGTACTGAACCAATTTTCGTAAAATTGAAATGGGACCAATTCGACAGTATTCTCTTTCGAATAAAAAAAAATCACTTAAATAGGACGCATAGTTACGGAGTAATCGGTGAACATACATAAAAAAAAATACATACACGTCGAATTGATAACCTCCTCCTTTTTTGAGTCGGTTAAAAATTAAAGATTTCTTGTCCGCATTAAAGATATTTTGTCTCTGCTAGTCTTTTAAAATTGTACTTAGTGTGCCTCTTTTTCGATATTCACTATCATTATAAAACATGTCTTTAGTTACCCAATATATTCCTTTTTCAGATATTAAGAAATGTTATATTTTTAAGCCGTGTCTTTTCTTAAATTTTCACGCCATGTATTTCTTCCTCGAAGTTTATCGTACCTCAATTATCTTAAATATATATCACATTTTCCAATTATGAAAGGCAAAGAGGCAGCAACATTTTGATCTCTCATTATTTACATTTACTTCAAAACTGCCTCATGCACATCTTCAAAGAAGCTGGTTTCTAACATTTGAAATGGAAGTATTTTTTCATTATTATTTTCAATCTTTTCACAATTGTATGATACGGTTGATACATTGTTTGCAGGAATATCAAACTTTAAAGCTATATCATTTTGTTTACACTTTTATCCACATCATAAAAAATAAACAAGAACGAAAAATCATGCGTCAAGCATAGATTATGTAACACTTTCCAACGCTTCCAAACTAATTTTACGAATCATACTCTTTAATAAGCTAAAAGATAACATCTAAGTAATCCGAACACTTTTATTCAGCCCTGTATAGGATCTATAGATTTGTATATATACTACATAGGATGCTAAATTTTAGTTCAATTAGGAAACACGTAGCACAGTTTAAAATTCTCCGTCTGGAGTTAAATAATACGGAAATGTGTTCCCGAACTTTTGTGCTTCTCTGTATAGGATCTACAGAATTTATACACACCACGTAATAGACAAAAAGCGATTTAAAATTAAAATCGCATTCAGTAATTAAAAACGCACTTCCAGGAATTATTGTTAACATACAGTAGAGAATTCTTTTGTGTGTCCCTGTAAATGAACGATGACTGCTATACACACAATATTCTGTAGTAAGTCTCTTGTAATGAACCTTATATAAATTTCAATGCGTTTAAAATAGTGAAACATTATTTAAATAAACCGCAAATGATTTTTCCCCATAGACCGCAATGTAACGGAGTTCTTTTGAGTGTCCCTGTAAAAAAACTATAAGTGCTACACACTTCCGTTGAAATAGGGAACATGCTATAGATAACGATTACAACATATAAAAATTGCAGGGCAATCCGAGCATATTTACGGGAGTTAGAGCACGGCCAGACGGCCAGACGGCAGACGGCAGACGGCAGACGGCCAGACAAACCGAAGTCATAAACACTTTTCAACTAGGTTGGAAAGTGTTAAAAAGTTTTTCTTGATACTCAAACATTTTTGATAGTTTATAACTACAAGAACCAAATATATTTTAATCCACAATATATAGCTTAAACATTAAAATATGAATTAAATGAGTCAACTTTACACATTAATCATACATCAAACGACTAGACATATATATTACAAACAGGCACATCTTAGTTGAGGGTGAAAAGGGGCAGTGTGGGTATTAACCCCTTAATCGTCGCGCCCTTTATGTGTAGGCTACTTTTTAAAAATTCATATTGCTTGATTACCACCAGTTTTTTTAAGTAGAAATGTTCGTCTTATTTAATAGACAGATAAAATAATGCAAGAATAAAGCCAATAACACTATTTTAAGAAACTGGTGGGAATCAAACAATCTGAATAAAACAGGCGTAACCTACGCTGCCCGTGAATGTCTCGGGCACGACGATTAAGGGGTTAAAAAGCATTTTTGTGCAAGTAGAATAGATGTAAATTGCAATGCATGGATGAAATGCAAAAATAAAGACGCAACTTTAAAGCGTCATGAAGATCGTTACTATCTCAAATGTTGCAATAGAAAATCGTTGATGCGGTTGCTTTGCCCATTGACACATACAAAATTTACATCCCCCCAAATGTCATTACCGTCTTTATTGTTACAATAGAAGGCGATAATGGGAAAATTATGCGCTTTGTAAAACAGGTTTGTTAAAAAACCCCTTTCACAACTCAGTCAAGTCATCAAAAAAGCCTTTAAAGTTCAGCGCAATATGCAAAAAGAACTGTCTTTCCGTGTCAGCGCATCTGCCTTTATAAATCAGCGAACGCACCAAAAAACATCTCGCAACATCGTTACTAAACTCGCAGCAGCTGGCGAACGCCTGCATACGAAGAATTTCTCTCGCTGTATCTTCTTCCATCGGCGCGCGAAGTAGTGGTAATACCGGATATTTTTCGACCAAGCTTCCTTCACTCGGAATGGCAACGCATGTGAATGACTAGTGTTTTTTTCGACGAGCAGTGTGTTGGATGGTATAAAGTCTCAAGCGAAAGAAGGGTGGTATTCCATTCATTCGAGAATTTTCTCGTGTGAGGAGCCACCCTAGTGAGTTTCTGTGTTTGTGAAAAGTGAAAGTTTTGTTCCAGTATTATATATTAGTGCAGTGCGAAGTCTATCTACTAGTTTAAAAATGTGAAAACAAGTTATAAAGTGCTTCTTAATGCATGTTTGAAAAAGTGACAGCATTCATGCACATACGATTGCAATCTTTTTGATGAACGCTGTCACTTTTATATCTAAGTTCATTGAGCGTCAAAAACAGCAAAAAAAAGAGTAAGCATTGAAATGTCTAGAAACATTTGTAGAATTAGGGAAAATTACTATGTTAGAAGCAGAAAAATCGTCTGCGTCATTTTGAGGTTATTTTAAAATAAATTCATAAAAAATTGTGCTTGTGCCCAAAGTAAAATTCGTTCGTTGAATAGAAGTCCAACTGTATTTTTAAAATAATGCCATTTAATATTTATTTCATCCAAAACATTTATTTTTAATTTATTTTTTTTAAATATCTATTTCACTACACTCATCGTTAAATGGTTCATTAAGATAATATTTATTTAGATTATTTGCGGAATAGTTAAACTTCGCTTACAATTTTTAGAAAATTCTACTATCTTAGATAATCTCTTTAAACATCAATTTCAAATTTTTGCAGAAGTTTTCATGTTAGCTTAATTAAATGTTATTCAAGTCCTATGTTCCGTTCTTCAGAAAATTCTCCTATATACACAAGAATATAATAGCTGTTTGTATTTTTACAAATTACTTTTCTAATATTGAAGATTATCTCTTTGTTCATTTAATACTCCATCTAATTGGATTAAGTGAGGCTTCTCATGTTTTAATATTTAGTTTTGCTCTTTGAAAATTATTATTATGAATATTTAAAAGTCATTTTTGTTATATCCTTGCAGTAGAATTACATTAAATTCAGTATGTAAGGTTAATGAGATGAAGTAACTAGCTATAAATTTTAAACATGAATATAAACTGCGAAATACTTTAGTTAAAGATCGAGTTTGATAAATAAATAATCCAGATATGAACTAACAAATTTTCCTTAAAATATCGCAAAGTGTCTGTGTGTTTGTTTTTCTGTTATTTATATTAAATTATCTTTTGATTGAAATAATTTTGTAAAAAGTCATTTGTCAACATCGCATAGTAACCCTATAGCTATATTTTATGTAACTACTAGTATTGTAAAAAATACAGTAGTTAGAATGGGAAATTCTCAAAGCTTAGAGAAGCTGTCACCAAAAAAGTATAATTTTTTTGTAATTAAGTTATTTCTTGTTAAATGTTTTCCTTTTTTTTTTCAAAATGTCCCTTTTTAGATGCAAATTTCTTTTGAATACTAAACATGGATATAGATGTGAAAATTGGTTTTAATTATATAAATGTGCGGGTTGTTTCAGAAGAAATGCTACAGTACATATATACACATTCTCCCTAGTTTCCAATATAAAACATGAATAACATTTTGCAAACTGATTCCTTATATAAAAATGTGAGGTACGCCATGCTATGTATGTCACACGACAGAAAATGCAATAAATTATTCATATGTATCTCAAAAATTAGAAAAAAATTATTGAAATTTTACAAATTTTCGTAATTTTATAAAATAAAACAGCTGAAATATTTAAAAATGTATTTGTGAATTGAAAATATTTAAAATACATTTGTGATTTGAAAATGTCTAGAAATGTAATCTTTATTAAAAGTACTGTTAAATTTCAAATATGTAATACGTCTTCTACAATCTAAATTTAAAAAAAAAAAACTTCATTTTATTTTGCTTTAATTGTTAGTGACATTAGATACATTAAATAAAACATATTAGATAATATTGTTTATAAAATTTAGGTGTAAAAATCTTGCAGAAATTAAAATAAATTGCTGAAAATTTTTTTCATCCATTGAAGTTTATTCCTTTAACGATAAAAACAAATATTACAATCTCACCAAGCATCAATAAAAATGATAAAATCTGGCATATTTTATCAATTAACGTTGCTTTTCATACAAATGTTTTAGTCATAAAATTTTTACAGTTATTAGTCATACAATGGATTTTACAGCGCAAATTTTTACATTAGATTGAATGCTTTTAATCTACAAATGTGCTACAAAACACATATTTCAACTCAATTTAAACAATCTTCAGAAGCAGATTAAATTGGAAAAATAATATTGATCTGCTATTCAGATGATACAAAATAATACTTTCTTAATTTGAAATATGTTCCAAAAGTTTAATTTCACGCTTTATTAAACTCCGTTTGATAAATGTCTCTCTTTGTGGTATGTCTACCTTGCAATCAGTTTTTGACCCGTCAAAACGATTTTGCTCCAACATTGCTGAGAAGTTCATTGTCAATGACAATGCAATATTCATGTATTGTCAATGGCAATGCAATAGACACGTATTGTCAGTACCGTACCTCATCAAGAGAAGGGTTCCGTAGTAAAAATATTCCTGTTTAATTTTGATTGAAACCTAATATTTAACGAGCTGATCCTGTTCAAATACTGCACACTAGCACATTGTCCATGATAATGCAATATTCATGTATTATCAGCGCCGTACGTTAAAATTTTGAATCTCGCAATAGCGGAAATCATCCTTAACACATAAAGCTTAAGGCTATTAAACACATAATAGCCCTGGGTAGCTGAATGGATTTTCCTTCCCCTTAAATGGGCCGGGGTGCTGTCAAAGGGGTGGTTCTTTCAGCGATAGATGAGGTAATGTGTTGGAATTTCTCGACAGTACAGAAAGAAAAACAAGAATTTTTTTCAGTAACTGGAGCAAAGATAAACAGGCGGATGTAACACCTGTCAAAATTTGAATAAAGAAGATAAGGCAGTAGGGTCATATCCACTACTTTCCTAGTTAAAAAATGCGAAATAAGCGAGTATTTTAGGCTATTTTGGGGGGGGGGGATTATAAGGTTATTTAGTTTTTTAAAGCTTGGGATTTAAAGAGTTAACGGGGGAAGTGTCTGAGGCTACAATATTCTTATGCATTTAAGATTGACATCAAACGGCTAATAAACTGAATTTGCATATAATTGATATACTTGGCAGAGGCACAATACAAGATGCTTAATATAATATATGGTGGGCATAGAATTTATCGTTCTTTTACAGGAAGGAACACACAAAATAATTCAGTTACAGTAATGTCTATGGGCAATAATTGCTGAAACTGCGTTTTCTGCGACATGCGTTTTTAAATCTAACAATCATTTTAAATTTTACTTCATGTGTAAAAATGCTGTAGATTGTATGCAGGGGGCACAACGAATTCGAGTACATTTCCGTTTATTTACGAAAATTGTTAAATGGAAATTTTCAACTGTGTTATGTGTTTACTAATGGAATTAAATTTTTGCATACTATTTAAAGTATATATAAATTTATAGATCACATAAAGGGCTGCAGAAAAGAACTCGCATATTGTTTCGATTATAGACAATAATTTCTGAAATTGGGTTTGCGAATCTGTAAACCGTTGTCTAAGTTGTTTATTTAGACATACATAGCCTGCTTAAACAGTGAAGTTTTGTTTGAGTAACTGAATGTATTGTAAAGCATTTCATAATCTATGCTGGACGCGTGATTTATCTTTTTTGTTGATTTTTTTTGTTGTTGTTGAAATCACGTATCAGCAAAGCGATTTTTTTTTAATTTTGCGTATAGATACAGTTTTAATGACAACGTATTAAATTGTAAATAAAAGCATGTTACTTAAAATCTGAATTTATAGATTATATTTTGAGTAATTCATCTTTGTGAAATGATGAAATACTAATACATTTTCCGTAAGTGATATTTATTATTTAAAAGCGATTATGGTGATTTCTTTGGTCGTTTTAAATTATTAATATTTACCTAATGCAGAACAATGGATACAGTTTTATAAATTAAAATACATAGAGATGTAAAACTTATATAAAAGTTCATTTTGATACAAATAGACTAAATATTCTAATTCCTTCATTCTGAAATAATTTTACCAATATGTAAAACACAGATTTCATATAGACTAGATGTTTAAAAATTAAAAAATACTACGCAAATAGCACAGATCAGCGAATGCTTTAATAATTAATTATGTGTATATATCTTTAAATTACAATAACTTCGAATCACACATACAAAAATGACATTGAATGCATTTATACTATTTTGTTATATAACACAATTTTAACATCAAATTAAACTGCATTCTAAACAAATTTAAATGATAAGATTTATTCTCAGAATTATTATATATGATTTATGCATATGTGATATTGAATTTGATATAAAATATTGTCTTATTACCTTGAAATAATTTCCGAATATTTTATTTAAGAAATGCATCTATATAAAGATAATGATTTATTGATAATTTATTTTCTAAAAGTGAATTTTATTATATTCTAAGCAATTTTAGTAAACTTCTTAAGCATTTTAAAGGATTTAGATCTACGAAATTTAGAATAAAGGATATTCTTTTCTAAATTAAAATAGAGTGGAGAATACATAAATTATTACGATGATTTTTTCCCCTTGTAAGGCGGCTTAAAATTTTATTTTTTCCCCAAATTGCTTTTTAAAATAGTATTAAAACCGCAGCTTAAAATCATAAATTGATTGCATTATTCAATAAGAATTAAGTACAATGACGTATGTTATTTCTTTATTCATTTATTCAATTTTTTTATTGCAGAGAAGAAGTTAATGGATTATTTAATGATTTTTTATTTTATATTTGTTGTTGCCATTTTCTCATTAAAATTAAAAATGAATTTATTTTTTATTTGAATGAAAGCTATTTAATACCATGACCTTTTTTTTTTTTTTTTTTTTTTTTTTTTAAACAAAACAAAACAGGAAACCACGTATAATTTCCTATAATTTCGTCAAAATAATATGATTTTCAAATATTTCATTTTCATACTGCGAGTTCGGAAACTAGAGGCTATATTTTCAGGAAAAATTCGTTATTTTCACTCTGTAACTGTCGTTATTTAACAGAACTTTCAGAGAACTTTTCATTCAGATTTATTCATTTTCATTCTGAAACTGACACGTTTTTCTAAGATTACGTCTAAATGGTTTTATTTGCATTGGCTTTTAATTTCTTATATACTCAGATTAGGACTTAATATTCACAACTACTGCAAAGTGTCCTAATCGAAAAAATCCGGTATGCTTTTATGAATGCAAATTACGTCATATATAAAAGAAAACAGCCATTTTTTTTCATAAAACTGTTACAGTTCAATACGGTTATGTTGAACTGATTTTTATTTTTATTTTTTGTTTTTAAACCTCTGGTACTGTGTTGGGTGACATAGAGCTTTATAATTGCGAAATAAAAAGTCTGTGATAAATAACGTCATTTGGATTACATTAATACTTTTCAGTTTTATAAAATATAAAGGTCATGTTTAAAACGTCATTTTTCATTAATGAAAGAGATATTCGTTCTAGGTCCCAATTTTTAGAAAAGCGATAATTCTTTCAGCGTGTGGAAATGACACCCTATTCAGCATGAAACAAGCATTTTTGTTGATAAAATTGAAATATTTTACTGTGAATGCATCTAAATGACGAAAATTTTGGACTTATTATTCTGTCAATGCTGATATTAGGACTTCAGATTTGTCATGTATTGCGAATGTCCTGATTTCGCACGCGATGATTTCACTTCCAAACATGGTGTCATATTTTGTTAAAATATATTTATTTAGTGGGCGACAACATTCGGTGAAAACACATCTAGCTTACATTTATGATTATTTGTCTCGGGAACTAATTAAGCAATCTCAATACCATATTTAAATGCTTTTGGTATTAGCTAAACCATAAATGGATCGTTCAAAAACAATACAAAATGCAGTGTTATTATTTTTTTAAGACATAGCTTTATTTTATTTTCAAATTTTTGTTACTATTATTCTTATTTTTTATTTCTTCCCAAGCGATCAATTTATGGTTTAGCTACAGCCAAAATTATTTTTTAGAACAAATCGCCTGAGTAGTTTTCGAGAAAAATGTACAAAAGTTTCAGATTTTTTACACCTAAATTTTTTTGACGACATCGCTTAATATTGTGTTTTTTATTTTCACTTCTTTTCGGACGACCAGTTTATAGTATAGCTACTGACATTTCTATTAAATAAAAATAGCACATAAAATCCTTGTAAAAGAATATTAAAAGGCGGAAAACCAACGTTTAAAATGCACAAATAATGCACAAAAAAGCAGTAAACAGCTGCTTCGAATCCACAAGTAAGATTCTTCAGTGCTACAAAGAGCAAAGTACAACATGATAGATAAAGCAAGAATAGGCAAAACGTCTATATACCCGATAGGGGTAGAGAACGCCAATAAGCAGCCAATAAGAAGCCCGTCCTTTCTGAAAATAATTTTAATTCAATTATAATACTTCAGTTGTTTTCCCAATTTTTCCTAAAATTAGTCCGCAAATTGCTAAACTTTTAAGAAGGTTCGAATTCAATGTTATTTTTCCTCCTGTTAATAAGATATTTTTTTCAAATCTCAAACACCCTATTGATCGTATAAATAACTAAGGTAACCAAATCTCTTGCCAGTGTGGTCTGTCTTATATTAGTCAGACTAAACGTGCTCTTAGATTTCGATTAAAAGAGCCTGAAGTTTATGTTAAAAATCAGGATTTTAAATGTTATTCTATTGCTCAACATTTTTTGTATTTTCAACATAGGTTCAAATTTTCCTCAGCCACCATTATCGAAAAATGATCTTCTAACCTTGATTTTGCTTTTTGGTAAGCATTAAAATTTCCAAGTATTTGGAAATCAGTAATTTAATTTCCTTTTTATTGTTTTCTTTTGTTTCTTTCGCTTTCCGGTTGATGTAACTACATGTCCACTCAGTTGTTTCCTGCTGCTTTCTTGTCATTGGCTACTTTTTGGCGTTCTCTAACCGCACAGGGTATATAAGCAACCACCTCTCTGTCGTTTTGCCCACTCTTGCTTTTTCTAACACGCTGTACTATGCTCTTTGTCGGACTGAAGAAGAATCTTGTTTGTGGATTCGAAACAGCTGTTGCTGCATTTTGTGCCTTATTTGTTCATTTTTAACGTTGGTTTTCCAGCTTTTAATAAATCTAACACATATTTCTTTGTTGTTGCCATCGCAAAACTTTCTTCTATATCATTCGAATGCATTAATTTAAATAGCATACATATACAAGAACAATCATGGATATGACGTATAAAGACTTTCTTTAAATTTAGCATAGAATTACACTGACCAGTGAATATTAATAGAAAAAATCACGCTCGTAATATTGCATCCATTGGTTGTGGACAAAATTAGGAATCTTTCCCCAAGCACACGATACAAGCGGGTCTTGTTTATGCCTAAATGAATGTAAAGTTTTATTAAATTGCGTACATTTGTGTCATATACAGACAAAAAAACACGCAGTCAGACTCACAGATGGACAACTCTAAAAACAGTCAAATAGTCTTCAAGACCTTCTAAAACGTATAAATTCGTCGAAAACCAGGTATTTTTTTTATAGCGGCTACCATATTTAATATTATGACGCGATTTAAGTTACGATTTATTCTGGCATCGTCATGATTATATAGTATATATCATATATGCACATATATATATATATACTCCAAACGCTTATACAGGGTGTTTCACAAAGGACCCCTAACTTTAAAAATCAATAACCCGGAAACGGTGATAGATAGAAACATGAAACTGGTGGTATGTTTATTAAAAAATCGTAAGAATCCTATACGTAAGTCTCAAAATTTAGTTAAAAATAGCACCGATAGATGGCGCTGAGAGCATTAAGAATCCTTCTAAAGAGAGTTCAGAAGCATAGAAAGACTAGTCGTCGAAGATTTCGGCATTGATATCTGGCCGCTGTTAGCGTATAGTGAAAATAATTCCGAAAGTGGTGTATACCGTGGAGGAACGTGTGTTTATTGTGTTGGAGTGCCACCGATTAAATAAGAGTCCTACTGCCAGAAGAAGAAGTTTTCAAACGCGATTTCAAGTCGAAAAAGTCCCAGATGGAAAAAGAATTCGTGAGCTTTTCAAAAAATAACAACAGACAGACAACGTGGCCGATGCCAATTATTTTCACTATACCAAAATAGCGGTCAGATTTCAATGGCGAAATCTTCAGCGGCTAGTTTTTCTATGCTTCTGAATGCTCTTAAAGGGATTCTTAACGCTCTCAGCGCCATTTATCGGTGCTATTTTTAACTAATTTTTGAGATTTACGTATAAGATTCTTACGAATTTTTTAATAAGCATACCACTGGTTTCATGATTTTCTCTATCACCGTTTCCGGATTATTCATTTTTAAAGTTAGGGGTCCTTTTTGAAACACCCTGTATATCAGCATATACGCCAATATATACGTAATATTTACGTCTTATATATCATATACACGTCATACATTTCTTATATCCATGTCATATATGTACTTCCAATGTGCGTTATAAATGACTTTAACTTAAACATATAATCACGAAATGTCATATACGACATACAATGATATATGACACATATGATTACAATGTCATATATGTCTTTTAAGTTGGCGATAAAGCGTGGCAACTTGGCGATTCACATTTGGGGACCGTTATAACAAAGAATTCCCGATAACGGGAAGTCCAAAAATTTCACGAATGCAATACTTTTTTTGTAAAAAGGTATATTGAATTCGCTTCAGTTGCTTACGGAAAAAAGTAGATCCATGTCAGCTCTCTTACATGTGATTTCGCAACTGTCGTTGCCCTTTAATAATCCATTTCGCATTAAAGGATCAAAAATATAAAAAGGATGTATGAGAGATTTACGCCAATAAATATGGCGTCATGTTAATCCGCTAAATATAAGTAATACTAGGACTTCCCTCAAAGGGTGAGTGATATTGCTGAGAACATAGGGTTAACAATTACAATATAAAGAAAAGAGCAAATTAAATGATAGAATTACAAAATATCATATATAAATTCATATACACTGTTAAAAAAATTGAAAAGAAGTACCGTTCATCAGATGTGTTGTCATATTTTTTTTTAACATGTGGCAAAGAATCTCATTTTCTTAAGCGCGTAATGCGCAAAACTTGAAAAAAAAAAAAAAAACGCCGGATCTTTTAAAACGCCAAGCTTTATAAAGTTACGTAATTGGATTTGCAGCCAATAGATTATTCTATCAAGCGTGGCTGAACGCAAATTTAATTTCATTGTTGCACCTTTTTTTGTGTGTGTGAATTAAAAAATTTTCTTCCTTGATTATATATCTATTATTTGTATAACTGTTTATAGAAACTCTTACACTTCAAACCACATTGATAGCATGCTTTGCTACAAACCAGATTGCAAAACTAGAGTCTAAATTATTTTTAAAGTATACATAAAATCTTTCGATGACTTCTGTAAAATAACTATAGTAAAATCTCCATATCGGCAAAATTGAAAAATTATATATATTACAAAGTTAAGCTTAACAGATACTTTTTGAATATTCTGTAGGAGGCTCTACCCCCTGCGCCTTTAATGCGCCTTTACTGCGCCAATCCGTAGACTTTTCTTTTGCCTGTCTGTCTCTGCACAATCTGTCTGTTTCCCTATCCTTTCTCCTGCCGTGTCTCTCTAACCGATTGTCTATCTCTCAACACGTCTCGCTACCTGTCTCTATATTTCTCTACCGGTCTCGCTACCCGCCAATCTATTTCTCTAACCGTCTGTGACTTGTCTATCTGTCTCTCTACCCGTCTGGCTATACGCCAACTACCCATCTTCTTACCCATCTCCGTACCCATCTACTGTCTCTCTACTCATCTGTATACCCGTCTCACTATCCGTCTGTTTTTGTACCCGACACTTTACCCGTCTCGCTAACAATCTCATTACCCGTCAGTCAACTCGTCTCTGTACCCATCTCTCTACTCGTCTCTTTATCTACCACGCTACGCGTCTCGCAACCTTTCTCGCTACATTCCAGTCTACCGGTGTCTCTACCGGTCTCGTGACCCATCTCGCTACCCCTCTGTCAACCCTCTTTTAACTTTCTCTTTAGCCGTCTGTTTATTCGTTTCGCTACCCGTCAGCCTACCTATGTCGCTACTCGTCTATCTACCCATCTCACTGTCTGTCTGTCTACCCGTTTGTTTACTCGTCTTTCTACCTCTCGCCACCTCTTTCCAATATTTAAACAATTCATTTAATATACAGAAGCCGTTTATCAGTTATTAAATGCAAACAGATGTAATTTATCTAATAAGTGTAATCAGATGCAATTTTTTTTTAAATACATACATAAACCTGAATAATAATTCATCAGTTCTGTGTTCATAGTTGTTTATATCATTTGGCAGTAAATCTCAACTTCTTAAAGCTGAATTGTCTCAAGCTTTTTAAAAAAACCACAAGGTCTGTATAACTGCAAAGTACCCTGAGGGCTGTATTAGCTACATGTTATTAAGTTAAGTGAAAGTTTCGTTATCGAGTTTGCAGCTAATTGCTTATGTCAGAAAGCGTGGCTTAACGCCATTTTAAATTTATTACTGTAACTTTCTTTTTTCTTTGGGGGAGGGGGGTAGGGGGGAAGGGTTTCAAATATATACATTTAAATTAAAACTTTTACCTCCATGCCATTAGTGTTGTTTGTATTATTAACTAATCCCTTGTAGACCGAGCTTCATTTGAAACAAATGTCTTCTTCTACAGTTTTTTTAGGAGAAACTTTCGTAATTGGGCAAATCGGAGCATTTAATATCATTATTGTAACTCTTATAGAGTTAAAACAATATTGTTGCTAGCTTTACTCTTGTTTGAGACCAGCCTTGCCTGTGTATCTGAATGGGGAAAAGTTTCGTATCCTATGTCGATTGGCGAAAAAAAAATTAAATGGTGCCAAAAGGTAGTTTTAGCATCTTACAAAATTTTTCAAGAGAGCAGTAAAACATGTTTTTCAAATACTTACAAACATACGTTTATTAAAGCATGTTTATGCACCATCTTAAAAATTTAAGCACGATGCTAAAATAAAATTTTATCGCCATATTCGATATTTTAATAAGTAATCAAAATACATAAACAAACTTATTTAACAAACCTAAGACGCATTTTTGTGATAAATAATTGTTATTGTCAGGGGGTAAATTGTAAACAATTAATAAACGGCTAGTAAATAATAAATAGCATTTAAAATCTAAAAATGGAGAAGTGGTCCGTATAAAAATGCAAAACATAACATTATATGCTTGATATATATAAATCATTTTTTTTATTTTTTAATATTTCCGAAGGCACAGATAAAAAGGTAAAAATCTCTTTTCCAAATGCCAAATAGAAAATATACGAAATAGAATGCCAAATATACAAAATAGAAAAATATCTGCAACAAAATATATTTACATAATACTACATCTGCAAAAAAATAAGATTTAGATAAAGTAAGTGAAATCCTGCAGATCCCAACATTCACATCGAAAAACTTATCACCAAAAAAGAACTCGCCAAATCTTACGGCACAGGAGATGGATTTTTCCTTCTGAATGCAGAATATTAGTTTTTTTTCTTGTACGATGGGTGATTATAATATAATTGTTTCATTTCACATACTACATACCGTTTGATATATTGGTACTTTTTGTTATCCTGGCGCAGTATCGCCAAATATTCTTCCTATAACATTTTCATATTGAATTCATTTCATTTAAATATAAACCTTTCACTCACTTAATTTAAAATACATGCCTTTCATTAATCCTATTTAAAATGCTAAAAAGAGAGAAAAAAAAAGAAATAATGCCATAAATCGAAACCTTTTATTTAAACACCAAAGAATTTTTTTTAAATTACATACGCGAAATAAAAAAAGCTGCTATTGCTGAGATTTGCGCCAAATCTCTAATACCAAGTCTACCAAGTTATTGCGGGGTTTTTCTTTCAAACAGAAAAAAATCCAGATTAATTTTCGATTTCTGCTAAATTGAAATATATTTTATTGTGCTGAATATTAGTGCGTGCATATTTTTTTGCTCCATGTACTCCACGAACTTTTCAATTCTGATTGTCTACGAAAATCTGCCGCCGCTGAAAATGACGTACGCACAAAATTTTCGTGACGTATGTACTTTAATTGTGCTTTTTTATCTATTTTTTAATATAATTTCCAAACGGTTTGACATTTATTCTTGGTAATAAATAGACGTCGTTGTCACCTTTATAGGTACCTGCTGTAAAAATTTGAACGAAATCCGTTAAATATTTTTTAAGTTATGCTTGACGAACGGTTTTAATATCCATCGTAGATATATATGGGGCAAAGTAATACTGCGCTGTGTATGAGTCTTCGTTGCACTCAGACAATTAATATCCATCGTAGATATATATGGGGCAAAGTAATACTGCGCTGTGTATGAGTCTTCGTTGCACTCAGACAACAAAGTAATACTGCGCTGTGTATGAGACTTCGTTGCACTCAGACAATAAATACAAAGGTGCACAAAAAATATTTTGTATACATTATACTTTCAGCTGACAACTTATACCTATTTTTCAAACTTCAGTTTTTCAGATGTAACTTTTACGCATTGCTTAATATGATATTTAAGAAAAAATACTGTCCTAACTATAATTGTAAACAGAGCGGATAAAGACTTTAATTGCGACAAGCCTGTTTTAGCTTATTTCCCCATTAGCCACGGGATCTTCCCAAAATTTGTACATTAATTTATGAAACAGGTTAATCCACTCTGGTAGTATTAAAGGGATAATGGAACAATGACCACTGATAATTATGGAAAGTACCCATTGGATGAGATTTTCATTGTAATCCAATAATAACCTCACACTAAAAAAAAGTCCTTCCGGCCTGTATTGGGAGGAAAAGGTAGCTTTCCTATATCTTCGTTTTAAAATTTTAGCTAATGTTACACGAAAACAGCAAGTTAAAATGCAAAGAAAACGTTTACAAAAGATTCGTTAATACTGAATTTGAATAAGAAATTCGCCAAATTATTGAGCAATAGCCAAATTGGCTTCATTTATGAAGACTTATTTTGGTCGCCAAATTTGGCGATATTTCGCCAAGTTTGGCATATTTTGCCAAATGTCGCCATTTTTGGCGAGAATTTCGCGCTAACGGATATGAATATATAGTTTTATGCGTATGATTGGAAAAATTATTACAACAATGAAAGAAAATAATTTGCGAGTAATCGCGTTAATGTGCTGTTTTGTTTCAAAATGTCAGCCACCCTAGAATTTCAAACTGCTCTATCTCAGCCAGTTTTTAAGATAGAGGTAAACCAAAAAATGCTCTGGAATCCTTGTATTAAGGCCTAACACGTAATTAAAAAAAATTTGAATTTTTATTTTTTTTTTGTATATTTATTTTAGTTTTAAATTTTTAAATGGCTGCCATCTTGAAACAAAATGGCGGACCAAGCTGGCCAACGAACTCGGTCGAGACATTAGTGACTTTAATACACACAATTAGTTTCATCAAAATCGATTCATAAATACGGGCGTTATCGTATGACATAAGTCAGATATATATATATATATATATATATATATATATATACATCAACATTTGAACGGAGGGTGGTTTTGGGGTCTGGGGGTCATGATCGGTGAAAATATATCAAATTTTCCGGAACTGCTTTCCTCCGAACGGCTGCAATAGGTAGCTTTATACTTTTTTGTATTAAAAGCTACCTAAAATTCTGTTAAAGGCACTTTTTAATCTATATAAATGTGGAAAACCAACAGACATTTATAATTCACTAAGAAAGCTCGATTTTTATATAAAAAAGAACTAAACTCAATTCCAATGTAAATGTAAAATTATTTTAAATATGTCATCTTATCCTATTTGCATTAGCTGATCTAATTGTTCTTATTATATTTAAATGTTTAATAAACTGTTATAATTGTATTAATACAGTACTTATAATGTAATTATATTGTAAATATATATATATGTATATCTGAAATGTAAAAATCTCTATGACGGAACGATTAATACGATACGTAAAATAATAACCATGTAATACAACAAGTAAATTTCCTCGTGGGTTTAAGTTTCCTTTAAAAGTCGGCACTGCATATTATTAATAGCGTTTAATTTTTTTTCTACTTTCTTCTATCTTTACAAGAGGAAAACATTGGACTCGTGAAAAATTTCGATTTACAGATTTCGAAGGTTTCATATATTTTACATGGTCTTTAACAGAATTTGACTATTTTTAGAATATGTGTGTGACAGTCTATCTGTATGTGTGCCTGCCTGTCTCTCTCTGTATGTCTGCCTTTTTCGCCGTCTATCTGACTGTATGTGACCCAAATTTTGTGGGAACGCTTTCTCAAAAATTAATGCATGGAATTTAGTAATATTTCAGATTGAGTTAGATCTTGAAATAAATTGATGTTAAATAGGTTTAGTGCAAATAGTTTACCAGGTGGCGCTGCTGTGCTGCATTTTTCACGATTCCCACGATAGCTCAAGGACACATTCGTCAAACTTCATAATCTGTTAGACGTTGACAGAAATCAATCCTTATTGCGTTTCGGCGTATATCTCTTAACAGATAATACTGCTATGCACTGTTTTTAACGATTTCCGCGATTACTATATATCAAGTACGAATAAATTGTCATGTAATTTCGATTGCAAACGATTTGATTTATGTAGAAAAAAGTTTTGTGATGGCCTTAACATACTAGTTTCAAATTTGAAACAGCTGATATTGCGTACATTAAAATTTTGCACATACTTTGTATTCATACAAAATAACTTATATAATATGTGTCCACTCACCACAATTCTTTGTAAATATTTAACTAAGATTCTTTTGATACAGTAAATTAAAAAAAAATCTTTAAGAAATTTTGATATGCATCCATTGATACTTCTTGATAATTTATAAATACATTCTGTACGAAGTTTTACACTGCACTTATCTATAAACAGGATATGCATTACATGTAATATTTATGAAATTACTTAAAATATTTTACAGAAAATAGAAATTTATATGGTTTTAATTCTCAGCAAGATTTCTAGGCTGCTATACACTAGCGGGTGATTTCTGAATTCTGTAATTTCTGTGCTAAATATGTACATTAACTTAGGAATAAGAAATTTCAATTAGTGATATTTAGACATTTAATTATGTACAAACTGTGGATAAATAATTAAATTATAATACAGTATTATAATATTTTATACATTTAAAAAATAGGTCGAAATACTGGCGGCCCGAATACCGGCTCATTTTTTAAAGAGTACTTCCGGCCTGTATCGAGAAGAAAAGGTAGCTTTCATAGTCCATGTTTTTAAAAATACAACTCATTTTACTCAAAAACCCGAACAACTGCCATATCTCACCATTTTTTTTTAAGATAAAGCCAAAATAAAGAAAAATGTTTCGGTATCCTTGTATCACGGTCTAACACTTACTGGAAACAACTCTTTTCAATTTATAAATTTTTATACATCTTTGTGCATTTAAAAAAATTAAAACAATTTAACTGACCGCCATTTTGAAACAAGACGGCGCATGAAGCTGGCCAATGAACTCGGTTGAGACCTTGGTATGCTCTGTACACATGATCAGTCACATTCATATAGGTTTATAAATACGAGAGCATAACAAATATCAGATTGTTTCAAAATCTCAGCCACCCTAGAATTTCAAACTGCTATATCTCATCTCAGCCACCTTTTAAGATATAGCCAAAACAAAAAAAGATTCAAGAATTTTTGTATCACGTTCTAACACTTAACGAAAACAATTTTTTCAGTTATTAATTTTTTGTACATATTTTTATTTTTTTTTATATAAAAAAAATTAACTGGCAGCAATTTTGAAACAAAATTTTGTAAATGAGACAGCTCATTTACAAACAGTAAGAGTAAAATTGTCGACAGTATGAAATCTGGGATATCAAACGTGTTTGAGGTTTATGATGAGTTTTTCATTTTAAAAAAAATACTGATCATATATTCACTTAACTTGACGATTAAATTGTTTTCTCGACACATTTAGCTCCCAAATGCCGCACGCACATTATTGGTATTTTACTTTATGAATGTGTAATACGGGTTTTAAATTAAACATAGTGATCCAAATACCAGTCACCCAGAGCACTGGACTCCATATGTGACAGGAAATCAGATTCAGCGGTGAAAATCTTGCATGGCAAATTTAGCTTGCAAGGCAGGGATAAAATAGTCCGCGTTGTCAATGTTGCACATTAGTGTTCTCATTTACTATTCTCCTAATCTATGCTTCTCTAATTAAGCTATGTATATTTATTAAATTAATGATTCTCTAATCATGTAAGGCAATTAGATAAAAAACATCTTTTGCCATAAATGCAAACTATACTTAACGTCACTGTATCCTTCCGACCTGGCCGCTATAAATCATGTTGGAGAATAAGAAGACACATCTACTGTTATATGGGAGAAAAGTTATATGGGAAGAGGACACAGATCCCCAGTTATATGTGGAGCTCAATGACCCAGAGTGATCTAAGAACAGCCTAGTTGGTATTTGGACATATCTGGGTTCGCTCCGATTGAAGGCGAATTAAATAAATTAATTTATGGGATCACGGATGTTGTATCGCTGTAGAAAAGGACCGTGGCCACAAGTCTTCAGGAGCGACATTGGTTACGGTATAACCTCATAAAAAAGCATTGTTAGACACTTCAAAATCGTTCGAAATAAATGTCAAGAGAAATAAGAAAAAGGACAGGGGGGGATTATGAAAATACAGGCAAAATTAGCAGAAATTGGATATGAAAAATGTAAAAAACAGAAGACTTTCTGCAGAGAAATAAATTGCAATTAATGCCTTTTTCGAAGGTGTTTTATTTGTGGACACGAAAGGGGAACTCTGGGTTCGATGTTTAGAATGTTATATGTGGTCCCAGAGCGACTGAAACGACGCAGAGAGAGATTACCATGTTAGTGATTTTTTGTAGATAAATAAATCTACACTTCAAGCAGCAGGGTTTATTTTGTTTTACATATTGAAAAACAAAAATAGGAACAAACTGGAAAGAAGATTGTCAGAAATATTTATTAAGTATTTTATATAATTGAGATGGAATGCTCCTTTATTAAAAATTGATAGTTCTTTTTGTACATAGAATATTATTAAACGATACAATTTATTAAAACAGTGTTCTTCAACATTAGTTAGCAAAATTAGCCACAGTATAATTCTTTTGGAAAAGTCGAAGTTAGCCGGTATTTAGACCGCTATTTCCAAACTCTAAATTTGCAGATTTTCTGAACGAACGTTTTCTGAACATTTTATCTTTTTTATAAAGAGAAAACGCTTTTTAAATTCATTGTTTTCCCCTAAACGGATGTGAAACATATCAAGATGTCCAAACATGATTTTTTCATTCACTATTTTTTTTAATTGTACGATCAAGGTTGAAAATAAAAGCGGTAGCCGGTATTTGAACCTTCTCTCTTTTTTTAAATATTGAAAAAATAAACTAATGTTACATACTTACTAGAAAACAATAATGAATAAGTTATATGTATCTATTTGATAAAACTTTTACGCAAAATTAAACATTCCTTAAGTAATTATTTTATTTCTGAAAACTAATAGTTACATTTAATTGGAAATAAACGAAATTTTTTTAAAGTAATGCAATTAAAGGGAAAGAAATACAAATAATCGAATTCTCCAGGGAACAGTTAAACATTTTTTTGGTTTTAAGCTTACTCAAATATTAATTAAATACAATATTTTGTGTAATAAACATATATTTTAACTTTTTTTTTTTGAGAAGCATGTATTAGAATAGGTAAGTCGCGTTTTATGCAATTAAGAGGAAAATAGCATAGAAATAAAAGGTGCTTTCTCCCTAATTCAGTTTTTGTTTTAAATTTTAAATTACTGATTTCTTACAGTTTTCATATTTTTAGGTGCGTTCGTAATTATATCAATACGTAGCACCTAAAGTAGTCGTCTGGTCCGTCCGTCTGTCCGCATATAACAACGCAAAAACTACTCAACCAAATGATTTGAAGTTTAATATATATAATCTTTTCAGAATTTTGTCGAGACATTTCCAATTTTATGAAAATCGAATCAAAACTTTAGAAGATATTAATAAAAATATTTATTAAGAAATTTGAATTATTTTTTTAAACCGGTGCTTTCTTGTTATAGGAGCGTCCGAGGTTTCATCGTCAAGCGACCTAGATATTTATTTTATTACATAAATTAATCTGCAGACGATATAATTCATTTCACAGAATTAAAAATCATCAAGATCTGAATATTTGTATAACTAGCTACAGTACGAACGCACCTCGTTTGTCACGTTTGACGTACAATTTCCAACTTGTTAATTTGTATATTTAAAACACAAGGCTGTTTATTTTATCGTCTGCCGTGAGCGTTCTATTGAACCAATTTTGATTATTTTTTTAAAAATGAAAGCTGTTTAATTGTAGATGTACCCGCACAAGCTTTTTTGAAATATTCCCATTTTTATATTTATATTTTAATTTTATGGTTTTATTATATCATCTGTTTATTTCATCCTCCCCCATGAGCATTCACACTGAACCAATTTTGATTATTTTTGTAATGAAAGCTGTTTATTTGTAGATATACCCGCACAAGCTTTTTAGAAATATTCCAATTTTTATATTTTAATTTTAATTAAAAAAGTGTTTTGTGAATTTTTTGCTTTAATCAATTGGATGGTTTCCATTATTGTACAGAAAAGAGAAATAACGAGGTTTATTTTTCTTTATTGGTAAACTCCTTATTGGTACTTTTGATACCATTTTCTCATTACAATTAAAAATAAAATCACGCTTTAAAAAGCGCGCATTTTCCCGCAAAAAAATGATACATTTCAATATTTTTCATTCCGATGACACTGAGTTTGAAACGCTAGGCGAAATGCTTAGTACAATAAAATAATACAAATGAAGAAAAGTGGCATTTTATGCATTTTACATTTTCTACTCTTCTACGCTGTAAACTATTTTAAAGACATTTCAATGTATATAAATAATTCATGTTTATGTTACAGTATGGGCCACACCAAGGCTAGATGTCACATGGGTTGTTTATTACAAAACTTATTCTTCCCCTCTTACAATATGTGCCAGCTCATAAATTTTTCAGCACGTGCATTTGATGATGTTGCCATAGTGGATATAATTTATACTTGCAATATATATTTAGTACGACTTCTGTTTTCTATACACACAGAAAAAAGTTTTGTTGAATCAACAAAAATTTGTTAAGTTTTGTTTAAATCAACATTTTTTTTTTTTTTTTTTTTTTTTTTTTTTTTTTTTTTTCAATTCCAAAAAAAAAAAAAATTGTATCGTCAACAAAAATGTTTTGTTAATTCAAGTAAAATTGTTCAATTTTACTTGAATTGTTCTAAAACAATCAAAATGTACTCAACAAAACATGTTTTGTAGTTTTAATCAATTCCTTTTTCTGGGTGTTATTTTATGTTAAAATATTTATTTTAACTGGAGATTGTTTTCGTGCTGAGTGAGTATTTTATTTATATATTTCTAAATTTTGATTCCATATTATTAAAAGTGCACTAGTAGCTTGCATTTTTATGTGACATTATAATTGAAAAAAAAACTTTGATATGCGTCTCAAAAAATGAGAGTGGCGTACTTTCGAGCAAAGTTGGGGTATACACCTCAATAAGCTGATTTTTGTTTTAGTGGAGAATGAAATCATTTGTACCGAGATATGTGAAGGAAAATGGCGAATATTTGAAGAATCACGATAATGTAGCAGTATATGTCGAGCTCCCAAGTATGGAAAAAATCAGCAGCAATAAAAAAATTCTAGCTTGAATGCAGAAATTGTTTTATTGCGATATAAATATAAAAAATACTATTGATGTTTGAGGGAAGTAGCCAGGAGGAGGGGAAAGTGCAGCTCCTTATATCAAGACGGCGAAGAGGAGAATGATAATTTGATCTCGATCAGACACATCTTGGCAATTTTTTACGAAACAGAATTGACCAAAATGTTATTTTCGGCGTGAAGATGGGAGTAAGATGGGCCCAGGTTGGTAGGGTTACTGTATTATTTATTACATATAAAATAATTTTATTAAAAAAAAAACAGAGTCAAATTTTGAAACCAAACAGAAAACAATGCAGACATGACATTTTGCCGTGCGGTGAGTCTAATTGTTGCAAAGCTGTGGTGTGAAATGTGTGTATGCAGCTGGATTACATGGTGAGTCAAAAACCTCAGCAAATCGAAATACATACAGACATCTTGATATAATACTTGTATTGTCAATCTAAGCATAAACACATGCTTTTATTATGCGGCAGTGAGGATATGCTACTGCAAAATACATGCGCGTTCTTATTGAGCAAGTGAAAATTTTAATGTCTTTTTTTTTTCTTTTTGCTTCTGTAGAAAATGCGCAGTATGAGACAGTGGTGTGATTGGTATAAAGGGTGCATTTAAAATAAGAATAATATTAATTTTAACTAACTTGAAACACTGGGAATAAATACTTTTAAAGTGTATGTTAAAAATAATTTTATATTTAAAATAAGACTTAATAAAATTTATAATTACTTTTAGATTATAAAGGGTATGTTATTTGATTATTTAAAATATAATATGTGGCATTTAGAATCTCCCCACAAGTATGAGTGTGGCACGTTGTCACTTGTGAAAACTAACCATAGTCCCAAAAGTCACCTAATAGTTAAATTCAAATAATAAATTCACGCCTTCAATTGGTGAGGAATTCTAAACAAGAAAGAAAAATCATGCGTCAATCAAAGATTATGAAACTCTATTCCATTCAGAATACTATAATAAAATTTCACCATTTACCCTTCGCACCGACGTGAACTCATATATCCGTTCACTGTGCTATAGGTTTCACAGCAATGATAACATTGTTTAAATTAATATATGTCTACAAATATAATGCAGTTTTAAAATATTGAGTAATAATTGATACTTTCAAGGCTTATACTCAAATAAGTAACTAAGATTTTTGTATCAAGTTTAAAAATTCTTCTTTTTTCAGCATTTAAAAAAAATCAGAGAAAACAACAAAACAAATTTGCTCTTTTACGTGGCGATCAGGGGTAAATAACGTGAAAGATGATCTCAAAGTATACAATTTGGGAATACATAACACATCCCATGTACATTTTCTTCAATTACTATCTACAGACGGAAATATAACGGAATTTTTTGTGCAGATTTATAAATTATCTATGTATTTTGATAGTGAGAAAATTTAGCTCGGATAGAAAACCTTATAACACAGTTGAAATTAGCGTTCAGCAATTTCCCCAATAAGAGGAAATGTGGTCGAATTCTTTTGTGCAATCTTGTATATGAAATTTCTACATGTACTGCATAGTATTCCAAAATTTAGCACAGTTAAAAAAACGCTTAACAATGTAGAGCCCTGAATGTTATCTACAGAATTTATATACACTAAGTAATATACAAAACGTTAGTTTAATTTAAAAACGCATATCACAATTAAAAACCCACTTCTAGCATTTGTTGCTCCTAGACAGTACTGTATCCGAAATATATATGCGTGCTTCTAAAAATGAACGATAGTGCACACACTATTCTATAGAAACCATCCTGTATTGCACATCCGTATTGTATATCAAATTCAATATGTTTGAAATATTTTCAAATCATTAAAATACACTGTAAACGATTTCCCCCCATAGACGACAATCGAGTTGAATTCTTTTGAGTGCCACTGTAAACAAACTATACATGTTACACACTTCATTTTAAATATTGCACATGGCATGGTAAACCTCAATAACTTATATCAATTACATGGAAATAAGACTATACTTACAAGATTTAATGCACGGATAGACCACCAGAAAAAGGGACAAATCGGATTTATAAATACTATTCGAATATATTGGAAAGTGTTAAAAACTACTACTTGTAAGTAAATTCCTCCTGATGTGCTGAGAGCTGTGAATCCAGTAAAAAAGTCACCAAGCAGCTTATGACTTTAGCAGAAATTATCTCACGTATCAATTATGTTCAATGATCTAGAAGCCAACTTGGTCGACCGATTTAGTAAACACCCCGGCCAGCCCTGTCCCGCTGGTCGATGTTTTCAAAGAATCGAATTTAGCATTAAATTTTTCCGGTGGGACCTGCCGTGATCGGTCCTATTAACTTACCGGTATATAAATGGACCTACCATTCCACGCGCGTGTCCCTCTTTCCACGAAGTAGTGGCATGACATCGGAGAAGCGAACATAAAAAGCAATTTTGACGTTCTATCAAAACATATAGTTAAGTTGACCAGATTTCAGGTATCAAATCCGAGAGGTGTTAAAAGTGTTGATATCTATATCTATATATATATATATATATATATATATATATATATATATATATATATTTAACAAATAAACTAAACTTGTCTCGATACTGGATATCCAACAAAATTAGTTTTTTTATCTGATGAATGATTTAAGTTTATTTCTGTTTTTTTTTTCTTTTTTTAATTACACTTTCATGTTTAGCATCTTAATAATAGAACGTATCTGAACATTTACTTTGATTTTGTTATTAATTATTAATTATTATTATGTTTTTGTTAACTGCTTGTAGTAATGGCAGTGCATGCATTTACATTTACTATTATCACATTTATTTTCAGTGTTTAAAAAAAATAAAAATAAATATGGCTTAAAGCTCCTTACACTGTTGCTGAGTTATTTTTAAATTTTCATTATTTTTAAATTTAATGTTTCATTCTTTAAATTTAAAAATAACGGCTACTTGTCCGATACTGCCATTTATGAAGCGTAAACAAATTACTGGGAGACTTTATGTCTTTTTACTCTCTTTGGATACGACATTTTCAAATGTCTTCAAATGTAGCCAATTGTCATATTGATAGTAATAATAAAAGCAAAAATAACTACAAACGTTAAATTTCAGTGAACATTAATTTTGGATTTTTGATAGTTACTGTTTTTTTTTTTTTTTTAAACCTAGCAGAAAATTTCCCCTCTCCCCCAATTATATAAATAAAATAAAAAATCGGACTTGAATGAATTTTTTTTCGTAATATACTTGTACAACTGCATACTTGCTGTTGTTATAGGATGTGAAAAAATATAATACATTTATGCAATATTTCTTTTATATAAAATTGAGTTTCGATATAGAAACTTCCTAGTCAACAAATGTACCCTGCATATACAAGTTTCGATTGCAGTAATAAATTCTTAATAAGAGAGTACTAAATAATTTTAATTAAAAAAAAGTTGATTTTCGTTATAACCAGTTCCGGTCTACCCGACTATGTGTAATTTCAAAACAAATTATAAAAGGAACAGCATCACTACGTAACGGCAGAAAATATCGTCTTATATCGAACACAATTTATTCACTGAAAGAGTTTACGAAAATCTATACTAAATTAATATTTAAGACTTTACTTTATACTTTGAAGCTAACTAAACGAGCTTAAGACATAGAATTATTCTTCAAGTATCTAAATATTATTAAACATGTCCCACTACATAATCCCAGTTTTCTATAAAGAAACAATAAATGTTTCCTTTTATGTACATAAATATCTCTTAATATAGTGTAATTCTTAGGTAGGAAACGCTGATTCATTTTCTAATCCAATTTTGTGAAATAAAACGTCTTTATGAGAGGTTAGAGCGGATGTTTTTTTAAGTAAACTCAAATCTTACAGATTTGTATGAGTATTTTTTTTCAATTCCTATATATTCAACTCTCTATATATTTATATATCTTGTTCAAATTTTCAATCGTTAATAAAATATTTTCTATTCATCCTATCAAGTTCAAATATTTTTTTTAACTTGTACTGGATGACAATTGATGTTAATACAGTTTTTTTTCAAATATTAATTCATTAATTAAATTTAATTAATTAATTTTAATTTTATATTTCAATTCTGTTCAAGAGTATAGACTCACTCCACATTTATAGTCTCACCTTCACACGTAAAAAGATAATGGGGCTGTTCACGGACGAAGATCAGGCGGCTCGCGGGCGAAAAAGACTATAAATGAGAAGTGAGTCTATCATTTTGAACAGAAATGAAGTATAAAACTAAAATTAAAAACTAAAATTTAATTAATTAATTAATATTTGAAAAAACTGTATTATCGTTAACTGTAACATCACTATGGCACTTTATTGTAAAGTTTGGTAATTTTTGAAATTCAATGTTTGAAAAACGGCATAATCATTAGATTTTAAATTTATATCAAGAAAAATACAATTTATTTAACTTTCTAAAGCAGTCTGTCTAGCAATTTTGTGAGAAATACTTTTCGAGCTATTAATTTTTGGTATTTTAGCTATTTATTTTTTATTTAATTTTTAATACATTTCAAAAATTTCTCTTATGTAAGATATTTAGCAGGATATAAATTTAGGAATAAATACCGTCAGTGGCGAAGCGTGTTGATCGCTGGAGAAAAATTTCTTTTTGACCTAAGTAGGAATTGACTTAAGAAAAAAGTTTTTATATTACTTGTTTGTGCTTCAATTCAAAAGTAGAAATGAATGCAATTCACTGTTTCTTAAATAATATGTCGAAATAATTAACAAAGGTGACAGAAAAATCAGTAATTTAAGATATTGTAAAGGACTTTTCGTTTTACAATTCAAAATTCTTTCAATGCAAGAATTACAAAATACTATTTTAAATTAATCCCTGCGAACTCTTTTTAAGAGGTTTTTTACAGATATCTCAATGAGAATAAACCATATCACCATTATTCGTAGAATTAAATAAATTAAAATATATAAATAATTTTAAAAATGTAAATAACTTAAAATATGTCATACTATATATTCACAATAAATGATTTTTCCTACAATTAAACATTACATTTTTTCCCTCTTCTGGCTGTCAAAATCTATTAACATAGCGTTGACCGGTGACGCGTCTACTCGTATTTTCAAAGCTGCCAAATTGTCTGTTTTGTTGTTGTTGTTACCAGATTTTAAAAAAAATATTCGTCGCCTTATTTATTCGCAGAAATCTGCGAATAAATAAAGCAAAGATTATTTTAAAACTAAAAAGGTAACAAAAAAGATTAATGAAAAGGGATTTCATATTAAATTCTCGCGCAAAAATGTTTTGACATAGTAAAATGATCCAATGGAATTATAGCGTCATTTCCTGATACAATTGTTTTATCTGCAGTGGTTGCACCAGGAAATAACAATTGTCTTTTGAAGCTAGAACAACCGATATGTATTTCAATAAAATATAAAATCTTAAATGAAAGAAGTATGTTTTGCATCATATATCGAGTGTAAGGAGTTAATTATTATTATTTGGTGACATTATTGACCAAATGCTATTTTTATTTCTAAACAAATAAGTAGCAGATGATAAAATTAATCTACACATGCATATTAAAAAAATAAAATAATTTATTAAGTTAAACAATTTGAATTAGAATTCAATATTTTCCTTCTAAATTAATTGAATTATTTGAAATATTTGGAAAAATGAATGACTCATAAAAAACAACAGTTAACTATAATTATTTTAAGATTCTGTAATCCACTGAAGTCAGATATTTTGTCGATAAGAGAATAATTATAACACACTTTGAAACCATTGATTTTTAATTTAAATTTGGTTTTTAGTACTTTGTAGAATATTCAATTAAAATTAATTAATTAAACTTATTTATTATTCTACCGCACCATTTTAGCATAGACAATAAAGATAACTGTCACTGTTTAAATTTTATAAAAATTTAGCTGTTCACATTTGTCAGATACTAGTTTCATTAATGACTTGAATAACTTGACGCTTGTGGATTGTCACAGTATTAGAAATTCAAAGAAAGTATGGTATGCAATTATCATTCGTTATTCGGTAATCTTTAAGAAATTATATTAAAATTTCTGAAAATTTGTGTAATAATTTGTAGATTGATTGTAGATAATTTGCTCAATCATACTTTGTACATCTGCTATAAATCAGATGCACCATGAATCTGCTTTAACAATGAATAAAACTTTAAAGAAACATTTTCTAAGAAAAACAAAGCTTAATTGATTACTCTCTACACGTGACTATGTATGATGACGTTTGAAGCAATGGAGAAAGTACATATGCACCAATAGTCAGCATTACCACCATTTTTTAACATCCTGAAACAAATTTGCATTTGTGCAAGAAGAAGTTTGAAATGTTTTAATTCATTTAATTGTTGCAATGTGTAAAATGTAGGCTAATAGACAATCTGTATTATATGAAACATTCATATATAGGCAATAAGAATTTTCTATATAAACTGGTATACTCTGAACTAGAGCATATCATTGTCATGACGAAAGAACTTAAAAGTAAGATCTGGATGATCTATTTGTCATTCTCTGCAGTCAGTCAAATACCCTGCTACTATATGCAAAGTTATACGATCCTCATCAAAACAACGAGGTTAAAGCATTTTAAAGGAACATGGGTTCACTTTAACTTTTAAGAAAATAAAAGATTTAATAAGAGATCATCTGTACATATCCGCATAAAAATCTTTCTTATCTAAAATTTATCTTCCTTATCTAATCTAAAAATCTCAACTTAAAATAGTCCTAAAACGGACAATGAAAATTGAAATTATAAACATTGTGTTTAAGGTGTTATGTTCCACACTTCCCTTCAACTTGTATAAAGTGTCCTCGGCATAGAGGTTGCATTTTTTAAGTGTATTTAATGTAGGAATAGACATTTTTTATGAGACACCCTTTGACTTAGTTCCATGACATGTCCCGTACCAATAAATCCTGGATGACCACATTGGTTCATCAAGTTGACTGTGCTGTTTTGTCTAGTTCTTTTTGGAATACACCAGTATCAGCTTTTATCTTAAATGTAGGATCTATTTTTATTTCTTCATGGACAAAAATCATACTGCCATGCACTCTATCATAACTAAATAATGACTGCATTTTTTCTTGTCTTTAAGTTAAATACTTCATAAAAAGGTTGATCTGTGATAATGAAATCCAACGATAATCAGTTGACACTCTCAGAAGAAAGTCTATTTCACGAACAAATACAAATATCACATAAGGATCTTTTTAACGCGTTCGCAAAACACAGATTCTCTTTGAGAGAGTGGCAGTTCTTAGTTGATACGAGCAAACAATTTTAAAGCATCTTCAAAAGACATATTACGAAACATGTAACATATAAGATGTATGCAGTAACTGAGATATGAATCTAGTTCTCATGGCATACATGCTTCCTGGACGAACAACATCAGCAAGTGTTTCAGTAAGTAGGGCTTCATTATTTAATAAAAATATATTTACTAAAATTCCAAGTCCTTTTACGAGATCTTTTATAAATTCAGCTTATGCTCTTTGTTGTTTATTTGCAAAAATAATCTTCTTGGATTAATTTGAGTGAGAGAAACTTTCTGTGTAATTTAGGATTTTACTTCAGCTGTTACATAATCTTGTTACATAACACTGTCTTCTTAGAAACTATCTCTATTTTCGGATTTCTGATGATGTACCAGCATTGGTTAGAAACATCTAAAATAATACCAGATTTTCTTTAGAAGTAAGTTTCAATTAAGTTTCGATTTTCTTTGGCAGAAGAAAGGAGAACTATATACTTCTAATGGAATGGTCTTGGACATTTATGCACTCTTTAGTTTTGTAAACTTGAACAGTTCTTTGGGAACCATCAGCTAGGATAATGTGCATATTTGTGATTCAAACTTATTTCTTTTTTTTTTTCAAACGAACATAGATGGTTTTACCAGTTACTTACTGCATAGTACAAGTATCACCACAAGTTATGTCATTCATCCCTTTTATTCTTACTTTTATTCTTATTTGATTTTTGCGATTTATGGACAAAAAATGACAAGAGTTTATTAGTTTAAAATACGGTTGATAGTACGTTGATTGGACAAGAAGTGGGACTCTTGGCTTTAATAGAAACTTGTCGTTCACAGCCAAAAAACATTAGGGAGTGTCGACCCTAATGTTTGACAGCAATTTTGTGGAAGGAACTATTATTTTCAAAATCCTAAATTTCCTCTTGCCTGATACATAGTTTTACCAAGTTCTTCAGTTTTATTACTTCGGTTTACCTCTTTTTGAGGTGTTATCTATTTCTCATGCAAATTAAAATTTTCCGCTAATTTTAAAAGAGTTTTCCTTCCTTCTAAGTAATGTTGTATATAATGAGATGGGCATTTTTCAACTAGCTATTGTAACATTACGAATGTATCAATGTTCAGTTTCGCAATCCAACCCTCGAAAACGTCTAATTTTAAAGTAGAAATATTTCCATGTATTTTCTGATACTTTTTGATGACGACTCAAAAGCATTCTAAATTTACTCTCTGTTAGTATAAACCGTTTTAACAAAATCTCGCGAATATAGAAAAAGTCATTTTTCTTCGGTCTCTAGAGTAATTAAATTTCCTATTTCATTTGGCAGATCTCCAGTTAAGTAGATGACCAACATATACATACACATTTTTAATAATTTCACTTTCCTTTCTCGTTGAATAGTATGAAATATAAAACTATGTTATCGTTTTACTGGTTTAAAATCCGGGAAACGAAATTTCAAGTCAACACACAGTACGTTTAAATCTAATTGAGTATTACATGCTGTCAATATATATTAATATGATTTTCAGTGTTTAATTTAAGTCTTTCCAGTGAAAATGCCCTTTAACGCATTTATTTTCTGCCATCTACAAAATATTCTAAAACACCTTTAAAAAACTCTGAATCTTCCTTATATAACAGGAATTTTGTCTTTTTAACACTTTCCAACCTAGTTGAAAAGTGTTTATGACTTCGGTTTGTCTGGCCGTCTGGCCGTCTGGCCGTCTGGCCGTCTGGCCGTCTGGCCGTCGGCCGTCTGCCGTCTGCCGTCTGTCCGTGCTCTAACTCCCGTAAATATGCTCGGATTGCCCTGCAATTTTTATATGTTATAATCATTATCTATAGCATGTTCCCTATTTCAACGGAAGTATGTAGCACTTATAGTTTTTTTACAGGGACACTCAAAAGAATTCCGTTACATTGCGGTCTATGGGGAAAAATCATTTGCAGTTTATTTAAATAACGTTTCACTATTTTAAACGCATTGAAATTTATATATATCACTAAGGTGCATTAGAAGAAGCTTAATATGGAATAGGGTGTGCATAGCACTTATACTTACTTTACAGGGACAGTCAAAAGAATTCCGTTACATTACGTCTATGGAGAAAAATCGTCTGCGCTTTATTTAAACAATGTTTCCCTATTTTAAACGCATTGAAATTTATATAAGGTTCATTACAAGAGACTTACTACAGAATATTGTGTGTATAGCAGTCATCGTTCATTTACAGGGACACACAAAAGAATTCTCTACTGTATGTTAACAATAATTCCTGGAAGTGCGTTTTAAGTTACTAAACGCGATTTTAATTTTAAATCGCTTTTTGTCTGTTACGTGGTGTGTATAAATTCTGTAGATCCTATACAGGGAAGCACAAAAGTTCGGGAAAACATTTCCGTATTATTTAACTCCAGACGGAGAATTTTAAACTGTGCTACGTGTTTCCTAACTGAACTAAAATTTAGCATCCTATGTAGTATATATACAAATCTATAGATCCTATACAGGGCTGAATAAAAGTATTTGGATTACTTAGATGTTATCTTTTAGCTTATTGAAGAGTATGATTCGTAAAATTATTTTGGAAGCGTTGGAAAGTGTTACATAATCTATGCTTGACGCATGATTTTTCGTTCTTGTTTCATCTTGTAATTGAACAACTTTGTTATCGAAACTTACTTCAAGTCCCAATTTTGCTACCAGTTTAAATAAATCTGCCTTATTTCCTTTTGAAAGGAAAGGCAGTCTTCGGATTTTTTTTTAATTTTATTTCCTAATACTATATATTCATTCATGCCGCGGAAAAAATTATGAAAAGCAGTTTTAGTTATCAGAATTTTTGAAATATCCCATTCATTGATATTTATCAAAGCAAAACAAAGAAAAACAAATTAGACTTGAACTTTGCATTAGCAACGAAGTTGTCATTCAATGGAACTGCAAACAAAAGGGAATTTTAAACACGATAAATAATTTTAAATTCAGCCAGTTAACTTTCTATAAAATTTTACACAGATGTACAACATTAGATGATTGAGGATGAATCTAGTGCATTTTTTCATATAAGCACAATGTTATAACTCGATAAAAACGGGATAAAATAAGAAATATAATACCCGTCTGGTAATGTGGATTAGAGTACACTGTTATGTAGCCATTTTATAACTAATCGTTGTTATGGTGAAGAAGCTTAAAGATAAGATATGGATGATCTAATTTTCATCATCTGCAATCAGTTAAATACCAAGCAACTGTTTACAAAGTTATACAATATTCATCAAAGCAGCGAGGTTAAATCATTTGAAACGAACACAGCTTCACTTTGGCTTTTAAGAAAATGGAACATTTAATGCGAAAACATCGTTACATATCAAGTTAAAAAACTAAATAGACAACAATCTCATCATTTTGCCACTCCATAGTCTTCAAATCAACAGTGACAATTAAAGTTTTAAACATTGAGTTAAGGTGTGATATGTTACAGGAATTTAAATAAATAAGTAACGAGATATTATACCTACTGCATTTTTATTAATATAATCATTAATTCCATCCTGAATAATACTTTCTTGCAACGAATATTTTTTTTCAGAGTCAAGAGTATTTCTTATGTAATTTATGATGATTTTAGGAAAAAGTACTCTTAAGTATATTTATCCACTGAGTACAGTTTTGTTATACAAATGAAATTTTGTCTCGTTGGTAAATTACAAATACATCCATAAGAACATTCATAATACATCCATAAAGTGTTCAAAATTATCATTATACACTTTGCTAAACGTTTATTTCAATAAAATATTTTGGAGTATGCGAAATCTATCAAAGTTTCCTGCATCTGCATTATCACCTTTTTGTTGTACATAAAAAATGAATAAGCTCACCATAATTCATTAACACAAAGCATTAGAAACAGTTGAAAGTGTACCGCAAAAGAATAAGAAGTATCACTTACATGACCTATAATTATTACTTAGATTTAAGTAATACAAAATGCATAAGAAAAACTAAAAGAAATCTGAAAAACATAAGCGAAGTTTAGGAGTTAATAAAATGTTCTAAAAATAAAACAGCTAACTACTGAAATACATTTGTCAGAAATCAGTGAAAGCCATATTTGTATGAAAACACATTTCTGGATAGATACATAGATGATAATATGTACCTTAACAACCAGTACTTTTTATCAATAATACTTTGCCACTTTATACAGAATAATGCATTTATTTTTTGCTTATGAAATAAACGATAGTCAATTTTATAACTAAAGAAGATTGTTATATTTTCCCTTATATTTTCTAGAGTTTTCCAAAGAATATAATAAAAAAAATGCTGACGCTTCAGTAATTTTATTGTTCGTCCATGTCAAATAAGTACGTTTTGAATTCATAAGTTTAATATTAATAAAGTAAGTCAAACCAATACCGTAGAAATATAAGTTACATGTTATTAACTAAAATTCCTGGTTCAAAGTTATTTATTAAATAAAATGTATTATAACCCCGAGAACATTTTTGAAATCGTCCGCAAGGTGTTATTAATTAAAAATTTCCTAAATATAAAGTTTTCAGTGATTTCTGACATCAAAGTTTTTAAACTTTTTTAATTAAAAGTTTTTTTTATGATTATTCTAATTTTATTCCGTAATTCATCATAAACTGCAGTTTCACAGAATATTCTGATGAAAAACATAGAATTCTGTAATAAAACATGTATTTATTGGTTGTATCATGTGTGTGCTAAATAAAATATTTTCATTTAAACTCATGAATATTATTTTTTATATCTCGGCATACATTTTCAAAAACATAACATTTAAACAATATTTATCTGTTAAAAGCGAAATATCAGGGTTTTCTTTCAGAAAAGCTCTGGAATTATGGTATGCACTTAATATATATATATATATATATATATATATATATATATATATATATATATATATATATATATATATATATATATATATATATATATTATCTTTGAAATGTAGTATTATGTAGGTTTATTGTTCGAAAAGGTTTAGTACAAGTATATTTAAATCCCTCGAAATATTTATTAAGTTTAATGGAATTTTTAATAGAAACTCAAAAGAATATCTATATTACTTTATAAAAGTAAACGAATTTAAGCTTTATGACCGCTAAGTGTCCAACACTTTAAAAATAATTACAAAACATTTAAATATTTATAGGATTTATTTCCGTTTCTATTTTAATATTATAATTTTTCATTTTTAATTAAAAAAAAATATTTTTTTTAATCTATTTGAACCAATATTTTGGCTAATTTAATTCACCTTAACTAGTGTCACTTAGTAAAAATTATTAAACTAACTACTTATTAAATATGTACCTATACAAACTGCATAACTTTTTTCTCAGACGCGTTAAATATAATTCCCAAAATATTTCGATAGAAATAATATGTTATTTCGAAGTAACCAAAAATATTAAAATAAAATCCGTTCACATATATTCGAAAGAAAATAATGGATCGGATAGAATGAATAAATGAGCTAAAATTAAAATTACATATTTTGGTTTCCTATTCCAATTATAATAAATAATAAATTTTTAGAATACGCTTATACTGCTTTTAAAAGAGCTATCGAACTCATATACATAATGAGCAAATTTTAACAAAAACTTATGATGCAATTAGTGGGTTTTCTAACTACCCTTATTCATAGTCCCGTGTGCAATTTTATGATTAAGTATTGTGAGTGGTCTCATTTTTTTCCTTATGTATTGTAGATTAAGAAAAGTGATGGTGGACATCCGGGACCCGTGACTGGGGAAGGGGAGGGGAGGGGAGGGGAAAGGGCTGAAGGGTGGAAGAGAAAGAAAAATTATTTTTTCTGTTTCAATAAAATATATGTATATATATTAATGTTTAAAACTGTTTTATAGAGTGAGAAAAGCGATGTTGGACATCCGGGACCCGCGACTGGGGAGTGGAGGGGGAGGGCAAAGGGTTGAAGGTGGGAAGAGAAAGAAAAATTATTTTTTCTGTTTCAATAAAATATATGTATATATATTAATGTTTAAAACTGTTTTATAGAATGAGAAAAGCGATGTTGGACATCCGGGACCCGCGACTGGGGAGTGGAGGGGGAGGGCAAAGGGTTGAAGGTGGGAAGAGAAAGAAAAATTATTTTTTCTGTTTCAATAAAATATATGTATATATATTAATGTTTAAAACTGTTTTATAGAATGAGAAAAGCGATGTTGGACATCCGGGACCCGCGACTGGGGAGTGGAGGGGGAGGGCAAAGGGTTGAAGGTGGGAAGAAATTTTTTTTTCTGTTTCAATTAAATACATGCATATATTAATGTTTAAAATTGTTTTATGAAATGAGAAAAGAGATCATGGACATCCGGGACCCGCGACTGGGGAAAGGGAGGGGGAGGGGAGGGGAAAGGGTTGAAGGGGAGGAAGAAAAAAATATTTTTTTCTGTTTCAATTAAACATAAGTACATATATTAATGTTTAAAACTGTTTTATAGAATGAGAAAAGCGATGGTGGACATCCGGGATTGTCGACTGGGGAGAGGGAGGTGGAGGGAGGAGAAAGAGTTGAAGGGAGGAAGTAAAAAAAAATGTTTTCTCTGTTTCAATAAAACATATGTATATATATTAATGTTTGAAACTGTTATATAGAATGAGAAAAGTGATGGTGGGCAACGGGGACCCGCGACTGGGTAGTGGAAGGGAGAGGAGGGGGTAAAGGGTTGAAGGGTAGAAAAAAAATCTGTTTCAATAAAATATATGTATATATATTAATGTTTAAAACTGTTTTATGGAACGAGAAAAGCGATGGGGACATTCGGGACCCGCGACTGTCAAAGTATGAAAAACACACATCGAAATATGAGAAACAACTTTGCTTTTTCTGTGTTGGAACAGAAACCAGAAAACATCCACTTCATCATGTCTCATATGATACAGGCGGTTCTAATTTGAGAGATGCAGTCGAACTAAGGGGAAATAATAGTTGGCATGCCAGGCTTAGCGAGTGTATCAACCCAAACAATGCCCATGCAATCGAGAATTTGTATCATAGAATCTGCTGGACTAGAAATGTTACACATGTGATTCGTAGAAATAAATTCTATGAACAACACAATGAAAGTTTAGCAGCTAATGTAATGTCAGAAACTGAATTTCTCTGTATGTTGGAAGATTTTCTTACTCAAGGAAATGTTACAAGTATGGCCGATTTGCATAACACTTACATTAATGTCTGTTTTTCTGATGGCGTTGATCGGTCAACACGGCTTAAATCAAGAAGATAATTAAAGGCTTTTTCTTGAAAAAGAAGTTCCCGGTGTTGAGTTTTCTGTGCCTAGACGAAAAAATGAATCTGAACGTGCATTTTAAAAAGAAACTAAAAATATTGCTATTGGTAAACTGGAAGATGATACCCCAGATGAACAATTTAAGGTACTTCTTTCTGCAGTCAAAATATTAAGAAAAGCTGCTTTGAACGCAAAGCACTGGACATTTGAAGGAAATTTAAATGCTGATACTGAGCAAAAATCCGAATTATTGACTATTTTCATTAAATGGTGTCTGGTTGGAAAAGGCGATATCACTTCAGAGAAAAAACGTGTGAATGAAGTTGATGATCGAGCTAATCGTTTTTCTCAAACACTAATATTTGGCTATTTATCTGATTACCAGGCTTCAAGATCCAAATCAAAATTGAGCAAGCATACACGTGAACTTCCAGTGCAAGTTTTCACTGGTTTATCAGTTTATCAGTTGAGTCGTATCTCTAATCTTGTGAATTTTATTCATTCACTAGGCCTCTCAGTACACTACTCTTGTTTCTGAAAAATATTAAATAGAATAGCTAAGTCGGTAGCGGTTAAAATGAATGGTAATGAAGGACTTTACTTGCCATCGGACATAATGTAAGGTACGTTCACTCATTTTGCTATTGAGAACATGGATTTTCAAGAAGACACTCCAGCTAGTCGGAATACTCTTCACGGAACAGTAGAGGTTATTCACCAAACTATTGAAGAAGACGATGTAACTGAAGTTCTCAAACTGGTTTCTGATGAAGAAAATGTTAACATTCCAGACAAAATTTACCCAGCCCTAGAATAATCGCTTCCCAAGGGTACCGCAAAGTCCAACAATAAGTATTGATATTCCATCATCACATAAGACACTATACCTTACAAATACAATGGTGCAACATCTTGTATGATGATATATTCCACTTAGTTAGACTGCTTCTCTCAAATTAGAACCTCCTGTATCATATCTGACATGATAAAATGGATGTTTTCTTGTTTCTTTTGCATCGCAGAAAAAGCAAGCACAGTTGTTTATCATACTTAGATGTGTGTTGAGCTCGAGTAAATGGTTTTGAGGTACAAGCTTCTTCAGAAATCATTAAATCTGCTCCATTTTGCATCTTCAAATAGCATATTTCTATAGTTTGCCATTTTTTCTTATGAGTCAGTGATTTCTAACAAGTTAGATGCCAGTTCACTCGAAGCTGTTGTATATTTTCTACTGAAGCATCACCACCTAAATTGTCCAGTATCTGTACAATTGTATCGATGATATATTCCACTTAAATTCTGTATCACATTGCTCATGTTTTCATTTTAAAAATTTAATTATTGTCTTTGATATATTTTTAAAAGTTTCTTCTCAAGCACTTTTAAAAAAAATCACTACTTTTTCTTCTACACGGTATACAAACATCATTACATCTTTTTTCTCTTGGACGGTTTTCAACTTTCTACTGACTCCATTTTGTTAATAATTCTTCTTTGTATTCAGTACTTACCTGCAACAAAAATATTTTAGTGTCAAAATCTTTTTGATGATTTTAGAGATGAAAAATTTTAGTGTCAAAATGACATCATTTTATATTTTACTTTTACACAGGTATGCCATTCAGTATCTGTAAATTTTGGGAATACCATAATATAATGATAAACGTTATGATTCGTATGACATAAAAAATTATACCAACACTTAAAAAACAATTGACTCTCCCTACTCAAACTCTCCTTGAACCCTCTTGTTGTGGATTCAGGTACTATCAATTAAATTTAAAAATATTTTAAACATTAACTATACATTCAACTAAAACAACTACAACAAAATTATTGGTTTTAGCTTCTTCCCTTAAAACACTCTCATTCCCACCCCGGTAGAGAGTCCGGCATGTCCACCGTTTATTTCCTCATTCTATAAAACAGTTTTAAACATTAATATACATACATATATTTTACTGAAAAAAAATAATTCTTCCTCCCTTAAACCTTTTTTTCTTACCCTCCCTCTTCCCAGTCGCAGGTCCCGGATGTCCACCATCGCTTTTCTCATTTTATAAAACAGTTTTAAACATTTATATATATATACATATATTTTATTAAAACAGAAAAAAATTATTTTTTCCTTCCTCCTTTCAACCCTTTCCCCCCCCCCTTTCCCCTCTCCTTCCCCAGTCGCGGGTCCCGGTTCTCCATCATTCCTTTTCTCATTCCATAAAACAATTTTAAACATTAATATATATACATATATTTTATCAATGTAATTTTTTCTTCTTTTCCTCTATTCAACCCTTTGCCCTCCCCCTCCCCCTCCACAGTCGCGGGTCCTGGATGTACACCATCGCTTTTTTCATTCTATAAAACAGTTTTAAACATTAATATGCATACATATATTTTATTGACACAGAAATAAAAATTATTCTTCCTCCCTTCAACCCTTTCTTCTCCCCTCCCTCTCTCAATTTGCAGGTCCCGGATGTCCACCATCTCTTTTCTCATTCCATAAAACAGTTTTAAACATTAATATGCATACATATATTTTATTGACGCAGAAATAAAAAATTTCTTCCTCCCTTCAACTCTTTCTTCTCCCCACCCTCTCTCAAGTCGCAGGTCCCGGATGTCCACCATCTCTTTTCTCATTCCATAAAACAGTTTTAAACATTAATATATATATATACATATATTTTATTGAAACAGAAAAAAAAAATTCCTCCCTTCAACTTTTTCCCCTCCCCTCCCCCTGCCTCTCCCCAGTCGCAGGTCCCGGATGTCCACCATCTCTTTTCTCATTCCATAAAAAAATTTTAAACATTACTATATATACATATATTTTATTGAAACAGAATTTTTTTTTTTTCTTCCACACCTTCAACCCTTTCCCCTCCCCTCCCCCTGCCCCTCACTAGTCGTGGGTCCCGGATGTCCATCATCGCTTTTCTCATTCTATAAAACAGTTTTAAACATTAATATATGTACGTGTGTTTAATTGAAACAGAAAAAAATAATTTTTCTCCCCCCCCCCTTAACCCTTTCCCCTCCCCTCCACCTCCCGAATCACGGGTCTCGGATGTTTACCATCGCTTTTCGCATTCTATAAAACAGTTTTAAACATTAATACATATACATATATTTTATTGAAACAGAAAAAGTAATTTTTTTTCTCTTCCTCCTTTTAGCACTTTCCCCTCCCCTCCCCCTCCCCAGTCACGGGTCCCGGATGTCCACCATCACTTTTCGAAATCTACAATACATAAGGAAATAAATGAGACCACTCACAATACTTAATCATAAAATTGCACAAGTGATGTAATTACGAATCCCACTAAATACTTTAAAAATGTACACATGAAGCAATAAAAAAAATGTGAACTTTAAAAATTTTAAAGATTTAAAACTTTCAACGGTTTAATGTTTTGTTTTTATAGTTCATAACATTATCAAATTATATAACTCAATAATTTTTTCCAATAAAAAATATGAGACCAAAATTCTGAACTTGATCCGAAAGCCTCCGGATATTTGTTCACATTAAAGTAGATTGTGGCAGTGCAAACTCCAGTAATATAATGTTTTGACATCTTACAAATATGAATCCCGCAGACAATTTTCAAAAATATTATGTTTAGGACAACAAAAACAACAAAAAATGTATTAAATATTATTACAATCAGCGTTTTCCCATTTTTTTCTTTTTTCACATTTATTTAGTTGGAATAAACATATATTCTTTTTAGAGGAGAGGAAATTCAACATGTAACATCTTGTTTTATAAAATGAAACTTCAGAATATTGTCTTTATTAACCTTTAAAGAAACATGCGGTTTTTAGAAACATAAAGAGACGGACGCTTTGTATTAACATAAAGACACGAGCGACACACTCAATGCGCCACCGGTTTTGAAAGCCCAAATAACAACTTTTAATAATATCATTGTCTAATGCAATAACCAGCGGTAGTATAAGAGTAATAAACACGAAATCATTAAAAAAAACTAATTTAATCTCCAACTATAATAAAGAAGGAAGTTTGTGTGTGTGTGTTTCTTCGTTGTGTTCCGAAGAAATCACTGCTCGCAGAGATACAAAATTTGGATTGAAGGTGCCTCTATGCATGTAGTTTTGCACCTTGAAGCCCGAATTTGTAATTTTTGATTAGACTTCTTTTAATTTAAATTTTTATGGGATTTTTAGCATTTTTTCAGCGATTTTTCACGTTTCTGTGCAATTTTTCCTACATTAGTATCAGGAATTCGGTTCCAATATTTTTTTCCCAATATAGAAAATTTTATCTTCTTCCCAATGAATTTTATTTAGAATTCGTACAGCGATGTTTGAATTTTTGGGCGATTTTTTTCCTTCGACACTAAAAAGTTTTCCTAGAATGCTTGATTGGTGCGTTGGTTGCCTTCAATTTTAGCCTCAGTTATACTCAAAAAGGTCTTTTAGTTTTCTCTTTTTATCTTGGAGAGAGTTCTTAATTCTTTACAGATAAAAAATCAGGATTTTTAAAAGGAAAGGCTGGTTATTAATTATCCCCATTTTCTATTTTTTATTAGATTTTTTTTAATTTAATTTTTTATGAGTTTTTTAACATTTTTTTTTCATGTTTTGCAGCGTTTTTGTTTTAAATGACGTCAGAAATGGCTCATTGAAAGTCAAACATCGTTTGAGGGCAATTGGGATTGGTAGCTGAGAGGATTGTAGGCACAGCTGGATATCAACCGGGCAGTTGTGATTTGCGAATGAAAAGGTCACCAGCTGATTGCAATTCGAACAGCGATTAGTGAGTTTTTTGCGATTTATTTCATGCGATTTTTAGAGTTTTTTAATGTACGTGAAATCATTTATGTATTTGATTTCAGAAATTGGCAACGATAACTTATAGTATTTGTATGTCAAAACAAAAAAAGCCTTCATTTTGTTTCTGTTTCAAAAGTTAACGATAATTCCTAATGTTAAAGGTTGTTGGTTTAAATTTGGGGTGGGGAGGAGAGTGTCCGGTTGTAATATCCGGTTTAAGTATTGCGTTAATGCTCTCATCGAAACTCGCTACTACCCCCTTGCCTTCCAAATCAGAACATTTTTCTTATTAGTCCGATTCAAACGAAAAGTTTTCTAATATTCTTTTAAGGTCCTCCAGGTATTAGATAAACTTTCGTATCATTTTTTCAACCCTTGCTTACCACTATTTCTGAACATTAATAACTAGAAGGGGGATTATTTTCTCGGGTTCCATCGATCCAATTTCAACGAGAATCAGTTCATTCAAGTTAACACGAACCAATTAAGATATCGTTAACTAATTAAGATACAGATTTGACTCCCCTGGCAGTAGAAAGTGCAAGTAAAAGATTTTGCAGTGTGTGCGCAGAACTTCTGCTATATGGTGTCGTAGGCAGCGGGGACACTTGTCGGAGATAGAAAGATGTTCGGAAAGATGTTTTCTTGCTAGTTGCCATATCGGAGGAAAGTGGAACTAAAAGATTTTGCGTTTAAACTGCGTTTACATTGGTCCGATTCAAATGAAATATTTTCTAACATTCTTATCCGGACCCCTAGGTACTAAATAAACTGCGATGCCATCATTTCAGCCCTTGGTTAGCACCATTTATGAACGTTTAACACTAGGGTGGGAGAATTTATTTTCTCGCTTTTATTGCCAACGAGAATTAGTTCGTTCAACTTAGCACGAACTAATTAAGATATAAATAACTAATTAAGATACAGATTTGGTGCCACTGGTGGTAGAAAGTAGAAATAAAAGATTTTGCAGCGAGTGCACAGCACCCCTGTTATATGGTGTCTAAGGCAGCGGACACGCGTGTCGGAGTTTTGTTCGAAAAGAGGTTTGTTTAGAACATAGTGCGCCTCATGTCTGAGGAAATGGAAACTGAAAGATTTTGCATTTAAAATTTATCCGATTCAAACGAAATCTTTTCTAACATTCTTTCTAGATCTTCCAAGTGCTAAATAAACTTCGGTATAATTTTTTTAGCCCTTGGTTATCACCATTTATGAATATAAATCTCCAGGAGTTTGATTTATTTTCTCGGGATCTATGGGTCCAGTTTCAACGGGATTTGGTTCATTCAACTTAACATGAACTAATTAAGATATAAATAACTAAGTAAGATATAGATTTTGCGGTGCCTGGTGGGGGAAATTGAAACTGAAAGATATTACAGCGCGTGCGCAGCACGTGAACGAATGCCGGAGGAATGCAGCGGGAACGAATGCCGGAGTTTCGTTCGGGAAGAAGTTTGTTTAGAACAGATAATCTAACCCCCTGGTAGTGGAAACTAAAACTAAAAGATCTTGAAGCGTGTTCGCAGCACGCTTTCCATACGGCGCCGTAGGAAGCGGGGATATGTGTCAGAAAGTTGTTTAGAACTGAATGCATCCCCTGGCAGTGGAAGTAAAAGATTTTCCTGAGCGTGCGCCGAAAATGGCTATTTGTTACGAAACCGTAAATTAAATTTACCGATATGATAATCCCAGACAACAAAATATTGTGGTTTTCACTTATTCTCGAGTATTAAGAAAACTATTGGAGGTCTATGAATTTGATAACAACAGTATGTACGTAGTTTATTTTTCGGATAACAAAAATGAAAATTTAGCGAAAACCAAACAGTAACTTTTTTTAAAAATTTTGACGAAAAACTGACCCGCTCAAATGATCCAGACATTTGACGGTGTGGTATTGAATTTACTTCCGCTTCGGATTTCGTCTCTCTATTTAATTTCTTAAAGACAAAAGGGTTACCAGAGGACGAATTCGTGAAGCGTTTTGAACACTTTCCAACCTAGTTGTAAACACTTTCCAACCTAGTTGAAAAGTGTTTATGACTTCGGTTTGTCTGGCCGTATGGCCGTCTGCCGTCTTGCCGTCTGCCGTCTGTCCGTCTGTCCGTGCTCTAACTCCCGTAAATATGCTCGGATTGCTCTTCAACTTTTATATGTTATAGTCTTTATCTATAGCATGTTCCCTATTTCAACGGAAGTGTGTAGCACTTATAGTTTTTTTTACAGGGACACTTAAAACAATTCCGTTACATTGCGGTCTATGGGGAAAAATCATTGAGGATTTATTTAAATAATGTTTCACTATTTTAAACGCATTGAAATTTATATATATCACTAAGGTGCATTAGAAGAAGCTTAATATGGAATAGGGTGTGCATAGCACTTATAGTTACTTTACAGGGACAGTCAAAAGAATTCTGTTACATTACGTCTATGGAGAAAAATCGTCTGCGGTTTATTTAAATAATGTTTCCCTATTTTAAACGCATTGAAATTTATATATATCACTAAGGTGTATTTCAAGAGGCTTACTACAGAATAGTGTGTGTACAGCAGTCATCGTTCATTTACAGGGACACACAAAAAAATTCTCTGCTGTAAGTTAACAATAATTCCTGGAAGTGCGTTTTAAGTTACTGATCGCGATTTTAATTTTAACTCGCTTTTTGTCTATTATGTGGTGTGTACAAATTCTGTATATCCTATACAGGGAAGCACAAAAGTTCGCGAACACATTTCCGTATTATTTAACTCCAGACGGAGAATTTTAAACTGTGCTACGCGTTTCCTAACTGAACTAAAATTTAACATCCTATGTAGTATATATACAAATCTATAGATCCTATACAGGGCTGAATAAAAGTATTAGGATTACTTAGATGTTATCTTTTAGCTTATTAAACGGTATGATTTGTAAAATTATTTTGGAAACGTTGGAAAGTGTTACATAATCTATGCTTGACGCATGATTTTTCGTTCTTGTTTAGAATTATCTTGGGTTTCGTATCATTTTTTTAACGGGACTGGGAAACGCCGTGCATATTAGCTAGTTAGAAATAATAAAACACGGCCGGTTTGTTGTAACATAAAGAGACGAGTGGCGTACTCCATGCGCCAACGACTTTTAAAGACTAAATATAAACTTTTTCATAATCACTTTTTTATGTTAAAAAAATACTGTCTGATGTCTAGTAATAGTATAAAATTAATGGATATTACATTTATTAAAAAAGAAATTAAGTAAAAAACAATAGAATATGTTACACAAACACACAGGCGGTATATTGCATTCACCAATGGTTATTTACCAACAAAGTCAGTGAAACAGAGCAGAACAAGTTGCAATTTCAAATTTAATTATAATTTAAACATTAAAGGGAGTTTGGAAAAGCAGTAAATGAAGAGCAAATGTTATTCACGCAATAACTTTAGAATTCACAAACGTTTTTTCATTGAGTGTCGTACTCATTACGCCACCCGTCTCTTAGAAGGTTAATCTATAATGAAGGAGCGCATTTCCAAAAACGTATTACGTTTGCTAATTGTCTAATATTTATTGAAAATGTTTCTAAACAATCAAATTTATTTTAAAAATAACTTACCATTCTCTATGTTCTCCATTGTAATTTCGCAAAACTTCAGATAGATTTCTGATATATTTTTTAATATATTTTATTAAAAAATAAAATATTCCAAAGCCAAAGACAGAAAACCAAAGATTCAAAATACAATTCCAAAACTAATATAATAATATAATTTAACGAACGTGCGTTAGATATTTGAAATAAAATAGCTTCAAACTTATATGGAATTTCTTCATACTTAAATCAGCCTAAGAACAATCAATGTCTTTCAATAATGAAGTGAATAAAAATTTATTAACTAAAAACTTAAAATTACTAAACTATTACTAAAATTTAAAGAATCCATAACTGTATTTAAATTAAAAAGCATCTAATATACTTTGGACAGAAAATACGAAATAATGCAGGGGTAAAAAAACATGAAAAAAGATAAAAACAGGGAAAATAAATTTTAAAATAGACTAAATAATATACGGTAAAGAGAAAATTACCTTTACTTAATACTATGCTGCAGAGTTTCCATGAGTTTCAAAAGATTAAAGTAATGTTTCCAAGCTGAATGTAACAGCTGGTTTACGGGATTTTCTGCTTTTTGTATTCAAAGAAAATTTTTCCCAAAATTCAATTCAAAGAATGTTTCGCGGATGACGGAAGTTTTCCTGCAAGATAAAATATAACTAATATATTTTTTTTCTGAAAATTTCGTAAAATTGTTTTCTTATTTATTACTTAAAATTTATGTTTAAGAAAATGCCACTGTATTACACTATATTTTACTAGCTGCATAGCAACACAACGTGTAATTTTATTCTACTTAATATACATGTATATATATATATATATATATATATATATATATATATATATATATATATATATATATATATATATATATATATATATATATATATATATATTAGTTTTATTAGATTTATTATTAGAAAAATCTAATTTTCAAACATATTCGCATTATATAATATCATGTATAACAAAAGTATAAGACATTTTAAAACATGAAAGTTTTTATTTTATATAGCATTAACATATTGTCCTAAATTGGGGAACATTTGTATTTTAACATTTAATGGCATACTGAAGTTAAATATGGAATAAAATTATAATTATCCTTCTACAATTTTAAAAGTTGATTTAAACTTAAAATGCAGATTATTACTTGGCAAAAATACGTAAATAATTTTAAATAATTTTATATAATATGAAATAGCACTTTTCTCTTTTTTCAAGCAATAGTTAGAACTGAATTTATAGTCACTGTTTGCAAATTTTGACGTACTGCTCATAAATGTCATATTAGAGTAATTCATAATGAAATAATTCCAAATACATTTCTTTGTTAATGAGGTAATTAAAAAAAGACTTTTAAATACTTTATTTCGGAATCTTATAATTAAAAATACAACTTAAACAAAGTTACTTACTTAATTATTTTTTTTTATTAATTACAACTTCAATAGGCTTCAAAATATAATATATTTCTTGTTTAAATATTTACATGGTGTTTTTCTATAAATGGTGTTTTAGAAAAAAGGAACAAACAAATAGAAATACTTTTTTTTCGTAGCTTATCGATTATTTTGCATTATAAAAGCAAATGTGGATCATAACTATGTTAATATATTTTTCTAGATTTAATATGCTTCTATTTCTGGATATTTATCTTCATAATTTTTCTTCAAAAAATTTCATTAACGTATATATGAATTAAGGCGTATTTTTTTATATTTTCTGTATGAAATATCTGCTTTCAGTTTATTTGATAAAGTATGTTATATATATATATATATATATATATATATGTTATGTTATATATATATATATATATATATATATGTTATGTTATATATATATATATATATATATATATATATATATATATATATAACGCTTATATTTTGAAATTTTTTAGTTTTAATTATATATGTTTTAACTATTTAAAACAACTAATACGATAAACTTTCTAAAATATTAAACTTTAAATCGAAATTCAACAAATTATATATATTATGTTTATATTTAAAGATTTATCCCACGCAATGACGTTTAAAAACAGAAAAAAAACGATATATATATTTTTTTTTTGCTCTCTCGTAGATGGAGTTTTCATGTAACAAAAGAAAAATATACTTAACCTTGTGCAGCCATAGAATGTTGAAAGGTGAAATAATAACCATACAGACACCAATAAAGCATCATTTTCTTTGACGTGTTTGAAGTGTATTTGACTATTAAATTTCGCTTCGATAAAAGAATAATAGGAAAATATGGTCAATATTAACAATTTAAAACTTCATTTTCGTTATGCCGCTGTTCTGCCAAAAAACCTAAATAACAATAAAATAACTTTTTTTTTTTTTTTTTTTTTTTTTTTTTTTTTTTTTTTTTTTGCAGAATTGCATTGAAATAGAATTAATGTATTTTTAATTTATATGTCGAATAATTTGTTAAAATAATATTAATCTTCCAAAAAAAATTATCCATTAACACTTAACCGAAAATTTAAAATATCGTTCATAAACAGTAACTACTGCCTGTGAGACGGTTATTGTTTAGTAAAATCCATTAATACTTAGAATAAAGTGAACATAAATATTTATTCTTCAGTTTTGAGGTATTTACTGGATCAAAATTTTAATGTGGTATAGTAAAAAAGCAGCTTTCAATATCCTAAAAGAACAAGGAATCCAGCAGAGAATATACTAACTGTTAAGGTTCAGTAGTCGCACAGACTTATTTTTAATGTTAAGGGTTAAAAAATTCTCACGACGAGAAACCACATTTATTTTTGTTTCTTTTAAATAAAACAACATTTCTTGATATTTTATTATTTTCTCAAATCAGCTAACATATATTTTTCTATCTGACGTATATTTTCTGTTATTTTAAAATATATGGATATTTAACACACTCGTAGTGATTATAAGAAATAAGACGAGAAAATTTTGTTTTGTCGAAATATAAATTTTTATATACGTGAACATGCAATACAAATATGCACACAAATTTAGATTAAAATTAGTATAAAAATAAGTTTTGTATGTAGCTTCGAACATTTCTCTGTAGATATTCTTAGACATTTGTATTCACGAAATCTTTTTTATTTAAATTAGTTTTGAATTTGTTTTTATAACGTTACACTTATTAAGTAAATAGCATAGGAAAATTTTGTACATCAAAATAGCACTAGTTCCGGAAGCTTGTCAAATTTGAAATAACAAATTTCCGTATATAATTATTTTCATCTTCTGTCATGTATACTGTTCTTGAGAAAAGACTTATTTTACTGCTGAGATTTATTTCTTTATACTATATAAAAACATGAGATTTATAAATTTTCTTCACGTTAATTTAAAAAATATGCTCAAAATAAATTTCAAAGTATGTTCTTTATATTTTTTGAAGTTGAAAATATTTTAAACTTTTCCAGTGCACTAATATGTTAAAACAACGATGTGACAATTTTGACGGAGAAAAAAAAAATTGTATCTGCATAATTGTTCAACTAATAGATGGCTTCCTGTTTGGTATTCTAAAGTACAGTTTTTCAAAAAATATATGATATAAAAATTACGGGTTTGTATTAGAAAAATCAGAGTTTGATAGAATTTCTGTAATTTTCTATCCTAATTTCTTATTTTTTAACATACATTTAAAAATATATATAATTCCCTACTGAATGGCTATTTTTTGCTTTTCTGTGCTTTTTTTTTTGTGTGTGTGTGTGTGTTGTTGTTAACAGAATGAAAATTATTATTATTTATTTATGCGAATATATTACTCGAGATGACATTGCGTTAATAATTATTTATTCCAAAAATCTCTAACAGATTTTCAAACCAACAAAATTAGAATACATTAATTTTAAAATTATGTATATATAAATTTTTAGAAAATGTCATTTCTAAAATCATTTCTATAATAATTATTTGAACCTTGACATATATATTTTAAATATTGACTTTTCTAAGATCTTCTGTCTACTGCAATAGATAGAAAAATAAATTTTAAAAATGAATTGAATGAATTTACATTTGAATACAGCCGGCTGAATAATGTAGCATCCATTTGTTACGATTTAAGGAAACAAACTGAAAAATCACGTAAAATTTATGTGGAATGTTTATCTGAAAATAGCTTGAAAACATTTTTTACAGATATTTCAATATTTTATATAGCATTTTTTTTAACTCTTTATTAAGGGAATAACATACAATATATATTTTTAATTCAAATTTTTATAGATACAAAGAGTAATATTAAAAAAAATTTTATGTGCATAATATCATGTTTGCAAATATATATATTTATTAAATCTTGTTAAAACAGTATATTCTGCATTTCTGATAATTCATTTTTTCAGTTCATTTCATTTCATTTCGGTTCAATTTTTTTAATGAGTAAATCTATATAAAAATATATTATGTTAGATTATTTTAATGAAGTTTTTCAGAAGATATAAATTTTGACACAGATAACAGTGCATAAAAGAAATAAAAAAATAAATAAATTATGGAGTAAATTTTCTGCATCTGCAATTTGTAGAAGATTCAACAGCATAGAGATATACGGGAATTGGGCTGCAAAATATCTGTATGTCTCAAATTTTGCACGTGTGAGCAAATATTTCAATTTTTAAGAAAACAATTTAAAATTAATGAATTAGTTTAAAATGTGTTGTGTTTACATTTCCATGAATAAGATTTCTAGAATTAAATAACTCCGAGTAATCATTCATATAGCGATATACAGAAGTAGAATATGCTGCTTTTTCTAAGCAACTCATTCCTCTTCAATCTGATCCTAACGAGAGTAGTTCAAGGTTGGCTATCAAACATAAAAACAGTTGGTCCGAAAAGTCCAGAAACGGTTGAATAACTCTATAAAATACACATAAAATTTAAAAATACATGTTCAATATTTTCAGTGAAATCAAAGATGACACCCTATGCACAATTCCCTGGTGGTGTGAGGGGGTCCAACATGCACATCTTAAATGAGAACCAGCATTTTTAATTACGGCTTCGGATTTTACGGGGAAAAAAAACGTAACTTTTGTATTTAATATATTTTCCGGATCATAATAGTGGGAGCTATAATCGAGCAAAATGCGGCGTTAAAAAATACACCAAATCGTGAGAAGCAATAGTACGAGAACTGATGACCATTCACCAAAATTTTGGAAGGACTTCGTTTAGGGTCTAGAAATGAAGATCCGATGAGTCCGAAAATAAAAAAGTTATCTATATATTTAAAACGCTAAGCTTTTTCTTTCGACAATCAGTGAGAACAAACTACTGCATCAAATAACACCATTCTTTTTTTTTAATGACAGATATTTGGACACAGATTTGTTATCGTACATTTGTTTGTTCGAAAATTTAATTAATTAGCCGTAATTTTCAATTAAACTTTTACTTCTGCTTATGACGTCATAAAGTCGGCAACTCCCACTGTTGCAAGGCATAGAGTTTATTTTGTAAACTCTGTGGTTCGCCAATCTTTTGACATTAGCTAATATCAACTAGGAAATATTTTAACATATCTATATATTTAAAGCGCTAAGTGTTTTCTTTCGATAGTCCGTGAAAACAAACTGCTGCATCAAATTACATCATTCTTTTTTTAAATGAAAGATATTTGGGCACAAATTTGTTATCGTACATTCGTTTGTTCGAAAATCATATTAATTAGCCGTAATTTTGAATTCAAATTTTACATCTGCTATGACGTCATAAAGTCAATCGCCAGAGGATGCTGCAACTTTTCATAAAATTTAAGTCTGACTATGACCGTAACTTCAAGCTATCTGGTCAAGGTAGAATTGTAAACAAAGATCGAATACGCTATAAAAATATCAATGTCACCAATTTATTTACTTTTAACATTTGCTGAAACATTAAAGCTAATACAAAAGGATTAAAATATATTAAATTACTCATAAATTTGTTTTTAAACGTTAATAAATTTTATTTATTAAATAAAAAATAACCTTACATGGAACAGAATCCGCAGACGCACAGGGATTGGCGCGATTTATTTTTTGCGCTATTTTGGCGAGAAAAACCAATTTTCACACATTATTTTTATTAAACACACGCAATTAATTGTATTAATTTTAAATTATTTTATTTCATTTATTTACACACGTATTCAATTTTATTAACACCAAGTTGCCATACAAAGCAAAAATCGCTATTTTGGCGCCAAAAAGAAACCACGATGCGTCTGCGACATCTGTGCCGATTTAATCAAAATTATTTGGGTGTACCGCATATTGCAAAATCAATTAAATCCATAATTATTATATCTTTCGGAGATCAAAAATAAGAAAATTTAATTCTTAACGAAATGCAATTATTTGGTCGGAAATTTTGTCTTAGTTCAGACTTAGTTAATATTCTGGTACTTCTCCATTATCCCATCGACCACTTTCCATATAAAAAACTATCACCAAATTATTCGCCAAACTGTAGCACCCAATAAACAAATGGAGGAAGGTTGCCATTAGAATCTCAGAAAAAAAAAAGAAAAAAGAAAAAAAATTGGAAAAGCCCAATTGACTAAAGTATCATTTATCAGTAACTTTAAACAATAAAATTTACAATATATTAATGAAAATAGAAAAAAAAATAACCTTGGAAATGTATTTAATTAAATTATTTTTCTTAATTATCTCTCTCAACTGCTGGATGAATGTTTGTGACGTCAGTTAAAATTAATCTATTGTATGTAACTGCGCATCGCAACATTTTTTCAATGCTTTTTCGCTTTTAATATCATGTTGTCGACGATGTAATTTATATTTTAATTCATGAATTAACTAATAAAACAGTAAAACATCATTAAAAATACATTAAACGTCGAATTAAACATCACTTGATGAGATAATAAGCACGTGTAATGCATTTGACGTAAAGTGAGTTTGACGCCACGATAATACATTTTTGGCATTAAAATCCTATAGTTTGGCAATAGTTATTTTCTTAATGGAAAGTGGTCGACCGGATAACGGAAAAGTATCAAAATTCTTATAAATCGTATGAAAATGAAGGGCATTTGTATTTAATGTGTTTAAAAATACGATTAATGTTTCTCAAACTTTGAAGCTGAAAAACAAGCGAGTACGAGGTATTATTATGTATTACGTAGGTCGTGCTACGAGCCACCATCTGGACAGGGTATATACGGCAGATGTCATTTTTTCAGTACAATTAAATGCGAATTATATTTTTATTTGTATACATGGAGGTTAAGCATAAAAGCAACGTTATAAAGTACGTGTGAAGAGTTTGCGCCTGTGAAAGTGACGCTATGCTTATCTTGAAATGCATTTTTACATTGATAAATCTAAAGAGAAAAATGGAGAGAGATGTGTGCTTTATTTACTGAATATGATATGGGCGTAGGAATATACTATTTGTGTGATACTTCATAGGTCCATGAAATTTTCTTTTTGCAGTGGTGAATATGGCGGTAATGTCGAACTTATTTGATTAAACAGTTGTTTAGGGATTGTTTATTTGGAGTTTGCATCGGAAATGGTACTGTATTTCACTGGGGGAAAAAACTTTTGAAATAAAATATTTAAAAGACTTTTTTATACGCAGCCCTTCTTAAATAATAAAGAACCTTATTTTACTGATATTGTTATAGTATTTTTTTCCGTCAAGTGTTGACAGGTTCCATCTAGTTTTATTTTATTTATTTATTTATTTTTCGGGGGGGACAAAAGTAGAGTGGAGCATTTAACTGATGGGGGACGTGATACTCAACTTTAATGATATAGGTTAAGCGGGGTATTGCTTATTATCTACTTTTAATTCTGAATCTAACGGCACCATTCGCAAGTCGATACAATCAATTGGAAGTTATGAGTTTTATGAATAAAAAGTTTAAAATTATACTTTTTGCGAAAATACAACTTTATTATACTTATTTTACGTTAGAAACATGTTCTTTATATCATATTAAATAATCTTAAACTTATTGACTGCCTTCAAAATAGGAATAATCATGTACTAAATTTACATGTATTAAGGGAGAGTGTTCAACATTCTTATTCATAAAACTTTGTAATGTGCCGTAACCGAACATCTTCGTATCGACTTGCGGACGGGGCCATTCGATTCATAATTTAAAATACATAATAAACGATAAACCACCAAACCTACATAAGAAAAGTTGAGTTTTTCGCACCCCCTGAGTTAAATGCCCCAATTTTGAACCCCCCCCCCCCTTTCAAAAAAAAAAAAAAAAAAAAAAAACATGGTGAAACAACTTTATTTTGGGGGACTCATTGGATCTTCATTTCTAGTGCCAAAAAGAAGTTCATCCCATGTTTAAAACCGCATTTTGCTCGAATACAGCGTCATCTGTGATGATCCAGAAAAGAATGTTAAAAGAAGACTACGTTTTTTTCCCATAGAATCCTAATCTGCTATAAAAAAAGCGGTTATAATTTAAGATTTTAAAGGTTCCTCACAGGGGTGGGGCATGGGGCAACTTTGATATCACTGGATAGATTTTTCAAAAATATTGAAAATGTATTTTCGCATTTTTCTATTTGATGTGTATTTCTCGAGGTATTTCCAGACTTTTCGGACATTATGTATATGTCATCAATTGAACGACGCCAAACTAATTGCAATATACAATATTGTTTGTCCAAAAGTTCCAGCAAATAGAGCTCGTAAAACAATTTCAAACTATGCTGAAGATATTTCTATGACAGCAGGATTAGAAGAAACCGCAGTAATTGAAAACAGATTGAAGATAAATGTTACATAAATGTAGGGTTGGTAAATGGATCCAGAGGAGCATTTGTAGGAGTAGAATGGCATTCAGATAACAAACGAAAGCCCGAATGATAGTGATAAAGTTTAGCATATCCCGACCATATGAGTCGTCTCCCATAAAGTCAAAATTCGAAATGATTGACAGAGAACAATTTTCAATATGTGTAGCATATGCTATAACATTTCATAAGAACAAATGTTACGTGTGGCTCTTTTGACAGTGAATGTTCCAAATGGGGTTTATCCTTATTATTAATGTTCGTAAACGTCTGTGTGTCTTTGTGTGTATCTGTACCCGTATAAACTCTGCGAGCGTGGCGAGAAGCGAGGCGCTTTTGGTGTCAAAAAATTCAGTAAAATCCGGGCCTTCAGGAATTGCAGTTTTGAAGAAATTGGCCCTTAATTAAGGGAGTTATTAACGAACAAAACTGTTTTAATTACTGAAAAGAAACCTACGTGGAAAGTATTCCGCGCATGCCCAGAAGAGCTCAATCCTCTTCTTCCGCAAAAAGAAGAAGGAAAGATCGCTTCGGCCGGTTTCTTTTTACGACTGTCTAAACTCGCCGACGGCGAACCGACAGAAATACGAAAAAACCGTCAACATATTCTCGAAGAACGTACTTTTACGTCTCTAACGATCTGGTCGGTTAAAAAAATGTCGATATTAACACTTTCAAAAAAAATAATCAAAAAGCGTCGAATTCGTGTTTTTTATTTTCTCCCTTATTCCAAACCTCGCATCCGCCGGACTAAGAAAGATTCGGATAAACGGATTTCACCAAATAAAAGACCGGTCTTTGTCCTCTCCAATGCCACCTTTCATTAAAAAAAATACGTCAGTTAACCCTTCGAAAACTTATATTTTCCGTACACCGTTTCGCTATTTTGGCAATTTCGACGATTTTCAAAAATTCACAGCGGCGGTTCCAAACGAGTCAAGGAAAACTAAAAATACCAGACGAAACCTACATTTTTTCTCATTTCGAAATCTGCGATCTTTTTTAAAAAATACAAATATTAACCCTTTGAAAAAAAATCGCGCGCAGGACTCACTTTTGCAACTTCCGATTCCCTGCGATTTTTAAAATCGCGCATCGGCTCTCTAAAAAAACAAAAACACAAACAAACACACCCAAGTACATTTCCGTTCCTTCGAAATTACTAGAAAACCTTTAGTTAAAAAAAATATTTCAGTTAACCCTTTCGAAAACGTTTTTTTCCGCAAGTCTCTTTCGCTTTTTCAGTGATTTCTGCAATCTTTAAAAATTCAATTCTGGGTTTCTAAATAAGATACAAAAAAATAAAAATGCCGAGCCTAATCTACGTTCTTTTTTCTTTTAAAATCATCTATCAGTTTTGAAAAATTCGTTTTTTAACTCTTCTAAAAAATAGTTTCCCAAACTAACTCACGTGAATTTTCGTTTTTCGGCCCATGTTTAAAAATCCGCATCGACTCGGACATTGCAAATAGGGACAAATAAAATACACCTGATCATAGCGTGGTTCTTCTTCTTCCAAACGTATCCTTCGGTTTTAAAAAATATATACATTAACCCTTTAGAAACCGGTCGTTCCCGTACCTCACTTTCGCGATTTCCTCTAATTTGCCAATGTATACCCTCCCCCCCCCGCCGCAGGATTTTTTTTATCGATTTAAAAATTCTGACAGAAGAAGCTAAAAGTGCATACATTCAGCTCTAGAAAGACACCTTCCACTTTAAAAAATTCGATTATTAACCGATAAAATAAAATCATTTGTGCAACCCGTTTCTGTAGATATCAGTTTTTTTCGGCTCAAGCACAGATTAATCAAAGTGTAATAAGTGACTTTGCTTTGGCCATAATTATCTTATTTATTAACGATTTTAAATCAAATATCGTTGTTCGTTTTGCGTACAGAATTGAATGAGCTTTCCTAACATATGACTTATTTTGAAAAATAATTATATTTTCGTGGTTAAAATTCTATTCTACTAGGATATTTGTATTCTGAAGCAGCCGATTGCACTGAAATACTTGCTCTATTTACATTTTTCGAAAGCTTTTTTTCCCATCTCTGTTTCTATGGGACGGATCATGACGGGGTATAGCTCATTCGACTCGACACCGATAGAGCTTACTAGAGATTATCGATTTTAGTTCAGCATTTCACCATTAGGGGCGCTTTCCGAACTCTGTTTCTATGGGCCGGATCACGACGGGGTATGGCTCATTCGACTCGACATCGATAGCTTTAACGGTTTCAGTGCCCGAGGTTCGTATAGAATAGATTGCGCCACCTGGTGGTCGAAGGTTGGAATAACGTATATTGCAGCGCGTGCCCAGCACGAATGCTATACGTTGCCGCAGGCAGCGGGGACAGTTATACGTTCAGCATTCGTTTAGTTATAGGTTTATACTATTCGATGTGCAAATTAGGGGATTATCCGGTCCGTGCGTAGCACGACCGGTATACGGTGCCGAAGGCAGCGGGGACACGGGTCGGAGGTTCGTTCGATTAGAGGTTTATACTATTCTATGTGCAAATTAAGGGATTATCCGTTGCCGAAGGCAGCAGGGACCCGGGTCGTATGTTCGTTCGGTTAGAGGTTTAAAATATTCTATGTGCAAATTAAGGTATTATCCGGTGCGTGCGTAGCACTACTGGTATACGATGCCGAAGGCAGCGGGGACCGGGATCTGAGGATCGTTCGTTTCGAGGTTCTTCAAATCAGAGGTTCTTCGGGGTACTTAAAAAAATCAAAAGATTCGAGATTTTCTACAATTCGAGGCACCGATATGCGTAATCAAAATATTTTAATTTGTCATTTTAAAACGCCGATGTAAATTAGGGGCCCGCTGGCGGGCGAAGCCAGCTAGTCCTTATTACTCATGTTCGAAAACGTCTGTGTGTATCTGTACCCGGATAAACTCTGCGAGCTTAGCCAGCAGCTAGCCGCTTTTGGTGTCAAAAAATTCAGAAAAATCCGGGCCTTCAGGAATTGCAGTTTCAAAGAAATCGGCCCTTAATTAAGGGAGTTATTAACGAACAAAACTGTTTTAATTACTGAAAAGAAACCTACGTGGAAAGTATTCCGCGCATGCCCAGAAGAGCTCAATCCTCATCTTCCGCAAAAAGAAGAAGGAAAGATCGCTTCGGCAGGTTTCTTTTTACGACAGTCTAAACTCGCCGACGGCGAACCGACAGAAATACGAAAAAACCGTCAACTCATTCTCGAAGAACGTACTTTTACGTCTCTAACGATCCTGTCGGTTCAAAAAAATTTCGATATTAACACTTTCAAAAAATATAATCAAAAAGCGTCGAATTCGTGTTTTTTATTTTCTCCCTTATTCCAAACCTCGCATCCGCCGGACTAAGAAAGATTCGGATAAACGGGTTTCACCAAATAAAAGATCGGTCTTTGTCCTCTCCAATTTACTTTTCATTAAAAAATACGTCAGTTAACCCTTCGAAATCGTATATTTTCCGTACACCATTTCGCGATTTTGGCAATTTTGACGATTTTCAAAAATTCGCAGCGGCGGTTCCAAACGAGTCAGGGAAAACTATAAATACCAGACGAAATCTACATTCTTTCTCCTTTCGAAATCTGCGATTGTTTTTAAAAAATACAAATATTAACCCTTCTAAAAAATATCGCGCGCAGGACTCACTTTTGCAACTTCCGATTCCCTGCGATATTTAAAATCGCGCATCGGCTCTCTAAAAAACAAAAAAACAAACAAACACACCCAAGTACATTTCCGTTCTTTCGAGATCACTAGAAAGTTTAGTTTAAAAAATTATTTCAGTTAACCCTTTCGAAAACGTTTTTTTCCGTAAGTCTCTTTCGCTTTTTCAGCGATTTCTGCAATCTTTAAAAATTCAATTCTGGGCTTCTAAACAAGATACAGAAAAATAAAAATGCCGAGCCTAATCTACGTTCTTTTTCCGTTTAAAATCATGTATCAGTTTTGAAAAATTCGTTTTTTAACCCTTCTAAAAAAATAGTTTCCCAAACTAACTCGCGTGAATTTTCGTTTTTCGGCCCATGTATAAAAATCCGCATCGACTCGGAAATTGCGAATAGGGACAAATAAAATACACCAAATCATAGCGTGGTTCTTCTTCTTCCAAGCGTATCCTTCGGTTTTAAAAAATATATACATTAACCCTTTAGAAGCCGATCGTTTCCGTACCTCACTTTCGCAATTTCCTCTAATTTGCCAATGTAACCCCCCCCCCCCCCCCTCCGCCGCAGGATTTTTTTTATCGAATTACACAAATTCCGAGAGAAGAAGCTAAAAGTGCATACATTCAGCTCTAGAAAGACACCTTCCACTTTAAAAAATTCGATTATTAACCGATAAAATAAAATCATTTGTGCAACCCGTTTCTGTAGATATCAGTTTTTTTCGGCTCAAGCACAGATTAATCAAGTGTAATAAGTGACTTTGCTTTGGCCGTAATTATCTTATTTATTAACGATTTTAAATCAAATATCGTTGTTCATTTTGCGTACAGAATTGAATGAGCTTTCCTAACATATGATTTATTTTGAAAAATAATTATATTTTCGTGGTTAAAATTCTATTCTACTAGGATATTTGTATTCTGAAGCAGCCGATTGAACTGCAAATACTTGCTGTACAATACCTAACTAACTTAATGTACAATATTTCTATTCGATGGATCAGAGATTATACGATATGTAAACAGTCAACTTCATGTTCGATCGCAGTCAAATAAACCAGAGAGTCAACACAGGAACATTTATTTTTAAAAGTTTTAATATTTTTTAAATAATTGTCATTTTTGTATAGGGAAAAAAATAAAAGCTAAGGAATTTGCTATTTCTTTTGAAAATATCTCCCTTCGTATGGGTCCCATCGCGACCTGGTTTGGCTCATTCGACTCGACATCGATAGAGCTTACCGATTTTAGTTCCGAGTTTCACCACCAGGTGCGCATTCCTATCTCTGTTTCTATGGGACGGATCACGACAGGGTATAGCTCATTCGACTCGACACCGATAGAGCTTACTAGAGATAATATCGATTTTAGTTACCGATATAAATTAGGGGTCCGATGGCGGGCGAAGCCAGCTAGTCTTATTATTAACGTTGTTAACAATATTACAGAGCAGAATTCGACATGTTAACGAGTACAAGGGACATAAATTTATTTATAGATCTGGTATAAAAATGATTGAATCCAATAACATGTGTAGACAAAAAAAATAGGCATAGAAACGGTATACCGAAAACTTGTATCAGGCTTTCAAAATACAAATACTCAAAGGAAAGAAATAAAGTGATGTTCTACGAGAAAAATTCACAATTAAATTTAAAAAAAATGGTATTATTTACACGTATTGCAAAATTTATTCAGGATTCATGGAAGTTCCGTAAAAGTGATCTTGCAATAGGACATAATGTTTTAAACTGAACGTATCTATTTTTTTCGCACTGTTTAGTAAAATCCACCAGTATGCATAAATGAGGTATGGATTGCTTCATGGTGAATTTAAATATTCGATACGAAAGATAATTTTTCTATTAAAGAGAGAGGAATAATCTTCCAGAAAAGAGGAATAATCTATGGAAAATAAGGAAATATTCTGATTTTTTCTTTCTTTCTTCTTTCCATTTCTAATTGAATATTGCATTCCATTGAGTAAAAATATATTTCAAACTACAGCGGAATTAAAAAAAAAACACTAATTTGTCACTTCATATTTTAATGTAAAATAGATATTATATTATAAATTTGTAAAACACAATAAAAGTAATATAACAATAGCTTTACATTATTAATTTTAGAGAAATAATAATAATAATAAACATATTAAAAGTACTGATCGCCCAACAAGTATATTTTTGTAAGAGAAAAAGGGCCAAGTTCTGTTTTTTTTTCTGCCATAAAATGCATTGATGTCTAAAGTTCGCTCCCATGAAAAGTCAAACATCTCAACATTTTCATGGAAAACGGCTTTCTGCGAATTATTTGTTAATATAGTTTAGATGTTTTTAAAAAAGTTATAAAGTATGTTTAGTGGAATACATGTCTACTACAATTATTGAAGCATATTCACATGAAATGAATAGCTTTCGTCGATGAAAAAAATTTGAATATTATACAATTTAATATAATGGAGCTCAATGTGACATAAGCGGAAATTGAAATTAAACAAAAAAAAAAGTAATATTCCGTTGGGTTTAGTTTTAATGAAGTTAAACCGTACGAAATGACCATGGTGAACTACAGTGGCATTAAATCATAAATGGACTAAATGTTTCTTTGTTAAAATTGATATTTTTGGTAAGTCAGTGGTATTCATCATAAATATTTACTTAAAGTGTTTTCATATGAAAAGGCATTTTCGACTATATTAACTTCTAACTTTCACATAATTCATAAATGCATAATGACCAATCATGATTTCTGAAAACATTTAGTTTTGTAATATTGATATACTATTTTAAACCCGAGATTTCAGATTTTTATCATTAATAAGGTTATATTATGTATTCTAATTGTTTCACAGCATTACTTTTTTAAGGAGACTCTTTTGAATTTGTTGTAATTTCCATCAAGCCTTAGAATTAAAAAAAAATCTTCTAGAGTGCATGAGCGGGCAAGTCGCAGAACACTTTTCAGTGTTAACGTGGATTAATTTTATTTATCAGAGTTTTTTATAGCAGAGATACTATGCAGAACCATTTTTTTCACAGAAATATATGTCCGGATTAAAACAGTCTGTGTTAAAAAATGCTTCATCATCGTCACTAAATAGAATAATCATTGTAAAATTTTCTTTACAGAAACAAGTGACTGAGTGAACATCAAGCTTAAATTTGACATTGTAATGTGAAATAATTCATTTTAAAAGAAAAATGATAGATTCAACATTGCATAGCATAAAAAAATATTCAACAGAAGCTTCAAAAAAGGTTGTAAAATGTTATATAAATACATTAGTTTTATGATCACAAAATTCTAAATATTTGTAAATACATTTCAGTTACACTTTTATATTACCCTACGAAGGTTATCAGCTACACAATAAAAATTAAAAGCTAATCAGATGTATTTAAGATAAAATTAATCTTATATATTTCCCATTTTTTTAATAATTAATGGAAATATTATATTCCCATTTATTTAATAAAAGAAACTGAGTTGATGTAAAATCAACTGAAATCTTTATCATGAATTTTAAATACAAAAATTTAATAAATAAAACAAAACAGATTTTATTTTAACAGTAAAATTAATTAATTACATCTTAACAAAATATCTGGAACGGCTTACAGAATTAAAAAAAAAAAATCATTTAATTGATGATTTAAAAAAAAGTCAAGGGAACCAATTTTGAAAAGTATTCATGTTTAAATTTGAAACTAATTATTACATTTTTTAATTCTAAGAAAGATTTTGACAAAAAAATATTTTTTTTCACTTATTTGACACTTTCAAAATGAAAAAATATAATAAAAAATAAAATAAAAATCTCTAATTAATGAGAAAATACAAAATACAATTGGGATTAGCTTAATTAATTGTTAACTCAAACTGTATTTTAAAAGTTATATCAGAAAAAATATATATATATTAATAATTATTGAATAATGCATAGTTATTACATTTTAGAATGCAAAATAAAAATGTAAATTTACGGAATATATGTTTTTAAAATGAAACAGGAGACGGTGGCATAAAAATATATGTACCAAAAAAGCACCCTTCTTACATATTTAAGAATGTAACAAAAATGTTAATTAATGTTGTAACTTATTATTACCTATAACAGTATAATTTATTACGATTTTTATGCATTTTTTTATTTTTTATTTTTTAAATTCCTTTACTTTGAACTACTAATAACATTTCAAGACTATTTTACAATAAAAAGTTTCAACGTAAAATGAGTTGAAATTTTATGTCGAACTGATATGTCAGTTTTTGTCTAAGAAAGTAATACGAGGGCGAGTCAAATGAAAGTGAGCCAATACACCCCGCACAATAATGGTTCGGTTTATTATAGGCGACGCATGTGTGTAGCAGACAGGCATCTCACATTGACAAAAGTGACACGGAGGTTGGTTGGTTGGTTGTATTTGATTTAATGGCACAAGGTCCCATTGGGGACAAGCTGCGTCAAAATAAGAGTAAAGAAAAATATATTAAAAGATCCACAACAGAACACAAAAAGGAAACAAAGCTTAATGAGAAAATCATCTGGATGGGGTCACCCATCCAGATATAGTCATACAGTGTATAAAATATGTATTAAGAATTGTAAAAAAATGAAGTATAAAAGTAATACACCGGTGACACGGAAGTGGGAGTATAAATGTTTTTTAATGCTCTAATACACTGGGTTGAAGACGGTTGCGTGACATAATGGACGCTCCAAAAGATGAACAGCGTGATGTGGTCAGGTTTTTGACAGCTGAAGGTATTTTCCAAAACGAAATTATTCTTCGTATGGCTGCCGTGAACGGCGAACATTGCATTTCATTGACCACTGTGAAGCGTTGGAGCAAACGTTTCAACGAAGGACGTGAAAGTTCCAAAGGCGATCCCAGACCTGGCCAATGCCACCGCGCAATCACTCCCAACACAATTGCACAGGTTGATGAGCTGATTAAACAAGAACGGAGGATAAACATCGATGAACTGGCCTCGTGACTTTCACATTTAAGGGAAATTGAAAAAACACCCAGATTCCTGTCGGAAGAAGACATGAAGGAGGCAGTTGCAGACCTTCTGAACCCAAGGAGTTTCATGATAAATGTCTAAATGCTCATTAAGACTAATTTAAATAAAGTATTCCGTATGTCATATATTTACATTGGCTCAGTTTCATTTGACTCGCCCTCGTAATTTATATTCTACTTCCTAAATTATTAGAACTTTCTTTTTTCTACGTACTTTCTTTCACTCATGTAACTTTCATTTTTGCTGGGTAATATTAACTCACTTTATAAAATTATATTATTTTGCAGGATTTCTTTGTTTGCGGTACTGAGCAACGAGAACATTTTTTTAAAAAAACTTTTCAAACAATTTCCCTAACTTAAGAACTGTTAAAAGTGAAAAGTGTGAAACGCATTCAACGCCAATAGTGATTAACTAGCAAAAATGAGCTCTGCAATTAGAATACTGATATGAAGATTATTACCAAGATTAGACAAAGGCTTTTTACCTAAGCTAGGCTATTGCATCTATGTTTTACGTGGATTAACTTAAGAATTATTTGCTTTTTAAAAAAATCTTTTTTACGTATATTAAGTTATATTTTATTTATTTGATTAGGGAAATCATATGGGGCAGAACAAAAGGGAAAAAAAGATGAGCTTATGCCAGAGGTTACAAATTCTAATAATGAGTATCAGTACTTTCAGAATACATTTTTTGTATGTTTATCATACACACACACACACACACACACACACACACACACACACATATATATATATATATATACATATATATATAGTAGATATAGATGTGTGTGTGTGTTTGTGGAAAAAAATAAACGTCTAAATGTGCAACGTATCAACTTGATTGACAAAAAGATTCAAGAGCTAAAGAGATGATGGATGATGTCATTGTCAGTACGGTATTAGTTTAAGTTTTAAGAAACGCATTATCTGAGTTGGCTACTTTTGTTTGATAGGAGAAATCAAAAGTACTTGTCTGTAATCTTTTTGTTGTGAAGACGGCATGTGGCTATTATTTAAACGTGTTATTTCACTATCTAATCATCTACTGTTTGTTTCTTTGTCTTTGTGTTTTATGTGTTTAATTTAATGTATGTGTTCGTCAAATCCAGTGTAGTGAATACATCTATACTAGTAAAATAAAGTTTCGCTGTGTGTGTGTGTGTGTTTGTTTGTCTGCGATGACTAGTAAAATCTAGCCCACCTAGAAGTCTGAAAATTTAGGTGTGGATAGTCCAAGGCTTGGCCTGGTGCACATGAGTCGTAGAATATTAATATTTTGATATTTACTGAAGATATTAATTAGAATCTCATTAAACATGGCATCGAAAATGCTATTTTTTTATCGAAAGACTAAAGAAAAGCACTCCTATCCTGGATTTCCGAGTGGAAATGAAGTAATATCACATTATTTTACTAATTAGCAAATTTAAAAAAACTAATTAAGATATCGATTTGAAAATTTATGAGCATATGTAAAAGAATTTTCTGTATTCGACAATAATTTTTTTTAAAAATTCAGCCGGTAATTTTTTTTTAATTTTTGCAAAGAACCGCTGAAAATCTGGCGGCGCCAGTGCAAAAATCGAATAAGCTTCAGACAGGGATCAGCTTTTATTAAAAACTGAACTAGAAAGAGATCTGTTTCTCTGGCCGATCCCTCCATTTTGTTTGCGAAAATGAAAGTAAATAATTGACACGTTTTGCTAACGAACAAAAACTAAGATAACTAATTAAAATGTAATTTTGAATTTGAAAATGTGAAGGTGCGTCATCTGGCGGCCATTTTAGCATAGCGTCTTCGTTATGTTCTAATTATCAGAAAAATTTAATTCATTTTTTAATGATCGCGTTAATGTAGGGGAAAGTGTTTTTTTTAGAACAAATTGTTATTTTGCGGGTACGGGGAAGAAGGGGGTTAACGCCTTGCTCCAATTTACACAAAACAAATTCCATTGAAGAAATTTAACATTTTTAACTTCACCAGTAGCGTTTTATAACTGTTATATATAGAGAAAAACGGAACTTTCAAATGACGATTTTCGTAAAAATTAAATTTATGTTCATAATAAAAATACACAACCCGTATTTACTTTATGCATACCAACAATCAAAGTAAATGATTTGTTGTTGAGCACTTACATCCTTATCTCGGGTTTTATGGGCCCGATCACAACGGGGTTTTGATTATTCGACTTGGTTTTCGATTGGGTTGCAGATTTTTGTTCCACCTTCCTCCGGGAAGAGGCGCATCATTTTCTTGAGTTCTGTGGGCCCGATTTCGACGGGAATGGGTTTATTCAACTCCCTTGATAGAATGGGTACCCATGTTAAATGCTCCTATAGAACAAATTGTCGCTGGAAAGTGGAACTAAGGGATTTTGCAGCGCGGTCGCAGCATGCCTGCTATACGGTGCCGGAGGCAACAGAGACACGTGTCGGAGATTCGTTTGGAAGGTGGTTTGTTTGAAGCAGAGTTTTCCTCCTGGTGGCGGAAGGTGGAACTAAAATATTTTGCTGCGTCTGCGCTGTACCCCTACTATACGGCGCCCCAGGTGGCGGGAACATGTGTCGGGGGTTCGTTTATATCAGAATGCACCTTTATCTGCTGTAAGTAGAAATAAAGGATTTTCCTCGCATGCGCAACACTAAATAATTTCCTAATAAATCGAGTTAAAGATATAAAATCATACAACATTCAGGTTTGTTTATCACGGGCCCGGGCAAGGGCGGCGGGTCAGCAACTGTAAAAATAAAACATAACGCATATTAAACGTGAAAGAACAACAAAAATTTAAAACTATGAATGAGGTACGGAAACTTCACAGGACCATCATATCCACAATTCATTGTGAATATATGTTATTTCATCGAACAAAAATATGTTACAAGCTAAATTAGGTGTAGCGAATGTTGTTTAAAATATTGTCGAGAAATGTACAACATATATGTGTATGCGTGCGTGTCCGTGTTTAGAAATCGCAATTTTGTGAATTCATAAAATTATATCTGATTTTTGCTGTGCTTATTTTTAATATATAGCAACATCAAAAAAAAAAAAAAAAAAAAAAAAAAAAAAAAAAAAAAACATTATTTTAACTATCGTTTAGGGTTTATTTATTGAATTCCCAGCGTATAATAATAATCTACTATATATATAAAATACAAACGGAAATTTCGTTCCAATTACATGTAACCCGAGTTCTGCTGAATGAACTTTGATGGAACATGCAGTGTTAGATAGACAATTTTTCAGGGAAGTTTTTAGTAAATATCATATTGTTTTCCATAGATTAGTTCTAGAATTATGATGGTAAGTTCGGTTAGTTTGGACGAAAAGAATTGAAACGGTCATACCATTTAGAAAATAATACAAACATCTCGAAAAGAAACTGTTACTAATTTTATTTTTTTGAGAAAAGGGTCAAAAATAAAAAAAAATTATGAGAGCTAATGCTATAAAGCTAAAAAAATAATTTAAATTTGAGAGGGAATGTTCGTAACGTTTAAATATTATTCAGTGTGTCAATTGAAAGTATATTTGGCAATTTATCTTTTGCATCAAAATAAAAAAAAATGCGTTTGTAAATTTGATTAAATAAAATCTGAGTAATATATATATATATATGTTATATAAAAATTTATTTCCTTCATATCCTTCCATTTTATTCGCATTAATATTTTAAAATTAATCTAACTTCTGTCATAGTCAGTATTTCCTTAATTCTTAATAATATCTATTCCTATTTAAACTCCTTTTAAAAGTAAATATCCGTATATTAATAATTATTTTATTCCAAATCTTAATCTAAAATTTAAGATCATTCGTAACTTTTATCAGTTCCCCAATCTATAAAATTCTGAGACGCGTTCTCATTTCGAATGTTTTTTAAAAGCCATTTTCTTTTTATTATTATTATTATTATTGCTCTGAATTTTTCGCGCGCTTGGGATTTTAACTTCAAAATTGGTCCGCACCCAAGTAAGGGGATTCTTTAATGTTTTAACCTCGCCCTCTAGCCTCATTCGTTGGGCTGGAGCTAGCTTCTCACTCATTGGGTTGAGCGCTCGTGACGTAATTCTGTGTATGTTTCCGCGGAGAGAACAAAACTGGCCCGCGCCGGTCGGAGCGGCAGATTTTTGACGTTTTCGGAAGCTAAACAAGTATGTGTCTGGTATTTGTATGACCGTAGAATATTCAACTGGCCCAATAACATCTTAATTCAATGAAGTGAAGCAACGTTAGCCCGAGGGCTATAAGTTTTAGACCCTTTGGGAATCGTTTATATGTTGTTCGTCTTCAAATAAAATTATTTGTCTGGAGATTGGCTGGATTTACTGGAGAAATTCTGTGATCTCATTTCATTGCCTTACTACTTCGCCATACTCGCTAAATTCGACTGCAACTTGCTATATCGTTGAAGGACTGCCATCTTTTCATCGAATAGTATTCATCGTAATATCTCAACTTCGTCAAAATGCTACATATATATATATATATATATATATATAATTGTTATTTTATTGATATTCTTTTATAATTTTTTCTCTAACTCCTGCATCATGTGACTTACAGAATTCACATTTCTTTAAGATAAGAAAGTTAAACACTGTTCTTTGCGTGGAAATAATTTATTACATTTTTGACTGTATTTACTCTGCAGTAAACCTGTCAGAAGATGACGTATATTACGAAGTATAATGCAACGTAAATTGAGATTCTATTTAAGCTACTAACACCATACATAGCACCAAGGTGAGAAACCCGGAGTTCAATAACTAACAAACGAAAATGAATAATCCGAATTTTTTTAAGTTCAATGGTCAATCTCTGAAATGATTTTAACGCTCTCTCTTTTAGTAGTGCTGTGATTAGGCCACATTTTAATTTCTGTTGGCCTTAAGGGCCATATTTCTCTACCAAACTCTTCTACAAATGATCAAACAAAAGAGTGGGATCTTAATAGCCCGAGTTTCGTATAACGCATAAGATAATACAGTAGCGCAATGGCGTTCGGAAATATACTTAGCAATGTGGAAGGACCTTCCAAGTGAAGGTCCGTATTACTTTAAAATACAAGGTCGAATTCATCAGTTTGTTTCATTCAAGGTTCACTTGGAAAATGGGCATATCCTGGTAGTTTAATTAATATAAAAGTATTAATTAATTAAAGCGCACTTAAAAAATATATATAACACGTTTCATTTTTTATTTTTTTCTATATATTTTTAGTGTTTAAAAGTTTTTATTGTTGCAGTTTCACTACTAGTTGGCCTTTTTTGACAAGACTAGTTTGGCGTATCATAAAAACCCATTGTTGTCGTAACTAGTAAAACATTGTAAACATAAACAATATTTCACGATTTATCACCTGTGGCGGGCAAGTGAAAAAACGTTTTGAAATTAATTTATGAATTCATAATTAAATTCTAAAAATATTAGCATTCAGGATTTGCATTCTAGCATACCAGGAAATGGGTTAAAATTCATTATAAAATTCCATCTTTAAATACAAAAACCAAGTTGATTTAAATAAATCCGGGTGACAAACAAACTCATAAGAAATGTAACTGAATCTATTTGAAATTTGAAAGATTTATAATCGTTATTGTTTATTTGATTGAATTAAATTGCTTATGGGAGTAATACTTTGCCTGTACCAACTGGAATAAGGAAAAAACAATAAGGAAGATAACAATTTTATCAAAGACTCAAAACAGTGAATTTTGTAAAAAATATATAAAAAGTTCTGACAGACATATATGATAACCTAATTAAATATGACAGTGAAACTAAGTTTATTTCATGAAGTTTCATTGCATGATTTATCACCTGTTGCGGTTTAATGAAAAAATTATTTAAAATTATTTTTTTAATTCATAATTAAATTCTATAACTATTAGCATTCAGGATTTGCATTCTAGCATATCAGAAAATATGTTAAAATTGATTACAAAATTTTATCTTTAAATACAAAAACCAAGTTGATTTAAATAAAACAGTGTAACAAACAAACTCATAAAAAAAAAGAATTGAATCTATTTGAAATTTGAAAGATTAATAATCTTTATTGTTTATTTGACTGAAATAAACTTCCTACGGGAGTAATAAATTTCCTGTACCAACTAGAATAAGGAAAAAACAATAACGAAGATAACAATTTCATCAAAGACTCAAAACAGTGTATTTTGTAAAAATATATAAACAGTTCTGACAGACAAATATGATAACCTAATTAAATATGACAGTGAAACTAAGTTTATTTCATGAAGTTTCATTGCATGATTTATCACCTGTTGCGGTCTAATGAAAAAATGATTTAAAATTAATTTATTAATTCATAATTAAATTCTAAAACTATTAGCAATCAGGATTTGCATTCTAGCATATCAGGAAATGAGTTAAAATTGATTACAAAATTCCATCTTTAAATACAAAAACCAAGTTGATTTAAATAAAACAGTGTAACAAACAAACTCATAAAAACAAAATTTAATCTATTTGAAATTTGAAAGATTAATAATATTTATTGTTTATTTGACTGAAATAAACTTCCTACGGGAGTAATAATTTTCCTGTACCAACTGGAATAAGGAAAAAATGATAAGGAAGATAACAATTTCATCAAAGACACAAAACTGTGTATTTTGTAAAAAATATATAAACAGTTCTGACAGACAAATATGATAACATAATTAAATATGACAGTGAAACTAAGTTTATTTCATAAAGTTTTATTGCATGATTTATCACATGTTGCGGTTCTAAAGAAATGATTTAAAATTAATTTATTAATTCATATCTAAATTCTAAAACTATTAGATATCAGGATTTGAATTCTAGCATATCAGGAAATGAGTTAAAATTTATTACGTAATTCCATCTTTAAATACAAAAACCAAGTTGATTTAAATAAAACAGTGCAACAAACAAAGTCATAAAAAATAAAATTGAATCTGAAATTTGAAAGATTAATAATCTTTATTGTTTATTTGACTGAAATTAATTTCCCTGTACCAACTGGAATAAGGAAAAATCAAAAAGGAAGATAACAATTTTATCAAAGACGCAAAATATTGGATTTAAAAAAAAAGAAAAACAGTTCTGACAGAGAAATATGATACAACCTAAATAAATATGACAGTGAAACTAAGTTTATTTCATGAAGCTTCATTGCATGATTTATCACCTGTTCCAGTTTAATGCAAAAATGCTTTAAAATAAATTTATTAATTCATTATTACATTCTGAAACTATTAGCGTCCAGGAATTCCATTCTGGCATATCAGGAAATGAGTTAAAATTGATTACAAAATTCCACCTTTAACTTCAAAAACCAAGTTGATTTAAATAAAACAGTATAACAAACAAACTCATAAAAAATAAAATTGAATCTATCTGAAATTTGAAATATTAATAACCTTTATTGTTTATTTCACTGAAATAAATTTCCTATGGGAGTTATAATTTTCCTGTACCAACTAGAATAAGGAAATACAATTAAGGAAGACAAAAATTTTATTAAAGACGCAAAATATTGGATTAAAAAAAAAGAAAAACAGTTTCGACAGACAAATATGATACAACCTAAATAAATATGATATAGTGATATAATATAATATAGTGATGCATGGGAGGAATGCATACAATCACATATTTCTATTAGAAATGTACAATTTGATAAATAAATTTTAAAGTAAAATGTTTATTTCATAAATTGAAATATCCAATTATTTTTGCGCAAAAATATCTATCTTTTTTTTGTTTGTGGCGCAAATCGGTAATTTGTCAGTATATATTGCTAATAAAAATATTTATTAATTAATATGTGAGATTTCATTTATGCAAATGTCTTTCTCTAACCGCAATATAGCCCACAAAATGCAAGTTATAAAAATTATTTCAAGATTTGCTTCTTTTAAGAGTCTGTGCATTTATTTATTTCTTATATGTCTGTAATATACCTCACAAAAACTCAATTCACATAATTTACATTTGAATGCAACATGTGAATAATGTAGCATCCGTTTGCTGCAATTTAAAGCAGACATACTTTCTACCCACGTATAATGTATTTTGAACATTTGTTAGAATTTACTTCCAAAAATATAGTGAAGAATAATATTTTCTGCAAGACTTTTAAATTTTAAAGTGCTTATTGGGAAAACATAAAGTATAATTAGATTTTATAACTACATTTTTTATATAAATAAAACAAAATAATACACTTTCATACGGAACATTGAAATTTTTTTCATAATGAGTTCGTATCTGGTACCTTTGTAGAATATATATTTTTCTCAATTAAACTGCTAAATTTCTTCATTTTGAATATACTTGTATTTCTACATTTAATTATTAGTTTGATGTTATCAGGTAATTAAACATTTATGAGATTAAGTGAAATACGGTTGTAGTTTATCATTACAATTTTATTTATTTTCTATTGAAATGAGTTACTTGGTCAATATTAAATATCTTCAAGAGTATTCTCGCATATAAAAAGGTAAAATTTGGTTTACTTGACTCTAATTACAACGGCATTCAAATTAGTCATTAATATATGTATGAGTAACAGTTATGTTTATATGGTATGAATTACAGGTATTTACAATATGGGGCGTTACAGAAAAAAAGTATTTACATAAAATGGTTCGAACCTTACAGAACACAGATCCATACATTTACCCATAAATAATGACTTAAAAGTATTTAAACTTGTATTTGTACCGTTTATTATACAATAAAAGTATTAGCATAATGTTATTTTTCTTAATTGTTTGTCTCATTTATATGCATCATATATTAATACACAACAGAGTTTATGAACTACACTTTTATTAATACTAGGCCATCCAACCCGGGCTTCCCGTGTTAGAGAATATATGTGAAAACCATTTATTTTTTTATAAAAAATAATATTATTACATAATTATTATTATTACTATTAGTATTAGATTTTTTACTTTTAATATATATATATATATATATATATATATATATATATATTACATTCCCCCCTAACAACACCAAAATAATTTTTGAATGAAACATGTCAATTATATATTCAAATAAAATTCTGAAATTTATTAAAAGCTATAATTTCGTATTGGTCTCGTGCCAGAAATAATAGCAGAAGAAATGGCAAAAAATTTCGTTATCTGCAGCCGTGTTTTTATTCTGATAATTTCAGCGGATGTAAGCGCTTATTTCGATTACATGTCTGTTAAATTTGTGTTTTATTTATATTGTTTTATTTATCGCTTAATGAAGTTTTAATTTCGTTACTGAATATCAGCTAGAAACAAATGCTGAACATTTTATACTGTTTAAAGTGCAAACGGATTAATATTTTATAATCGTCTGCAAGCGATAGATTTAGATAAAAAAAACAATCATGCTTGAAACTTAATAAAAATGCTATAATAAATCAGTCAATTAAGATACAGTTTTCAAACAAATTGAATTTGAAAGTAGAAGTTTTTCTCTATATAATGGTGTAAAAATAAAACTAGTCGTTGGAGGCCACCGTAATACTTACCCATCATGGATATGCATAATGTAAAATATTAAAATAAAACATGTGTTTTTCATTTGGGTTTTTAGATTCATTTTCATGTCTTTGGGGGGATACAATAGGGTTTAGTTTATTTACACTGAGGAAATGAGTCCAGGATACTCATGAAACGTGCGTCTGTTTATTACACGATGTTATTGTGTGTCAAACGTTGATATTTTTAGTATAAAACATGTGTAAACTACTTATAAAGTGCATTGCAATTCAAATAAAATCGTGGCTTGATGACGTCACAAACTTTAAAGGCTCGATTATTGAATTGCTTGAAAGAAACATCCTTATAACTCCAAAAATAATAATCCTATTAACTAGCGGTTTATTGCATCTGATTAAGCGTCAAATTTCCAATTAGAATATATCTTTGAAGTGAAATTTGGATGAAATACAGGGTCATGAAAAATCGAAGAGTATGGAAAATATGATTCCAAATATCTCGGCAAGTCATTATCCGATCGACTTCATGCTTTATGCAAAATTTATGTTTTTTTATTGTTTATATTTATTTCTTAAAATAAACAATTTCGAAAATTTTTATATACCTTTCATCAGAACGAATATTTCGAGAGTCCGAAAAAAATTGTTCCGGTTAATCGAGGTTTTTGAAGTGAAATAGGCTTCTTCCCATTATTACTTACTAAGTACATACCAAATTGCAAGTCTCTATCTCAATTTCTTCGGGAGATAGAGCGTTTACAGACACACACACAGACACACAGACACACAGACACACAGACGGACGGCAAATATTTTTTTTCTAAAAATATGTTTTTCGGAATCTCCAGTGTCTGAAACGTGTAAATCCGTCAATTTTTTTTTTCGATTTTCTAAACGATTACAAGATTTACCCTATACTACGTATGATGGGTAAGTAAAATGTGCGATGTTGAGTAATTTCAAAAATTACAGTATCAAACATCGCAAAACCGAAATTTCCTCGTCAAGTGTTGCCATTCGCAAAATGACGTCAGTGTTACGCACGGACACGTTCGTCCTTTATAATATAGATTTTCAGGGTTACATGTTTCCTCTGTAAGGAGTTTGTATGGAACTAAATATAAAATTTATCTAATTTGTCAGTAACTGTTTTATAACGTATACATTTAATACACTATGTATTTAATACAAAACTTGTATGAAAACGTAAAAAGAAAACACATTTTCCTTCACTATTTCATTATATCCACATTTATTATACCTCGTATCTCTTTCATTCTTTATATACCCTTAGGTAATGATTTGAAAATGAGAAAATAACTATTTTACGAGATATCATTACCCTCTAAATTTTTTAAGCTTGAACTTATTATTCTGTAAATAATCATCTCTTATAAACAGCATAAAAAATATTACTTACAAAAAAATAAATAAATAAATAAAAAATAAAATAAATGAAATATTCTGGAAAAACGTGTTATTAAATACGCTTTGTAGTTCTATTTTAATGGGTTGCTAAATTATTTGAATTTTTCGATCATTATAAATAGCGAGATTTTCGAATAATTTAATAGAAATACTGACTTTTTCTTATTCATATTTGTTTGAATATTTTCATAAATTTCAGTAAATAACCTTCACAAAAATAATATAATTTAAATCCTAAATAAATATTTCCCCAATATTTCATTTATCGTAATCACTTTTAATGCACTAACAATATGGCCTAATTAATTGGTTTACATTGAGAAAAATAAGTATTTATTAAATGCCGATACCGAAAATTGTGCCGTGTTTATTTTGAACAATTCACTACATTTTACTACATGTAAAAAAGGTAGAGTTAGTACAATGTATCATTTATTTATTGTTATACATAAGAGGAAGTTAAACTTCAAACATTGGTACTAAATTCTAAGTTTATTATGGATGAATTTTGAAATCAAATGCAATATTATGTTTGGGAAATTTCAGAAACGCAAATCAAAGCACGTACTTTCGTAAGGATGCCACTGAATTATCTAAATGTCAAAAAAAAAAAAAAAAAAAAAAAAAAAAAAAAAAAAAAACAGGATTGGAAAAAATTCAAACAAGCATCCCCAAAAAGTAGTTTACACCTTTTTATTAAATTCTTACTGAAGGAAACAACTTATAATATAATGTAGTCAAATATAGTAATTACAATATATCATACAAAACTGTGCATGTATTAAGCTAGTTCCTTCCAAATTAGTAATTTAAACAAAACAAAAAACAGTAATAATCAATTCATAAAACATGAATGATGAAAACATTCCAGCACTTCAGGATTACTGTAAGGAAAGTTCACCAATAAATAATGTTTAAAAGTTTATCAAAGTAAACAATTTTGAAGACGTATAACATTTGAAAACACAATTTCAGCAATTAACGTCCGTAGTTGGAAAGGTAGTCAAATTCATTTGTAGAGCTCTGTACTTAATCTATGGATTTGTATACTATATGGTACATAGTATAATAAATTTTATTTCAGTTTGAAAATGTAGACGAAATGTGAAAATCCACCTTTTGCAATTTCTGTCAATAGACGAAAATGTACTCGACCACTTCTGTGCAGAACTACATATTATTTACGGATTTTTATACGCACCAAATAAAAAACTAAAATTTAATTTATTAAACAAAAAAAACTAAAAACACAACAATGAAACACACTTTCAGCTATTTCCATTCATATACGGCAAAGTAAACAATTTCATGCGTAGTCCTGTATATAAATATATGTATATTCCAGAAACATCTCCTAGTGTACCAAATAGTGTTCAGCTGGAAAATGAATAACTCAAATAAAACCAATATAATCAATTCACACACATAGACAATCATGCTTACGAATTTTGGAGCACCTTTGTATACGATTTACGAAATATATTCACACCTTATAATGGGCAAAAAAATTAGTTAATTGGGAAAGCGCATATCAAAACAAAATACGCAATTCCATCATTTATCGCTCATAGGAAGAAATGTAACCGAATTATTTTCTGTGTCCCTGTAAACCAACGATAAATAATGTGCACATCATATGTATGATCAGTGAGCATTATTACAGCACGTTAGTAATGCATATTAATTTCGTGAGCTTTGAAATAGCACTGCATCGTTAAAATACAAGGCAAAATAATTTCCCGTTATACCAAACTGTAGCGAAATTATTTTCTGAAGCCCTGTAAATAAAAGATAAATACTTTGTACTCCATATTCTACAGCAAGCATATTTCATTGCACCTTAGGAATATACATAAATTTCATTATATTTGAAATAATGTTACATCACTAAACTGCACGACAGAGGTTTTTTTCCATTATACCATAATGTAATACATATCTTTTAAGTGTCCCTATAAGCTTTAAAGACCTAAAATTTGAGAAAAAAACGCGTTTTAGGCCAAATTTTAGGCCTTTTGCGCTACCACCAGAAGTAAAATTTTATTTATTTTGTTTTTGCATTTTACTTAGCTACCCTAGACACAAGTTTTTTTCGGTATAGCAGATCAAACAGAAAAAAAACAGAATCAAAACAGAAAAAAAGACCCGGCCCACAACCCGGCCAACATTCACTGAGTGAATACAACTTGATTGCTTGATTGTATTAACGTAAGGATTTTTTAAATGCTTTGCGCTACCTAAAATGAAGTAATTTTGCTTCTTTTTCTTATTAAAATGTGTTTTTATATCTTTCTTTTAAAGGTTTTTCACTATAGCGGTATGTTTTTCTTTTATAGCTTTTAAAAAATAAAGAAAACTATTGATTTCCAAAAAAATTGTTTGAGCAGCTCTGCCGCTAAAATTAAAATTTAATAATTATTTTTTTTTCATTTTATTTTACTAAGCAACACTAAAGCTAAGTTTTCCGCGGTATAGCGAATCAAAAAAAAAGTTTTTTTTTGGCCCACCCTAATATATATAAACATTATATTTATATATAAAAATTTATTATTATTATTGTTTCATATATATACGATACTTTTGTTTGTATATAATAACAGATAAATTGTTCCTATATGTTAAATATATTGTAAAAATATTTAAAAAACAATTTATGAAACAATGCATAGGTTGCCAGAAAATATGTTACCAAATTCCTTTTCTGGCCGAAGTCGTTTTCTCTATCTTGCAAGGTACCTTTAACAGAAAAATATCTTAAATTATTGCAATAAAAATCTTACATCTTTCTAACGTTTATAGTTTCCACCCTTTACTTGTTATTTAATTTTGAAAATGTCTGTAGAAATGTCTGTCGGAAGTCTGTGGAACATTAAGTTAATAATAATATATATCGACAGAAAATTTCAGTTATTAACACTTCTTGCAGATTTTTGCATACATATAGAACTAGTTCTTCAAAAACGGAAAATATTACATACATATAATATATCAATAAATTCTTTATAATTTTATTACTCTGTATATTTTATCTAATATAATAATTCAGTTTCTTCCAACGAAAATAAAATGTGCTTATATAAAAATAAGTGCGTGGTTTATATTGGTTTGTCATTTAAAATAATTCTAACATATTAGGATTATTAAAATTGGGTTAAAAGCAAATTTAAATGTAAAGACTTTTTATGTGATTATTACTTTTTATGAATATGAATATTTTATTTAAATGGTATAAAATAATATCTTCCTAATGTGAAATATGTTAAAAAAATTTGTTCGTCTTTGTAAGAATTCATTTTTGTAAAAATTATGAAATAGATATATGATTGTTCCGAAAGTGACTTTTAAGAGACATTACAAAACACTCTTTCAGTAATTTGAAAAGAAGTAAGGTAAAGCTAGGAGAGTCTGCGCTCAATTCAAAAGTGTAACAATAAAAAATCTAAATATTAATTTTTTGCAAAACTATCCATGAATAACTTTTACCTCATTTGTTTTTTATGCATTTCCATTACTATTTTGTTGTTATGTTGCAATTTAATAGAATAGTTGTAATAAAACCAAGAAAGTTATTTTGCGCAATCTGTCCTTATAGGGTTGGTGTGATTGCGCACATGGGCAGGAGAGATTGTTACTAATAATAACTACAATTAAATTGTTAACAATAATAATTACACTTAAATGACATTGTTGTAAGGTTTTTGTGAACAAATATTATTGTATTAGGAGTAAATATTTCAATCTAATGCTTAAAGAAACAGAAAAAGGAAATAATTTTTAAAACGATAAAAAATTTTAATTAAAGGAAATAAAATAAAGAATCAGAAAAAGGAAGTCCAGATAGGATTACAAAATAACAGTAAGTTACTTAATAACACGTTTAACTTAAAATTAGTCCATTTTCATTTTTTATGCAAATGTACCAATAAGCTGCGTAATCTCTCCTAGCATGGAAACTAATGGGAACAATGCGCCATCTCTTCTACGTAGCAGATGCGCAAACTCTCCAATTTTGGTGGGAGAGATTGCGCGGCCTTTTATTTAAACATGGCCGTTACTAAAATGAATCGTTGATGTTCACATTGTTAGTCTAGATTAGTAGCTTATGAGAAAACGTTTAAGTTTAAAACATTTTGTACTACTGACATTGTATAGAAATTCCGATGAATAGCTATGAAAATTTAAGCACTTACTTTGGGAAAACAAAACAAAATAGTAATGCTTTATCTTAGACGCTCAAAACAATCAATGTGCGCTTTCAAGTAGACACCCCACTGCTGCTGTTGTACAACTACCTGGAATCGCTGCGCTCTCAATATACTCCTTCCCCCGAACCTCTATGTGCGCAATCTCTCCGACCGCGCCATCTCTCCTGGCTTTACCTTATAGCTACCTAATTTTGGATAAATTAATATACGTACGTTATAAATGAAAAGTGGAAAATTAAGTGGATATATTAAAAATTATTTGAATATCCACTTTCATGCAAAGTGGCTTGCAATTGTTTTTTCTCCTCCTCAAACAAAATTCATTTATGTAAAGCACAAATTGATACAATAAAATGACTGGATTTTATTTTAAAAATGAAAAATGAAAATGTATGTTATTTCTTTATTTCATCTCGTGTCAGTTCATTTTTAACTGTTACTATTAATACATAATGTATAATAAAAGTGTGAATTTCTTACCATATATAATTAATAATTATTACTTAATAAAGCTTTCTGAAAGTGAAATGTAACTTAAGTTACATTTCATTCATAAGTTTGTTAAGCCATTAAACCAAATTATGTGTTACACAAAGCGCATTTCAGATAAAATTGAATTAGGATTTTTAAAAAAAATCTTATTAGAGTATTTGTTTCTGGATTTGTATGTCTAATCTATTCAAATATTTTATTGAAATTATATATTTCTAATTTGAAATGATTTGAAATGTTTCATTTGTTCCAAAGCTTTTATTTTAAACGGGTCAGCTTTCGAAAAATAATGAAATACAGATATAATATTTTCCCAAAATGGCTTTTTATTCATAAGCAATTATAATAAACTCTTTCTCTCATTTGAAAGGATTTATGCCTACCTAATCTAAGATAAGGCATGATTTTGTTTTATAACTTACAATACAGTGGGCATTTCTTGAATTATTATAAATCTCTTTTTCAGGAAAAGCAGCTTAAAGTTTGTAATTCGTCTTCGGAAATAACTTTTCAAAAACCTAAATCTAAGATTGTAATTAGAAAATGATAGCATCTTTAAAACAATAAAAAACGTACGCGTGTATATTATTTCTTTATTCCATTTCATGTTAATTTAATTTGAAATAATTTTGTTTAAGCAAGAGCATTGATGTGAATATGTGAATTACTACTTTTTTATTTCATTTCTTGAAACGTAATTTTTAAGCAAAAACTAGCTTATTGCATTCATTAAACCTCTTGTTACGCATTAAAAAAATATATCCAATCTATTCAGATGAATTATTGAAATGATATAATTTAATATCTTCCTAATTTGAAATTCAATCGAATTTTTTTATTTTAAGAAAGTGACTTTCTTTTTAATTCTCAAAGCAATTATAAAAAAAAAAAATGTTTTAGTAATTTTCTTAATGATTTATATCAACCTATTTTAAGATGAGAGCTTTTTTTCAAATAAATTTCAATTAGACGCAGATTGTATGAAACTTTAGAAAATTCACTTTCATATTAAGTGGCTTACAATGGTTATTCTTCTTTCTGAAAAAAAAAAAAAAAAAAAAAAAAAAAAAAAAAAAAAAAAACTTTGTTGATATAATTATCGAACCGTGAAATTGTATAATTATTTGTCGGCTATGAACTCAGGAAGCTGTCTCAGGATCAACAAAATGACATGATAATTTATTAATATAGCCATAGTTACAGTTTAACTGGAACGTGCGTCGGACAATACAATTGTTCGTTGCAGATCAAAAATTTGTTTATAAACATAAAAATATATGGCGAGGTGGGCTAAACAAAGAGATGTTATTAAAGATATACAATTATTATACAGACATACATACATTAAATACAATAATCCAACATGGAGTAAAAAATTAGCCAGCAATCGAACCTAAGACCACGGCGTTCCGGGCTGTTGCTCTAACCACTGAGCCATTCCTGCCGATTCCCGAGTCTGCAACTTCCCACTAATAAACCATGTTAGAGAGCTCACCAGCCATCTAACAGACAGCCTGGGATTACCGGACAACGGTGAATATATATTTTTTTTCGGTGGAATAGTAAAAAATCTATTCACCGTTGTCCGGTCATCAAAGGCTGTCTGTTAGATGGCTGGTGACATCTCTAACATGGTTTATTAGTGGAAAGTTGCAGACTCGGGAATCGGCCGGATTGGCTCAGTGGTTAAAACAACAGCCCGGAACGCTGTGGACCCAGGTTCTATTCCTGGCTCTGGCTAATTTTTCTCTCCATGTTGGATTATTTTATTTAATGTATGTATGTCTGTATAATAATTGTATATCTTTAAAAATGCTGAATGCGGGCGATATTTATTGTGAGTAAAAATATAAAAGAGCTGTTAGCAAAGCAACGGAGAAACAGAGAATGTGTCTGATTTCATATGGACTTCCATTCGAAAGTTTACAGTAAATCGCCAAATTGGTTACAGTATTGTCGTATTCATTTGTAAAGAGCATTTGGATTTTGAACATACATCATGTGCATAGACCACCTTGGCATGCTTATCACCGACAGCTTTCGGAGCAATAAAACTTAGTCGTAACCTAGAAAGAATCTTAATTATGTGATACAGACATATTATTTTATAAGAGGGGCGCCTGATTCTGACGTAACAAAGTTCAAGATTTTGGCGGTTGAATTTAACATTCATAGAGATAGTAATTTTCTGTTGCAATATATATGAGTTCTTGAATGTTTTGAGAATAGAGTTAATGAGTGTCTGTCGTTGTTAGTGATTTATATTTAGACTTGTTACTAAACGATTTTGACAGATGACAGATTGAATCATTACAGGATACGTTCCATAAAATAGTTTGTTACTAATTAACAAGTTGTTTTCAACGACACAATATTTCATGTTTGTTAGAAAATATAAATTTAGTTCTAATTTTTTTTTTGTATTTATTTCAACAGACAGTGTCTAAGAAGGGCTATTGCCTTTGAAATGACAAAGAAATTAACTGGATGAAGGAAATATTTTGAACAATATGGAAAAATTAACTTATCATAATTTATTGAATGGGATAGGTCTTTTTAAAATTAAATTATTTTAATGAACCGTACATTGATAAAAACAAGATTACTTTAAATACTGATTATAATTTACAAGCAAATTATTTTATTTTACAGGAAATGTTAAGTACTATAAGAAAAGAAAGGGGAATAATTAAGATAGGTTAAATGGTATCATTACCGTCCTTCTGTATAATACTCACATGTGTCTTGAAAATAGTTTCGGTGAAAACAAAACATGCAGACAGTTTGTATATGAAACATTTTTTTACAGTTTTATTTAACATGAATGAAGTGCATTTTTTATATTTAAAATGTACAAGTCGTGCGTAGGTTAATAATTTCATTCTGTTTATGCTACTTTATTTTGAACTGTTATTCTAAATACATAAAGAGTGATAAGAATGTGAATATTTTATCAATTATAATTCTTATATTTATTTTTAAAAATATCATAGAAGAAAACTGACGTAAATTCTGTATTTGATCCATTAAACTTCCAGTTTGTTGCACATAACACTTTTAAAATCAAATTAAACTAAGTTTTAAAAACATTTAATCGGTAAAATAGTAGGGTTTGAAATGTAATAAAATGCAGCTCCAGTTGGATTGACCTGCTAAATTTTATATATTTTTTTATTCTGTAGGTTTAGACATATAGAAACAAAATATCTCAGGTACCATTCTTTTCTTACACATTTTTGAGGTGATTTTCAACATGGCGTCCAAGATGGCTGCCATTTACTGACTTCTTTAATATTTGTGACATATTATTGAGCAGTATGTCAAATAATATGTTTTGGGTGTGAACAAATACAAATCTATAATCAAAATAGGAGTATATTGAGTTTTTCAAGTGTTTTAAATGATAAGATGTTGATAAAGCACAAGAAATATGAAAGAAAAGAGAAATATGAAAAATTATATCAGTGTTTTATTAACCAATTATACACAAACAAAATATTTAAATGAAAGAACATAAACAATTGAATATATCGTAATTATCAAAAATAGCATTTATATGTATATACGGTACATGGATGTTACACATCCTGCTCTTAATCACTACTGTCGATGTGGTTATATTGATAGTCCTTTGTATTGTTACAGTCACTGCAATTGTAAAGGGCAAAAAAACCACATATTTCTTTAAGCAAGAACATTTCCCAACTGTACACGTTCTCTTACACCCACATTTCACAAGTTCAATAATTCCCTTGAACGCAGGTAACTCTAGGCATTTGAAAAGAGAAATTGCTCCTTCGCCATTTATTTCCAACTATTACCAATAAATGGGTGTTAAAGATATACAATTATTATACAGACTAACATACATTACATAAAATAATCCAACATGGGGTGAAAAATTAGCCAGAGACAGGGATCGAACCTGGGTCCACAGCGTTCCGGGCTGTTGCTCTAACCACTGAGCCACTTCGGCCGATTCCTGAGTCTGCAATTTCTCACTAATAAACCATGTAGAAGAGAAGGTCACTAGCCATCTGACAGACATCCTTGGACGACCGGACGACGGTGAATAGATTTTTACTATTCCACCAATTAATTTTTCACTCCATGTTGGATTATTTTATGTAATGTATGTTAGTCTGTATAATAATTGTATATATTTAAATGCTGAATGCGGGTGTTATTTATGTGTGCTTTAATAAATGGGTGTATTGTTGGTCAAGAGTTATTGTAGCCCTTTACGTTGGTGTAAATTAAGTTAAGTCTTAGAAAATGTGGCTTCTGTGCTCCAAGGGTTGGTGGCAACTTATACTGCTCGAAATTTTTTTTCGGAAAAAGTGTCATCTTAACTCTGGAATGCTTGAAAAAATACTATCTCTCAAATAAGCCAAGTTGGTGACTTTTTCTACAAAGATAGGTTGGATAATGGATCAATATTAGGTTCCTTAAGTACTTGAAAAGCTGTTATAATATCATCATAACACAGAAGATTTAGGTACACTTTTATCCACTTCTCTTTTGAAATGCCTACAAATTTTCCTCCCCAGTCTCCACTAGTACATGAATTTAAACCTTGTAGACCTTTGCTTTTATGAACACTTATTGCTTGACATCTTTCATTGATTTTAATCTTTCTGTGCTTGTTGACTCGACCCGTAACGAAATTAATTTCATTATTTACTAGGTGACTTGAAACCAAGTCAAAAAGCAATATGAAAATGTCAGTATCTTGCTAAAACAAATCAATCTCATAATTTTCATTATGGTTCACTATGCCAAGTGCATGAAGAGGTATAATGGTGTTTATTTATTCATGTAAATGGTCACATAAATCTGAATCGAAAACATTCGTGTGGTTACTGTATATCTTACTGCCATAAACAACAAATATTTTCTTCTCACTAGCACTAAAAACTTGTATTAATTTATTCCCGAGATACTCGGTCAATTGTGATTTTGTTTGATTGTGTGAAAGAAACCTCTTGAATGACATCAATGTTATATTGGTACTATTTGTAATAGTAAATCTTATAGGTTCTGTCTCCCCCAATTATTTCATACGAGTTTGCTCCTTAAATGAATGTTCAAGGTATTGGTCAAATATTATTCTTACCTCAGTGTATCGATTTATCATTTTCATATTGATATCGGTAAAACATTTGCGAAGTTTTCACAAGTTTTCATGAAGGGTGTTTTTTACTGATTGTACGATTACCATTCCATCTATAATGATCATTTTTCAATCGGAAAAGTCATCGAGGATTCTAATGATACCAGTATGGGAGTATATTGTTCTATTTCTGCAATAAATGAACTTTTATCAGATGGAATATGAATATATCCATCAGAAGAAAATAATGATCTTGGTATTAGAGAAAACTCTTAGTTTCAAATTGCATCTTTTAGGTTTGTAGACATTTGAGGTCTGGACAGCATAACAATAAGAAGACGACTAAGAAGTTGCCTATCTTCTCGAATTTTAACCAATTTATCACCAATCTTAAATACAGTCTTCTTGTTACAGGTACTGAGTGTTTTTAATTTAATTTTGTTTTAATCGGATGCCAAACTGACAGTTTATCGGGTTCACTCTGTAGTCTATCTCTTACAAATTATTCGAGTTCCAAATGGCCTTTTTGGTCAAGATTCAGAATATTATCCTTCCCAGATTCTGGAACCTATATAGTTGGTGCAATATTCATTACTGTGGTATTATCTTGGAAAGAGTTTCCCTCACAATGATCACGAATACTCTCCTTGACGATGTCTGCATTATAAAAATACTTAGCTCATGGAGATCGGAAGTTGATAGTGTTTTCTTGGTCGCTTAGAGACTTCACTTGGACAGTATTTTTCAAATAAACTTGAAACAATGCGTAATATTTCTGGTGCACACAAGAATTTTTTTCGATAGCGTTTCCATTCTGAGTTAAATCAATAACTTCACCAATGTTCTGCAGGTATTTTATTTTATTTTCCACCTTCTGTCTGCAAATAGTTTCGTAAACGGCACATTTGATTTTGATACTGCAAAACTACCAGACTTAACAGCATTCCATACTTCTGGATATGTTGTTATAAGGTCATTCATCTGTGCTATGTATACTGGAATGTGTCTTGCATAATGAAATAAGTAATGAGCAAACAAATACTTGATTTCTTTCTCTAATAATACGAGATGCAATGCCTAATCGCCCTTGCTAGTAACACGGATAAAACTCAAGAAAGATCCAAATTGGTTCATATACTGTAAAAGAAACTTTCCCACATCACCACTGCATTATGTATTATATGTAAGGCAAATTTTTTCGACTACTGATTTGATCTCTTCAAACAAAGTTGTAGATTCACCTTTACAATTGTTCAATTTCTCAAGTAGTGAGTTCTTGCATGGACATAATCTCTGTAGAATGTGGAAGCATTTCAAAGAAAAGTTCGTAGCAAGTCAAAACGCTAGTCATGTGGAACTCAGAGCCTTTAGTGTATTTCTTCCCTCCAAAAATCTGACGAATTATTGCAGGAGAGTACAGGCCAATTTCAGTACATATGAGATCAAGGCTACCTTCAATGTAATTTCCTAGGCCATGGATAGATGCAAAACAAATGTGAAGATCTCCCACTCGAAACAGCCACTTTTGATGGGCAGTAGAGAACTGAATTTTCAGACCACGTTCATACATGTCCATGTCCATCGTCATTACGATTTTAACTGATTGTCCCTGAACTAAGTTTGAAATTTCTTCAGCCATGCGCATAACTGTTTAAAGTGCATTGTTGTCTGTTTGTGGCAGTCTGATTAATGGTGCCACTGCAGCATTATTTTTTTCTTTTCTTCTTTTCATTCTCTTGTACCTGAAGCAGAATAGAATTTGTTGAAGCCCATTTGATCATGATATCTTTCTTGAATGCAGTTTTTATTTCAGCCTTATTTCGTTATGACACGACTGAGACACTTGTTTTTGGAGATGAAACTTGAATTTTGTCACCACGGTGGGATTACAGAAAAAGAAACATGATAAATCACTAACGTTGCACTTCTTGATTTTATCAATATCACTGCCTAACCTAAAATTAGTGAAAGTTATTATTTTTACTGAAATATTTGGAACTGTTTTGTATAACACTTGCTTATTCGACGATGAGGGTTTTGGGAGAATTATTAAAGGATCATTCATCTCTATTTTATCAATATTCATCTTGCCTAATAACTTACAAGGTTCCATGTAGAGTTCATTGAGCATCAGGGATATTTTCTGGGAAATCAATATTGTCTATTGCAAACGTTTTATTATCACCTTCTATGATAAATGGTGGAATACAAAATCCTCCGGTTTTTGATACTCGTTCAGAAACTGCTAAATCTATCCACTTTTCCAGTTGTACTGTGTAATCATAGCTGAATCCAATTTTCAACTGAGACATAGTATTAACTATTTCTTTGCTTCTTGTTTTTCTGTGAACAGCTTTTGATAATCCAACAGATAAAGGCAACTCATTTATATTTTGAAACCTAATTCTGACTTTGGTTGATATGTTACCTGTCTGGCAGTCTGAAAGCTATATAAAAACTGCATTCGCAACACCGTTGACAAACGTCACAGTTTAGAACTACGAAATTCTGTTAACTTTCGGTCTTTTCTCCCTGCTATAACCCATTTCATAAATGAAGAAAGTTTGATAGGAGGTTCATAATGAGTCATTGAACCAAAAAAAGTTTCAATTATCGCTGCAACTAATTACCCTTTTCAAAATGGCTGCTGCTTTTGCAAAGCATTTAATATCTACTTCTTACACTACTTGCAGCTTCACGGAGATCTGTCACTTTTACTGAAAATAATTTCTTGCTCACTATTTGTTCACTTTCACATACGCGATGAGACTTAATAAATTATGCTTGAGGAATATGTGTGCTTATCAATTGTTTCAAGTGTTTCTTGTGTATTCTAGTTGCCTTAACTAATCAATTCTCAGAAAGAAATGTATTTTAATTTATTAACTGCAATCATTGCAATAATTGCTCCAGAAAACAAAGAACACTTAACAATGTTCACTATGTCAATATCAGCAATCAACTAAGCACTACTATTAATACCTTTCGTTAACATGTCCTTTCTTCATGTCGTAGACAGTCACGGTGATATGTTACATACAAAGCCTTGCAATCAAGTGGTTAATTTATTATTGACAGCGGTGTACGAATATTATTATTTTCTGAAGTTTTTTAATGAATAGGAATGTCTCACCCATATTTTTACTAGAAACAAAAATAATTCACCCTCGTTCGATGTTGTACATTGAAATACACACCGCTTCTCATTAACGCGTTCAAGCTTTCGTGTAAATTTAGCACTTTCAATAGCATCACAAATCTCCGATGACGACGTTGGAGTCCGACCCTTTTTTGCTGCAATGGGTGAAAATTGCTGAAATTGTTTTTGAGCTCTCTGGAGTTTTTGAACATGTACGATTTATCTGTAGCAGTAACTATGATATCCGGACAAAAATAACTCATCTGCTGAGAGTTTACTTATCCGTTCACTGAGTGAAGCTATTTTTGACTCACCGAATTTTGCTCGTTTTGTAGCGTATTCTTAAAGTTTTTCGAGGTTGTCTATTCCAGGTTTTTGACATAATTGTCCACTTTTCCAGCACGCTAAACAGTCAATTGTGTATTTACGAATTTTAATAAAGTCACTAGTATGAGTAAGTATCGTCTAGGGAACACATAGCTTTCACATCTACAACGAAAGTGAAAGCAAGCAATATTAGTAATTTTCTTCATACATTTATAAATAAATAATAGGTAACTCAATTTACACCTATTTTAATTGCATATTTGTATTTCTTTACCCCCCCAAAACATATAATTTGACTTAATGGTCGATAATATACTGCAAATATTGAAGAAATCAGGAAATGACAGCCATTTTGGACGCCATGTTGCAAATCACCACAAAAATGTGTAAGAAGAAAATGGCATCTTAGTTATTTGGAAACTATGTATCAAAACCTACAGAATAAAAAAATATATATATCAAACTTGGCATGTCAATATAGCTGGAAAACTTTTTGAACACTAATGAAAGGTTTTTCAGAATTGTGATATCTAATCTAATCACTTACGTTTCGAAATGACGTAAAATAATGTATTCTGAATTAGAAATAAATTCAAAAATTTTTATTTTAGAGATTGCATAATTGGGAAATAATGATATGTATGTACGGTATTTGCCCAAAGTGATTTTTATTAATTTCTAAGCAATTATAATAAAGGATTTAGATCTAACTAAATTAGAATAAATGGCCTCTTATTTTAAACATCAATATAGAATTATTAAATAAAATATTAGAAGATTCGACGCAAAACAAAACATGTTGAGGATTTCTTAAGTTATTAGAAATGTGTTTTTAGAAGCAAAACAATTTTTGATTTAAAATAAAGCACAAATTAAAAAAGTAAAAAAAAATGGTTGCATTTAAAAACAGAGGTATATGACTGTATGATTTTCCTTTATTTCACATTTTATTTTATTACATTTTACTTTTTAACTAATACTATAACATCATAAACATTAATAATTAATGTAAAAAATATGAAATTAAATTCATAAATTAAAAATATTTTTTTTTTCGAAGAAGAAAAGGCTTATAATATATATTGAATCTAGTAAACCAATTAGTTAGAGTTAAACTAGTATTAAAAAAAATTTAAATGAAAATACATTTTATGGATTACTATGTCTAATCTTTTCAAAAATGTTACTGGAAGAAAATAAAATATTATTTTTCTAATTTAAAATAAGTTATTTTTTTTCTTATTTTAAGAAATTCATCTGCATAATATAAATGATATATTATACACTCCCAAAGAGAATTTTGTTCTATTTTAAAGCAATTAAAATAAGGTATTCAGTAGTTTAAAAGGATTTATATCTACCCAATTTAAGATAAGGGAAACCTTTTTTTCATATATTAAAATAGACTGGAGACTTCTTAAATTAATAGAAAGTTATTTTAAAAGAAATGCAGTTTATAATAATCATTCTTTTTAAAATGATATTAAAAATGATTGCACTTTTGAAATAAAAATTGATGTATGCTATGTTACTTTCAAACAGTTACTATTAATACATAAAAATATTGTAATAAAAATGTAAATATTTAATCAGCTTTAATTATTATATTTTAATTAAAACGTGTATTTTTGAAGCAAACACTTGATTCAAATACTTAATGAATGTATTAAACATTTCTGTTTGTAACTCAAGAAATTTAGTAATAAAGTAAAAGTGTGCTTAAAAATTAATTATTAATAATTTATTTTTGGATAAGAAATTTTATTATAATTAGACGCGCTGTTGGAATGGAATGATGTAGAATAATTTCTTTCTAATTTGAAAAAAAGGAGCAAAAGTTTCATTTTAAAGAATGCTTTCTTACGAAACAATATTGAAGCATACGGGCGCATGTTATTTGTATATTTACTTTATATTACTTTACTTTTAAACCATTATCATTAATGAGTGAAGTTTAATAATAATGAGAATATTTTATTAAAATAATTATTTGATTTTAAAAATAAATGGTGCTAAAATATTATTACAATATGTATTGAATCCCATAAACATTCTTTGTTTTTAACGTAATGTTTTATAGTTTATAACATTTTTAACATCAAATTAAATTAGTGTTAAATGTTAGTTATGTTAGTTAGATAGATATTGAATGTTAGTTAGATAATTAACATCAAATTATTCTACATCATCATAGGATTAAAAACAAATTTTCTTGGGTAAATTATATTTTATCTATACAAATATATTATTTAAATGACATACAATAATCTCTTCCTAATTTGAAATCATTTTAAAGAGTTTATTTTAAGCAGATCATTATTGCGAGCGTAAAGGAATACATATATTTCATTTCCCTAAAGTGGCTTTTTATTTTCTGAATAATTATAATAAACTTTTACAGTCTTTTCTAAGAATTTATATCTGTCTAGTTTAGCTTAAGAAACACTATAAAAAATTGAAATGAAGTGGAAAAATCATAAACGTTTTTAACTGAATGTGGCTTAAATTTTTAATTATTTTCCTGAAATGACTTTTCCAAAATGTAAACTCCAGAGTGAAACCAAAAATATGCTGTTTTGTTAAATTAAAAATAGACGTACGATACTCTAATGTTTTCTTTTGTTTTTCTTGATATTTTTCACCGCATTTTAATATAACATACATATTAAAACAAAGGATTTCTAATCAGTGTTTTGAATACTCTGATAAACAACATTTGAAATAAGTTTATTAAAATTACGTATTTTCCACAAAGTAAAATGATTTTTGTTGTATATAATGTTAAAACTACTTTAAAAAATCAGATAATATACGAAGAATTTTAATATTTAAAGCAAAAATAAAATAGTTCCATGCAAAAGAAGGAAAAAAAATGTACAATTTACGTAAGTAAATTTCACACATCACATTCATAATTTTATGATCAGCATATTTGTAATTATATTTGCATCCATTTTTAAAAACAATAAATACAAAACGTACATATCAATTTTAAGTCTTTAAGAAATACCTTTGAACGAGAATAAAAATAAACTCTCAATATTTTCGAACCGAATCAATTCACATTTCTTAATAGTTGGCATTTTATATCAGTTAATGTCTTTGACGATTCAAATCAAACGTAGCGATATGACAGCTCAAGTGTTTGCATTCATAATGCGTTCATGTTCTTTTATCATATTATAATAAAATCCTCACATTAAATTTTAATTAATAACACGATTTCTTATTTAGTGGAGTTAAGAGGAAGTGGAGTGATTCATTTTTTAAAAACATGCATTAAAGATTTATTAACAAGTCTTATAACTACTCGATATTATAATATTTCTAACAGGAAAAAAATTATATTTAAAAAAAATAAATATCTTACCCAAAAGGGAGGAGGACAGGGGAGGTTTTGAAGTAAGTTTCAAAGCACGCTTGCTTTTTTTTCACAATTGAGACTAGATAATAATATGAGGTAAAAACAGTATACTTAAAGTGATGTTTATATACTCAGAAAAATTGAATTGATTAAAACTACAAAACATTTTGGTTGAGTACATTTTGGTTGTTTTAGCAAAATTCTAGTAAAATTGAACCATTTTACTTGAATTAACAAAACATTTTTTGCTGACGATACAATTTTTTTTTTTGGAATTGCAAAAAAAAATTGTTTTTGTTGATTCAAACAAAATTTTCATTGACCTCTATTTAAACAAAACGTTTTGCTGGGTCAACCAAATTTCTGTTGATTCAACAAAACTTTTTTCTGGGTGTATATAATGTACAATGGTGAATGTATTTCCATTGTTAAGGAGTGTTACATATTCAGACGAAAGTATTATTTCTTACCCTAAGGAATTAACGCTATGGAAATACATTGTATCTCTTTGTTTGACCATTTGTTAATTGTTTTTTTTTCTAATAAAAGAAAGAACTTCCCACGGAATATCCGTCTTCAACCAAACTTAACGACACCTGGCATTACTCCATTATTCATGAACAACTTTCATTTTAATCTTTTAGTAAAAGAAGCATCAACGATTTATTCCAGTTGAAATATTGTGGGCTTATTTTTTATTTTATGTGGAAAATAATATACTGCTGAGATTTCTTAATAATTATGAATCAATAATTTTATCGAACAGTATTCTTATAATGTACTGTTGTTAAATATATCAAGGAAATTGACGGTTTTTTTTGTCTTTTATCATAGAAAGCAATTAAAAAAAATATTATCCCCAAACAAGTTTGTCCTAAATAATAATAATAATATATATATATATATATATATATATATATATATATATATATATATATATATATATATTATGCGATATCATCAAAATAATTATTTTTTAAGATATTTATTTCAAATGACTAACACTATTGCTGTCCAAAAATTACCTAATGGAATACAGACGCATTATAGTAGGAAAATTTTAATTTTCATTGCAGTTTTCAACATTTACAATGTGTAATTTTGATATAACTAAAATAATAAGGATGTTTTTTTTTTTTTTTTTATGTGCTCTGAATAAACCGCTGTGCTATACGATATGGCTGGGCTGCACGATTTTACAGGGATTTAAAAAAAATATTTTTATTATGAAACTTATTGTCATTTTTTTCATTTTAATTACATTTTTATTGATTTATTTGATAATTAAAACAAGCCACTTGTATTGATTTGACGACTACAATCTATGCAAATAGATGACGAAACATACACTCAACATAGAGATTCACAAAATGTTTTAAAAAGAGTTACCATTTACTCCTTCCCAATAGCAATTAAATAATAAAAAATAAAATAAACTTATAAAATCAAATATATCTTTGAAAGGTATATATTTTATTCGCTTAAAGCTGACTTCCACATAATTTAGAAGGTCTAAATTATGTGGTCATAAGGTCTAATTAATTATCATAAAGGTCTAATTAAAGGTCCTAATTTATAGGTACAGAAAAAACTATTTTAAAATTATCATTCAAATCTTCGAAGTTATTAAACAATGGATTGAATTCAATTGACTTGTTCATCGATTTAAAGATAGGACAAATACATCCGCTAGACAGAGTAGAGTACCTTTATATACGAATGGCGACATTTGTACATTAACTTCCCTTTAAGGCTCAAATAGACAAAATAGAACTGCGGGCAGTAGCCTTTTTATTTTATTTTTCGTGGGGCGTGTTTTTAATTCAATAATTGTTACTATACGTGAAAATTAAAAATATATATATGTACAGGGTAAGCACAAAATCTTGCCCTGGTTATAAATATTTACTATATGTGCGAATGAGTAAAATGCAAATATGTACAAAAATTAATATAATTAGACATATGGTTGTTTGGATACATTTTAAGTACTGTTATAAATATTTTAATAAGACAACGTACTTCAGAAAATTGAAATTTGCGCCTCTTTGGTAGCTCGGAGAATTTGAATGTGGTATTCCAGTTCTCGCAAAGTGTTCGCTAACATGACTTTTATAACAGTACACACAGCATCTTTTATCCCAACCTTCAGTTCTTCAACGTCATCAAGTGATTTGGTGGAGACTCTGTCCTTGATGTAAACCCAAAAGAAAAATCAAGAGGATTAATGGCAGGAGATCGTGGAGGATTCACCAACGACTGACACAGAAATGGACTTAGAGCACTTTCCATTGCACAACAAAACTGTTAAAAGTGAAGTGGTCAATGATAAAAAAAAATACATAATTGTATTCAACGACTGTTTTGTGATAAATTTTTATAATCAAGGAAAGACTTCATACTCACCCTCTAAATTGTGTTCTAATACCGTTGTACAACTTAACTCAATTCAGAATTCTTACAGCTTTTTTGAATTTTTCCCGATTTTTTAAATTATTTATTTTTGTTTAATTTTTAGCTTTTTTTGTGTTTCGCGGTGATATTTTCACTAATAAAATGAAGCAGATTTCTTTGCAATGATTGTTGCCAAAAAAAATCCAAATTACTCAAGATTCGTTTGGTTTTAGATCCGATATGGAGATTCCAACCTCAAGTTTGTATGTAATAAGATTAGTTTTAGTCAATATTTGTTTGTGAAAACCGACCAACGCAGCGGGCGAAGCTGGGCTAATATTATAAATCCCTACATATAAAATAATTATATAAACATAGTTGAAATATGAATAAAACAATAACAATTAGCACATATTTCCTTCTTTAAAAGTTAGATACGTTGAAAAGAAAATATATTAGGTGATCTATGTAATTTTATCATTCTGTTGAAAACAGAAGTGCTTGAAACAATCTTTAGAATGATATTTTTATTACAATACAATTCATTAACCATTGTGATGTGAAATAGAAAATTTTATTCATACTGCAATGAAGAGAAATTATATATTTAAATTTATGTTTATTCATAGACGACATGACGTCATTCACAACTTCCAATATACTGATATTTTTCGGGTAATTCTACCGATATATTATCAAATAAACCGTTTTGAATTAGAAAATAATTTAATAAGTTAAATCTTGTTTCGTTGTGTTCGTTATTCAATATCATATATATTATATATAGTTTCTCATTCAAAACTTTTTTAATTAAGTGAAATTGACACTATTCTCCTTAAAATGATGACATGTCGGAAGCTACGTCTTCTTGTGTAAGGATTGGATTATGTCTTATTCCATGTCTAAATGATTGCATATCCATCATAGTGTGATGGGTAGCGAGTGACAGGCAATCGCCTTCATATAAGTAAAAAATAAAGCCATTCTTGATTATATAAATGAACTTATAACAAAAATATTTAAAGCATTCGTCAACTATTAATGACAGCTCAACAGTTCTTGAGAATAGAAGCCAGTCTTTAGGTTTTGTCACCTATTCTCCAGGTTGTAAGATAATATTCAATGTGAAAACTCACTGACTCAGAAGTTTACCGTTTAGTTGATGATAACAAAAGATGCTCCCTAATTTCAGATATTTCTTATCTCTCGTTGTTTTCCTCTCTCACTCAACCAAGCTTTTGTTGATATATAATGGTTAACAGTCTTTCTCAGCCACAGAAGATTTTACACAGTAAGTATATGCAAGAATTATTATTCTAGAACTCTCCCTGAGCTCTTCTCCGAGCCAATACTTTATTCCAGAATTTATCCGGAAAATAAACCCAGCTGCTAATCTGAGCTGATACTCCTTTCCAGGGCTTCTCTCTAACAGACTATCCTCGATGCCGTAATTCACTTCTTGTGACTAAATACAGGTGGTACTAAACCTGTCCTATCCGAAGGTTAGAAAATTATATAATTCTCCAACTATATCATCATTGGATTAATTTTGACACAATTATTCAAATTGGTAAATAAATCATATGAGATGTAATCTTCCCAACTGGTCGAAAAGTCCGGGCCAGGATTTAAATTAAGGTTAACTGTAAATGATAAGGTAAATTATCATTAAGGTTACCTGGGTGAATAAGTTCAGCCATACTCGTCCAGGATTTCTCAGATGGTAGAGCATTGGCAGCTTCATCCAAGGGATCCCGGGTTCGAATCCTGGCTCGGACTTTTTCGTCCAGTTGTGAAGATTACGTCTCATATGATTTATTTACCAATTTAAATAATTGTGTCAAAATTAATCTAGTGTAATCATGTTTCCATCGTTTACTGGAGGTCCGATTACCTGTGATTTATTCTGCTGTGCTGATTCATATATCCGACCAGATGCTTTGGTCATTAGGGTTAACTGGGTGAATACGTTCAGCCATATTCGTGATGGATTGCTCAGTTGGTAGAGCATTGACAGCTACAGCCAAGGGATACCGGGTTCAAATCTTGGCCCGGACGTTTTCGCCAAGTTGGGAAGATTACATCTCATATATCATCATTGGCTGAAGAAACGTTGGGAAATTTGACTCCGTCATTTTGAGAAAGTTCCACCTTCTAAACTGTCGAAATCCTGCTCCTAGAAGGGACTACCCCATACGTAGAGTTTGGTGACTTTAATCTGTCGGAAACCTGTTGAACGGAAGATTGGTTACGATAGATTTTGATCATAAAATGTTACCCGCCATGGGAAAACATCACTCGGGCCACCTAGAAATAATTATTTTCACGCTGCCACATGGCCAGGTATTTCTATCATTTCTGTAGGTATGGTTTATTTACACGTGGGATACTGATTTCATTAATGTAAGCAGGAGCAAGTTCTCGTTGACTGTACTATGTGAAAATATTACCCCAATATTAACAAGTATAATTGGTAAGTCCAGAATTCCATCATTAATGCCTGCCTACATAAAAATTTGGTAGATTTTGTTTTGATCGTTTACTTTTTTTTTATTCAAAGAGTAGAATTTTCAAAAAAATATTACATAAAACATATCACATAAAAATCTGAACTAAAATAATCACTTTATATTTAAATTTCGTGAGTTTTAATACACCTGAAAGCAGTTAAAAAAATTTGAGACAGTTGTTATTTTTGCATAAAAGTAATTTATGTTCTTTATTTTAATTCCAAGTGATTCATTGTTTTATTGTTGTTCTCAAAAACAATATAATATGTTAAAATTATTAGGAATAAAAATCTGTTTAGGACACAATAGCAGCAAAAATAAAAGAAATATAATGACATATTTTTAAACTTCTTGTATATTGAAAACTTTGAAATATTTAAATATAATCTTGATAAATCCTATGTATAGCATATATCTTTTCAACCATACGTTCTACTCCTGTTGTTTTACTGGTATTTCTATTCCTGCATTTTTCCTAAAGTATTGAAATAAAATAAACCAGCCATAAACTATAGATTTTTATCACAAATACCGCAGATTGTAAACTGGGGAATTCGGTTTCAAAACTGTTCTATTATTTGCAAAACGAATCTTATTTTATTCTGACTGAAATTTTCAGGAATGAAGAGTTAAATAAAAACGTGAGAGATTTGTCGTAATGTATTATTTTAAATATTCAGCAGCATTTTTTTTTGTTTTAAAAGTGCGAATAAATTAAATAAAAGAGCTTTGATAAAAATGTGCTGATTTTGTATATATTTTTTTGACAATTAGTAGGTAAAATGCTCTCTAAAGGGAAATGAGAAAAACAAATGTGGTAAGAAAGCAGATATCTAAATTGAATATTTAACATAATAATAATTCGGCATAACGTTCACTGTACTTTATAAATATAATGAATATTTTTTTATGAAAAATATTACTGTACACTTTTATTATTTATGTTTTGGTACATTTAAAACATTTACAGAATAAATATCAAATCTACTAAATACGATTTTTTGAAAGTCAATAAAACATATTTTGAGACAGAAATTGTACTTAATATATGAATATAAAAGCACGCCATAGTATGAAGACATATATTATTATGTGATTTTTCTGGTTAAAAATAGTTTATTTGATTTCGAAAAAAATCGAAGTTTGTAGCTATGCAAAGACATAAATACATTACCATAAATACATTTTATTTCTATTTATCTTATATGAAAACATGTCATTCTGTATGGTTAAAACATTCTATTATATGATTTATTTTCATAATTAAATTTTAAATTAAAAAAAAAGAAAAGAGATACACAGACTTTGTATTATCATACAAATTTGAACTTTTTTGATTTTTTTTAATTTAAAAGAAATATTTTGTTAATTAAAATGTTTTATTGGTAAGGATTTGTTATAGCAGCGCCCGAACATGAATCGCTAAGTGAACAAAATGTACCGCCAAATTATAAGACATATATGACATTAAAATCGTATATGATGTATACCGCATTTCATGACCTACCCGCCAAGTTATAGTCATATATGATGCATATATGACATATCTGTATGACATGTGTGTAAGACGACCTGACCTATATATGACATACTTACCCAGATGCAAATATGAATGGGCAGAATACTTTCGCAGATGAAATATGACGTATATATGACATATAAGATGCACATATTACGTATAAATTGATGTATATGACGTATAGGAGAGCACTTGAAGTATATGCTATGCATTTATAGCTTTGCGATGACCTTGCAAAATCGTAACTACAATCTTGCCATACTCCTAATTGTTGGGGCCTGTTATAACAAAGAAGTATCCATTTTTTTTTAAATTACGCTATATAACGTAGACAGGATAAGTAACTATTGTATAAAGACATATATTCTGTTACGTATTATAAAATACTAGTAATGAGCAGCTCTGAACAGTCTGCTACAGCCACAGCCTTTTAAATTATATATCTAAGATTTTTTAACCGTAACATAACTATAAACAAGAAATTCTAAAATTTCTAGTTTTTTAATAATTTTCAAATGATCAATATGTATTTAATCAATTCAATAATTTACCATTAAATATTTATATTTAAGAATTTTGAAGTTAAGTAAGCTAAACCAACATTCAGAGCTGATCTAAGAAAAAATCGCAAAAGACTTTTTTTGTGCTTTTTCCTTTTTTACAAAAATATGTAAAAAGGTAAGTCTTTAAATATACGATACCATATTATAAGGTATGAAAGTACACTGAATACTTACACAGAAATTATTGTCAGAAAATTTACAGTTGCCATATACTTAAAAATAGAGAATGTAATTTCATATCATACATTTATAAGGTATTATAACATTAACTCAACACTGATCCCTAAAACACAATATTAAAAACTATTTAAAACAACTAAATGGTTTATAAATTGAAAATATAGATATATATGTTTATACAAGTTTATAAATTTAAAACTTTTAGGTAAGATATAAAACACTTAGTTTTAGTTAAAGTCTTTAAATCGGACATCAATTATAAATATTTTATACGCTAAAAAAGTAGAATATTTCTTGATCTAACAAGAAGGTTTGCGGAAATATAATATAACATCTTTATATTTACCCAACATTCTGAAAGGCTATTCTTTATCTTTAGAAACTAACAAATTTCCGAGATTTAAAAAAATATTTTCTGAAATAAAACTCACTTTAGCTGCGTAATTTTTGAAAACGTTTCCGAGTGGTTTTCGTTAGCAATTATCAGTTTTCTCAATTCGACATCAACAGGAAATATCGGATTTTTTAGATGCTATTAATTCTCAAGTAAATATTTGCATGTTCAGCAGACATACATACTAAATTAACAGAGCAAAATGAATACAATTTTGTTAAGCTTATACCCATTAAGTCATTACACATCTGAAAATGTTTGCTTAAGAATTGATAGCATTCGACGAACTAGTATTTCATGTTGATATCCGGTGATGAAAACTAATTAATACACAATAAAACCTATTTGGAAATGTTTGAAAAAATTACGGGTTACAAAGGAATTTTTTGTTCAGAAATGCTTTTTTATAAAAAAATTACAATTAATTTCTCAATTAATTTTCAGGAGTTTCTGAGTATTCTGAAAAAAAAATTGTAATTGTAAGTAACACGGGGAAGATGTTGTATTACACTTTCTTAAACTTTCTTGCTAGATCAAGAAACATTTATCTTTCGTTTGACAGTGCACGTGGTGTGTTACGATTATATATGTGTTGAGTGTGAAAAACTTTATTTAAAAACTGCATTACGTATATCCTCCGGAGACCCCGGCTCCAACCTATTCGACGATTTTATTTTTTTGTATAAAATATTTAATTTTAGTTGGAACTTGTAAAAAGTTACTGTCCATTATAATGGATAGGCTGATGCTGCTATTAGTATACCGAAAGATTAAATAAATAGCAGCAAAATCTGTATTTTAATCATTTGAAAATGGCGGTGACCAGGTGAAAGATTGTTGAAGATAAGTACACATTTTTAACTCAAATTTCATATATATTTTTTAAGTATTTTGATATTAATGCAGCATATATCTAATTTAAAATGTTCTATTAATGAAATTAAACCGTAGATTAAGTAATCGAATGTATATTTTGGAGAATAAACACATGTTTTTATCGATGTCCATTTTATTGAACGTTGGATCTTCATTAGTTATTTACATTCATATTAGGATCTTTTTGAATACTAAAAGGAAAGATTGGTTTTCACTCAAAATTCCATACTGTAAATCACTCAACAATTTTTATTTACTAAATAAACTCTAACACACCCGTCAATTGGATTTATTTGACACACGTACACAAACACACACACACACACACACACACACACATATATATATATATACAAGGTGGCCATAATTAAACTGACGTTACTCGAAGTGTTCTGTAGCGCGATCTAATTGTGAGAATGGCGCCAAATTTTGTAGGGAGATTAAACAAGACGAAGGTCGAAGGATTCCGCGAAAAAAAATAGGTCCAAAAGTCAACGCTAGGGGAATATGTGGCGTTGTGTATTCAAAAAAAAGAGTTTCAAAAAATGAAGAATCAATACTGAAATAAATTTACACCGTTTATTTAACAAATTTAGCAATTTAATCCTAGCTCAAAATGGTAACAGTTTATATAAAGCTAAAAATTTACACTGCTAAAGTGTCTTTATCTGCAATTTCACTTACAGAGCTCCAAAGAAAGCAACAGCAGAAGAAGAAGTTCTTTATTCAAATTTCACGTTACATCTTTTGGCCCAGTGCCAGCTTGTTCGTCTTTAAAAGGTAATGTGCTGCTGTTAGAAGCAATTTCATTGAAAGTTATCTTTCATAATTTATCCTTCTTTAGTCGAGCGAGTTCTACTAGTCAAATTCTTTTACTTCAACCAGTGCAATGCGCCAGCCGCTCTTCGTGCTTTTAGAAACCACAAAAAAATGCGTAAAGGTAACGGTCCTTTGTCAGATAATGGTTTAAAAGCAATAGTTGAGAAGTTTGAGAAATGTTCAGTCAGGCAGAGGACGAAAACCCGTATCGTTGGATACAATCGAAGAAGTGGCAACGGCGATTGTCGACAGAGCACCAGACAATATTGGTACCACTTCCAGCGCTCGTGGAGCTCGGAATCTGGATATGCCTTACTGTACGGTATGGAAAATCCTACGAAAGATTATCCACTTCTATCCGTACAAGATCAGCCGTGTACAAGAGTTACGTCACACCAACCATGATAAGCGATTGACTTTTGCTCTCACTTTTCTTGCCAGAATGGAGCTGGATGATGCTTGGCCATGGAAAATTTTTGGGGAGACGAGGCCCACGTTTACCTGAATGGAACTGTAAATACCCAGAACTGCCGAATTTGGTATAACAAGTCACCAAAAGCATTCAAGGAAATTCCTTTCCATTCACCAAAGATAACTGTTTGTTGTGGTTTCACAGCAGATATTATCATAGGTCCATTCTTCTATGAGAACATTACTCCGACAGGACCTGTAACTTGTTCTGTTACCGGAGACAAATATCGCCAAATGCTAAACAACTTTGTTATTCCGGCACTACAGCAAAGACAGTGCCTGGAGAAAATCATTTTCATGCAAGATGGAGCCCCTCCATATATTGCTTTGCGGGTACAGCAGCTGCTACGACAAAAATTCACAACAGAAAGAGTCATTAGCCGCTGTTTTCCAACTGCATGGCCACGTCGGTCCCCTGATCTTACACCCTGCGACTTTTGGCTATGGGGTTACCTTAAGTCCAAGGTCTATCACGGAGGTGTCCACGACCTGGCTGCGTTGCAGGATAACATATCGCGAAGTGTACGGGAGATTCCTGCAGACATGTTATTCTCTGCTGTTGTAAATGCTGTGCACAGAATGCAATATGTGGTCCACAAAAACGGCGGCCACATCGAACCTGAATTGGATGTGTTAAATAAACGGTAATTTTATTTCAGTATTGATTCTTCTTTTTTGAAACTCTATTTTTCGAATACACAGCGCCACATATTTCCCTCGCGGTGACTTTTGGAACTAAATTTCGTTTCGCGGAATCCTTCGTCCCCCGTCTTGTTTAATCTTCCTACAAAATTTGGCGCAATTCTCGCAATTAGATCGCGCTACAGAACACTCTGATTACCGTCAGTTTAATTATGGCCACCTTGTATATATACCGAGAGCTTCACAAGTTATAGCGAAACGTTAAGTTGAATAACTCTTCAACGAGTAGAGCTAGTAGCGGAAATGGTGCAAGCGCGCGCAGGTTTTTAAATGAAACTGATTGACGAACTTTTGTTATTGTCGAAGAATATTTAGTTTTCCGCCAAAAAGGGCCAATATTCAATGGACAGCGCATTGTTTTAGTCAAAACTTTTTATCTTTGTTACAAGAAACCCGCTGTAACACTCAGAAAGCGGTCAGGTGGTCTAGGGCCAAAGCCATATTCAAGCATATTAAGAGCATTATTGAAGCCTACTACGAACACTGCATCCAAGAAACATGTTTTCAGCAGGATGGAGCTCTACCACATTCAACAAGAGACGTCCTGGACTTCCTTAGAAGGTCACTATTGATAATCGTGTCATCGCAAGAGGCTTCTCGAATAGCTTTGTTTATCTACTCCCTCCCCCCCTATAGCCCTGACGTATCACCACTAGACTTTTTTTATGTGGCTACGTTAAAGAACAAGTCTATAGAGATGGACTAAAAATATAAAAAGTCTGAAGACAGCGTTAACAAGTGTGATAAGCTCGATTCCAACATACCAAATGCAGCAATTTATCGCGCATTTCGAGCAGAGACTTCATTTCCTTGTCTTCTCACATGGCAAAGATTTTGAGAACCTCATCTATTAATTTTCTTTATTCTCATGTGTAATTCCTGAAATTTTGAAATAAAAATCTTTTTCTGTTCAAAAGTGATTCAATGTTTTCTTTTTTTATACCCTGTGAAGCACCCTGTATATACAGTATATCCAAATGTTGAAAAAGCGCTGTATAACAAATTGTAAGTTGTTGTGATTTTAATTATCTCCAGTTATCATTAAAAAATGTCCATCCTTGTTAAGGTAAAGTTAGGAGAGTCTGTGCACAATTCAAAAGAATAACAATAAAAAATATAAATATTAGTTTTTTGCTAAACTATCCATGAATAATTTTTACTTCATTTGTTTTTTATGTATTTCCATTGCTATTTTGTTGTTATGTTGCAATTTAATAGAAGAGTCGTAATAAAACCAAAAAAGTTATTTTGCGCAATCTGTCCTTACAGGGTTGGTGTGATTGCGCACATGGGTAGGAGAGATTGTTACTAATAATAACTATAATTAAATAGTTAACAATAATAATTACACTTAAATGACATTGTTGTAAGGTTTTTGTGAACAAATATTATTGTATTGGGAGTGAATATTTCAACCTAATCATTAAAGAATCAGAAAAAAGAAATAATATTAGAAACGATTAAAAAAATTTCATTAAAGGAAAAAAAATTAAAGAATCAGAAAAATCAAGTCCAGATAAGATTACAAAATAACTTTAAGTTATTTGATAACACGTTTAACTTAAGATTAGTCCATTTTCATTTTTCATTTTTTTATGCAAATTTACCAATAAGCTGCGTAATCTCTCCTACCATGGAATCTAATGGGAACAATGCGCCATCTCTCCTAAGCAGCAGATGCCCAAACTCTCCAATTTTGGTAGGAGAGATTGCGCGGCCTTTTATTTGGTTTATTTTGCGCGGCCTACTAGATTGAACCGTTGATGTTCACATTGTTAGTCTAGATTAGTAGCTTATGAGAAATCGTTTAAGTTAAAAATATTTTGTACTACTGACATTGTATAGAAATTCTAATGAATAGCTATGAAAATTCAAGCACTTACTTTGGGAAAACAATGCTTTATCTTAGACGCTCAAAACAATAAACGTGCACTTTCAAGTAGACTGTCCACTACTGCTGTTGTATAACTACCTGGAGTCACTCACTATTCTCCTTCCCCCCGAATCTCTATGTGCGCAATCTCTCCGACCGCGCCATCTCTCCTGGCTTTATCTTATTCACAATGGAGACTCCACTTAAGATCATTGTATCATTAAATGCCAAATATTTAGTAGGTATTTATCAGCGTTACTTACACACGTCAATCCGCAAGACAGAAAATAGTCCAGAAAATAGAAGGTATAGCAACTAAAATCTTTTACTGCAATATTATTTGTAAATTTAGAGTCGCTGGTGTTTAATTTAGCGCACGATCAAGGACTCTAGTCGTTTCCTAATTAAAATGACTTGGACCACATTTATCCTTAATGGAATCATGTTTATTAATCCGATCAATAGTTTACAGAAACAAGCATTCTCCACTACGAATCTATCACGCAGTATTAATCAGTTACGGTATTCCATCACACTTTACAGTGATAATCAGTCATAAGCTAAATTATTAAAAGACAATAAAAGAGCGATTCCGTAGTAATTATTGATCCATCACTTCCTGGTGTCATGCGGATATTTTTAGCAATTAACATACAAAAATTTTCTTCCGAGACTCATGTAACGCATTGAATACAGACTGTGCAAGTACACAATACTGTAAGGCGGGATACTGTCTCAGCGAATGAGAAACCGGAAAATGGTAACTACAGTTTCCTGATGCGGAGGAACAGCAAATGTGGAAATGTCCTTTTGATAAAGCGCGGGAACTTTTTAAAATATATAAAAAAAATTGTAAAATAAAATAAAATTAAAAAAAGAACAAGTAATTTAGTGGAATATTGAAAATCATATCGGTGTTTAAGACTATGAAAAAAATTAAAAGATCTTGAAACTAGACATATGGGTTTCAATAGAAAAACATTTAATAATAATAAGACATCAATTGTTTAAAATATGTTTTTGAAAAATAACAATAAATAATATCGTACGCTCTCAGATGAATTGGAACTACTGTGAATTGAATTATTGAACTAATGTCTAAAGACAGATTAAATATAAATGTTATCGTACGGTAGTTAAATAAACTATGGTCAGAAAAATAAATTAGATGTGAAAATTTTAGAGAATATTTTTAAGATAGGGCGGAATTTTACATTTTGTCATATATATATATATTAGGGAAATAGTACAATTTCTACTTTTAAGTAGAACGTAGAATATACACAAAATTTTAAATTTCTTAAAAGCAATATTTTTCTAGATTCTGTAACTTTCCCTTTAAAAAACACAAACAAAACACTTTTGTCTTGTAGGTCAAGGAACTAAAACAAAAATGACCGCTATGGTCAGCTGATTAAATCTGTTCTACCGGAAAACATTCAATGTATAGGATAAAAAGCAGACATCCTGAGGGAAATCGAATGTTTCCAATTCAAGGATCAGCACCCGCCGCCGCATAACAAAAAACATAAAACATTTCCACACTGATTTATTTATGGCTTAGGGAAAATAAGTATGGGATATGATAAGATACAAAAGTCATACTTTGTTAAATTTATATTATATTTATAAAACTTTGAATATTTTTCTCTTAGAATATAAGAATATTAATTTTTCATTCTATTTTGATATTTATTTGGGTTTTAGAATTTTTAAAGAATTTTTGTTAATGAAACTGTAGTTGTAAATTTCATTTTACTGATAATATTAATTAATTAAATTTCTACAATGTCTTTACTTTAAAACATATTTAACACGAAAAATATTGATTAATTTTACATTTTCTTAAATATGTCTTTATAGTCCAAGTGATTTTAATTACTTATTTGCACAGATTGGTAAATTATGTACGACACACACTTATTTATGTACCTGCATAAATATACACATATACATAAAATGATTAAAACATTTTTTTGGTATCTAAGCAATAACAAAAAGTGTAATTGATAAGTACATTTTACCAATGCGTTTCTGTAATAAAATTACATTCAAATTTTATGTAGTTTAAAATGAATACGAATGTGTATAATATATATAGCATTTAATTAATACACATAATATTTAGTTATATTGAAAAACAACATTTTATAAATTAAAATGAATTTAACTTTTTACGAAATCAATGAAAATTCATTTCATCCAAAGCCGCTATTTTTTTTCTTTATTATTAATATTATAAACTAATTTTTAATGAATTTTCTAAAATATAATGAAACAGTTAAACCGGAAAATTATTGCTTTCTTCAGATAAATGCAAAAAACCTGTAATCAAGATGTCTTTGTTCCATTTTAGTTATATATATATATACAGTGGGGGCCAAAAGTGTGGACATTTTTTGAAAGTTTCATGTTTTTCAATTTTATGTGATTGTAGAATGTATTAATTTTCACTTAAATACAAACGTTTATATATCGAATGGAAGGTAACTTAATGTAGAATTTAATAATAAAAACAGTATTACAATATCTGTATTGCAAAAAAATTATGCAACTAATAGTAAGATCTATCTTAGATTTGCATTTTTTTAAACTCATAGTTACAAATTCAATACTTAGTAGGATAAAACTTATTTTTTAAGACAGCTTCACAGCGTCTTTTCATCGAGTGAACGAGTGTTTGGAGTTCATCTTTCGTAATCACATGGTTCCAAGAATCAATTATAGCTTCAATAAGTTGTATTTTATTGGATGGACGTTTTATTCGTACAAGAATTTTCAAACGTCGCCACAAATTTTCAATTGGATTGAGATCAGGGCTGTTTCCTGGCCATGGTAATATATCGATGCCTTTTTTTTTGAAACCATGCTTTGCATACTCTTGCTGTGTGGCATGGAGCTGAATCCTGCTGAAAAATAAATGATGCGTTGTTGGGAAAGAGATCCCTGATGGAAGGTATCAATTTTGGTTCCAGGACAGTTTGAATGTATTTTTTGGCATTCAGGATGCCATCGATTACTTGAATTCGGCCCACACCATCTGCAGACATACATGCCCAAATCATGACATTTGTTGGGTTTTTTGTAGTTACTTCAATGCAATCAGGATGAAGTGCTTCTCCTACTCTACGTCTCACGCATTTTCTACCATCACTACCAAAGAGTGATATTTTACTCGCATCGCTCCAGATTACTTACTTCCATTGATTTTCTGACCATTTAATGTGTTCTTTTGCCCACTTAACTCGTTTTTAGCGTTGCTTTTGACTTAAATATGGTTTTTTCCTTGGAATTATAGCTTGTAGTCCAAATCCTGATAACCTTCTTATTGTTCTTGTATTTACTGCAATACCCGCTGCATTCATTTCACATCTAATGGCTTCTGATGAAATTTTTCAATCTTGAAGGCATAGGCGTTTAATTTTTCTATCAGCAGTAGCACTTGTGCATTTTTTCGGCCTGATTTGGCCTTATTTTCCACTGATTTAGTTTTTTCATAACGTAAACAGAACTTTCGTACACCACAACAAGTCACTGAACCACCAACTTGTCTTGCAATTTCAGCATCAGAGAGGCCATTTTCTCTCAATATGACAATTCGGCTTCTTTTTGTAGATGTCCAATTAGTTCTTGTTGATGACATTGTTTAAAATTAGTTTAATTAAAAAAAAAGACTTTAAATATTAAAAAACAGCAATATTCTATTTAATTGTACTAGTATGCATAATTCCGCAAAATATTTCCACAACAATAACTCTTTTACCATCCAAATAACCTAAAATATTGTTACAGACATTTGATTGGTCCTCAGGACAGTATTTGTAATTGGCTAGTACGCTTTTATTACAAAACACGTCCTTATTCAAAACGATTTGTGTTTGTTTGTTCTACTAAAATGAGCAGAACATTTTTTGTAATACAGATATTGTAATACTGTTTTTATTAATAAATTCTACATTACATTACCTTAAATTTGATATAAAAACGTTTGTATTTAAATAAAATTAATATAATCTACAAGCACACAAATTTGAAAAACATGAAACTTTCAAAAAATGTCCAAACTTTTGGCCACCACTGTATATATATATATATATATATATATATATATATACTTCTATAATAAAAATATGAAATGTGATAACATCAATTGTTGTAGAATAGCTATTTTTAAATTATCTGAATTCAAGTACTTTACAGGAGGTGTAATTTTTTTATATCTAATAAAAGGTTGTACAAGTGCATATCGTGAATTTTCTTTAAAATCATTAACATAAAGTTACATGTGTTATCATTTAATCATACAAACTCTATCTTTGTGACACATTTTTTTATCTTTGAGGATAGGTTACTACATTGATAGAGTAGTGCAAATTTTCGGATGAGGCTGATATAATATTCCTCAACACTTTTTACGAATATAACTCTTAGTATGAAAGCATTAAAATATAGAGTTGTTCTTCCTTCTGATATAGTAGAACAACAGATATTCGCTATTTTAGATGGTTTAATATGTTGCATTAAATTGATTTTGATGAAAGACAAGATAACATATTCTTTTAAGAAAATTTAGAAAATAAATACAAAAACTATGCGCAAAATCATTCTTCTCATAAAACGTAAGTGAAATGCGGCAGTAAATAATCACGTTAAATTTTACTCAAGTAAAAATATTTAATCCATTAACCAGTAATAAAAAATCCATTAACCAGTTGGGATATGCTCCTCTCTTAATTAGGAATGATAATATAGGGTAGAATGATAATATCGTGTTATAGGTTATAGTTAGGAATGATAATATCGTGTTAATATAGGGCTGTTCAATATGTAGTTGTTGAAGTAGGATTAATGTCTGCTCCCACGGAAGATTATCAAATGCATTTTTAAAATCTGACAATAGGGATGTATACGAGTTGTTTTGTTTGATTATTTCTATATTTCATAATTTGTTTTTGAATTGCTGTTTATGCCCTTACGATATTTTTTTCGAAATTAGTATAAGTTAGTTTAAAGTTAACTGTTTTTTTTAGATACCTAATAACTCTCTTAGCCACTTCCCAGTCTTATGCTCTGGGAGGCTCATTTCTTCGGCTTAAAGTTACGGCTTAAATTTCTACTGCAGCAGAGAACTGTAATACACAAATAAACGAATGGAACAAAACAGCACTTCGATATCGAGATGCAAGCGTGGGTTACTCAGTTGCTTTTAATCGCAGGTAAAAAGTATACGGAATAAAAAAATCAACACAAATTAAGCTCACTTACAAATTTAATTTTACCAATAGGTGTCTGGGCAAATGCATTTTTTTCCAAGTATTTTTATTTTTGATTCACCACTGAGAGCTGTTAATTCCACATAAATAAATTTCAATCCACATTTTTCAATAAATGTTTCTTTTAATATTATTAATACACTGCCTTCCTCTTTGATAAAGATGGTGATTCTTTGGCTGAAATTGAATTTTTAATGTGTTGGATTTCGGATGAGGGAATAGGAAAGCTAATCTTTGAAAATCCGTCGGACAAAAATGCAATATATAACTAATAAAAAACGGCTTTTTAAAGTATTTTCTATGAGTGATATTATGACTGACCCAAATAGCTTAATAAAAAATATTGCAAAATCAAGTATATTTTTCAACTTATTTAAAACAACGTAAGTATATCTACAATTCCAGACTCTTTTTCAATGCTATAAGAACGTTATATGCTACCTGGGAATTTAACTAAAGATTTTAAATGCACTGCCGAAGGTAAATACATTTGTCATGCAGCCGCATATACCTTGCAGCCGCCATGTGCTTCCCATGTTTTGACCTTCAGTGTAAATGCCAAAGTTTCACTGGCATTTCTAATTTTTCCTACCTACTTAAACGGCTTTTTATTTAGTGTTAAATGGTTTTTTCACTGTGTACCTAAAGCAGATAATATTCTGAGGCGAACAACCTCACCTGAATCATACCATTTGCTTATGTATGGTGCATGGAAATTTTTAATCTACTGCAGTCGAATGGAAATATTTTAAAACAGCTAAAAAATCTATTTCCCCTGAAAAACGTTCCAAAAAAATTATTTCTTCGGAGAATTTATTTCAGATTATGTAGAATATATTAATCTATATACAGATATTTACATTTTCTACAAAAAAGACAAATTTTTCTTTTAAATTTCTATATCTATCCTAAACTCTATCTGTTAATTTTTTATTAATTTTGAAATTGAATTTAAGTATATATATATTAAAAGGTATTACATGAAAAAAAAATCATTTCAAAATGAAAGGTATGACTTTTAATATTTTAGCAAGTTTTTATTCATTATAAAAATAAAATAACGACAAATAAATAAGAAATGATTTCATTTGCTAAAAACACTAATCCAAAATATTAAATAACAACTCAAATGAAATACCTGACAATTGAAAATATTATTAAGTAATTTCCTTATATATACTTTCTGCACATTTCAGAAATAAATTTAAGAGCATATTTCCATCCCATTATAAAAGTTGTTATTTTTAAATTGCTTTCTTAAATATCTTTTGGACTTAATAATTATCTTGACAGAAATTTAGTAAAAAAAAAAAACAATTTTTCTTAAGCTAGAGCCATTTTCTTAATGAAGTGTGAAGCGGAAGGATTTTTAAAATAATTTTAAGTGTCATTATCTGATAATTTTAAATACATTACTGGTTAATGTTTACGTAGTATATTTATTATTTTAAAATATTTTGAAAAGAATTTTTGTCGTAGCGCCTTTCAAAATCGTTTTTGAATTACAATTTTTATTTGAAGTTTGCATTTTACGTTCATTTAATTTGACGTCAGGTGTGATGCCTCTGATTAGATTTGAATAAAGTTGATAAAAAATTAAATGACCTTACGTTTACTTCATAAAGTTTTATTATTTGTAGAAAGCTGTTTTTATATATTTGAGCTTATTGACCATAAAATTAAGGAATTAATGCAGCGAATTAGTTAAAAAAATATATTAATGTAAATAAGAAAAAAGACATTAGTTTGGAAAAATATTACAGAAATAATATATATTTTAATTTTTCTAAAGTATTAATAAGATATCAATGTGTGATATAAATAATGTAGTGTAAAACGAAAAAAAAAATATTGGTCTTATTGTTATATTATTAGGTGTCAAACCCCACTGCTTTTCAGGCTCAGTTGTGTAAATGTACGAAGCAGAGGGGGGGGGGGGCATTATCACGAAGTGAAATTTTTATTGTAACTGATAATAAATGCATTACTCATAGAACATTGACAAAAAAATATTTTAATATGCAATTTTAGTATCTATTGATTGTTCCTTCAGACATAATCAACTTCTGAAGATTTTTAATAAATTATCTTTACTTTCCACACATGAATGCGAAGATCGTCATTTAAAAGAAAACGTGCATTTTAATTATTTTTATTTATTTAAGGCTATGAGTTTGATAAAATGACATCATTAATATAGATTTTCCCTCTATTAATAATTTGATTAATCCACTCACGCCCAACATGTTATCATTAACATAGAAATTATGAATTATTCACATAATGCGAATAATGTTCGAATAAGCTAAAAACTATTTAATGAAAAATTCTTCATGAATTTTATTTTACTAGAAAATAGACAAATGTCGTGGACAAGCGCTTTAAAATAATTCTATAACATAATTATAAGTACTTAGAACTATCATGATAAGTTTAAATCAAGGTTTCTAGTTTTCTTAACAAAATAATAAATATATATATAGTAACTTCTGATATTAAATTATATCAAAATTATATAATTTTAAAAAGACTTACTTGAATGCAAGAACACATGTTGAGTTAAAAATTTCTCTTCAAAATGCTTCTGTCATCTATTCATTTGATGTCTAAATATCTGTGATTTTGGTAAGTAAATATTTAAAAAGGCAGACAAAATTTGTAAAATTATTTTAGATTAAATTAAACGTCTTATAAACATTCTAAAACGTGTGCCGTTGCTCACGTCATGGATGCCAATAGAAAAAGGTTCAACACCACAAAAAAGTATGTGAAAATGATGTTATGTTAAATATAGAAACATACTCTTTCATTCATGTCTTAATTTAAGATGAAAATATCGTCTCATTCAGAAGAAAGTTTCATTTAAATTTATGAATTTGAAAATTTTTCTATAACTTCGATAAAATGATGTCCCCGTCACTGATGTTTCATCCCACTGATACTTGTAGTAAGGCCTTTAATAAAGAAAGAAATATAAAAATTACAGTTATGTGTAACAAAAACATTTTTTTTCTTTCTTGGATCCTCATTTTAGATGAAAATGAGGTAATATTCAGCAGAAAGAGGCCATTTTATTTCATCAATAAAAAAATATATATATATACTTCAATAAATTGTTGTCATATTCATTTATTCAAACGTAAAAAGGACGTTTGGTTAACAAAAACATATTTTTTTTCAGTCAAGAGATTCGTTCATTCTGATCTGGTATGAAAATGACGTATCATTTAAAAGAAGTGTCCATTTTAATTTAAGGATTATTTCTTCCTCTGATACTGGGATTAAAGCATCGAAAATTGAATGCTGGCGATTTAAACAAAATGGTTTTTTTTTAGCTTTTACTTTTAAAAAATCTTTTTGTAGGTTAATAATGTACCATGTTAAATATAATATGTGCCTTTTGATTCATAAAAGAGAGACCTATTGTAAAGGTGACATAATTTTAATTTATTTTAAATGCAGACTCTTCCAAGATTAAAATCTATAACAAAAATGATTTGATTATTTAAATATGAAGAAAACTTTACTTAATTTTCTATACTATCCTCTCAAATTTTACACTAAATACAACATAAAAATTGCTTATTTGATAAATAACGCATAATGTTTAATTTATTGAAAATACCATTAAAATGCATGCAGTACATTTCTGATGATCAAGTATTAATGAACAATAGAGTACAGTTTTATGTAATAATATGATTAATAATACTCATAAAAAATTGTTTAGGATTTTACAAAGTATTAGATAAAACATAAAGTAACTAAATACATAAATTAGTATGCAAAGTTGTATAAATAACAAAAATTTCTCTTTAACAATTAATATAATTTTTTCAACATTTTATATCTAAATAATTATTGAAAATTAAAGAAAATTTTTAATCTCACGTTTTTTCAGATGCAGGACCTAAATATATCATAGTATTACCTATTAAAGATAAATAAACTTTTAATATGTTATGTCCTAATAAAGAATATACAAATATAAAAATCGTAGCGCTAATTAAAATAATACTTTTATTTTTTTCATATAGTAATAAGAATTGAAATTATAGCCGAAATTAAGATTCGAAGTTCATGTCCTGTAAATTAGTACTATGTGATAGAAGATAATTTAGGGTTAGTTAAACAGGTTTTACAATCTCCACTGCTTAGATTTTTTTCTATTTATTGTTTTTGTTTTTGTTTTGATGCGTTTTTTTCCTCACAAAGTATTATTCATAGCTATGGAAAGCGACAGCATTAGTATACATTTGCAAACCAATTCCCCGCATATGACTCCAAATTCAGAGTACTTTTTTTATTTACTTAAGACTCCATATACATTAAGACTCGACATTATATTATAACACCATACTCGTCAAGTGTAATTTCTTGGGATTTTGGGTCATCCCTAAAGTCTGTTTCACAAGTTACAGCATTCAGGAAAGAACAATTTAAAGCATCAGAAAGGTTTCGTCAGCACTTTTTCCAAATGAAACATTCTAAGCATGCTGCCTACTATTCAGATAACAATGTTAAGCTGTTTCAATGAGTTAAATGAAAATAGATAAAAGTTGTGTTATGAGTTAAAGTTATGATAAATGGAGATTAAGCTTAAATGAGGATTCTTTAAAATACATTTACATTTTTCTCTGAAGATTTCACCATGTTTATAGAACTATGTTAATCAACAGTACATATATTTTTAAATTTCAGAGTTGAAAAATTGTTTTAGAATAATTAAAATCAATATATATGGATATATCACCAAAAAAAACTAAAACAAAGTTTCCCAAAATTTAAATGTTAAAAATATATATTTTAATTCTACAAGAAATACATAATTTTGATTTTGTACTCTTTTGTTGTTAGTTAAATGAGGAAATAATGTATTTCCTTTGAATTTTGTTTCTTTACCTAAACTTGGTAACAGCTGGCAGTAATACTTTATATCTAGATTTAACTAGTGATGGAAGTACATACTATTTATTGTGATAAGAAAAAACATGAACATTTATCCGTTTAGTCTGTCCGTATTTTACTGCGGGTTATGTCTCTTTTAATCTCACAACAAAAAATATCAATTCAAAGGCATGTTAACGTTTTAGTTCTTGAAGTAAATATTGGGAATATTGATTTTATATGTATAATTTCAGGTACATAATTCACTTGAACATATCACAAATTTCTGATTTGTTTTCATTTAATTATTTATAAGAGAATATACATTTTGTTTTAAATAAATGCTTCGTAATATATTTGCATTATAATTACTTGTATTTTTGATAAATGAATGTACTGCATTAGATAGATCTTATAAAAATGCGATGTATTAAATGTTGTTCTTTTTAACAGATTATGGGGTTCAGATGTTCATTAAATTTTATTCATTAGAAAAAGGTATTTAATATTAGAGCTTTCTTTCTATTTGGTTACAATGTTCCAATTTAGCTTAAAAACATATAAAAAATAGCTTTCATAGATTATAAAACTTGAAAGATTTCCTGATCTATTATCGCCTACAAATCTGCACTGTGTTAATAGTTAATTAGTTTTAAACTTAAAATATACAGGGTGACTTTTAATTAACCTACAATTTAAAACTGAAATAACTTCTCAGAATTTCCCTATATGGCGGCATGAATGCGTGCAGTGTCAGAGGGCACAAAAGTAATTTGTTTACTGGCAGTTCCACGTAATTTTCAAAAATTTGTCCGAAAGCGTCATATCGAAATTTTGTTGTTAAAAATTATTATTTATGCGCGAAAATGAAACATACCTTCTACGGAAGTGATCTTCAACATTCAGAAACCGACCTAAGCCTTCTAGAGCAATGAAAAGAGATCTGATAAGAAACTTGGCTACCATGTGATCTTTCGGGTCATATAAAAGTCTTACAAGAAGAAGCCAGCAGACCAAATTAGCCACAACAGTTCCATAACTGACTCATTTTCAAACATCAAAAAAGAAAATTTCGATGTTGTTACTGACAACTATGTGACCAAGTTGCGCCATTGTATTACCTCTGAAGAGTCTCACTTTGAAAACCTTATCCACACTGAGAAAAAAATACCTCCTTCAACTAGAATGAATATTTAGACTGTTTCTAAATCCCTAAACTAGAAATATAGAAGTCCGAGCTATACGAATAGTGTAAGCGACTAAACTGAATAGACGAAATGATCGAGAATTTCTAGTCTCTTGTTTTCTAGGTGACGAAACGATAATGAATCGTGTAAATTGTGATAAATTATCACCCTGTAATTATGGAGATTATGAAACATTAAACATTTAATAATAATTAAAAAAATAAATATAATCTAAAATATAATCTCACATATTTTAGTTTTTCAAATTAATCTTTGAAGACACGGACGACGTATTGAGGGCGCCACTCAGTAGAAAAAACAATTCGCAAATTCTAAAATAATTTAAGTAATCTTCTTATCTGTCACTGTTTTTATTGGTAATTTAATAGTGGTGTACGGAATACGTCACAGGAGTATTTGTGTAATTTATTCTATTTTCATTCTTAAATGCACTTTTTTATAAATGTGATGTATCTTACTTTTATACTCTAACTTGCCATTAAACATTATTTTTCTTCAGCATCAATAATGTTTCAATCAATAAATGTTAATCTGCAGTGTATATTCCTCTTTCCAAACACCCTTCAATGTTCAACTAATGTTTAAGGTTTAATTTCGTAATTTCTTTAGTTATCTGTCACTGTTTTTATTGGTAATTTAATAGTGGTGTACGGAATACGTCACAGGAGTATTTGTGTAATTTATTCTATTTTCATTCTTAAATGCACTTTTTTATAAATGTGATGTATCTTACTTTTATACTCTAACTTGCCATTAAACAATATTTTTCTTCAGCATCAAAAGTTGATATTTAAGGTTGAAAGTATGGGCATTGGCGCATGGAGACGCTGTTCGTGTCTTTATGTTACTACAAACCGTCCTTGTTATAATAATTCAAATTAAATAACTTTTTTTTTAAAACTATTATGTTTATTACTTTTATACTACTAATAGGCATTACATGCAACAAATATATCAGTAAAAGAAATTATTTAGGCTTTCAAACCCGAAGGCGCCTTAACCGTGCATGTATTTAAATGTTAATGAAGCAAACTAAATTTGAAATTAAATATTAAGTTGAAAAACTTCTTTGAAATTGATTTTCATATTGTCCTGTTGTATGTATAAAAACGTATATATATAATTACCCTAATTTTTAAAGCTAATTTATTTTTCCATTCATTTTATTGAAGATCATAAATTTAAAATATGAATAAATAAATTTCGTTTGCAACTGACAAAAAATCGGAAAACATCATTTTATTCACTTTCTACTTATTATAAATACTTAAAATTAAACTAGATAACTCGAATATACACTTTTCAAAATCTACAGCAAACTGTCCAGTTATGAAACTGTTTTTATAATTAACGGTTACATGAATATATTATGAAGGTTTCTCATTGGCCAGAATAGGGTTAAATTGTTGTTGTGTAACCATATTCTATAAAAAAGTTTAAATGACTGGACAGTTTTCTGCAAACGTTCATCAGTGTAAATCATACGACTGTCACACGGAAATTTTTAAGATACGAGTAAACTGTAAAAATGAAACTGAATGAAGTATTCAAAGTAGTTACCTCCAATATCAATACATTGTTTTTGACGAACGTTGCACCGATTAAATGTTTTAAGCCATAATTTGCTTTGGGATCTGTAGAGTTTTGGGTTAAAGATTAAGAATTATTGAGATTTTATTACTGAATAAATAAATAAAGGGAATCTACTTACCTTTGGATTTGTGTCCAGGTTTCGATTCCATTCATGATTTTCAATCTACACCGATTGAATAGAATATATTAATAATGAACAATCACAGAATGATGAATGATGAATAATCATTGAATTTATGAAGAATCACTTAGCTGATATTCTATGATTTTAATATTTCACTGATCAAAACAGAAATTTTTTGTTCCGCGCTCGTAACACAAGATTTTCCTTTAAAAACCAGTAGAATTTCTTTATGAAGAACTGTGTTTCTTGAAATGGCATAATTGATTCGGTTTATAATCATTAGACTTGAGAATTTAATATTTTTCACATATTTAATAAAGTAGAATGAGACTTTGAATTAGAATTAGAATTTTTACAAACACTCAGAATTCAGACTTAAAAACAGAAACATTTTTACATAACAGCTCGCATTTTTACATAACAGCTCATAAAAAACATGGCTCGCAGACTTCACAAAATCTAATAAATAAATGAAAGAAAATTAATAATATATATTACAGAAATAACAATGACAGAATTTTTTAAACATAATAAGAATTAAAGTTCTGGAAATATGAGAAAGTTAATAGAATGTCTTTTATTTAATTTCTGACGTAATAAACTTCAATTCGAAGCATTGTCCTTTTAAAACTATTCTTTGGTGCTGCCATCTAGCGGGAAGAGCGTTACTTAAAATCGTACAGTATCAATGAAAAATATTCTTTTATAGATTCACCAATCTCATCTTTGTAAAGGAAAACAACATTCCGTGATTTTTTTTTTTTTAACCAAATAACTGAAAAATACATATAGCAAGTTACAACGCATAAGGTAGTTTTTCTATCATTGTGATGTTCTTATGTTCAAGAAATTCTATTGTCAATTAAGCTGAATGCAAGAAACATTACAATGGTGAAAAATGAGGCTCCTAACATTCATTCATTTGAGAAATTCCTGGAAACACTCCGAAGCGTACCAGTTAGCTGTAACTGTCTTCTTCCTCGCACTATTTATGGTAAGGAGCAGTTCTACACTTCTAAAACAACCTATAGAAAACTTGTAAAATGTCCCACCAAATGTCCCACATTTTCATTCAAATTTATATAATTACAGGTTTAGGATCATCTTCAAATGCCAATACTTCACTTTCTTGGGCGTATTGGGATATCAAAAAACGGTATCTACATTTTATCGCCTGTTATCGTTGTAGAAATGATGTGGTGTCTAACAATTTAGAGTGATTTCAGGTTTCTTAGAAATTCTGACATTTTACGTTTTCCGTTGTGGTTGTTATATAATGGAGGAACAACGACTTTTTTTGTTATTCAGTTCTTCATGAATAATTTTATGTATAACTGGGTTTCCGAAGTTATGTTACTGCTGTCTCACATACATGATCAGTGATAATTCTCGATTAGCCTTTTTCGTATTTCGTACTACAGCTGACAAAGGTATTCTTGTGTATTTTTCATCCAGGATAGAATTAAGACCGCTGAAAAATTCTGTAAATTATCTAACTATAGTAGCACGGGATGGAGTTTCATTTCAATGTGGTAATTAAAGACTTTTACTACATTATTTTTTTGATTTAACGACTGCTTAAAAGAATAGAAAAACATAGCGAGTTAATGAAAACTCGCCAATTCCACTTACCTTTGTTTCACTGAGAAAATATCTGCCCTTCTCAACTAGAATCTAAATTGTGACTCTAGAAAAAATAGTTCCATGTCATCCCTATAAATTCTAGTTCCTCTTACCAGAGAGTTCTAGAGTCAAATATTAGAATTCAAGAGTGTTTTCCTATATTCTCGTGGTCAGACATATTTAAAAATGTCTGCAAATAGATGCGAACACAAGACGCTAGTTTTAGTAACTATAATGCTAGTTTATAAATCCATTCCAGAAATAAAGTGATAATTTTTCGCAGTTTGCACGATTCATTATCGTTTCGTCACCTAGAAAACAAGAGACTAGAAATTCTCGATCATTTCGTCTATTCAGTTTAGTTGCTTACCCTATTCGCATAGCTCGAACTTCTATATTTCTAGTTTAGATATTTAGAAACAGCCTAACTATTCATTCTAGTTGAAGGAGGTATACTTTTTTTCTCAGAGTTTAAAAAACAGTAAAACTTTAGATTAGGATAGTTGAAGATCATTTGTGCAAGATAAAATTAATTTACATTTTATTTTACATACAAATATTTAAATTAATTTTTCTTCCATGGCATTCGTAATCGGAAAAGTCACAATGAATGTATTATTTTAATATATTTTCTTTTTCTGACGCGTTATGAAATAGAGTTGCTAGAACACAGGAAATGTAAAAATGTAAAAATAAAATATTCATGATAACAAAAATAAAAAAAATAAAAAGTTAAAATTTTAATAGATTTTAGTAGATGCACAATTTTTTAATTTTTAAGATATTTAGTATGCACAATTTTTTAATAGATGCACAAAGTTAAATAAAAAATATATAGATCATTTTGAATGTCTAATATATGTATTGACAAACTTTTTAAATAATCGGCGAAATTTTACACCTCCATTGCGAAGTTTTAACATCCTCAATTATCTATATGCTCCATTTTCTATTCAATGAATTGAAATTTTTGAAAATTGCCTGAAGCATTATGAAGCAAAAGAAACAATCAATATTGTTTTAATGAATTATCCAAATTTAAACAAAAACCATACAACTAATTCCGGGTACCAAACCAACATACCTACCTAATTACAGACTAATCAGATTTTTTTTTTCGCAGCAGTTACGGCTAGACATACACATAGGCAGACAAACAGACACCAAAACATTTTGGTTTTCCACAGAAAGCCTCAACTGACGTTTCAAGAAACATAAATTTCGTTCCTTGGCAAAATTTATTATATGTGTACATAAAAAAGATCAAATTTAAATTTCTGTCCAATATATATTTTTAGCGTATAACGTCCACCCCTCTCTAAAGAATTTTACTGTTACCCTCATATGTCTGGTTAACCATCTATTCTAGTACAATTATTTTACAAGTTTTTTTTCCTTAATTTTTTTGCAAAGTATTGAAATAAAATATAGTGATACAAAAACTCTGGATTTTTAACAAAAATACCACAGATAATAATTCGAGGAGTTTATTTTCAGATACGTTCTACTATGCATAAATGATTTATTGAAGAGCTGAATGCAAGTAAAACACGTACATTTTAGTTATTTTTTACCACCCCTTTTTGTGTGTAAATTAAATTAAAAAGTAGATATTACAAAACATTCAGAATTTGTTAATGAACAATTGAGCATTTCTCAGAATTTCACAGAAAATCAGTTTTTGTATTTATTTATTTATTTATTTTGAGTAAATAGTTTTTTTTTTTTTTTTTAAGCCTAAATTACACGTAATTTCCTTTTTCATAAATTAGCGATAGTAATAATATATATAGATATACACAAATAGCAATATGGTTTAGACATATATTATATAAAACATATAGAATTTTTTGGGGGTTGTTATAATGAAATAAATAAAAAGAATGAAAATGTATATAAAGGCTGAAAAATTTTATTTTTGTATATGCATTAATTTATTTTATCATCTTTATGAACGCGAATTTTAAGACTAAACTGCATTTAAAAAATGCATGGGAACAAATATACAAATAGATAAATAAAAATCTATAGTTATAGTGTTAGTATATTTTCTTATAAATTGTTTTAAATTGATGTTGCTTTTGTTAAAAAACAAAAAAAAACGTATGATAGGAATATATATATATTTGTCAAAATTAAAAATGTTAATTCCTTTTTCATAACTCCTAAATTTACATTATTTAGGGGAGATGGGGGGTGAATGGGACATTTTCACAAAAATATGTATTTTAAATATTTTGCTTAGGTTATTATCAATATTATATATCACATTTCATACATTAAGTGTTTGACTACATCTTATGCACAATATTTATTGAAGATTATTATTATACTGAAATATATTATGAAATTTAAAAAAAAAAATCTCTATGTCCCATTCATCCCCACAGCGGGGATGAATGGGACACAAGTATTTTCCTCCCATTATTCAATGTTAAGGGCTAAAAGCTGACAAAAATGCCTCCTTGGAAAACACTGAGAAATAGTAAATTGTAATATGATCTTTAGGATTATTTGTTAGCTAATTATCTTTGACTCATCTCAGCTTTGCTTTAAAAGGCATATAAACGAAAGCATTCAATGGCTGAAGACGATGGCTACAATGACGATAAAATGTTAAAAGAATAATTACCATAAATTATTAATTTATCAAACTATATAATATTATTTAGATAATAAATATATTTTTCAGCATCCTCTAGGGATGAATGAGACAATCCCATTCATCCCATTTGAAATGTCCCAATAATCCCCCTGATGCCTATATTCAATTGTCAGCCATTTTGTCTCAAACATTATTTCGTCAATATGTTTAATATTCATTCATTTTAATAACCAATATTGAGCCTTGAAATAAAAACACTACAACATATCTTAATTGTTTATATTGCATAAGATATTTAAGTAACTTCAAATGTAAAAAAAAATTACTTTAAGCAGAGTTTTCAGTAAACGATAATTTGAAGGAAACTGAAAACAGCTATGTGGTCTTGCTTTTGGTTCTGCACACTATGAAATCTATGAGGGTAGGAAGCAACTAAAATAAAAATTTATTGCCTGAAATATTGAGAACGTCCCATCCATCCCTTGTCCCATTCATCCCCCAGTTCCCCTAACTATAAAAATTTTAAAATAAATAACCCGAATGAATCAGACTAATTATTAATGAATAGATTTGAAATAAAATTGGAGTTATATTCGTATGGAAATTTAATGAATTTTGATTACATAAGTAATTCTTTATAAACGTGTGAAATTAATAAATGATTTTTATATAAGGTAATGAACCAAAAAGTCCTTCCCATCTCCCAAATTCATCAAACTTGGTAACTTCCGTGGCTATTGCTGCTAATTCTGTGAAAGCTTATAAGACCCTCCAGTGTCTCGCATTAAAGTTGTAAAATGCATGTTTTGTTATAGTAAATAACTTTGTAAATTGGAAAAGTGGAAGGAAATGAGGACTAAATTAACAAAATTATAGAACTGAATGGCTTTCGTATTTGAGACTTCATTGGTAAGGGCAAATAACGCTATACAGTAGAGCTATTTAAAGTGATATTTTGTATATTTTGAGCTTTACATTAATATTTTTAATTAAGACGATTTTACTTTAGTTTTACACCTTAAAACACCAAAACACCAGGGTTTATTTGTAAAGATGTCTTTAATAGCCATTAAGTATTAAATTTTAATGTAGCTGTAAAAACGCTGTTTAAAAAACTATTATTAGTTATTAATATTTTGAATTTTTTTTTAATATTTAACAAATTATCGAAGATTTTTTTTTTTGTTTTATTTTCCACACAGACACAAAAGGAATAATTTCACTAAATGTCTAACTAAAATTTCATTAAATGCCACTAATTTCAGTAAAGGAATAATACTGAAACTAAAGTAATAATTCATACTGTATAAAATACATTATTTTTTTTAAACAATTGTTTCAATTTTTATTAAACTTGTCAAACAGTGTTACATAAATTCTTCGAAATTTATTTTAAGTTTTATATTTTTGTTATAGAAAACAATTTGTTGTTACTTCGGGAAAAAAGTTTGAATGACATTTCAAATATTCTTCAATAGTTAATTAAATTCTGTACTTTAAAAAGAAAGTAAAAAATAAATGTGTCATTTTTGAAAGGTAATTATCTTAAACATTTTAAAATATTGAAAAAAACATAGTTTTCCGAACATTTTTGTAAATATAAAATAGGCATAACAAATATTCGGGTAAAATAAAATAATCCAATTAATTTATCCAATCTGTAGAAATATTTATTTTGGTACCATAAATATGTAATATTCATTTTTTATATATAATGTAAAAAAATTCTGTAATATTGTGTTACATCGATTAAAAACGAAATATGTGTTTTTTTTTAGTTTTATTGAACTTATGTTAAATAGATAATTCAAATCCCTATTCATTATTAATGATAAATAACTATTTTTTAAATACATAATATTTCCCTTGAAAAATATGAAACAATTTATAAATGTTACAAGGGGATCTAACTCGTGTTCCTTGGGTTACGGAACATAGGTAAAAACAATTTTTGTGCTATTGAAAACTTCAATTCAATTTTTTTACATTTAATATATATTTCTTATATTGTCCACTAACAACACCAAGAATTTTTATATGAAAAAATAGTTATATATTCAAATTAAGTTTTGACATTTAATAAAAGCGATACTTTCGCATTAGCCCTATGCCAGAAGTTAATAGCCGAAGAAATCGCCAAAGATTGCAATTTATAGAACAACCTTTTTGATTCACGTAATTTCAGTTGTTTGAGCGCGTAGTTCTATTACATGTATACTAAGTTTGTGTTTTATTTAGATTGTGTTACTATTTTATTTATTTATAATGAAGTTGTAATTTTGTTATAGAATATTAGTGGGAAAAATTGCTGAACTATTTGTATATGTTTAAGTGCAAACGGCTAAACTTTCGTAATTGCGCTGCATGGGATAGAGGTAGATTTAACAAAAAATCCTACTTGAAATTTATTTTTAAAATAACAAATCAGTAAATTGAGTTTTCAAACAAATTGTATTTGAAATAATGTATTGGCCATGTGTTACTATTGTCAATATAACTCTTAGCCATATTTTTGCATTATAATATAGATAGTGTCTATTCAAATTATTCTTAAGCTGGGTCAATTAGCAGTCAATTGCGATACTTAATTTGCTTCAATCGAGAAATTAAGTATTTGATTAATTGTAGTGAATCACATTCATTATTTATAATTCCTAATTCTACATCAAAAAGTAAGACATTGCAATTAAATAACATGAAACTGTGAATTAATGATTCTCTGGAAATTTACTTTAGCCAAAATCAAAGAAGAATATAAACAAAGTTGATATTGTTTCAATGACTAACATATAAATACCCTTCTGCTTTTCGTATAATAATGGTTTTCATTCGTTTATACATACCACTGCTAATAAACAGAAACATATATTTCTGATATAGATTAGTTTTTCCTTGTTTGGGAATTGTATCACCTGACTCTGAATAAGATAAGGCTGTTTAGACAAATGTAGTTATTTTTGTTTTTATTTTTATTTATATGTCAATTATTTCCTAACTTCTAATAAATTCCTAGTCACTCAAGACATCTGCGGTTTTTTAATATGGCCGTGCTGATTTTAAATTCTGAAATTTTGCAGCAATTTTTAAAAATACAAATTATTATTTATTTTATTTTATTTATATTTAATTAGCATTTTTTTATGTGTTTTTTAAAATAATCTCATTATATGGTAACATATCATTTTAATATAAAAATTATTGTACAATTGTAAATAATAGAATTTACTTTATTTGCCTTCAAAATTTCAATAAGTAAAAGAACAAATAAAATGCAAGTAAACGTACATATTCATATTTCGTTTTGCCTTCGTTTATAGTTGAATTCGAATATGCATACTGTTTTGCACTTTGCACATAGTACAGCTACTAAGAAAAGAGTTCAAAACATATACTTTACTCAAGTATAGAAATAAAAAAAAATATTAAATTTGAATTTACTTAATTTCAGAATGATTTGAAACACGCACAAGGGCATGTTTCTGTAAAATTCGAAAAAAAAAATAATATTAAAAATTATTCCAAATATAATACAATTTATCCTAGGATCTGATGTTAAATTTAATATGATTTTATTAAAATACACACACAAAAATTATATTGCTAAAAAATTAAAGTCACATTCATAAGTTGTTGTAATATTAAAATTTTTAAATAGATAATCCTTTAAAAGTTTTAAATCAAATTAATTCTCCAATAATAAAAACATTTGAATTAAGGGGGGAGATCACGTTGAGCAGTCTGAAAATGATAATAATTAATCCAGCGCGAAAAACTCTGTAGTTTGAGAACCAATGAATGAAACATAACAACTTTTTTTCTATAATTTCAAACATTCTTGTTGGTAACAAAAACACTCAAATTATATTCATTTAGTAATATTAATTAATTAAACGATAACGACAAAAATGGCTTTTTAAAAATAAAAAATACTAAAATATGCATTTTGCGCGCAAGATTTAAAAAATCTACAGCAGAGACATACTTAATATTTCATTTATTTTTACTTATACTACTATATTTTACACTGAACCTAAATTTAAAAGTATATTGAAATTCATTAGCATAATTAATGGCTTTTATAAGAAATTCTCAAAATTTAACAAAAAATTTAGATTTAATTTTTCAATACAAAATTTTCCATTGCACAAATAAGACTAAATTTAGGTTCAGTGTAAAAGTATGTTAATTATAAAGAAATTTTCAAGGTTCTGTAAGGATCAATTTTTTAATGAGAGTACGCGGAATGCCAAAAAACACTGTTTTGAGAAAAAGGATTCAAATGTAACTTTATAGCATGACAGGAAATGGCTTTTTACAAGATATTTTTAGCTATAACTTCTGTTCTAATTGGAATTTTTGTAAAAATCTTTTGCAGTGTATTTGTAACATTTCAAGGTATCCATGCTATTTTTTTTTTTTTTTTTTGAAAAATCGATTTTTTAAAACCTTCAACGTGATTTCCCCCCTTAAAGAATAAATAGCTAATTTATTTAAAACATCTGATATAAAATTATCTTAAAATAACTTTAACTGTCTTTTGTATAAAATTTTTGATTTTTAGAGATTTTATTTTTAGAGAATTTTGTATTAGAAAAAATATATATATATTATGATACTTGGTGCAAGCGAAATCCACAAATATATTTTGTTTCTATGTTAGCAGTATATAATGAATTTTTTCATTTACTATTTGTTTAAAAAAAAAGCAACGGAACGATGTATAATTCCATTAAAGCCAATTGCAGTTTAAAATTCTTCTACCCCCTTTTTACCCTACATTCTTTAGAGTTTTTGACAAAAGCGATAGTAGTCCACATAAAGTTCTTATCGTGCTTAACCCCTTCGCGACGAGCGTCCTTTACAGAATTTTTAATCTTTTACAACCGGTTTTTCAAAACAGAAATTTTTGCCTAATTGAATCGAAGAAGTGCTACGATTACATAAGGCAAAGCTTACAATAAAAAATAACTCGTGGGAATAATCGAGGATTCTGAGCATCTTATGCGTCACGTATACGTGTCGCTCGTCCCCAAAGGGTTAAACTTGTGAAATAAACCATATGTGTAAAGAGTTTCACTAGATGATAAAGTATTATGCAAATAAATTCGCCAGTACATCCAATTAGCCGCAATGCAAATGCTTATTAAAATAAACTTAGTAATTTAACTGCTTTATATCCATATTCATATTTAAATAATTAAATCATACGTTTTCAAATTTTTCATTTTTTAAAACGTTCACAAAAGGGATATTTATTTGAAAATTAGCATTTTAAATCTGCAACAATTTAAAATAATGGTATTTAAATAACATTTTCTTATAGCTAACGGTACTTAAAACACAATTTCAAAAGACTTAATCACATATTATTTAATTAAAATTTGATAATGAATACATTTGAATTCCACCATAAGATAAAAAAAAATAATAATAAAGCAATTTAAATAAATTGGGCTAGGTTTTATTTATGACACTAGTGACATTAAAAATTAATTTTATTTTCCTGCATTTTGTTAATTAGCAATTATTATAACTTTATCAATATTTCAGTCTTTATTATCTTATAACAAGGAATGTAATGTTCATTAATGATGTTATTTGTTTTATTAGAAGACGTATTTTGCAAGTGTATTTGGCAGCTTGCAAAGTAAAAGACACAAAATGAAAATAATTTAAAATTTAATTTAGCAAATTAAATAAATTTACGCCTAATTAGTTGTAATGCATTTCTTTTAAGAATAAACTTAATAGTTAAAATGCTCAAAGAAAATATTCATAATTTTACAATTTAATTAATTCGTGAATAAAACGTTTCATTTATTCATTTTTTAAAACGTTCATAAAGGAAATTTTACAAACCAATTAGCATTTTATATAAGCATCAATTAAGAATAGTTGTACTTAAATAACATTTACTTTGATATAATGACACTTAAAACATTATACAAAATATTAATACTTTATTATTTAACAATAATTGGTAATAAATACATTTAAATAATATCTTAAGATGGGTTATTTCATTTAAAAGTTTATAATGACAGACTTCTTATTCGTTATATTGCTAAATTTCATAGTATTTTCCTTCCTTCTATTTTATTAATTTAATTTATTGCAAGTGAATCAATATTTTAGGCTTTATTAACTTATAATTAATGTTCTAATTTTCTTGATTGATTCAATTTCCTATAATACATGCTGTGTTTTTTAATTTATTTGTATATATCAATTGCAAAATTCGGAACAGAAAAAAATATAATTTAAAATATTAATATCGAATTATGTAAAAGACAGTAAAATATACTTCTAACAGTGGAAAATTCAGAGTGAAATTTTCAAAATAGTATTAACTAGTGTCTCCCTGACCCGTCATAAAATAACACGAAACGTGAAAAAACTTTAAAAATCCCAATAAAAAATCGCGAAAAGTAGCTTCAGGATTTCCGAATAAACTTTTTTTGAAAAGAGAACATAATTTACAATATTGGGTAAGAAGTTTGAAGCCGGATTATATTTACTAATGAGGAAATATTGCTGCAAATCGAAAAAATAAAATAAATAATTAAACACACACACACACACACATGGATATGTCTTGTGCTGCAGTTGTTTTATTCCCGGCTTGGCGATATTTCACTCTTTTGGTTATAAGCTTAGTTAAGTTAGCATTATGAAAGTTGACGTATTTATTATTCAATATTTTTGGTCAAATTTCACTGTTGAAAATTAATTGAAATATTAATTAAATTATACATATAAATTCAAACATAGTAGACTACAAAATTTACTATATTAGGCTGAAAGTTTGAAACGTAGAATTTGAAGGAGTATTTTTACGAATGTAAACAATTCGCCTCAAAACGCGAAAACATCCTATAAATAATATTAAAAATAGTAAAGTTAAAAACCGCAGAAGACAAAATTGAATATAGTGGTCAAAAAATCTCTGCGGAAAGCATTGAAAATTGAATTAAAAATAGCGGAGTACAAAATTTTCTATAACAGGCAAAATGTTGGAATTACTTTCTCTTTTATAAAAAGAAAATCGCATTTAAACTGGTAAAATCTATAAAATCGCAGTAATCTAGGAAAGTCGCTGACGTTAAAAAATTACAGAGGTCAAAATTTGTCATTTTAGGTTAAACGTTTGAAACCGAATTTCATTTACCAATATCTAATAAAATTGCAGCTAAAAACAAAAAATCTTAAAAAAAACACTAAAAATTGCATTGAAAAACGCAATAATAATCGCTAAAATTCAAAAGTCGCAGAGGACAAAATTTATTGTATTATGATAAAAGTTTTAAGACAAATTCCTTTTACCAATTTTTAAAAATCGTCGCAAATTGCTTAAAAACTGTACAAATCTAAAACAATGAATTCGCGAAAAATTCATAAATTGCTGTAAGAATTCCGAATAAAATTTATTGAAAAGGGAGCAAAATTTGCTCTATTGGGCCAAAACAATTAAACCTATTATTTTTGCTACTGTAGAAAAAAATGTCTCAAAATTTGAAAAAAAAAAAACGCTAAACATCGCACAGAAAGTTAAATAAATATATAATAAAAAATCCGAAATCGGAATTTCAGGTGCGTTAATTAAGGTATACAGTTGTCTCCCTGACAAATCTTGTAGCTCATTGTGCAGCAGTCTTTTCAGAATACAATGCACACACACTCACACAAACCTTTTTCCTTATTATTATATGTATTTCTAATATCGTAAGGTTTCAATAACATATTTTCAAAATTTTAAATGAAATATGAAAGTCCTCTTAATCTTAAAGCACAGACTAATGACTTAACACTTTTAGATAATGTTATAAGAAACTCGTTTTGAAAAAACAAAATCGGCATTATTTTAAATTTTTCTTAAAAAGAACATATATGAAAATAGAAAACATTAATTATGAATTATTCATAAAAATGAAAATATTTTATTGAAAACATTAAATGTTTGATATGTGTATTCTGTTAAAATAGCACGTAAAATTAAGATAATTTTTCCAAGTCTTTGAAAAGGAAATGAATGTTTTATTTTTCAACGAAAATCAACATTAGATTAAACACACTTTAAAGGAAAAATTCCATAAAAATAAAATTATTCTCATTATTATGAATTCAACAGAACAGAAAACTATTCGTAATCTTTCTTTTGACTGCTGGGCACAGTTGCTTTGTAACAATTGTTCTGAAACAATACACAATGTTTTACAATTTTTAAATTGAACGTTGAAACCAGGCTAACTATTCCTTTTATAAAATATAATTGCATTATTTTTATTATTATTTAATTTTAATGAAACATGTTTAGTGGAAATAATTAAACAAAATTCTTAGAAACCGCGTTTGTATAAAGGTATTATTTACAACGACAAATTTAAAGGTTCACAAAGTAAGTACAAGTCTATTGTACCTGCACTTCATTTTTCAAATCACCAACTTACACTGAAGTGTCAAATGGCATGGGATACCTCCTAATATCATGTGGGACCTCGTTTTGTACGGCGTAGTGCAGCAACTCGACATGCGATTGACTCAACATGTTGTCGGAAGTCCCCTAAAGAAATATTTAGACATGCAGCCTGCACAGCCGCCCATAATTGTGAAAGTGTTGCCAGTGGAGGATTTTGTGCACGAACTGACCTATCGATCATGTCCCATATATGTTCGATGGAATTCATGTCTGGCGATCTAGTTGGCCAAATCATACGTTGAAACAGTTCAGAATGTTCCTCAAAACAATCGCAAATGATTTTGGACCGTTGACATGGAGCTTTATCATCCTGGACAATCCCATTGTTGTTTGGGTACATGAAGTTCATGAATGGCTGTTCACAAATGAAGTGAAGTTCACAAATGGTCTTCAAGTAGCTCAACATAACCATTTCTAGTAAATGATTGGTTGTATATGACAGTGGATCCAGTCCATGTTATGTAAACACAGCTCACACAAACTACGGAGCCACCATCAGTTTTCACAGTGCCTTGTTGACAACTTGGGTCCATGCCCTCCTGGGACTTTTAGCCATACTCGAACCCAACCATTAGCTCTTACCAATTGAAATCGTGACTCATCTGGCCAAGCAACCTTTTCCTAGTCATCTAGGGTCCAACCGATATGTGCATGAACACATTAGAGGCACTAAAGCCGATGGCGTGTTGTTAGTAAAGGCACTCGAGTTGGTCTGTTACTGCCATATCCTAACGACGCAAAATTTCACTGCACGGTTCTCACAGACACATCTGTCCTACGCCCCTACATTGTTTGTTGCTGTTATTTGATACAGTGTTGTTGTCTGCTAGCACTGACTAATCTACACAGATCTCGCTGGTCTGTGTCATTAAAATAGTTGCGGGAGGCTACTGCGTTGTCGATGGTTGGAGGTAATGCTTGAAATTACATATTCTCGACACACTCTTGACAATGTGGATCCAGGAATGTTGAATTCCCTAATAATTTCCGAAGTGGAATGCTACATGCGTCTAGCTCCAACTAGCATTCCACGTTCAAAGTCTGTTAATTCCCGTCGTGCGGCCATAATCACGTCACAAACCTTTTCATATTAATCACTTGAGTACAAATGAAATCCCCAACATTGATCATTTCCAACATTTCTTAAGCAATGCTACTGCCATTTGGATATTTTCATATTGCTATAGTGCCATGCATATTTGCATAAGTGCCATGACTTTTTACACTTCAGTGCAGATTTTAACTTTAACAGGTTGACTGTCGGCTCAAATCCACCATTTTGTAAAGATTACTTTTAAATGCTTTTCGAGCTTTGGACGCAAACTTGCAGAAAAACTGTACAGACAATTTTATTCATTATGCTGATGGTTCGTTTTCGAAACATTTTGCATCCTCTAAATGAATAAAAACATGTATGTATATATTTGATTTATTTATGTACTATTTAACATATGCCAATTTTTGAAAAAAAATTCTCCGGCAGTTAGTGTGTTAAAAGTGTGAGCTTTAGGCCGTTCCCTAATTCTCCAGATTATAGGAGGCACCATATTTGGAATGCAATTATCATAAAGCTGATATTGTAAATATCTTTCACCCTTGTACTAATTGTAATCAGTATTTCTAATTTTTAAAGTAGGATAAGATTTTTAAAAAACACTTTTTTATAATTTTAATACACTATTAAAAATTTGCAGCAAACTGTCCGGTCATTTGACCGTTTTTATAGAAAACGGTTACATAACAGTAATTTAACTATATTATGACCATATTATTGCCCATATTATGGCCAGAATAGAGTTAACTCACGGTTTTATAACCGCTTTTTACAAAAACGGTCAAATGACTGGACAGTTTGCTGCAAATTTTTAACAGTGTAGAGTCTAAACTCTCGATAGAAGACACATGTGGACGGCGGAATTTTTCCGTTATTCAGAGTTGTCCAGTTTTCAGAGGAAAAGTTTATGAATATGTGTATGTGTTGTTTATTAAAAATTGTGTATAAATGTGTAAACTATATAGCTGTCCGTTATTCGGATTGTCCGTTATGGATTTACAGTAAAACTTCCATAACGGTCACTCTTAAATAGCGAACACTTTTGCAATCAAAAGCATAAGTATATTTGTCTGTCCTTAAACATACAAAATAAAATTGAATGAATCCCACACACGCATCTGAAAGCTAGATAAGGGTGACATAAATTTGCCAATTTCATGATTTTTATTGGAAAAACATTCCACACCACATTCTGTCACTTGTTAGACTCACACAGAATTAATGTTTGTAAGTTCATTTCGAACTGCTCTAGACTTGGTATTATCATCCAAATCTAAAATAAAGCAACCATTACACAAATACAATCTTCATGAATTAGTTTTTGTGAAAAACTTTGGAAAAGGGGAGAAATAGATTAAGGGAAAATTATAAAATTATTGGGGAGTAGAAGGGTTTTAGTAAATAGAGATGACGAATAATGTGTAAACATCATGTTAATAAGTTGAGCCACAACAGATAAATAAGTTACGAAAGGTCAGAGAAAATTAAAAAGGTTCAGTTTGTTAAACAAAACAGAGATTATGATAGTTATGATAGAGTTAATAGAAACAAGTGTTATGGATATTATGTAAATAATAAAGAGCAACTTATTGCCGAGAATGCTCAAAAATCTAACTAAAACAGTTTTCACATGATATTGTAACAGGTACATTTGTGAATAAAGATTGTGATGATACTATAGATAAAAATGTAAAGGACAACTCCGTTATAACCAATGATGTGGACTTACAGAAGTGTGTACCTATAAAGACTGATAAAAAGGATGATGAACCAGGTCGAAGAAATAACAGACAGATTAAACCAGTGGTTCGTTTGAACTACGAGGAGAGAGGTGTCATATCTCAATGCTTAGTATTAATTTGTAACCAGAGATGGTACTACTAATCAAGCATTTGTTATATCTTGCAAGAGTCAGAAAATACGATACGCACTGTGTAAGAATGGATGTTCTAAGCAGCGGTTCTCTTTACCGCAATTGTAAATAATGTATAATAAATCTATATAGTAAAATATAGATTTCTCCTTGCTGTACAGTAGAATGAACTTACAATAATATAGCCATATTATGTACTAACAGCAGGCAATGAAATATTTTATTTATCTAAATGTTTGCTTAGTTTTGGTGTTTCGTGAATAGATTCTCCATCAGATGAATCGAATTCAATTGTTGTTGAAGAAACAATTCAGTCTTCGTAGGATATACTACATATAGCTTCGATATGCAATTCTTGATCAGGTTCAATATCCAAACCAGAATTATCCACAGAAACATTTTCAAAAAGTTTCTGGGAATCTTCTTTTGTTAGGTATTTTCTCCCAAAACTTCGACGCAACATGGTACGCAGGTAAGAAAACTGACATACACTGAAACGAAATGAATTTCAGTATATTTGTGTCCGTTGAAAGATAACATTTCTAACACAAAAGAAATGCGCAGTCAGAATGCGCGTTGTGACTCCAAACAGGTGTTTCTCCTCCCATTGCATCTCCTCGACTCCCTCCTCACTTTCGCTTCTATAAAACGCAAAATCCCATTCGCGACAGATGCATCTGCTTATCTATTAAAAGAGTGAAAATAGTTAAAAAAGCGAAGAAAATAACTTGACATATATAATTTTCTAGATGCGTTAAAAATTACCGGTAGCCGTAATTCTAGGTAGACTTAGTATTTTTTTCCAAAAAAAAAAATCTAAATTGAACAACAACAACAAAAAAAAAATGTAATTTTTTTACGGAATAAGGAAAAGTAAAAAAATATCCAGATTACAAAAAAAGAAATAAAATAGTTATGTTTAGTTAAATTTGATTTTCAATCAAAATCACTGTTGTCTTAATTCTAGTGTTAAAAGGCCTCTATTTGCAGTGATGCGTTATCCAGCTGATATTGCTGGAAAGTGATTCGTAATCTACGCCTGATGTATGATGTTTTGTTATATATATATATATATATATATATATATATATAAATGTACTGTTCAATATAAACGATATTATAATCACATTTTTTATTTTCATGTTAAAAGGTTGAAATGTCATTGTTTTAGACAACAAAGAAAGAAAAACTCAAATATGACAAATGTTCAATATAAGTAAATATAATTTGAGCTAAGACTGTAATTCCCTTAAGACAGAAAAATGAGTTGTAATTTCATATTAATATACACAATTTGTTTAAAACGCAAAACATACGGTTCAACATCAAAGAAACTTCGATAATTCAGTTTAATGAGACATGCAAAAGGTATTTTGATGAAAACCTTTTCAAATGATGCCAGCAAATCTTTTAAATTTATTTGATACTTTCATCTAATTCCAATTATTTTTTGAATGAATTCATTTTATTTCAATAAATGATAATTACATTTCTATAAATATCTTGCAAATCTTCTTATGAAATAAATCCTCTCAACTCATTAATATCTTTTATTTTAAGAAGTGTGCATATCTAGAATATATATCCAGATTTTTGGATATATATTCCATATGTTATTTTCTTTTTGTCTTACGTTTATTTAAAATAGTATTTTGCAGTTTATAATAATGATTATTTCCACAATAGGATTCGCAAACATTATCGTGATACTTCTATATCTGTGAGATTGCACAGAGAAACAACCTTAGTTTTAAATATTGATTTATAATATTTTGAATCAACAAACTTTAGATTTTAAAACTTAATTTAGGCCCTTTCATAATATAAATTATGGTTTAGAATAACACAAAATATATTGTCAACATAATAGGCATTCTAGTGATTTTATATCTTTAAAAATAAAATAAAATAAGCTACGGAAAATTACATGTAATTTTGAAAAAAATAAAGTCAGTGTGATTCGAATAAGACAAATCGTCAAAATGATTTCTTATTATATGATTTCAAAATTTTCCTAAATTTTAACATTATTAGGGAGCAAAAACTCCCCTTCACCAAAGTACTTTCTGTAAACCAATTCTTTTCTAACTGAATCTCAATGGTTTAGTATCTTTATAGCTATACTCAGCAATACCCTTTTTTACAAAATACCCGTCGTACATGTAGAAGATAGTAACACTTATTAATAATAAAAAAAACCGTCAAGCGTAGTTTATGAAATATTTTCCAACACATTCAGACTAATGTAAAAAAAAAAAAAAAAAAAAAAAAAAAAAAAAAAATATCACCGTTTAAAATGGTGAAAGATAATATCTAAATAAATATTTTGGTAAAAGCATAACACATTTTAAAACCTAAATTCAGAAATTACCATATATAGTCAAAAAATATCCGAATTCATTTTTTCAATCCTGTATATATTCTACAGATTTATATTTATAATACATTACATAGATCCTGAAATTTAGCTGAATTAGGAAACGTATAACACAGTTGAAAATTACTCTTTCAGTAATTTATGTCAATAAGCGGAAATGTACTCGAATTACATGGCATTCCCACAAATTTTACGTGAGTTAGAGCACGAACAAGCGGCCAGACAAACCGAATTTATTAACAATTTTCAACTATGTTAGAATATCAACTAAGTGCGTTACAGAATAATCTCGTAAACTGAAAGAGAAAAGAATCCACGACATGTTCTTATTTTGATGGCTGTAAGTATGAATCGCTATTATAACAGTGTTCTTATGTGTGCTTACTTTTGAGTATCACTTTTTCTAAATAATAACATTCACGTTATTTAATTGCATGATTTCTATCTAAATAGCAGAAATTGAATCTTAATAACAAAAAAATTAAGAAAGACTATTCGGAAAAAAACTGTATTCAAACAAAAACACATCTGGGAACAATAATTAAGAATAGCAAAAGCAAACTATTATTGTCCTCTTGTCTTTCATTATAAACTAGGCTATGTTTAAAATATATTTTTCAATTCGGAATATAAATTATGTTCAGATATGGTGGTAATTGTATATTTACATAAAATTAGTCTTTATGTAATCTCCTCTAAATGTACAAGATGTAATATATAACAAATTTATATACATGGTGTCCGAAAAGTATGCAAACGGTCGAATAACTCTAGAAATATACATCGGATTGAAAAACGGAAAGTACGTGTTCCATATTTTTCAAAAATCTATTTAAGGATATCAAAGTTGCCTCCTCCAACTCTCCCTGGGGGAAAAGGTGGGTAAAGGTTAAATCTTATATGATAAACACCCTTTTTTTGCAGATTCGGATTCCACGGGGGGAAAAAAACTTAAGTTTTGTATTTAACATTTTTTTTCGGAAAATCGTAAATGGCACTATAATCGAGTTAAATGCAGTGAGAATCGTTTCCATTGAAATGTCTGGAAACGGTCGAATAACACAAGAAATATGCATCGGAAAAAAAATGGAAAAATGCGTGTTCAATATTTTAGAAAAATCTATTTAGATATATCAAAATTGCGCCTCAACTTTGCCGCCTGGAGGAAAAAAAAAAGGGGGGGGGGCAATTTGAAATCTTAAATGATAACCCCCTCTATTTTATTGCAGATTTGATTTCTACAGGTAAAAATAAGTATTTTTTTATTTAACCTTTTCTTCGGAAATTCGTAGATGGTGCTGTAATCGGGTAAAATGCATTGAGAATCGTCTCCATTGAAAAGGCTGGAAACGGCCGAATAACTCCAGAAATATACATCGGATTGAAAAATGGAAAAATAAGTAATTCAATATTTTAGAAAAACCTATTTTTGGATATCCAAATTGTCATTTTTCTAAAATTCTGAACACGTATTTTTCCGTTTTTTAATCCGATGTATATTTCAGTTATTCGACCATTTACAGGCGTATTTATTCCCGTAGAATCGAAATCTCCATTTTAAACAGGGGGAAGATTATGATTTAACTTTCAAAGTTGCCCCCCTTTCCCCCGGAGGGGCAGAGGTGGGGGGGGGCAACTTTCATATACCTAAATAGATTTTTCAAAAATACTGAGCATGTATTTTTCCGTTTTTCAATCCAATATATGTTTCTCTAGTTATTCAACCGTTTCCAGACTTTTCAATGGAAGCGATTCTCACTGCATTTTAATCGATTACAGCGCCATCTGCAGTTTTTCGAAGATAATGTTAAATAAAAAATTTACGTACTTTTTCCCGTAGAATCCTCCGGATCTGCAATAAAAAAGGGGGATATCATTTAATATTTCAAATTTGGCCCCCTTTCCAACTAGTTCGCAGATGTTTTTTTTTTTCTTTTTTTTGGGGGGGACTTTGGTATCCCTAAATAGATTTTTCAAAGATATTGAACACATATTTTCTGTTTTTCAATCCGATGTGTTCTCGAGTTATTCAACCGTGTTTTAATAAGGACAGTAATATCTATATATAAAGTCTAAATTACATAAAGAATAGTACATGGAATAATACGAGGAAAATGAGTAAAGAAGACAGTAAGGAAGACATTTAATAGAAATTAATATTTGACTAATTTATCTTAAAATATTTCTTGGCGAGATAACTGATTATTAGGTTATTTAGGTATGACGAATTTCTAAAAATTACTAATTTAAATTCCAAATGGTGATGGCAATATTTGGCGTTTATATAAACACCGAAGATTGCCAAATAGGCTTCTGTTGCATATAGGCTTCTGTCTTTAAAAGCCTCTTGTTGCAATTGAGCAATTTGTTTTTTCATTATATGCTGATGAATTCGAGTATTTTCTTCATATACGTTTGCTTAAATACGTTCTAAGGACTTTTTTGTATGATTAATCAGTACTTACTTAAAATAATTTTTTTAAACATATATGTTAATTATATATATATATTTAGACCTTTTATACATATTTACGAAGTTTTCTTAAAATTTTTAGATGTGGAAAAAATCGGTTATAGACGTTTAGTTTTGTTTGTAACTTTAAGTAACTTCTTTTTTAATTTAAAGATTCACATCTGTTAACATTAGTTTAAAAAATATATATAAAAATTGTGAATCAACATGTTTACTGCCTTCTAAAAATTTCCGTATTATTGGATATATCTTCACATTCAGTGTTTGATTCGTAATATTCAGAATTTTCCTTTGCTAAAGATTTTAAAATAATTAAAGTTACATACATGAAATACTTTCATTTCACACTGAAGTACACTCATAATGTCACCTATGAAACAATGTTTTCATATCGCCACTACCATGTCAAACTATAGAATATGAAAAAAATGCATTTTTCATTACTTTTTAAAAATGAACCGATTCTCACCACTAAATTGTATTAGAATTCTTTGCCTAGTAAAAATAGTAATATAATTTGTGTGACGAAAAGGGTTACCAGTTTGGCCTTCCTTTTTTATTCACAAATGCCGAATTCATACCGGAAATTTTGAGAAAATATATTTTACTTTAAGTAATCACGAAATGTTTGTCATTAAATAAAGCAAAAATTTCAATTTTAAATTTCTGATATTGATTCAAAATTTCTGAATAAAAAGGGAGGCTAAACTGGCAACCCTACTAAAGGATACTATTAAAATTTAGTCGTGACAATCAGCTCATTTTTAAAAGTAATGAAAATGCATTTTTTCACATTCGATAGTTTGACATGGTAGCGGCGATATGACGAAATTGAAACTTACCAGCTATAAAAATATTTAACACAAGTATTTTAGACCAGTTTTGAATTAATTTAGAATAAATGATTAAAAGTAATGTTACTGATATGATTAATCTTCAATTTTACATTTTTGCTTTTGTCATTAAGTTCCACAGATTCATTCTTTATTTAACAGCCGAGTTTTACCAATTTTGTAACGTTTGTCAAATATCCGTAAACTCAATCTTTTCTTAAAACAATTATGTTCTTCAACTTTTCCTTTTAAAATGAATCACAATTTATGTGATCGTTCTAAAAACATGAAAGACAAAATATACAATAAATTCAGAATTCTCTAAGTATGAAAAGAGAGATGTAGACACATATTTATACTTTTAAAAATGTAGCGCTTGCATATGAATTAAGTCTCTCGAATCGTACAAAAAATGAAACAATGTGCATTGTAAAATTCGGTACCTTATTTGGAGCTTACCAATCTAAAAAAGTCAATGTCGTAAAAATCAGTGTACAACTTGAGAAAAAAAACTAATTTTAATTAACTCTTTTTTTTCATAAAAAATCGAATGTTAGGTGTTGAGTGACAATACATTTTATCTTTATTTACTTTACATTAACCGCCGCTAGTAGTGTAAAATGTAGTGTCATGGGAAATTAGCTGCTTCTATTCTTGCTAGTACACTATGCATTGATGCACAATCCAGTTTCTTAATTTTTGGAATTTTAGAGCGGAAGCTGTTTTCTAGAAATTGAAATTTTTTTCTTTTTCCTTACTTCGAAATCTTCTTAAAATTATAATAGATTTCGCTTGATATTTATACAGAAACTATTCGACTATCACTGCGCAATAACCACAGTTTGTATAACAAAATACCAGTATCATAAAACTTATTACACATTGCCCTCCAAACAGATAACAGAACTCACACTGGTATCGTAGTTATTGTTAGTTTTTCTTCAAATATTAATTTTCCTTTACAATAAATTCATTTTTTCATATTGTGAAGCCAAACTTATTGTTAGCTATTCATGGTGTCCGCTATTTAGCGGTAATAAGATACAAATGTATAGATTTTGTAGTGAGGATTGAAAAAAAAAACTGTTAAAAACAGTGTTCCGCTATTGGGGAATGTGCGTTATGAACGTTTTACTGTATGTAATATACATAGATAGATATGTATAATATTTTGATTAATTATTATTAGAATTTTTATTGAATTGCTATCTCTTGAGACAAACACATATAATTATCAGGTCATTTATCGTCCAGTTTAATAAGTAAGTGAAATGGAAAGTAAAACTGTAAATAAATATATATATATATATATATATATATATATTATAGCAGGAAAAATTTAACAATAAAAGTATACCTAATCTATTTTAAAAACTTTCAAAAAATGTAATTACCTAAGCACGTCTATTTTACACACAAAAATATATAATTCATATAAAAAGATGATAAAAGATTACTTTTATCCATCTACAGTAAGATATATCATTTATAAATCAAAACGAAAATCAGATATTTATTTTTATTCTAACAATTTGTTTCCTAATTCAGTTAACAAGTAAATTAAATATTAATTGCATACATTATTTAAGAGAAGTTTTTGACCTCAGTTACTTCGTTAATTCCTATGAATTTTAGAATTTTTTTTAAATGTAAAGTCTTTTAAAGTAAAATTTCAATTTCCTTAAAGATAAGGCCATTAATATCAAAATTTTTTTATGCTGCAATGTAAATATATTTTAAATAAAATATATCACGGCAACAGCAATTTATTTTAAATATAAAAAAATATATATTTATTTCTTGTATTTATATGTCTCTTACTATGCATTCATTACATTTTACATATAGTAGATACGCCCTTTTACGACATTTTATAATAAATTGTTTTATAAAAGTAAGAATCCATTACTAAAATACTTAAATCACCTAAAATAAAATATATGCAATTAAAGATGAAAACATGGATGTAAAATATTTAATTTTCTTTGTAATAGTATCCTTTGTTGAAATTTCTTTGGATTACTTTAAAATATGTTTTCTATCTTAAAATGTTTTAGATATTTATAATGTTATAGGTTTATACATTTTTAGCTATGTATGATTTCAATGCAAAACATTTAAAGGCCAGTGTATAAGTATTTTAATAATATGTCATAACTAATTATTAGTACTGACAAAACACAATTTCCAGATTATCTTTGTTAATAAAACAGGTATTATAAAAAAAGCAAATGAGCGAATACTGCTTTTATATGGGACGTAATATATAATGTATTCAAAACGTCAATGCCTTAGTGATATTTTTACAAAAATATTAATTAAAAATTTTGAACTTTCTGAGTAAATAGTCTCTTTATCAGTTGCCTCATTGCCTCCTGATAAGATTACAAAATAACTCTTGCTCCATTTCCCCTTACTGTCTTGGAGGAAATTCCATCACATTTAAACTTCCTTTCTTATATAAAAGTGTTCTAAGCATCATTAAACGTTCTCTGCAGACCATTGTTCCACTCAATGGAACACTTACTTTCAAGAAGAGAAGTTTTATGAATAATTAAGTTATGTTGCTTTAAAACGGAGCAACGCTATATTAACTCATAAAGAAACAGGTTAATGTATTTACTTCTTAATAAAATTCCTCATCTTATTAAATTGGAGTGCGTCTGATTACAAACTTACTGATTTTAAACGAGATTCTTACATATTATAGTGAAAAATATATTATACTAAAAATATACTTAATTACATATTTAAAAATCTTTAATTTTCAAAATAATTCTTGATGTAAAATACTGTAAAATTTATATGTTATTAGAAAACATTATGTTTACAATATAACCTCTTCACATCTGAACCTAGAAAAATTGAATAACAAATAATTTTAAAGTTCAATCAACTTTAATAAGCATAAAAAACACCAAATCTATGTTATATGATTTTCGCCTCAGTTAGTGGCACGAATTGTGATGCTCAGCTTAATATATTATTCATATTTATTTTAATAGAAATTATTTGAACAGATATATACCAAATATTTTCCTTTTGAGAAAATGGCATCAGGTATTTAATCATTTATTTATTCATTATAGTTACTGAGGCCATAACCTGGAAACAATGGAACACTTTCAACAGTGCAAAATAACGTCACAGATATATGTTTTATTTTTAAGTCAGATAATTGAATTATTTAACTGACATTTTGTTTTAGGCCTTAATATCAATAATGGTTAAACAAAAAATCTGTAAAACAAATATATCCCTTTGACTTAATTATTAGGGTGGATCGAAAAATCGATATCTGGATAATCTAATCGGCGCGGGGTGAAAAAGGTGTCTTTTATGTATATTAGTTTACATCTTTTTTTTTTTTTTTTTTTTTTTTTTTTTTTTTTTTTTTTTTTATGAAATCTATTCATATTTTCCGGTACCACAAACGCCCCCAAAAATAGTTAAAAAATGAAACATTTATGAAAATTTATAATTTTTATTTTTTAATTACTTTTGGCGAAGGGGTACAAAAGTTGTATTTTATGCATATTAGTTTACATTTTTTTATTGTAATCCATTCATATCTTCCGGTGCCCAAGCGCCTTAAAAATAGTTAAAAGTTTAAAGTTTTATAAATATTTATATATATATATATATATATTATTATTATTTTATTTATTTCTTTAATTACTTTTAGCGCGGGGTGCGAAAGTTGTCTTTTAAGCATACTAGCATGAATACAAAAAAAAAAAAAAAAAAAAAAAAAAAAAAAAAATCTTCGAAAAATTTCTTCGGGGTGCCCCAAGAAACTTAAATATTTACCAAAAATTGATTTTTATTGCAATTTTGAACTAAAAATTATAAGTAAAAATAAGAGGGTATAGCGTAAAAAAAAAATATCCAGAGGATGAAAAATCGTTTATCGGTTATTATTAAATATATAAAATTATTTTTTATACTATATTGTTATCTACGGAATTTCGAATAGAACAGCTGCTCCAATTTGCCAGTGCTGTTTTACAAGATAGTGGAATTGTACACAAAAGAGAGACATCGAATGAAGTATATCGCAACAAAATTCGTCGATAGCGTACAAAGGTACGAAATTTAGTTGCAGAGATGAGCAAATTAGCAGCCTCTCAATCTATTTTAACAGGATTAGTTTTCGATGGAAAAAAGACAACACAGATGTGCAATTGATGAAGAGCACAATGTACTACACAAAGATCACAAAGGAGGAACATTATACTCTTGTAAAGGAACCTGACTCTCTGCATAATGGACACGTTACATTTGCAACAGGATAAAGCTAAAGCCATAAAAAAGCAAAAAAATTTTTTAATAAAATAACATACAATTAAATGGACTTAAATTAATTGGATGCAGCGGAACAAATGGAAATACTGGGCACAAAAGAGGAGTTATTCGTCTAATGGAGCTACAACTCAATATTGCCTTAGAATGTTGCATTTGTTTGCTTCATAGAAATGAGTTGCCATTACGACATTTACTAAATTCTTTAGATGATGCAACAATTGATCCTAAAGCCTTTTGTGGATCAATTGGTACAGCAATCAAAATATGCGAGGAGCTACACGTAGCTTCCTTTTCTTCAATAATTGCGGAGAATATGCCAGAAAACAAAGATAGAATGGTTCTCAACAATGATCAGCAATATTTATATGATATTTGCGTAGCAATATCACGTGGTGAAAGCGGTTCTGACCTGGTATTTAAAAACGCTGGTCCAGTTGTTTACTCAAGATGGCTAACGACTGCAGGTATAATGTTAAGTTTGTAAGTGGCCACAGAAAATCCCTCTGAGAATCTCATTATTCTTACAACATATATTATGGACCTATATGGTTCCATATCAAAACGAAGCCCTCCATAAAAGAAGGAGATCGGCAGATTTGGAAACTTATCACATTTTTATAGATATTTAGAATCCAATCTAAGTAAGATTGTAGACGCTGTTGTTCGACGAAATAGCTTCTTTTGTCATCTGATTTTTTTTTATTATCAATGCTCTCAGATAGTTATTATTATTTATAAGTTTGTCAAATTATTATTATTTATAAGTTTATACTTTATTAATTAAACACTTTGCAAAAATTGTAAAAATTGTTTGTAAATTTAAAATTTGTAATTCATTTTCTTAAAAATTTCAATTTTTAACTATATTTGGGGCACCGGCAGATATGAATGGATTTGATAAAAAATTATGTAAGCTACAGAATTATGTAATACACCCAATACACAACTTTCTCCCATGGTGCCAAGTAAAATTAAATTAAATTAAAAAAAATTATATAGTGTCATAAAAGTTTCAAATTGTAACTATTTTTGGGACGCTTGGGGCACCAGAAGATATGAATGGATTTCAATAATTAAAACAAATCATGCAAACTAATGTACATAAAATACAACTTTCACATCCCAAGCCAAAGTAATTTAAAACAAATAAAAAAACAAAAAATATGTAATTTTTCATAAGAATTTCAATTTTTAACTATTTTTGGGGAAATTGGGGCACCGGAAGATATGAATAGATTAAAAAAAAAAAAAAAAATTAATTAAAAAAAAAATGTAAACCAAAATACATAAAAGGCAACTTTTGCATCCCGCGCCAAAAATAATTTCGATTTTTTTTCCTATACTTTTCGCTCCACCCTATTAATTATACTCATTTCATCAAGATTATCAATAAAAATGCATGTCTAAGACTACATTTCAACTGGGCGAAGTTTTCCGACGTTCTCAGTGTCTGTCTTCAGAACTCACAGGGAAGAAATGTTTTTACTGAAAAATATTATGTCGCTTTATAAGACACAGTTTATTTTAATTCATACATTTAAAATATTCCAGTACCATTCCGACAAAATTATATCGTTTTTAATGATCATCCCCCAGGCTTATTTTACATGTTTTGGAAAAAAAAGGCTTCTTAAAATAACAAAAAAATTATGCGAGAGAATGAGAACGACGAAAAGTTTCTCGCATATCGTTTAAAATAAGTAAACATTTTAGTTAGATAATTGGTTTTATTATCGAAAAATATTTTTTTAAGTGAATTTTATTTCATAATATTCAAATATTTATAGCATTTGAACCAATATATAAATAAAAAAGCGACTTTTTATCCCTTCTATTTTGAGATTAAAATATGTGATCTATTTCTAGCTATTATATGTAACTTCGTTCTCGTAAAATCTGCAATCACGCGTGTTATCCTATCGTTAACAGTATAAATTGGTTCTTCATAAACAGGGTTTTCATGAGGAAAACGGTCGAAACGAACAGGGGAAAAGTTTAACTCTCTTAAATTCGTCAATGGCGAATTTATCGCTATTTGTATCTCTTACGGTACAAATCAGCTCGAATTTCATCATTAAGAACGATCTAAATATTTTTTTTTCCAGTTCTTGTACTTCACACAACTCTTTTAAACACTTAGAAATGATTACTTGCCTATTAGTGCGCTTGTTTCCTACATTAACTTGATCTATTAAGTCTACAAAATAACCCCACTAGTAATAAGCAGCTTCAAGTAAGCAGTAGACAATATGATATATTTTAAATCCTATGCTAGTACGAGTGATTGAAACTTTAGATTTGAAATAGACAATTTTTTATCAATTAAACAAAACTGTCAACCTACCCCTCTTAAATAAAAAATTTCTTATAAGCAAATAAATTGCTATAGCATTTTGGGGAATCCTATCGTAGACGGTACAGTGGCTAATTAGTAGTATGTGGTTTTGGCTCAAAATTAATTTGACTGTTTAAACATATTGCTATAGCTTTCATATCTTTGAAACAACATTAGCTCGAAATCTTTCATGGTTGATCTCATTCTTGATTGTGGATCCAATTATCACCCATTGTATAGCAAAAATCATTAATTGATTAAATAAGTAAAAGAATAAAAATGATCATCGAGTTATACGGAATTGCGAAATTTGAGACGGAAAGTTAACGAATTTCTACTGTAATAACATAATTAGTTATTATATATTTAAATCACATTTTGTTTTATCATTTAAAAAATATATATTTGAGAACCCTAAATTTTTATATGTATATAATTGATTAGAAAAAAGTTATACAAAAATCGAATATAAAAAAACGTGTTTATAAACGAAAATATACGTTCTCTTTCGTTATACAATTGAAATACGTACTATAGTATAGTATTAAATGTGCAAACTAATAGATTGTTGCCCAAATATATTGTTGTTATAATGTCTCCTCTTTTAAAAATGTGGCAACAGGAAAATTAGAAAAAGCAATTTTAATTTAATTATATTAATTAATTTTTAAATTTAATTTAAAACTATATGTTTAAATGAGAAAAGTATCCTCGGGTATTATTTTCTTCATTATAATGTACATATATGAAAATATTTAACGGAATTAATTCAGCTCTTTCAAAGACTCTTTGATGAGTGTCCCAAAATCGATGACATCATTTGAGAAACTCGATGCTAGTGGCTATTCCTTTTTTTTCGCATACAGCTTAATCTATAAGATTTCAAATATTTCAATCCTATAAATTTCAAATTGCACTTATGTGTACGCTACGTGTGTACACATCTTAACTATAAAAGTAGCAGGCAAACACGTAAAAGGATATATTATTTCATTTATTAAAATAATCATAACAAACATATGAAAATTTAAACTTATTAATGAAAGTGATAACAGTAAAAGTTCGAATGTATGATACTTCATTCTACCTCCAAACTTACTGTTTTTTTAAAACTGAAATAAACAGACTTTAATTAATAAATGTAATCAAATAGTACAATATAGAAACAAACCAAATTATTCAATATTTTAATTATTTAAATTTTCTGATTCCAATTTTATATTTGACTTTACAAAATCTCGAAAGGTTAGTAGCTGTTTTTCATGAAAGACATGTTCTTCAAAACACAAAGATGAATTTGACATTTGGTACTGCAACCGGATTTACACATTGGAAAACTAGATACATCTGAACGCATATTTATCTTCTACGTAAATGGTTAATATTGTCTAGTCGTATATGTTTTACTGGTTGAGGAACAACATGCCTTTTTTTAGAGGCAATTGCATCTCTTTCCACTTATTCAATAGAATTTTGTTTCTTTCTGTCACCGAAGTTTTGGCATTAAGTGAGACTAAAGCTTCAAACAAATGCATACTATATCGTGAAGGGGTCATTCTGAGTTTTTTAGGTGTATGGAGAGCTGCGATATATTTATATATATGAAGGATTTGAATTAAACATACTTCATTTCCTTTATGACGTACGTGATCATCAAATTAACTGACGCTCTGGTATTTTTATTATCCATGATTTAAAAGCACGAGTTATAAAAGGTTTGGAATTGCCAGATCAAGATTTGAATATCTTCAAAATTTGAAAAGGGGGTAGTCTTTAAATTTTTATTATCGAGGAAGCGTCAAAATGTGAAATAGCCAATAAAGGCGCTGTAAAGCCTAATTGGACCTTTCGAATTAAATATATTTGGGCTTTTTGGTCGAGAAGTATATTATCCGTCAAGAAATTACTAGTGAAGTATTGTAGAATTATCTTTCTAGGACTGTATTAAAGTTTATATTTTGTTATTAAACCTCTAGTTGTTCAAGTAATTCAAATAAGTTAACTTTTTACATACCATCTTTCTTACATGTATAGGCTCGTTAATGTATGTGAATACTCATGTACATATTTTTTCAATTACATATTTTTTGTAGCATGTCACATAACGGCCACAAAACTTAATATCTCCCACATGTTTACTGCATAATTGGACAAATGCTGGTTGCATTACTTGTATTTTCTTTTCTTTTTCTTTTGACCACATTTTCTAGAATTTGTTGCAGTGTTTTTTTCTTTCAAAAATGATTTATCATTATTTTCCTTTTCTGCTACATCATCTTCTACATTACTTTACACACTAGTTTAATTGAGGTTGTTGTCTATAATAAAATTTCTTAAACATCTTCTGATAATTAATATCAATCTCTATGATGAAGGAGTTCTTAAAATTCTTTTGAAGTTAAATCCCTTAAAGTGAACGGAAATGTTGATTATCTTATAAAGTTATGGGAAAAGCAATAAACAATTAAAAATTTTTTTGTTAATAAATTAAGTAATATTTGAATTTAAGAAATACAAATGAAATTAGATATATTTTTGAATGAAAGATTTATAAGAAATAAAATAGAAATAAAATAGAAATAAAATAAAAAAGTTCTTCCGGCCTGTACCGGGAGGAAAATGTAGCTTTCATAGGCCATGTTTTTACAAATTCAACTCATTTTACTCAAACACCATAAGTTAAAATGCTTTGAACCCGATTATAGAAGATTCAATATCGGCTTTCGTTAATACTGAATTTGCATGCGAATTTCAGTATGAGAGTTACAGCATAACAAAAATCAGACTGTTTCAAAATGTCAGCCTCCCTAGAATTTCAGTCTACCATATCTCAGCCATTTTTAAGATAAAACCAAAACAAAAAATATTCCGAAATCTTTGTATCACTATCTCGCCCTTAACGGGAACATCTTTTTCAATTTATAATTTTGCATACATCTTTTCTAATTAAAAAAAAAATAACTTGCCACAATTTTAAAACAGGATGGCGCATGAATCTGGCCAACGAACTTGGTCGAGACTTTGATATGTTCTGTACACATGATCAGTCACGTTCATATCGGTTCATAAATACGAGAGATACAGCATAACAAATCTCAGATTGTCTCAAAATCTCAGAAACAATAGAATTTCAAACTGCTATATTTCAACAATTTTTTTAAGATATAGCTAACACAAAAAATGTTCCAGAATCCTTGTATCACGGTCTAACACTTAACGGTAACATTTTTTTTTCAATTTATATTTCTTTTGCACTACTTTTTGTATTTTTCAAAAATTAAAATTTTTTTAACTGGCCGCCATTTTTGAACAAGAAGTTCTATCGAATTCAGTCGAGACCTTGGTATATCCTATACCCATATTCAGTCACATCGAAAACGGTTTATAAATAACAGAGTTACAGCATGGCAAATGTCACACATATATATATATATATATATATATATATATATATATAAATCAACATTTCAATGGAGGGTGGTTTAGGGGTCTGGATCTAGTTAGGGCTAGTCATGATCGGAGAAAATATACCAAACTTTTTTGGAATTGCTTTCTTTCGAACGTCTGCAATAGGTAGCTTTTAGTAATGAAAGCTACCTAATGGGAAAAACAATATAGAAATATATTAAAACATTTTATAACAATGTTCGTTAAGAACATTACATTTACTACAAAGGAAGGAAAAAAACCTTAAATACCTGGGGTACGCATATTTGCCCAGTGGTATATACATTATTTTCTTACGTTGTTATCCAAAACAAAGACCAACACATAAGTAAAAGATTCCATTGAAAAATTTTAATTCACCACAACTTGGAGTGAAGAATGGAGTTTAGGATAAATCATTGACTCACCCTTTTTTACTTTCTTCTATCTTTACAAGAAGAAAGTGTAGGATTCATACAAATTCTCGGCTTCCGGATTTCGACGGGTTTATATATTTTAGAAGGTCCGGAACACGATTTGACTGTTTTTAGAAAATGTCTGTCTGTGAGTTTGTGATTCTGTCTGTCTGTCCGTCTGTCTGTCTGTCTATATGTCTGTATATGACAAAAATTTTGTGGGAGATCTATCTCAAGAACGAATGCACGAAATTTAATAAAACTTTATATTCAATTAGTCCCTGATATAAATTGGTGCTGATTGGTCTTTGGTGAAAATCGCCCAACAAGTGGCGCTGCTATGTCGCATATTTCGCGATTTCCGCAATAGCTCTATCTCAAGAACTAATGCACTACTTTTCATCAAACTTCAGATTCAGTTAGACCTTGACATAAATAGACGCTGATTACGTTTTGGGGTAGATATCCCAACAGGTGGCGCTGCTATGCCACTTTTTTCGTGATTTTTACGATAGCTATATTTCAAGAACTAATGCACGGAATTTCATCAAACTTCAGATTCTGTTAGACCTTGACATAAATAGATACTGCTTAAGTTTTGGTGTAAATAACCTAACAGATGGCGCTGCTATGCTACTGTTGTCATGATTTTTACGATAGCTATATCTCAAGAACGAGAATGAACGAAATTTCATAAAACTTTATATTCTGTTAAACATTGACAAACATATGCTGCTTATGTTGTGGTGTAAATAGCCCAAAAGGTGGCCTACTGTTTTCAATATTAACACGATAACTATTTCTCAAGAACTAATGCACGAATTTTCATCAAATTTCAGATTCAATTAGACTTTGACATAACTTGATGTTGATGATGTTTTAGTCTAAATCTCCCAACAGCTGGCGCTGATATGCTATATTTTGCATGATTTACATGATTTTAGCAATAATCATGTGTCAAGAACTAATGCAAGGAATTTAATAAAACTTTAAATTCAGTTAGACTTTGATATAAATTGGTGCTGATTCGTCTTTAGTGTATGCGAAACCCGTGTGAGATAGAAGAAAGTTTTGGGATTGGCACATCCGACTAGTTTATTTGTGTAGAAGATTTAAGAATGTGGTTAATAGGTAAAAATAAAGCTTAGGTATTTGGTATACCAGTGGCATAAAATCACACGAGCAGGGAAGACCGAGGTATACTCGAACAAAATTAGCTTTGAGTTCACATATCATGACCGATGACCAAAATGACCCACTAATCAACTTTACTCGAACATGTGACCAAGCACAGTTGTCTTCTCGTGCCCGAAACCCAAAGGATGTAAAATTTAGTCGAAATAGTCTAAGCCGTTTTTTAGATAAAATTAACTTTACCCACAGTGACTCAAATATGACCCACTAATCGGATTTTCTCAAACATGTGACCTCGCCCAATGATTTTCTCGTGCCCCAAAACTGTAGGATACTAAATGTAGTTCAAATCGTCTGAGCCGTTTTTAAGAAAAAATAGCTTGACCCATAATGACCCAGGACCAAAATGACCCACTAATCAAAATTCTCGAACATGTGACCTAGCCAAATACATTCTACATACTTAAAACCGGGACCCTAAAGCCTGTACCGGGAAGAAAATGTAGCTTTCATAGTCCATGTTTTTAAAAATTCACCTCATTTTACTCAAACGCCCGAAGTTAAATTGCTTGGAACCCGATTATAGAAGACTCAATCCCGGTTTTCGTTAAGATTGCACTTGAATGCCGATTCCAGCATGAGAGTTACAGCATGACAAAAATCAGATTGTTTCGAAATGTTCGCCACCCTAGAATTTCAAACTGCCATATCTCAGCTATTTTTTAAGATATAGCAAAAACAAAAATGTTCGAGAATCCTTGTATCACGTTCTAACACTTAACAGAAACATTCTTTTCAATTTATGATTTTTTGTACATATTTTTGAATTTTTAAAAAAATTAAAAAAATTAACCGACCGCCATTTTGAAACAAAATGGCGGATGAAGCTGACCAACAAACTCGGTCGAGACCTTGGTATGTCCTATGCACAACTCAGTCACAAATCGGTTCATAAATAAGATAATTACAGCATGGCATATGTCAAATATATATATATATATATATGTGTGTGTGTGTGTTACGGTCAATATCATTAATCCGGTCATTATTAATAATAACCGGATTAATCATATTGACCGTAACATATATGTATATATATATATATATATATATATATATATATATAAACGGAGGCGGGTGTGGGGGTTTGGGGGTCATGATCGGTGAAAATATACCAAATTTTTTTGGAAATGCTTTCCTCCGAACGGCTGCAATAGTTAGCTTTTGGTAATGAAAGCTACTTAAAACCTTGTCCCACAATAACCCATGTACAAACCCAACGAACACAGAACTATCAAATATCTGTTGATAAGTGCCAAGATAGCGTACACAATATTGCGCGTACTACTATATTTGGATACAACCCCTCATCTTTTTGCTTCTTTTTGGGAACAACGGATTTCGAGCTTATTCTATCGACGATAATTTTCAGAATTTTCAAGCTATGATTTTGAGACTTTCACAAAAGTTGCTCTATATACTTAGCTAATACATTAAACATATTATATTTTGATTGCATTCGCGCGTGAGCAGTGAAACATTTTTTAGTAAACCTGCTCATTTTTCATCCAATTTTTATTATTTTTTAATTCCGATTGCAGAGTGTTATGTACAATGTTGTTTGACATATTTTCGCAAAATAACTTTTTTTTATATTAAGAACTCAGCAAATTATAAGCAAAAAACTTGGCTAAATTTGAGTCGGTTTTTATAAAAACCTTAATGTCTCTTCGAATATTCATGCTATCCTCATAGAAATCAACACAGTATATTACAATAAACCACTTATTAATAATCTCGAGTTTGAACAATTTTGCTACGTTAGTTTTTACAGGGTTATCCAAAAGATATTCGTTCTTTTTCAATTTGTTGACAGTCCCCTATGGGGTTTCGGGAAAAAATATTCACGTAAATATATAAGCTATACTATACTGTTTACACACCTGCAGTTTCAGGTTAATTCCTCATGTATTTTTCTAGATAGTTAACAAAACGTCTAAAATCGCAAGTGACCAATCACCTTTGGCAATATAGTGTATATATATATATAACCACATTCGTGATTTTAGCTTAAGTAAGGTAAGCACAATAACTTTAGAAACAAAAACTCCATTTTATGCAAAAGTCTTTCATCAGCTTTATGACCTGTTCAACACTTTCCAAAAGTTCCTGTCCGTCTTTTACTAGAAACATTGGAAGATTAAACTGATTTTGATTTAGATGATAATGAGAGTGATTTACATTGTAATAACAGAAAATGGTATCATTTGCTATTTAATTCATCTTCATTTATTGTTTAGTCTGAGATTTGGAATTAAACCTTTTGGGTCTATTACGGCTTGCCTTGACGTTGATTCAAGCGCAACTCCTTCGCGCATTCTATAATACTTTTGATTTTGCGTTTGGTGGCAGGCAGTTTTCATTTGCATTATTCTTGTGTTCGCATGTATAACTAAATCGTATAACTTAGATATTTCTTTCGCTAAAATGACCATGCGGTTAATAATGTTAGTAATAATAAAATATAAATGGCACTACAAAGCATGTGAATTTATTTTCACTTTGCTGAACAGCGTATAACCAACAGAGTGAAAAATGTGTCCAGACCGGGTATCGAACCCAGATACCTTGGTATAACGCACCAAGTGCTTTATCTGGTGCAGGTATCTAGGTTCGATTCCGGTCTGGACACATTTTTCACTCTGTTGGTTGTACGCTGTTTAGCAAAGTTAGAATAAATCCACATCCTGTTTAGTGCCATTTAAAGATTTATGGCGTAGTTTCAGTCTGCTGAAATTTAATATGAATTTAGATAATAAAATATTTTCCATTAATATCAAACATAATATAGACAGGTGATTTCTACAAGTGGCATTGTTCACTAATTAATTCTGCTATATTTTTATCTACTGACTATGATGAAGTCTTTCTTTCGACCGATGTAACTGTATATATATGTGTATAAAAAGTTTTTGGTTGTTGTAAGAGAATTTTCGCATCATAGGATTATTATCGCAATATATGCAATATATTTTGTCTCGTTACAGTCCACTTTGCATAGTAGTTTAGCAGATTCGAGAGGATCCTTTTTTATAAGTTTAAGAAAAATCACTTTTACGTTAATAGAATTAAATGTAGCTATTCAAATCACTAAGGTACATATTGCCCCGGTACAAAAATTATCTACGAACTTTTACAATTGTTATATATTTGATTTAATCTTATTTATTCGTTTATAAAAAAATTATATCCATCTTGAAGAACGTCATTTCAATTGTATTTCTAAGTTTCCCTTCGAAAAGAATCAATACTATATATATATATGTATATATATATAATCGAAGATATTTCGCACCCCTTATTTTGTTTGAACCGAAACAATGTGCAAAATACGTGAGTAAATACGGTGTATTTCACGCGAAAGTTAATATTAATTCATTAATACTGAAAATGTTTATGTAAGATATACAAGTTCTAAAACTACAGAACATTACGGATAAGATTTCCGAAAACAATATTATATTTCTATCCCAGATATTGAATTTCCTCTCTCCCTTGAATTACAATGCGGAAAACCCGAATCTCAGCATGTGATTTCTCCCAAACACCTTGGTGACATGGAGCAGTAATATCTTGGAATTCCTAGAAGAATAAAATAATGAAAAGAGAGCTTCCAAAAGAATTTGATTTATTATGGACTTGGGAAATAAATTTATCCTAACCAGTATAATAATATAGTAGGAGATATTTCGGACATATCCGATAAAATTTAATTTAAGAAAAGATACAATGATATTTCTCATTGTCTGTATAAAGCACTTATTCAATAATGCTTGAACACAAAAGTGAAACTGTATTTAACATTAATCATAAGAAAAGTATTCAAAAATCTTAGTAAAAAGAAATATGTTTTTAATATAAGATATTATTTAAGAATTTTTAATTAATGTTTTCAATTGAGTAACATAATTAGGATTTTCTTTTCTTTTACTATATTTTTCTTAGAAGTTAATATCAATGCATTAATAGTTAAAATGTTCATATAGGTGCAGAAAGTTCTGGATCTGCGAAACAATGCGGGTGATATTTCTGATAACAATATTGTATTTTTGTCTCAGATATTTAATTTTCCTTTTTCCTAGAATTACATTGCGCAAAACCTGATTCTCAGAATCTGATTACACCTTAACACCTAGGTGACATGCCGCAATAACATCTTGAGATAGATAGGAGAATAAAATAATCAAAAGACATCTTCCAAAAGAATTTGAATTATTTTGGACTTAGTAAAAAAATATCTTGATTAGAATAATAATATATTAGATATTATTTCAGACATATTAAATAATTAAATTGTTTTAATCAAAAATATGAAATACATTCTTCGTTCTCTATGTACAACACTTTATAAAACAATTAAATACTGTACAAAAACGAAAAATAATAGGATTTACAATACATAAATATAGTACATAACTTTTTATTAAATTATATATATATATATATATATATATATATATATGGTACAAATCATTATAATATTCATGTACAAAAGCGTATTTTGAATTTTTAATGAACTAATTAAAATTAAAATTTCAAAATAAATAATTATCCGAATTATTTAAATAGACAATAAATGCTATATACAGGGTGATCAGAAAAAAAAACTTATGATTGATGACAGTCTAGTGAAGAGACACCGTAAAATGCTAAATGAAAAAATTCAGCTACATTTAAAATGATATTTTATTTATTTTTTAGTATCCTAAATCAGAGATTACGATAGAAATTTAGTAATTCTCAGAAAATCTAGCAACGTATTATTCGCAGTTATAAGCAGTACAAAATAAAATATGTGCATTTTTCAGAAATTGGTAAAGTTATTATTTTTTTCGATACACATATCGCGATAAAAACTTTATTTTAATTAATTGTTGTGAACATGGCTTTTTTTAAATATTACATTTTTATTATGATTTGAAACAAATATTTAAAAATGAACTTTTAACTCCCCGTGCACATGTAGTTTACTCAAAACTACTGCAAAAACTCATAATACAACATACTCATATTACAATAAACAAATATTTTATTTTTTAACTCAATTATTGAATTAAATATTTTTATTGTTCACGCTTATCATATTTTTATGCAAGTGTAGTATTTTACTAGAACGTGACTTAATTTAGTAAAACTTTTTTTTTAACGCAAAGAAAATAAATCAGAGCTAGTCTTATTAACTTGGCAAAAACATGTGTGGAATTTAAGCAATTGATCAAAAACAATAGCGAATTAGGTATATTTAATCAAAATAAATTAGAACTTCCATTAGCATGACTAGGATAATGCAATATAAAGTAAATTCCAATTAATTTTTCAGGAGTGAAATTCGCCCGAGACTTATGAGTAACAAACAAGTGGATTTTTCATTGTTAAACTAAGCGTTGAACCGACAGAGTGAAAAATGTCCCAGGTCGGAAATCGAACCCGGGATCCCAGAATAGCGCTCTGAGGCTCTACCACTGAGCTACAAGGAACGATATCCCAACTCGGTATCTATGTATTGTCTATGCTGGATTTGTTTTGAATAATGTCGTCTTAAATTTGCCACAGGGTTTGTGTTCTCTGGATGACAGTTTTCCATCTTGTGCTGCGGGCGCAGCCTATCCGACATATAGATAACAGTGAGATATGCCAATTTGGGATATCGCTCCTTGTAACTCTGTGGTAGAACCTCAGGGAGCTATTCTGGTGTCCCGGGTTGTATTCCCGACTTGGAACATTTTTCACTCTGTCGATTTAACGCTCAGTTTAGCAATGAAAAATCCACTTATTTGTTATGCAATATCAGTATTTAATTAATTAATAGGTATTAATTTTAAGACGTACGAACAAAAATTTGTACGAACTGGAACGAACAAAAGTTTATTTCAAATTACGTCATAATTTTAGAAAAAGTATGAGATTTATGAATGAAATAACCTTTTTCTTTTGCATCTGAGTTCATTTTCACAAGTCGAAGCATTTCAACTTTGTAAAATTAGGATCTAAGGTTTTGTTTATTTTATTATTATTATTTATTTGAACGCATAGTATTCTGTAAAGTAGAGTGTTTTATACTTTTATGTGACAAAGTTGCATTTTAACATTTAGTTAAGATGAGTATTATTTAAAAAATGCAAGCATCCTATAATTAAAAGTATACATTAAATTTAAATATGTTTTGCGGAGAGTTTTAAATTTATTTTACTTTTCGGCGTTTCATAGTATAAGAACATGAATTATAAGTAACAATGCTAACATTAAGTAAACTCACAAAGATTAAATAAAAATATTAATATAATTATTTCAAGGTTATTTTCTAAAATATTCATAAAATTTCGAGATATTTTATAAAATATTTCAATATATATATATAAACTGTTTTTGGCAACTTTTAGAAATTTTTTTTTGCAATTCATTTCCTCTGTATAGTTAGCTTCATATATCTGGTCAATGATGTGCATCAACATCCTTCTTAATCTCATTGTTTTTAGCACTTTAAGATTTAATTTCATGTTTTTTTCTCATAATTGTAGGTAAGGTTTCTCTCCTTTATAATATTGTATTAATATTGTATTTACTTTTTGAACTTTAAGATTTTTTTACAGGTTTCCTTCTTTGTTTATGAGTGGTCGTCCCAAAATCATATTCTTTAGCAATTTTATGGCTAATATGATGATGAAACCACTCATTTTATTTGTGGTATTTATGCAACTGGGACTTGATAATTCTGTATAAATTCCACAAATTTCATTCATTCAATTTCTTTCATTCAATTTTTAATTTAATTTCTTCTTCTTTTTTAAATAAGTATTTGATATCTATATTCAGTGTGTTGGGGTTACAATTTCGTTGTCAATAAATTATTACTTACTAAATCATAATTTCACAGTTTCTGTTGGTGTTTCGGTAATGTATCATTAATGGTTATATATATATATAGAGAGAGAGAGATAGATAGATAGATATTTCAAACGAATATAAATATTTCATCAAAATGTTGAATGATAAGTAATTTTATTATTCAAGACCCACACTTATATATCTTTCACTAGTTTTAAAATATGCTGGATATGTTTAAAGTCATTGTTCCTGACAGAAAACTAGAAAAATATGTGCATTATTAATGTATAATCCGTTTTTCTTTAAACTTTAGGAGAAATAAAATCTTTAAAATAGTATTATGTTAATTTTTTTTAAGTTCTGAATGTGAAGCAAATCATTAATAAACTTTAAAGTTACCATTTATTTTATCATTTCATCATTTATTATTAAAGAAGTTTAGTGGAAACGTATAATATTGTTTGGTATGTCTTCTGTTTATATATTTAACAAAATCAGATGTTTACAAGTAATATACAGGTTTTAAATATTCTCAAAAGTAAAATGTTACATGTTTAGTTCAGAGAAAAAGAAAAAGAAAGAAAAAACATTGTAAATTTATCTCCTTTTATACAATAAATTGCTTTGTGTTCCCAACATGCTATAACTATTTAAAAGTCCTGCTATTATTAAGTGAATGATGTATTATAATGAATGACTTATATATATTTATAATGAATGACTTATATATATTTATAATGAATGACTTATTGCTATGTTTGTAACCAAATGTACTAATGATTTTTAAAATATATAAATTATTATTTGAGGTTTACAACTTTTATTTTAAAATTTGTGTTTCAATAAATATATTTTAGTTTCATCTATGTTTTTCTATAATTTAACGTTTTATTTTAGTGGAGAAACATCGAATGTGTATGAAATATTAGTAAATGTGTACGAATATAAATTGCGTGAAACAATAATTCATTAAAACAAATTACACTAATTATTAATATGTTTGCTGTTACATGAAAAATGGGTTGCACAATTATGTCATCTAATACAATAATGGCGAAATAAAAAAGTATGTATAAGATAAAACAGTGAATTTTCAACGTGTGTCATATACGTTTAATATATAAAATTTAAATATAGCATTCTGAAGTAATACATTTCAAAACAATACGAGGAGCATTAAAATGTTATTGGAATGCTGAATAATTACTAATTTTCCATATCATATTAAATTGTAATAATTATCGTATTACCCTTTAAATTGATTCAGATTGAAAAATGTATTTGTTCTAAACTTGATGCTCTTGTAAAAAGTACACCTATATCATAAATCCTAAAATATACATAGTATAGAACAAAAATCGAAAACTAAAATACATTATTAACATACTTAATTTAACTGATATTTTTAGTATTTACATTCTGTGAAAAGAAACTAAGTAAATATATACAGAAAGCCGGTCGCACTTTATAGAAATGGTTGTATTTAACTTCTATACACAAATTATTTCTTGCGACATTTTGACTCTACTGGATAGCCTAGAATTCTGACGAAATCTGTGTCTGTAATTTTCCATGATGTAGTATGTCTCATAGTACAGTCATGTCAATTTTCTACAACACATTTCTGGTGGCTTTCCGAATACTTACCAATATTTATGAATGGGGTCTTCCTAAAACTCGCTTTACCAAGAAAAATGAAGAAATGCTCTTTGGGAGAAGCTTCAAGAGATTTTAAAAGTATTTGTGATAATTGAGTGAATTTATATTAGCATTGACTGATACTTTTGTCGAGCTGGCATTTTGTTTCCTAACATATTACAGCAACAATTATTAATCACTTCAGATTTTTTATTATTTTTTTTAACAAACTTATTTTGTTGAGTTTATTTCTTCCCCTTATTGATAATACAAAAAAAATATTGAGTCAAACATAGATTATGGAACACTTTCCAACACATTCAGAATACTGTAGCAAAACTACCCGGTTTAATAAGGTGAAAGAGAATATTTAAGTATATAATTTGAAAAACGCATAGTACTTCTAAGAATCCAATTTCAGCAATTTCTATCTATGGTCGGAAATTTTTTCAATTTATTTTTGTGAAGTCATGTATATGGTCTATAGATTTGTATGTACACTATATAGTGTGCTAAAATTTAGTTAAATAAGGAAACGCATAAAGCAGCAGAAAATTCCTTTTAATCAATTTCCTACAACAAACGGAAAAGAATTATTTTTGCAATTAGGTATATTTTCTAGAAAATTTATGCACAGTACAAAAAATTTATACAAAAAAAATTAAAAACATTTTGCACAACTTGACAGTACGTGATAGACAGTACTGTAATCGAATTACTTTGTGTGGCCTTGTAAAAAATTGATAAAAACTACGCACTCCATATTCTAATGTATGTATCTTATAGTGTATGCATAAGTGTGAATCCAGTACGCATCAGTGACGTATATCAATTTTAATATGTTTGAAATATTTTAACCTTAATATTAAAATAAATTGCAAATGATTTTTCCCCATAGACCATAGTATAACGGAATTATTTTGAATGTGTCTGTGTACACAAATTAGAAATGCTGCACATTCCATTTTCAATACCGAAGATGCCGATGTAATACTGAATAACATAATTATTAGATGAAATTCCGAGTAAAGTTACACTAGATAGTGTACGGACAAACGGCCGGACAGACAGAGGGTAAGACAAACAAAATTATAAACACTGATTTTGCTACAGCTTCTTAAACCTTTACTCACTTAGTGGTACCAAATATTTTTATTTAGCACCATGTACGTGTTTGTCAAAGAGAGCTGCAGAAAGACGCCATTCACGAACAGAGAAAATACATCGGAAAGCCTACCAAGTTGTGTGAGTGAAAATTATCAAAACTCTACTACACTGGTGTGCAAAACTTAAGCAGCAAACACAAAATGCTAGCGCAGAAAAGAGGTACTATCCTAACAGCACGGCCAGTCCATGTAAAGTCCCCTTGGCGTCACACATGTTTACAAATGTCACAATCGCTACGGTGAATCAAAATATGGGATATTTCACTGTCTCATTATTACTCCCAAAAGATTGTTAACACTGAAACGTTAATGTGACTGTCGCTTTGTGATGGGTCACCAGGTGACATTACAATGAAGTCACCTTGTGATCATTGTGAGCATTGTATTGTGATGAGTCGCCAAATAATGTCACAATGAAGTCGCATGGTGACTTTCCGGTGATCGACATTCTATTGTGAAGTCATCATTGCACTCCTTTATGAAGAGTCACCAGATGATTTCATTTTCTGTCACTTGGGAACTCGTCACAGAACAGCTATCATGATGACTTTAAAATGGAGCGTCAAAATGACAGTCACATGAGAGTCACAAGATGACTTCATTGTAAAATCACCTGGTGACTCGTCAAAAAGCAGCAGTCATGGTGAAAATTCAATGGAGTGACAAAATGAGAATAAAAATGAGACGAATGAAAGGTATCACGTTTCTGTCCATTGTAGTGACTGTGACAATTGTGACCATTTGTGATGTCAAGAAGATTTCACATCGACTGTCTGTGCTGTTAAGATAGAACCTATTTTATACACTTGCTGTTTATAGAATTATTCCTTTTGTGTACTCACGTGTTCAGAAATTAGCATTTTGTGTTTTTTGTTTACGTTTTGCACACTAGTGTGTTACACATTCTACTCTCAAACATCAACTTTTGTTTCATAATTATTACCTACAGTCAAGACTATCCAACGAAGGAAAAACGACACATCAAATATACAATTTGTGCATAGAATATAACTGCGGAAATCGTTTCCATACACTGTGATTGATTTTCTTGCAGCAAGAATCAAACATTGGTCAAATGAGTGAAATTATCAGTTTAAGACATCCGAATTTATTTCGAATACTTTTTTTTAACTCGATGAACGAATGATTTTTATGTGTCGATTCGATGTCAAATCAGACAGAATTGGTGACAATGGTTACCATGCATTACATGTTTAAAAGGTTTCTTTAATTAAATCTCTTAAAAATTTAGACATCATTGGGTGTCGCATAATATGTCACCATATAACTTTCATTCTGATGGTATGATTGAACTTTTTCAGCCTGAATTATCTCTAGTATTTTTAGAGACAAATTCATATTTATTTCACTACGCAGTTTTCTATCGTCATCAGAAATGTGTTGACAACTTCATTTTAGAAATATATAGTAAATATAGAATTATGGCACGCAGATGTCATAAAGGTAGTCCAGGACAATATCCGTTACTGTTTTCACTCGTATTGATTACACATTTACTTCTAAATATTGCATAATTTCAGGTTTTAGATCATCGAAGATGAAAATAATGTATTTTCTAACGAAATTTGTTAGAAATATCTAGCTCAAAGTACTGTTTTTTATGACACTAGGGGGGCTCGGCCATTTCATGAAAAAGAGCAGGCTCAATACAAATACGAACTCTACAGCTGGTTCGGAACGGATAAATCACCGGCACTTTTTCCGGACAGGCTGGAAATCGTCATCTGAACACACGCCCGCATCGGCGTTCGAACTAGAAACCTCACTTTCATAAGGAACACTGCAGGGCAAAACACAGTTACTGGACACGGAACACAGTACACTTGCACTCACTTGTACCGCCACCTCACCCACCTCCACCATTAATCGTAAAATATTGCATACGATATGAAATTAAAATTTCACATAACATGCAGGCATGTTAATAATTATTTTAAATCACTTTGCAAGCAAAAAACATTAACTTACAAATAGCTTTAATGATGAATCAGTAAGCTAATGTTTAATCATCAGTTGGGTACTGTGTGCAAGATCACTAAAGTCGTAATGTATTGTCAGTAATTAAATGAAATATATAAATTTAAAAGGGTTAAGCTCTTCATGTTGTGTAATAAATAAATTAAATAGTTAAAAAATATGTATAATCATCAGTTGGGTACTGTGTGCAAGATCAATAAATACAAATTTTTAAGCATGAGTTGAATATGTATGCAAGGTCTATAAAAAATATTTTTAGCATCAGTTGGGTACTCTGCAAGATCACTAAAGTGGTATGCAATATTTTACAATCAGCAAATCAAAAAAAGTAGCATAAATGCGTAAAATAATATAAATAAATTACAAAATTCATCATGAAATAGACATACGACTCAAACTTCCTGATACTGCTTCAATTTCGGTCGCCGTAATCGTACCGAATTCAACGAAATTTAATTTTTTTTTTTATGGCTTCGGCATACACGTCACTACAATGCCATGCTCTATGCCAGCTCGCATTTTTTAACCAAGCACAACATGAAGAGAAATCTTGTTTTTGTCTAAAAATCACAAAACCATAAATTTCACCGTCGTCCGCATAATCATCTCTGCATGTAGCATAAATCAAATACACATGTTTTTCAGGATCAAACTCCGGTAAATAACGATCAGAAGTAAAGAAAAAGGTCCATCGTGTAGACATCATCATAATAATTAAAATTATTACACAAAATGATGATTCTCTTAAAAACGCATCTCTATATATACGCTTAGTTATCTAACTGGACTCTGAAATCATATAATCACATTTCACATGCCATCGGCATTTTTATTAAAACTCAGCGAAAGCCAATACATTACACAGATCAATCACGCCTGACGAAGCGGAACTTGAACTCTTAGAACTTCGAAACACGCACGCATTTGCTGAAGCAATAGAAATTTTATACAATACGATTAATGCTCCAGGCAACAAGCTCTGCTCTCTTCGCTCACCAATCCCACGCGTAATCGCGCCCAAGCCAAGCACTCTTAGTGCTGAGTTTGTTTTAATAGATCAAAATGACCTTTCCCGAATTCGAAATCTAGCTAGATGGATTTCTCCTGCTCGAATTAGTATAGGCAACACGTTTCGTGTAAATCGCTTGAGTATTTTTCCATTTATAACAAAAAATATTTTCAGCGCTGAGTTTGTTTTACCCTGTAAAAACGAATTTTCTTGTATTCGGAACATAGCTAGATCTTTTTCTCGTGCTCAATTTAGTATAGGGGGCAAGTTTCGTGAAAATATTCCCAGTCGTTTACTATATCATTCATAATCGGGAAAATCCCTTGCTCGTTTAATATATATGAATTTGGTGACAGTAATTTGGTCGACAGGATAACTAACAAGTACCAATTGTATATATAGTGTTACGAATATTGTAAATAGTTTGTGCTTAAAAATAATGTAAATAGTTCAATTAAGCTCTATTCATAAGCTAATATTAATTTCTGTTGCATCGCAATATCTCAATTTGTTGATTTTTTGCAAGCGAGTAAACGGTATTGGATTTCAATGAGAGTCTATAGAAATTTGGCGAAATACTGGAAATAGCGCAAAGTTGGCGCCACTTTTGGCCACCAAATTTGGCGATATATCGCGAAGTTGGCGACAAACTTGGCGACAGACCCCGGTCCCTTACCCTTGGTAAACCCTCTAATAGCGCCCATCATATCTAAACTCTCTACTTTCATGTTAATTCCCCCTAAGAAAAGTCAGAAAGCTCTGACCAATCAGATACGTTTCGCGGTATCTACGCAGATTTTCATTGGTCGTTTCCAAACCATTACTTTTTTTTATATATAGAAGGATTTTAAACATTTGTGAAACATCTCTCTATATTAAAAAAAGTAACAACCGCCGCCGCAGCCACCATGGTCAATGAAAATTTTGTGACTTGAAGTCTTTCTGGACTAATATCCAGAAAACTATCGCATATAAAAATATGCAAATTGGGAGTTTTATGAACAAATGTTCGATAAATAAGCTGAAGCAGGCAATTTTTAAATCTAAGACGTATTTTAAAATATATTTAATATTAAAATTGGTCAAAATAGTTCTTCTAAAAATGTTTTATACGAGCGAAAACTATACACACTTATTTTACCATAATTTATAAGCATACAGTTAACAAGCTTGCGGTGTGCAGACTGCAATTTTTTTTTTAGTCATTTTTTGAGGTTTTATTTCAATTTTTTATTCAAAATGTTCATTATTTTGATGAAGATTTATTTCATATTTCATAAAATCCATTTTTTGAATAGTTGCCAAATTGTAAAATAGCGCAAACAATAATATTCCCTTTCAATTACGAATATTATTTACACATGACTATTAAGAACAGAAATAAAACTTTAAAATAATAATTAAATGATCATAAGTAAAAAACAGTAAATGTAGGAAAATACGTAATAAAATATATGCTTGCGCGTGAATATTAAAAAAATAAAAAAATAAATTATTACGCGGTTTCAAAGCATTAAGTAGGCAAACTTACGTCATATTTAAAATGTTCAAATAACAAACAGTTTCAGTAAATATATATTATAGAAATTAATTTATTTCGACAAATCTTTTACCTATTATTGCATTTTCTGTTCATTAATAAAATATTTATCCGGAAATTGGCTGCCGCTTATTGACGAAACTATCGTGGTGTCTCATCATTGCCTAACCTTCTCGCCATGATTATTGATTACGACTGCAATAACTCACCATCTTTAACTAACTGCCATTTTCTCGTGGAATAAAAAATCTTTTTCGTAAAAACTTCACATATATATATATATTTCAACAATGAACAATGAATGTTTTTTCTTCTTCATTTACTTACTTACTGTCAATCATCTGTAACTGAATACGAATCCGGACGTCGTAATTAAGGCTACAATGATCTTTATAGTGAATCTGAACAACATCAATAGTTTTAAAAAACCCTTTTGCACGAAATCATATTTTCTGAAATATGCTCTTTAGTTATGGATCAGACAGAAGTTTTACAGAAGTTCATTACAGAAGTTTAATCATCAGTTACCGCAGCTTTGTACTAAACTGAAATCTATCAATGAAGTTAGATTTTCATTTTATTCTGAACATAAAACTAATATCAAATTAGGTTGAACTAATTAAAAGATGTCCCCCGTCTGAATATGCTCCGAATTTCCTTCTTCCAGCTTTTTAAAATGTTCTTTCTGTATAATAAATATAGTCATTTTTCTTTGAACGGATTTTGTATTTGCAATTGAAAATATCACAATTTGAATTATATATGCTAAAGAGTTATGGGAGAAAAAAATACTATTTACAAACATGCTACGGACTTTATTTAAAATTTTATTTTTATTTAAGTAATCCTTATATCGATTAATCATAATAGATATCGTGAAGTGGCGCGAATATGAACAGTTTTCACCTTTAGGTATAAAAAAATAGTGCACTAAATATTTTTAGTGCAAACATTTTACCAGAAAATTTTAGTATTTCCATTTACTTTTGATACAAAAACAGCACAAAGCTAAAAAATTAACTATAAATTCTATAGTAAAAAAACAAGGTTTTAATTCTCCACCCAAATTGCGAATTACATCGTAAATCTATTACGATCAATTTGAGTTCTATCATCTATACCTATAAGATCAAAGGAAATTTGTAACAGCTGTGAAGGGTAAATAGAGAAAAGTTAATATCGAAAAATATGTATTCTGAACACATAAAATATACTTCAACACAAACATAACTTCTCTTCAAAACGAGAATGTGTTTCTTGACTATTTGCAAAAATAATAACAGAAAATATCCTCCAAACATAATATTCTGAAAACGTGAAGATGTTTTGAAATTCTCGGTAAAATTCAATTTTTTAAAACAAAAGAGAATGAACTCAAAAGAACTATATTTCTGTTCACCCTATACACTATAATTCTATGATATCAAAACAAACACTCATTATTCACATAAGGTAATACAAATGGATTATTTAATATTGAGTACCTTCATCTAGGTCTATATGTAACAAAATGTTAGTATTCCTCCTAAACATATATTAACACTAGAACAACCGAAAATTTAACTCAAATCATACCTATAATCTTACTTTATATCAAAATGTTTATTAAATTTATCTTAATAATTTAACTCCTTTCTGTATGATATATTTTATTTATTTTATTAAGACAATTCTGATGCGAAATAAATATATATATTTCTTGGGTTCTGTTCTTTGACTATTCTAGGGTTAACAATAATTTGTATTTACAGGAGAAGTTATCGAGAGATTAAATGTTATTTTACGATTTATTTATGTTGTTATTGTCACTGTATTATTATTGTCGCAGGTGTTCAAGTACAACTTAAATTACTAACAAATTACAACGTTACTGTATTGACAAAAAATAGATATCCTAAAAAAAGTAGTATAGAGTCATTCCATGGTAACTTAGGTTACATTTAGAATAATTGACTTCAGTAATTTTAGTAATATAACACTAAAAAAGATTCAAAGTGTAATGTTTATATGATTTGTTAATTAAACCTAACAAAGCTAAATTTGGATAAAAATTACTTAAATTTTGTACTATTTCTTGAATGCTAAAAATTATATTTACTATGGTAACTTACGTTTCTGACAAAAAGAACGTAGGTTACCATAATAAATGTAATGGCCAGTGTTAAAAAATAGCACTAAAGGTAGGTAATTTTCATCTAAATTTCCCTTTGGATAGGTTTAATTAACAAATCATATCAACATTACATTTTCAATATTGTTTGGTGTTATATTATGAAAACTACTAAAGAAAATTATTCTAAATGTAACGTAAGTTACCATAGAATTACCCTATATATTTTAAAGACACCAAGTTTTGTTCTCAAAATTTTACAGTATTTGACCTGGATTTATGTCGAATTGAAAAGTTTTTTGTTTTGCTTTTTTAATGAATATTTAACTATATTTTCATATAAGTTTCACTATATTTTTACTTAAAATTTGTTTATCGACTGTAGTATTCTAAAAGAAATGTCTGATGATAAGATACTCTTGTTCCAAATTTCTTGAATATGTTTGACAAAATAATAAGTGCAATGCATTGCAGCTCTTGTTCTCTTACATTTTTAAAATACGTGGCCAATATTTCACAAATGAGACATGTCCCCTAAAGAACGTAAGTTAGAGGTCTCAGGGCAACAATATAAAGTATGTATTGGGACATTTTATTAAATAAAGCATTCGACAGAACTTATAAAATATTCATTTGTTTAACCTGATTATGTTTACTGAAATTCATGATGTTCGCTTCTCAAAATTAGAAATTATACTTAAATGCGATTACAACTTTTCTGATTTAACAATCATTAGCAACACGACATTTGTAGTTTACTAATTTTGAAAGGACGACAGTTAAAATAAAAACAGTTATTTATTTAGTACTAGCTAACCCGCCCGGCGTTGCCCGGTCCCGAGATAATTACAATCTCAGACAAAGGGGTTAACACCCTCCCTCCCTATATACGCAAATATAATGAATAATTTGTTCAAGAGAATTACCGTTACCTACATTAACGCGATCATTAAAAAAGGAATTACATTTTTCTGATAATTAGAACATAACGAAGTCGCTACGCTAAAATAGCTGGCAGACGATACCCTTCCCGACCTCAATTTCAAATCTATATCTTAATTAGCTACCTAAATTTTTGTTCATTAGTAAAAATTGGCAATTATTTCCTTTCATTTTTGCAAACTAAATGGAGGGATCGGCCAGAGAAACAGATCTCTTTTTAGTTCTGTTTTTAATGAAACCAGATCCCTGTCTGAAACTTTCTCGGAATGTTTTCACTGGCGCCGGCAGATGTTTGGCATTTTTTTGCATAAATAAAAAAAAATACCAACCGAATTTTTCAAAAATCACGTAGTCAGATGCAGATTTTAGAAGCGATGGTTAATGATAATCTAATTAATATCTTGGGTAATTATTAAAATATTAAAATTCTGAGACTCAGGTGCACATGGCCAGACCTTGGACTATCCACACATAAATTTACAGACTTCTAGGTGGGCTAGATTTTGCTAGCCATCGCTAACAGACACACACACATAGCGAAACTTTCTTTTATTAATATAGATTCTCATAAAAAATGGGAATAGGTTTTTGAAAAAAAATATTTTGTGACCTTTTGAAAAGAAAATAATTAGACTAAATTCTAAAATTAATTTTAAAAAAAATTCCAATTCGAGACAGTTACAAAACAGATTGCATGTATCACAATTGTAAATTTTGTTTTTTATAATTAACTAAAAATATTTATACAAGTACAAAAAATAAAGGCAGTAAAGTAAAAATAAAAATTAAGAATTAAAGAAAAGTAATTGAATAAATTATTTGTTTCATTTATATGAGCAACCCATTAATAACAAAAAATATTTCCTAATCACTCGCAGTGCAAAAAAAAAAAAAAAAAAAAAAAATCTAAATTTTTAACATTAGGTTTGAAAGATATCAACATAAAAATAATAATTACTCCGCATACTCACGAAGATTCATAGACAAAGAACATAAAAAATTAAATCTTCTTCAGACAATCTGTCAAATATCATAAATTATTCGTCATGTTTAATCTCCGAACAATTTATAATGAAGTCTGTAACCATATCTATAAAAAATACTCTATTTTGTCTGTATAATTGTCTCTCATTAAAAAAACTTTAATAATGTTATACGACGACTCTTTTGACATTAACATTTGAGTTGCGTTATTAATAACGCCAGTGTCATTTGGAAATTCATAGGGATTTAATTTGTAGTTGAAATTTGAAATATATTCGTTACGTTAGAATGCGTTTTACTGTCATATTAATCTTGCATTTCATTATAATTTTTTGTATAAGGAATCCGAATTAAGATGTTATATTATTTTATTAGAATAATCAGTTCAGTGATATGTTAATTAACATTTTAATCATAAAGAGAAGCAATTTATATTAATATAATATCTAATCTGTTACACAGTTTTCAAATGAACTGAATTCTCCAAATGAAGTATATTTTATATGGTCGTTTTTGTGCTGATTTTTTAGAAGAATGCTTAGACAATAATTGTGGCATACAGTTTCCACAAAACAATGATAAATTTTTAATAATAAAAAAATCTAAATTTAGTTATAAAGACTGTACGATTTTTAACTGGTAGATCACAATTAAGTCGTCCATTTCAGAAACTTTTTATGTCCAAAAAATTGAAATTTTGCAGGAAACGAAAAAAAAAAAAAAAATACAATCCTAAAAAAGAAGGTATTGTTTCGATTTTTGATTTTGATTTTTATATTATTTTCTTAGACAGCAGCCAACCATATTACAGTTTTAGTTTTCATTTACAAAATAAAATTAAATATATTACAATATATTTATTTATACAATAAATATATACAATATCATAACAAGTTTTGAAATTGAATAATGGATATAATGAGATACGGAACATGGTCCAAAACTCATTATGTATATTTCGCATCATTGAATAAAAGTACTAAGAGACTAAAGTAAAAAAAAAAAAAAGGCAACAGTTTGACAAAACAGTTTTATTATCTGAAGAGACACTCTAAGCTTGAGCCAAAAAACTGTAAAAAGCAGTTTTTAAAAAAAAACGATAAACTTTCAAAAATTTGTCCTGTTCAAAAGTTATATTAAACAGCATCTTTGGCAGCTATGACGTGTTCCTGTTTGCTTTAAAATAAATTCTTGATCAATAAAAAGTTTTTTTGTAAAACTGTAGGTTTGGCTGCATATCCCACCCAGGTTCACGGTACTTTTGAAAAAAGACGTCAGGTCATTCAATTACTAAGCCTTTACAATGGAATTTTATTAATGGTTTGCTGTGTAGTTTCCTTCTAGGATTTCCCTTTCTTGCATATAATCTGTGGAAGACCAATATTCAAGTTAGAGCCAGTCTCGCCTTATGCTTTAATAGTTTTCTTGTTTTTTGCCAGAGTAATTTTCTTGCTGGTCATAAACTGAATGTGCGAATTCCCTGGAGTTTTGGCAACCCTTGGCATGGTAGGAAAATACAACTATTTTCCAATCATATACTTCCATATTTACATCTAATTAAAAACCGTTCTGACATTGTTAAAAAACTATCATATGCCCTTGAGGATTTCAAATTACTAAATTGAGACGTAACTTCTATTTCAATCCTGCCAAAAAAAAAAAAAAAAAAATCTGGGGTACTATTTTAATGACCAACAACAGAGAAGAGAAGAATGAATATTTTTTTGCTGTCGGTGGAGCAATTTGAAGGAAAACTAGTACGGCTGAGGTGTTTTGGACATAACGACAAATCGAACTGATTGACTAAATAAACAGTGAAAGTCAATAGGACATAACGACTGTTAGTCCCGTAATTGGGTAGACATAGCGATCTATGGAACCGGTTGGTAATGTGGACTTGACGAGTTCTGGAAGTGTACATAAATTTTAACTTGATTTTTAGGTGTAAAATACCAACATTTAGAACTGTTTGACTCGTTAAATGTGTGCATATGGTTAATTTTCTATCAATTTACAAAAAAGAAAAAAAAAAATAAGAAATTTGTTTTGGACATAACGAGTTTCGGAACTAAGCGACTCAATTGCACCATTCACTAGTACAAGAAATGAGAAGCAAATAGCGCACCAATTATGGAAACATGTCAATAAAAATATACTATATTTTAAATGTTTTCCACTTCTTTAGCTAAACATAAATAATAAAAATACAGTGGGTTTTCAATTGTTTTGTTTATATACTTTTTTAACTCTGTTATAATCATTTTGGTGTTATTTTCCTTGATTTACATATTTATTTTGGGTTTATATTTTACATGATGCAAGGAAAACCCCTGTCGTTCTCCATTAATTTTACAATGTTTCTTAAATTAATAATGACAATAAAATAAAAAAAAATAAATGCTACTTTGCGGTCTATATGGTTTAACTTTCATATTGTTAACCCTCCAGCAAAAGGACTAAATTGTGATGTTATTTTCTCGGTATTTTATTTTAAATGTTAAAAAAAGGTTATAATTCCAAAAATATATTAAAAACATTATTATATACATGAATGTTAACCTTGAGGGTATCAATCATAACTCAATGTATTGAAACTGAATTATATTTGTAGAATTATATTAATTAAAAAAATGTATTGCGGTAAAATCAGGTGCTTAGTGAACCTATTAGAGTAGTAAATTGTTTATGTTTTTAAGTATGTGATAGGCATTAAATTCATGTAATTTCAGCGAAAAGGCATTAACAATTCGAAATGCAAAATAATGATTTTTTTTTTAGGCATTAAAATACAAATTCAAAATAATTAATACAGTGAAAATAATGGTTTGTTTACTATTAATTGTATAAATTTTTAGTTAAATAATGTTAAATAATGTTAAATAATGTTGTGAAGTTCTCTGATATTTCTTTGAATATTTTCCTTTTTTTTTTCTTTTTTTTTGAAAGATTATTATTTGTTATTTTGGTACATAAAATACATATGTATGATGCATAAAATATATATGTAAATTAGAATATATATGTATGACTGAAAATACTGTCATTTGATTAGAAAACTGTATCACAACCAGACGACGAGAACGAAAAGTACATTAAGAAAATTGTAGTTCTTTTGGACTTGACTTTTTGTCTATCTCATTTAGTTTTCTAACAGTTAATGACATAGGTTGTTTGAAATAAAATTAACTATTAATCTAACAATAAAAACGTGTTGCATTAGAAAACAATGAAATGTTACATTGAAAATAATGGATAAATGGAATAATTGCACTAATTAAGTCTAAAATAATTGTAGAAATTAAATATTTTATTTTTAGTATAAAAAATATTTTTTTAAATGTTTGGATAAGTTTTTACATACAAATATCATAATGCCATAAAATTTCATGCACATTAAATAGTATTTTTTTCAGTGTGTGCTATACATTTTATTTTTTTATTTATTATTTATTATAAAGCAAATTACACATTCACAAAACTATATCCTTTCACGAGAGTCTCTGATAAATTTAAAAGCAATTCAAATAAAGTTCATATCATGCGTCAATTTAATCCATAAAAATATGAGAACAAAGTTTCATCAAATAACGAAATAATAATCAAATAATTTCTTAAGTACACCTGATTAGTTATAATGTATTTTTTTTTTGTATAGAATTAGCTTGATAGTTTAATTGATATTCTGTAAATGTTATTAACTAATATACATATTTAGAAACCTATAATTAAATTGTTTTAGGAATAAAACATTTTCATACATTATTTTTAAATAAAATATCATTTGAATAACATTTGAAAAGATTTAATCACTTCTCCTTTATATAAAATGCTTAATAAATGTATTTGAATACTATCCGAAGATGGTTATTTACTTAAATAAATTTACAGTTATTGACATGTATTTTACTCATTATATTGATAATTTAAAACAAAAATTATTTTTCTTTATTTAATTGTTAATTTTTAGATGTTAATCGATATTTTAGGTTTTATTGCTTTATAATTAGAGTTTGAATATACTTAACGATAATTAACAACACTTCTTGCAGCATAAGCTTTGAAATTTTCATTAATTTGAATGTATATATTGCAACGCCTGGACTGATTACAATATGTATATTTGTATTTTAAAATCGTGTTATGTTGAAGACATGTAAAATACCTTCATTTTAAGGTGAGTTCGTAATTATATAAACGAGCAAGGAAGACCGAGCTATGCTCGGTCAAAATTAAATTTGAGTTCAAATATCATGACCCATGACCAAAATGACCCACTAATTGAATTTTCTCGAACATGTGACTTAGCCCAACAGTCTTCTCGTGCCGGAAAACCATAGGATGCAAAATTTAGTGTAAATTGAGCCGCTTTTTAGATACTGACCCACAAGGACCCAGAAATGACCCACTAATCGATTTTTCTCGAACACGTGACTAAGTCTAAGGATTTTCGCGTGCCCGAAACTCGTAAAATACAAAATTTAATAAAAATCGTTAGAGCCGTTTTTTAGATAAAATTAATTTGACCCGCTTTTACCCAAAAATGACTCCCTAATCGAAAGTTCTCGAACATGTGACCCAGCCCAATAGTCTTCTCATGCCCGAAAATGGTCGGATACAAAAATTCGTCAAAATCGTTTGGACCATTTTTAGATACAATTAGCTTGACCATGACCCAAAATGACCCAAAATGACCCACTAATTGAATTTTCTCGAACATGTGACCTAGCCCAACAGTCTTCTCGTGCCCGAAAACCATTGGATGCAAAATTTAGTGTAAATTGAGCCGCTTTTTAGATCTTGACCCACAATGACCCAGAAATGACCCACTAATCGAATTTTCTCGGACATGCGACCTAGCCCAATGCTTTTATCGTGCTCGAAACTCGTAGGACACAAAATTTAATCAAAATCGTTAGAGCCGTTTTTTAGATAAAATTAATTTGACCCGCGTTGACCCAAAAATGTCCCACTAATCGAAAGTTCTCGAACATGTGACCCAGCCCAATTGACTTCTCATGCCCGAAAATGGTTTGATACAAAATTTCGCCAAAATCGTTTGAACCGTTTTTTAGATACAATTAACTAGACCATGACCCAAAATGACCCAAAATGACCCACTAATCGAATTTTCTCGAGCATGTGACCTAGCCCAATGGTTTTCTGGTGCCCCAAAACGGTAGAATACGAAATTTCGTCAAAATCTTTAGAGCCGTTTTTAAGATAATTTTTGCATATATATATAAATATATATACAAGGTCATTCATAATTCCCTCCGGGGATTCGAAACGTTATAGTAAAAAAACGAAGACGAATATGAAAAAAAGAAACATATGAAATTATTCCGAAACTATTCAAGTTTTACTTACATACATTACAGGTGTTCTATGTGTGAACCCTTGGTCACACGGCATACATCCATGCGATAGTCCAGTTCCTGCCATACTCCGTTTCTTTAAATCTGAATCAGTGGTGTCAGTTCAACGGGCCTTTCGTAATAAATATCGAAAACAGGGACCAACTGACAAAACAATTCATGTGTGGTACCGGAAATTTAAAGAAACGGAGTATGGCAGGAACTGGACTATCGCATGGATGTATGCCGTGTGACCAAGGGTTCACACATAGAACACCTGTAATGTATGTAAGTAAAACTTGAATAGTTTCGGAATAATTTCATATGTTTCTTTTTTTCATATTCTTCTTCGTTTTTTTACTATAACGTTTCGAAACCCCGGAGGGAATTATGAATGACCCTGTATATATATATATATATATATATATATATATATAACCACCCACAAGATTTGCTCGTATTAGAATATATGATACGTAGCACCTATTGTCGTCATATGGTCTGTCCGTCCGTCTGTCTGTCTGTCTGTCCGTCCGTCTGTCTGTCTGTCTGTCCGTCCTTCGCATATAACAACGCAAAAACTACCCAATCGAATGGTTTGAAATTTAAGGTATATTATATTTTCAGAATTTTGTCGAGGCATTTCAAATTTAATGAAAATCGAATTAAAACTTTAGAAGATATTAATAAAAATATTTATTAAGAAATTGGAATTTTTAAAAAGAAATCGGTCTTTTCTTGTTATAGGAGCTTCCGAGGTTTAAAAGTCAAGCGATCGAGATGCTTATTTTATTACAGAAATTAATCTTCAGACGATATAATTCATCTTATAGAATTAAATATCCTCAAGATCTGAATATTTATATAACTAGCTATAGTACGAACGCACATCATTTGTCACGTTTGACGTACAATTTACAACTTGTTAATAATTAGGAAGACTTATATGAATTTGTCAATGGTACATAGATAAAAAATCCTAGTTTCTGAAGTAATGTGACAAGTTTTTTAAATCGAAAATAAAATACGAAAAAAAATGTTATTCTGTCAAAGTTTAATGCAAATAATAATGACTTAAAACCTTTAGAGAATGTTAAATAATATAAATTACATTGGAATAAAAATTAGAATTTGAATAAAAATATAAACAAAAACAGACACATATTTACATTTAACATATCACAAGTACATTTGTGAAATATTACCCACTTGTAAAAGCATTTATTTTTCCAGTAAATGAATTCTTGAAAATTAAAGCTTTTAAGTAATAATTTAGTTTATCTGGCGTTCCCCCCCCCCCTTTGACATAAATATACAAATTCATCGTTTTAATCAAAATGGTTCAAAGAACGTGTGCATACTTTTATTTTAATTATGAAAATGTGATTTTATCGATCAGGAGAATAACATATACAATATGTTCAAAAGGCTAATTAAACATTTCAACATCAAAGAAAATTCGATACGTTTAATGAGACATGCAAAAAATATTATAATATATATATATATATATATATATATATATATATATATATATATATATATATATATATATATATATATATTTCAAATGTGGTTTGAACATATTTTTCATGTATTTTCTACTTTCAACTCATTCAAATTATTTTTTTAAGAATATATTTTAGTACAAATAAATATAATTAAATTCGATCAAAATCCATCAAATACTTTTATTAAACAAATCCTCTAAGAGCAATCATTTCATTGATAATCAAGATTCTGTATTAAATTCTTTGATCTCAGATAATATACTTTCATTTATTGTTACTATGTTTTCTCGTTGAATCTTACTTTCATTAAAAGTTATTTGTTTTTGCACTTAATAATAATCCTTTTTATACGTGAATGTATCATTTATCAGAATTTTTGGTGAAAATTTGTAAATTTAGCTATTTAATTTTTAAACACTTTATAATTCCTTTGACGTTCAAAGTCAGTTGGGATTCTATTTCCTTTAAGCCTAGGGTCATTATCCTCATTACATTTAATAATAGGTTGTGGGTTGTGATATATACATATAAGATACAGTTCTCATTAATACAAAAATAAACGAGATTATAATTACCTGTAATTCGTACAAGTTCTTTAAAACATCTATGGTATAATTTGTCATAAAGGCTCATCTGCGTGTTAAAACTGCCTCAAATATGGTTTTTCGTGTGTAACACGCACTGTTTACACCACATTTGAGTTTCTTGGGTCAAAAATTTCCTGAAATAAAGTTAAATGAAATTGCTTAATTTTTATATACTCTGTAAATTATCATAAAATTGGAAAGGTCCAATGTTTAAGATGCTAATTTTATATTAAAGTGCGTAATTTAATTTATATTTTCCCAAAAAATCCCCGCTTAAAATGTTGTGGTTATAACGAGATACATTGAATATGTTCACACATATTCCTGGTACTTTTTGAATCATAGACATATTTTTAAAAATATAAAAAAATTCATATTATGATTCCTATAGTTTTATGAAATTTACTAATAAATTCATATTTAAACATATGAATTAGACCACACGTTTATATTTTACATAAATGAACTACAACCGACAAAAACGTGAGTAATTGAATTTATAATTATTTCCAATAATTTGCTTACAAATGGTTTCTCGAATCTGACCATGTCCTTTCCGTAACAACATTTTAATTTTATATTTCAAAATATTTGGATAAACCCCTAACACATATTCTTTTATTACTTTATATGTGTTTAACAAATTCAATTTTCCGGGATGCTTTTATCCAAGGTACTCAAATATAAACACAAAATTAAACAAAGTTAGCAGTATTAAAGTTGGTACACGTTTTAATCTGTAGGCGTTTTTTATGACAAAATAAAATACATACGATGTTGGAAAACTTCATAAATATCAAAACGATGTTTTTTTTTTCATTAAGTAAGACGAAGTTACGTTGTAGGTTTTTTTTTTAAACAGGGGCGAGAGGCTGCAGAGTTATATCTCTTTAATAGCATTTTTGACCCGCTGTATGCATTGTATATTTGTATTTTTAAAGTATTATAAAATTTATATTACTGTGATGTGATAACTATAATTATATAAAGTAAAATGGAGACACTAAAATAAACAATTCTACAATGTAATAAATAAATTGTGTTTGGGTATGCCTTATTTCTTAAAAATTGTTTTGATTACATTAAAATATGTTTTACATCGTAAAACTTTATATAAAATTATAACATTAATTAATATAGTTGCCGTACAGTGTATTAGAAAATTAAGCATAAATATTTGAATGTATACAAACTATTCTTTAGTTTGCTCTAAACTACTGAAAAAATACATCTTAGAATTAGTATTGTTAGAGTGATATATACATAATGTTATAAAACTGAGGAAACAAACAATGCTGTTATTTAGGCATGTAATTTTTTTAGCAAATGCTAACTTATCTGTCTATTAAAAAAAAAAAAAACAGTTACCAACGCTGCTACTGCCGTAATTCAATTTATTATGACATTGTTTCATTTATAGTCCTATTCTGAAAAAACTTGAAAAATCGTAGATTTATATAGCAATGTATTAAATTAATACATCTGAAGCAAAAATTTAACAAATAAATTAAATAAAAAATAATCAAAAGAAATCTAATAGAAGATTAATTGAATTTAGATCAAAGAAATATTTTTAATGTTATTTATTGTTGAAGTCAGTAGAGATAATATAGTTACATAAGTTTTAAAGGATTAAAAACTATAACAAATGTACGTGACAGAATTATGGTTTTCAGTGTTCATCATAATGTCCATATTTTTATAATATATTTAGATGGTTTACTTTGCATGTGCTATTGAATGGACATCGGCCTCGAAACCCTACTAACTGTTCATCTAGAGTAACATTATCATTCGGATATTACAATTTTGGTAGAATTTCTACCCACGTTTCCCTATATCTCACACATAATCTATTTTATCCACAGGCGTTCTTTCTTCACGAGTGGATTTATTATCAAATCGAATAACTCTCGATATGGTGCAAACGGTTTCGAGGGACATTCTCGCACGAAATATGTTTCTGTCAGTTTTTTGTTGATTCTCAATATGATTTGTAAACACCACCTAATAATAAAAATCCAATATATGCTTGAAAAGTTTCACTTTCGATATTTGTCCGCTCCTTTCTGTACACTTTGCCTCCTTCAATGTTTGTCATTTTTATGATTTTGTGCAGTTGAATACTGTCTCAAATGCAAATTTTACATCTGTTATCCTTGCCGTTGCATATCTTGTGACACCAGGAGTAGATATTTTTATATAATATTAGCAGAAGTTAATCGACCAGAATGTGGAAGCGGGTCCACATTCTTCTACTTTATTTTACGACTTTTGGAGTGAATACTCTGTATACTGTGCACTAGTTGAATATCAATATCAAAATCGTTGCCATAACTTTCATTTTCAGTTCCATCTTTTGCATGGTTTTGAGTCTCAGATACATCTTCACCTTAGCTGTCAGAAGCTTCCATTAGCTTAGCTATATCAGTGTCACTCAGATGTCTACGATTCTTCATTTTGTGTAATTAACACAATGTTGCTGTACACTCACAGGCACAACTGCTTTGTAGAATGTTAGAAACTGAAACACAAAGTTGCAACAGGCGCGAATACATTGACCATGTTTCAACTGTATCTGTTGTTTCAACTGTGTGCCTTTTGACTTTGCACGCGCTCTCTTGTCACGTGACCAAAGATACATGTAAACGAATTTTAAGCAAGTTTCCGAAAGGAATAAGCTATAGCAATTATTGTTATTATTTTCTGTTGAATCATTCCAAACAAATATGAAAGTGTATAAGTAAAAGTAAATACTTTTAGGTAGCTTTAATTCTACCTATTGCAGCCGTTCGGAGGAAAGAAATTCCAAAAATTTTGATATACTTTCACTTAGCATGACCCCCCGACCCATAAACCACTCTCCGTTCAAATGTTGATATATATATATATATATATATATATATATATATGACACATGTCATACTGTAACTCTCTTATTTATGAACCGATTCGGGTGTGACTGAGTATGTGTATAGAACAATTTGTTTTAATTATTTTTAAATTATAAAAATTTAAAAAAAACGTACAAAAAAGTTATAAATTGAAAAAGTTGTTTCTGTTACGTGTTAGAACGTGATGCAAGGATTCTGGAACATTTTTTGTTTTGGCTATATCTTAAAAATTTCTGAGATATGGCAGTTTGAAATTCTAGGGTGGCTGAGATTTTGAAACAATCTGATAGTTGTTATACTGTAACTTTGGTATTTATGAACCGATATGAATGTGACTGATAATGTGTACAGAACATACCAAGGCTCCGCTAACGTCATGCGCCATATTGTTTAAAAATGGCGGGAAGTTATTTTTTTAATTTTTTTAAAAATTCAAAAATATGTATAAATAATTATAAAGGGAAAAAAGTTGTTTCTGTTAAGTGTTAGATCGTGATACAAGGATTCCGGAACATTTTTTTGTTTTTGCAATATCTTAAAAAATGGCCGAGATATGGCAGTTTGAAATTCTAGTGTGGCCAACATTTCTAAACAATCTGATTTTTGGTATGCTGTAACTCTCATGACGAAATTCGCACTCAAATTCAATATTAACGAAAACCCGGATTGAATCTTCTATAATCGGGTTCCAAACATTTTAGCTTCGGGTGTTTGTGTCAAATGAGTTGAATTTTTAGAAACATGGTCTTTGAAAGCTACCTTTTACTCACGGTACAGGCCGGAGGGACTTTTTTGAATTGGGTCATATTGACCGGAACAATACATTAGGAATAATATTAAAAATATTCCTTGGAAATACAAATAAGCATAAAGCCTTCTAGGAATACATATTTATAATATTTACCAAATAAGTCATGAAATTGCATGAAAATATCTCCGTGCTATACTTTTTATAAACGAATGAAAATTCTTTTGGGTCAAATAGACCCGAACAGAACAGCAGGGTTAATTAAATATTTTAAATCTTCAGAACAAAATGTCTCAATATAAAAGAATGAATGAATACATACATCAGTATTTCAAATAATTTTATAAATGCAAAAAGACCTTTAATTTTTTTTTTCAAGTGTTAATGAAATAAGATTAACTTTCTGAATATATATATATTTTTAAAGAGAAACATCATTTAACCTCTCAATTAAAATTTGCCCTTTCATTGGTTTCATAAATTTTAATTGTATTCTCATTAAATAATTTAATATAAAATAAAGGTTGCATTAAATGACATCAAAATATCACAATCTCCATTATGGAAAAAATACACTCATATGCAGTGCTGTTGAATGATTGCTGAAATGATATTCTATTCACAAATGAAATTAAACTGACATTAAAAATTCCAATTTTAGAACTTTTCATTGAGAAATATTAATATGCTATAAACATCAACGTGTTCAAAATATCCTTACAGAAAGATTGTTATACTTTAAATTTTCATAGCAAATAAAGTATCTTCATTAATTGCCTCATTGCCTCCTGATAATATTACAAAGTATCTCTTGCTCCATTTCTTCTTACGGTCTAGGAGGAAATTCCATCACATTTAAACTTCCTTTCTTATATCAAAGAATTTTATGCATCATTAAACATTCCCTACAGACCATTGTTCCACAAAATAGACTACTTACTTTGCAGAAAATAAGTTTTATGAAGAATTGAGTTATGTTACTCAAAACGGATCTGTACCATTTTAATTCTAAAAGAAATAGGTTATTTTTTTTACTTCTGAATAAGTTTTTTCATCTAATTAAATTTCTGTGGAACTAATTATGATACATCATAAAAATTTAAATGATATTTTCTCAAATTAGATTAAAATGTTTACGGCAGTGAAAAATCTGTCTAAGTACACCATTGAAGCACTATCATGACCAAGCATGTCTTGTTATAAAAAGAACATATTATTTAAAAATTGCTTAAAACAATTCTATTATTTTAATAAAATTAATATATATTTAAATAATTAGTGACTCGAAAAAAACATGCCACATCCAGACCTCAGACTCGATCTATTTTTTGAATAGGAAGAGTATATGCATATTCTTAAATTGGTCTCACAAATGTTTAGACAAATATCAGAGAAGTATTTTTTGTTGAAAATGTAACAACGTAGCACGAACAATCTTTTTCAGAAATATTGGTATTCAAAAACGGACCATTGGGAGCCCTGCACATTGACAAAATATATATCAGTTTTCAATATTTGTTACAATAATTGTACATATGATATTATAACTACTCTTATGCTGAAAATTAAGAATATAATAATTATAGGAACATTTTTATTAATTACAGCAGTCGGTTATTTCATAATAGCTAATGATAAATCATTTTTATATTTGATAACTTAAAGTCGAAAAACTTAATTGTTTGGCACATATTGTGAATTCTACGATACTTAAAATTTTCGCGATATTTATTAAAACACAAAAGAAATGAATTACTTAATTCAAATTTTGTAAAATATTTTTTGACAAACTATGAGAGTGACGTGTCTGCGGGAACCAGGCATCTTATGAGGAATCTCATGGAACAATCTACATTCTGCGTAAACGTGGTGTGTACAACTCCATCGTGACAACTCTTTGTTATAGAAATTTACACATTATTGAAATATTTACTCAAAATCCAAAATTAAACTTCACACTGTTGTCAGTATCATTAATAATAATTTCAAGATCCAATGACATCTCGCTCTCTGTATGTTTGACATATCGTATGACATTTCAGTTTGTGGGATTATTTGATGTCCAGATAGATGGCTCTATAAGAAGTGAGTCACGTAAACTGAAAGTTAAAATGCTAAGCTACATTATGTGAGATCAACCAATCAAGATGCCTGTGTTTGACAGCTTTTGATGTTGTTACACTTTTGAATTATGTTATTCATTTTGAGAAAGGCCCTGTAGTCCAGTCAAATTAGGCTTTTTTTCTGGACATAATTACGAACGTTTTGAAACTTGGTAATATTGTTTGGGAGGGTCTAATAATGAACATACTAAAAGTCATGATAGATGGGGGGTGAGCGCGAGCGGGAGGAGATAAAAGGAGGTACCATTTTTCGGTTTTTTGTTAATATCTCATAATCTATAAGTCTTACGGAAAAATTGTTAATACAAAAGATAAAGAAATTAAATTCTCTACAAAATAGGTTTGATACATTTTTCTCTAGAGTCCATAGTTAACGAGGTAATCGCATTCCAAAATCAAGAAATTTGCCAAAAGTCACACTAGCGCCAGCGAGCCAGTCAACGGCACTTACATTGCACTTACTTAACCTAAACTACAATAGTTGTGGATGGTGGCTTCCTGTTACATAATCTGGTGGGGAAGAAGGGATCAACAATACAGAATATTTGCAACACCTACATAAAGAACTTTAACACTATTGTGGGAAGAGCTGCAGAATTGTTTTCGATGGATATACTGTCGATGGTAAACAGTACCAAAGTATCTGAACAAAATAGAAGGTGCGCAGTAAAAACGTCAGTTCCCATACATTTTGCAGAACATAATGTCATCAGTGTGCCCCAAAATCAGCTTCTCTCAAATAAAAACAATAAGACAACATTCATTCCCATTCTATCCTCTAAAGTAGCCATACTCAATTTTTCTTTTCTGGCGGGCCGCAAACATATGTTTGCGACGTTAGGCGGGCCACAACACACTTAAGAAAGGGTAATTAGAATAGAAAGATAACAAAAGTAGTATAACAAAGAAATATAATTAAGTTAATGTTGTCAGAACAATTAAATGTTTGTCGCGGAAGAAATGTTACCAAAAAATTAACACCAATATTTTTAACAACATTTAAACATCGTGGTAGATTTCTATTGCGAATGTTGCAGAAAGAGGTCGCGAAGTTTGTTGTTTGAAAAAAACAGTGTAAAAGAAAAAATTGGTACCAATTTTTTCTGCAACAAACGTTGAACCCTTAAAAGCAGTACTATATAAAAGCAGCACTATATAATAAGTATAAAACGTTACAGTATAACAATGCGGAATTTCCAAGTTCTAAGAGGGAAAAAAATATGAGGTTTTCTCTAATAAATCAGTCTTTTGTTGAATAAAAATTTTTTTGTTTTCTTTGTAGCAATATATAGTGTAAATTTAATTTTGAATAATATTTTATTAGTGTTGAAGATTAAGAAATGTATACAGCTTTGTATTACAAATAAAATAAAAATATTTTTTCAGTAAGTAAAGAGCATTTAGGATAGTTTAACATGTAAATTAATTAAAAATAACAAGACAAATTTTGTCTTCCCATGAAAACATATCAAACAACAGTGAAAATCTTAAATATTTTTTCTGCACATCTAAATTAATTTTGTAAATATAGATTAATGATTGTGTCTTGGCCGTTTACAAGTGGTCGCCGAGCCACATGCGGCCCGTGGAACACAGGTTGAGTATGGCTTCTCTAAACTAAATGATAAAGGAGTCTCATGTCAGCAGAGTCCTAATGACGCCGACACTTAGTTTGTACAGACAGCTATAGTTGCACTGAGTGAGAGTGTAACGTTACTTTTGTTGGACAGGATGTGGCTATACTTGTTCTTCTCACAGCCTTAACCCCTTCAGATAAAAATATATACTTGTACAAACCAGACCTAGGGAAAATCGAAACTCAGGTATTTTAATCACAACAACAGCAGCAAAAGTGCCTCAAACACATACTACTTGCTCATTCATTCTCTGGCTGTGACACAACATCATCTTGTTACAGGAAGGGGAAAGTTCCTATCTGTAAAATGCTGATGCTACGAAAATCATTAGAGTGTGTAAATTCAGTCTTTGGTGACTCAAACTCGTCACGTCAGCAGGCGGCAGAGTAAGTTCTTCTTGAATATGTATGGAGCTCCACATACAGTCCCTGGCCAAATTATTAGACGCAGTTGTTTTTATTATAATTTGTTAAATATCTGGAAAGATACATCAGGAATTATCCTGAAACTTCAGGAGTGTAAACAACATGATAGACGTCATATATTTCCGTGAAGATTTTTTCACGAAACCCCAAAAGGGGCCGTCAACAAATTGAAGAAAAACGAATATATTTTGGATAACCCTGTAAAAACTAATATTGCAAAAGCATTCAAACTATAGATTATGATTAAGTGGATTATTGTAATAATTTGGGTTCATTTTAATGAAGATAGCATGTATACTCGAAGAGAAATTTAGGTTTTTATAAAAACAGTCCCAAATTTTATCAAGTTTTTTGCTTAAAATTTGCAGAGTTGTTAATATAAAAACAAGTTATTTTCAGCAAATATGACAAACAAAATTGTACACAACATCCGGCAATCAGAATTAAAAAATAATAAAAATTGTATACAAAATTAGCAGGTTCACTAAATATTGTTTCACTGCGCATGCGCGAATTCAATCAAAGTATACTGTGCATAATATATTAGCTAAATATATAGACCAACTTTTATGAAAGTCTCAAAAACATAGCTTGAAAATTCTGATAATAATCGTCGATAGAATAAGCTCGAAATTCGCTGTTCCCAAAAGGAAGCAAAAAGATGAGGGGTTGTATCAAATATAGAATGAGAGACACTTCATTCTTATTATGTCAACTTTCATAAGCTAGTATATTTGGGATACAACCCCTCATCTTTTTGCTTCGTTTTGGGAACAGCGAAATTCGAGCTTATTCTATCGACGATTACTATCAGAATGTTCAAGCTATGTTATTGAGACTTTCATAAAAGTTGGTCTATATATTTAGCTAATATATTATGCACAGTATATTTTGATTGAATTCGCGCATGCGCAGTGAAACAATATTTAGTGAACCTGCTCATATTTTATACAATTTTTATTATTTTTTAATTCTGATTGCCGGATGTTGTGTACAATTTTGTTTGTCACATTTTCTGAAAATAACTTGTTTTTATATAAACAACTCTGCAAATTATAAGCAAAAAACTTGATAAAATATGGGATTGTTTTTATAAAAACCTGAATTTCTCTTCGAATATACATGCTATCTTCATTAAAATGAACCCAAATTATTACAGTAATCCACTTAATCATAATCTACAGTTTGAATGCTTTTGCAATATTAGTTTTTACAGGGTTATCCAAAATATATTCGTTTTAAATCAATTTGTTGACGGCCCTTTATGGGGTTATGGGAAAAAATCTTCACGGAAATATATGACGTCTATCATGTTGTTTACACTCCTGAAGTTTCAAGATAATTCCTGATGTATCTTTCCAGATATTTAACAAATTATAATAAAAACAACTGCGTCTAATAATTTGGCCAGGGACTGTACTACAACGTCACTCAACTTACATAGGTTTCATGCCTTCCCACAGTCCGTTTAAAACATAAGACCAGAATTAGCATCCCTGCCTCCCACAGAAGGAGCAGCGATTCAACACTAATGCCGGGTTTTTCATCAGATACAGCTGTGGCAGGGAAATGAACTGTCTCCTGAGATTTGGGGTTGGAAACGCAAGCTCGATCATACGTTAGTGCGTATCACAATCATCGATCATGTTGCCCCTGAGGCAGTACTAAGCCTCATCCTCTGCCAATGTACAACCGGTTGGGGGAACAAATGTGAATGCAGAAAAACAGGAATCACATGCACTGCTGCCTGTCACTACTGCAATGGAGACTGCTTAAACAGTTCACCACCTATTGAGGAGGATGTCCTAATGCAAATGGAACACAAATCAACATGTTTTAAAATTTCCCATTGAACCCGGGTTAATTAAAATGATCAAGCACATGAGTATATTGCTTATTCCTATACCATTGTATTTTATATATGTTTAATTTTTGTATGTTTTATGTTAACAAAAATTGTCATTTGATAAAGTTATTGTTCAGGCTTCCATTCTTCTGACCACAACATTTATTAATGTTCATTTAAGTTTAGGTTAAGTAGGTGTAATGTAAATACCGTGCACCCGCTCTCTGGCGTTGGTGTGACGTTTGAGAAATGTTTTCATATTTGAATGCGATTATCTCGTTCCTATGGACTCTAGAAAAAAATGTATGAAACCTATTTTGTGGAGAATTTAATTGTCTATATTTATTTGTATTAGCAATTTTTCCGTACGACGTATAGCTGACGAGATATTAACAAAAAAACGAAAAATGTTACCTTCTTTTACCTCCACCCCTCCCGCTGAACCCCTTCCCATCAGGACTTTTTGTATCTCCATTAATAGACCCTCCCAAACAATATTACTAAGTTTCAAAACTTTCATAATTCTGTCCCAAAATGACCCAAAATCTGCCTAATTTGACTGGACTAATGCTGAAGCTTTGCTTCTTCAGAAACTCGGGATGAATATAGTGTATAACCGTTCTTTTTAGCGCTCTATTTGTACAGGTAATTTTTACCTTATTAAATTTCAGGAATTCTGTATTTAGAAAAGGCGAAGATTAATTTCTAAAAATAATGGTACTCGAAAAAGAGAAAAAAAAACATATGCTATTTTTAACAGTTGTATACCTGACATTCATCTCGAAAAAGTTATTAAATACACAGTCCGTCCCAAAAATTCTAAGACTGATTAAATTACAGACCAATAGCTAACTCTGCGTATCCATAGATGATGTCGAAAGCAGGACCACACATCGTCTTGTAAAAAGGTACAACGTTCATGTTGCTATTTGTTGTATGATGCTAAGTGCATCCGGCTTGTGGTAATAGTGCATAATGAACATGTCTGAGCTCGCGAAGGTCGAACAACGAACGAACCTAAAATCGAATATACTACTGTTACTGGACGTTCGTATTTGGAAGTGTTGAATCATTTCAGGGCCCGAGGACGAGAGTTCGTCCCAGGTATGGACAGCAAGGCAGTTGGTTGGTATTACACGACTGCGCAACAGCACACACTTCATTTATTGTGTGGGGGTGTCTGCCTTCGGAAGAGTGGTCGTGATCAACCATCCTCTTTATTCCTCAGATTTATCCCCCTGTGGCTCTTTCCTATTCCCCAAGTTGAAATAGGGACCACTTCAAGCGACAGCGACAGACTATTTGACACACATTCCAAAGGGGGTGCTTCCAGAAATGATTTGATCACATTCTGTGCTGAGTCCAGCGGAGATTATTTTTAATAAACATAGATAAAATTTTTAATTTCAGTTTTTAATTTTTTTTAAAGGATCAGTCACGGGAATTTTGAAACACACTGTCTACACAAATAGGATCTGAATGTCATTTTCCTTCTCTTTCCTATCTCAATACCAGCTATCGAAGTTTTACTTATATTTTTTCTGTCTTGATTACAAAACTCATTTGCATTAGTCGCCATACAAATCACACGTTACTGCAATCGTTTTTCTAAACATTTATAAAGTTTTAAATTTTACTCTGACCTTCTCTCACCAATGTAAATTCAAATTTACTACAATACTTAATTATGCTGAATATTTTTCTTTGAGATAATATCTGAATAAAGATAATTTACAAAAAATAACTTTTCAAAAGTAAAAAAACAGCCAAGCTTAAAAAAAATAAAAGTTGTGGCTAAAAAATGGTGTGACATCAAATTTCCAAGCTTTTATTATAGTACTTATTTAACTTTTTTCCATTAAATAAGTTATCATACATATAAGTCGAGTGCTACGTAAATGTTAATAGAAATCGTTTTCTCCTGTACTAAATACATCCTAACGTGTTTCTGAAAATTCAATTTTTTTTTCAGATTATGCATGATAGGCTTGGCGGCCATCTTTCCATATTATACACAAAGTTCTAAGCACCCCTATCCGTAGTTAAAATCCGAAGTTCAAAATTGTAACTTAAACAAATATTTTAAGCGTTTCGTTTATGGACTTGTATGTTCTGAAAATTGTGTCTTAAAATAATGATAACTTATCTTAAAGATTCATCTTATGATTTATTTTTTAGAGTAATTAATCATTTCAAAGTAGTAAAAATGAATTTATCAAAATATCAGTCTTCCTCAATTTATCTGTCCGTAGTTAAAATCTGAAGTTCAACATTGTTATAAACATATTACATTGCAAACATATTACGCTTTTACTTTAGATATTTGGATGCTTAGAAATATGGAAAGATGGCCGCCATGCCCATCATGCATAATTTGAAAAAAAATTGAATTTTCAGAAACACGTTAGGATGTATTTAGTACAGGAGAAAACGATTTCTATATAAGTAGCACTCGACTTATATATATGATAACTTATTTAATGGAAAAAAGTTAAATAAGTATTATAATAAAAGCTTGTAAATTTGATATCACACCATTTTTTAGCCTCAACTTTCATTTTTTTTTAAAGCTTGGCTGTTTTTTTAATTTTGAAAAGTTATTTTTTGTAGATATCATTTCTTTTTTTAAAAATAGATTATACATAATATAAATAATCTACTCTATGAAATTAACATGAGAATGTTATGTAAAATTACATTTTACTTTCAGTTATTGTTTAAAGGGTTAACTAGAAATACCAGTAGATTTTTCAATTAAACTAATTACACCCTTAAAAACAACATACTAAATGTGGCTTGTTATAATACTTGTTATCTTTCGTTAAAAAATATCACTGACTAATCCATGAGATGAGTAAAGATGGAATATTTACATAGCGCGTCAGCGCGGCTTTTGAAATCAAACGTGATATCATGCTCTTTTATTATTAGCATTAAATCCCATTGATTGGCGAATCATTATAAAACGTAGTTAATGGTGAAAAGTAGCAAAATATCTTAGCAATTTCTTATATTTACATTATTTTATTCAATTAAACACTATACTCTTACAATAAATTTAAATGGAAACTTAACTTCTAAAACAAAAACTATTTAACAACTGGATTCCATTAATTTATAGAAAAATGACGTCAAAGGATCTCAGCCTGCAAACGAAATGCTTGTCCTTTACCGTGGTTTTATAGAAATAAATTAATCATATTCAATTCCATTTCGAAAAGTTTGTTTACGTTTGGAAAGAAATTTTAAATGCCGATAATTCTTAATGTATACATTTCAGAAGGTACCTCTTCCCTCAAAATTAATTTTTTTTAAAGATCTTTCTAAAAATGTAAATTTTATATATATTAAATACATGAACACTACGTCAGATTACGTTATTTTACAATATTATAAGAACACACATTTTATCAGACAATTAAATGCACTAAACCAACTTGGGTGAAAAATTGACCTGCGCCAGGACTCGAACCTGGGACCTTCAGCGTACCGTGCTAATGTTTTACCACTAAGCCACCCAGATCGATATCCTAACTCGGCAATTTCTCATTCTTATTCCTGTTGGAAACAGTCATCGGCCACAATTTGCAGTCACATTTAATTGTCTGATAAAATGTGTGTTCTTATATAATTATGAAGTTTTATTAAAAAAAAATCTTCAGAAAAAATGGCTGACTTGCAGATGAAATTTGATATGATTAACCCGTAACTGATTTGTGCTATTATAATACCGATGGTACACGGTCTTTGGCGGGGTTTTATCTCTGTTTTGGCATAATTTTTTAGTTGCCAAGTTAATTAACAGTTTTTTGCTAATTAAGGATAGAAATGTATTTATTTTTTCACTGTATTTTATAAAAGCACATATATTAGGTTATTACTTGTCCAAAAATGCAATCCTTTTTCATTTCTGTCCTATATTTAAATCTGTAGGTTGTTTGAAAAAAAAAGTTTGACGAAGAAAATAGTGATCATTTTAAGTAACTCGGCGTTTTAAAAAAAATCTATATCTCTCTTTATAAATCACTTATGAAGATGAGTTTGGTCTCAAATTCAAGCATTTCTTCATTAGATTCTTTTACGTTTCGTTTTTCTTTTCTATGATGCTTGGTTCATTTGATATCTGATATTTTAATCTGGCATGTTTGGTCGATTTAACATTGCGAAGTTGATTGCTGTAAGTAAGCAGTAGCGTTCTAAAGTCCAGTTCTTGGCGTTGTTTGTTTGGCGATTTGTTTTTTAGCTTTGCTTGGCAGAGCGACCGCCCTGCTTGATAATTAATAGTACTTACAAGATCTGTATTTATCATAACAAATATACCAAATTTGAAAATACTCTGAGTTGAAATTCAACTTTTGTTGCGATGGTTTTAGAAATTACGAAACTTAAATTTTTTTATGGATCTTTGGAGCATCACATAAATTAAAATGCATTTTTATATTGAATATGCTAAACATACATATATATATATATATATATATATATATATATATATATATATATATGAACATATATGTATATATATGAACATATATATATATGTTTGTATTATCGATAGTTGTAAATCATGCATTTAGAAAAATAGTTACGTCATACTTTCAGATGCCTGCAAACATGATTCATTTCCTCTAATGAAGAAATCTTTTATTTTGTATCTGGCGTTGTTAACGGATTTTCTTTAATTGTCGACAGCATGATATACCTGTGAATACACCTCTCCTTATGTATATTTCACACGAAAAGTAATATAATTTCTTAAAAGAGAAAAGTTTCTTTAAGATATACAACTGTCATATCTGACAAACAATACAGTTTCGATGTTAGGAAACAAAAAAAAAAAATTCTATCCCAGTTATTGAATTTCCCTTCTTCCTTGAATTACAAGGCACAAAACCTGAAGCTCAGCGTCCGATTACGCTTTAACACCTAGGTGACATGGAGCAGTAATATCTTTGGATTCCTGGAAGAAGAAATGAATGAAAAGAAAGCTCCCAAAAGAATTTGATTTATTATGGACGTTGGAAAAATATTATCCTGACAATGAAAGGGGCATAGAAAGGAATATTTTAGTCATACAAAATAATTAAAATATTTTAAGTATAAATTTGCTAATACTCATGATTTTCTGTGTGCAATAATTAATTTACCATTCTATATACTATAATTAATTTTATTAAAATAAAAATAATGAATATGAAAAAAAATAAAGAAATATAATAAATTACACATATTAATTCTTGACACACACAACACACACAAATATATACACTGAGTTTCAAATAAGTAAACTTTTTACGGCTGAATAAGAATCATAATATTAAAAGTTATTTGAAATCAGACACTTAATAAAATTTAAAGACTACACTAGCATCACATAACAAAATAAATTATAGTAGAGCTTTCACGCTCTATACAAGCTTCTCACCAGTACAAATCTCAATCGAAAACAAAAGCTGTGTTTAAAATCATGCATTTAAAATATTAAATTAACAGGGAGTATATGTCACAATGGGGCCACATATTGTTGTTATTTAATATTTTAAATGCATAATTTTGAACTTCAACTATTGTAAACAACAGCTTTGGTTTCGAATTAATATTTGTACTGATGAGGAGCTTGTATAGGGTTTGAAATTTCTAATGCAATTGATTTTATCATGTGATATTAATGTGTTTTTGTTTAGTTTTATTAAATGTATCATTTTGAATTTTTTCTTAATATTATATACACTGAGTGGTAAAAATTTTAGGAACATGTCTCATTCAAATTTTGACTCATTCTTCCAGCACGTTCGCAGACGTAATAAACAAAGTTCTCTGATAAAAACATCTTTCGTGATCAGAAGCACTACTGAACATTACAATTCACCTATTCATGGGTAAAATGAAATATTTAAATTCCTTTGAAGACGTGTGGATTGTGACCGACACAAGGACCAATTACAATATCGCTGAAGCAGTTAACTTTCTCGAGTTTTCTTGTACAACAGTGTCTAAAGCCTTCGAAGAATGGAACTGAGCAAAAGCTTTCAAGCGGAAAGAGAAATTCTTGGCGGAAATAGCTTGTGAATGAAAGACGCGACATGCAATTGACACATATTATATGCATCAATAGAAGAGCTACAGTACAAGAAATCGCAGAGAAATACATTTCAGCGTCTCCGCAAAGCATAATTATACGTTCTACCAGGCGGATATGAAAGCAAATGTTTTTAATATATTTAATATACGACAGGCAAGGATGGTGGCATTCATTTCACTGCAAAAGCAAAAATAGAGGATTTTTAGAAGAAACAAAAGAACACTGAGCACTGGGAAAGAGAAAGAAATATGTATGATCGGACGAGTCCATATTTCTCTTCCATGTCCTTGATGGCTCGAACCATCTGGGACGCAACCAGCATAATCACGAATGTTCAAGTAACTGCCGGAGGAATAACGACCTTGAGAGCACTTTCCTGGTATGCATTTTCTTTAGTAGTAAAATTCGAAATATCCGTTTCACGTGGTGTTTTAGCTTACCTACAGAATGTTGCTGATCATATGCGTCTGTTTATATTCATTTTTTCCTTATGGTATGCTACTTCAATCAGTACAACGTATCCTGCCATCGGGTTAAAATCATATCAGGTTCGTTTGAGGAACACCATTCCTAGTTGCAATTCCTTCAATGGATACAGCAGTTGACCGATTTCAAACCAACAGAGCATTTGTAGGACAAAGTGGAAAGATCTATTAATAGTTCCGAAACGCCCTCATGCAATCATCCAATCTGACTTGTGCCAAATAATTCGGCCATTTTGTTTCCATGGGCTAATAATCTTCCTGAACTATTTCATTAATTTAATTAGTGTTCATGCTTAGAAGTGTATCCGCTGTTATCAAAGTTAGAGGTTCAACATGATATTAGCAGTGAATAGCAGAGTACTTATAGTATTTTGGTCACACAGTAAACCGATTGGTCATAAAAATACCCTGCCGATCTATCTCTAGCGGCCGCAACGTTCAACCAAACGAAATGTGAGCTCGAGATTAATGTTAAGAGGAACAATGGAGACTGCACGGTCACGGTTACAGGGAAAACCTTTTGAAATGTTTGGATGAAAATATCCTATACATATAAAAAATTATTAGTGCATTGAAAAACCATAAATGACGTAGGAATGTCACATGTAGTACGACAAACGGCGAAGTAGAAAACACACAATGAAAACCCTTGTAAACAGCCAATAAGAGCAAAGAGACAGTGACGAGGCGCACTTGCACCAGTTATAGAAAACCATACGCAAATCACCTTTTCTAGAAAACATTTAAAAAGCAGAATGGAAAATTATTAAATATATATATATTTTTTCTTCTCCTATTTACTGCTATTGGTATTTTAATGCGCTGATAATTTTGTAGTTAAATAAAAATTGGAATTTCTTTCGGAATTTTGAATTTGTTTCACTGTAACCGTAACCGTGGAGCTCCATTCTTCTTGTTCGTCCTAATCTCGAGTGCATACCTTCAAATAACTGTATCTCATATTTCATTTCGGTTGGTTTGTGCACGTTGTGGCCGCTAGGGAGTCATACATCGTTTAAGTTTTTTTCTGACCGCTCTGTGTCTATTGTAAGGTAGATATATTATTCATCATAATGTAGTAATATAGTAAAAGTCCTTCCGGCCTGTACCGGGAGGAAATGGTAGCTTTCCTATATCTTCGTTTTAAAATTTGAACTAATGTTACACGAACACACAGCAAGTTAAAATGCAAAGAAAATGTTTACAAAAGATTCGTTAATACTGAATTTGAATAAGAAATTCGCCAAATTATTGAGCTATAGCCAAGTTGGCTTAATTTATGAAGACTTATTTTGGTCGTCAAAATTTGGTGATAATTCGCAAAATGTCACCAAGTTTGGCGAGAATTTGGCACTAACGGATATGAATATATAGTTTTATGCGTATGACTGGGAAAATAATTACAGCAATGAAATTTTTTGTAATGTGCTGTCTTGTTTCAAAATGTCAGCCACCCTAGAATTTCAAACTGCTCTATCTCAGCCATTTTTTAAGATAGAGGTAAACCAAAAAATGCTCTGGAATTCTCGTATCAAGTCCTAACACTTAATTAAAAATAAATTTTAATTTTTAATTTTTATGTATATTTATTTTAGTTTTAAATTTTTAAATGGCCGCAATCTTGAAACAAAATGGCAGACCAAGCTGGTCAACGAACTCGGTTGAAACATTGGTGAGCTTAATACACACAAATAGTTTCATCAAAATTGATTTATAAATACGAGCGTTATCGTATGACATAGGTCAGATATATATATACATATATATACATATATATATACATATATATATAAATCAACATTTGAACGGAGGGTGGGTTTGGGGTCTGGGGGTCATGATCGGTGAAAATATATCGCAATTTTTCGGAACTGCTTTCCTCCGAACGGCTGCAATAGGTAGCTTTATACTTTTTTGTATTAAAAGCTACCTAATAATCATATAATTTTAAGTAAACCTGTTATGAAGACATTTTCTATGATATAAGATATTACTAAATGAAGATTAGTTTAGAAATTTAATACGTGAATTAGTTATAAAGTCCTTCCGGCCTGTACTGGGAGGAAAAGGTAGCTTTCCTATACCTTCGTTTTAAAATTTTAGACACGAAAACAGCAAGTTAAAATGCAACGAAACGGTTACAAAAGATTCGTTAATACTGAATTTGAATAAGAAATTCGCCAAATTATTGAGCAATAGCCAAATTGGCTTCATTTATGAAGACTTGACGTCAAACTTGGCGATATTTCGCCAAATGTCGCCGATTTTGGCGAGAATTTGGCGCTAACGGATATGAATATATAGTTTTATGCGTATGATTGGGAAAATTATTACAACAATGAAAGAAAATAATTTGCGAGTAATCGCGTTAATGTGCTGTTTTGTTTAAAAATGTCAGCCACCCTAGAATTTCAAACTGCTCTATCTCAGCCATTTTTTAAGTTAGAGGTAAACCAAAAAATGCTCTGGAATCCTTGTATCAAGGCCTACCACTTAATTAAAAAACAAATTTGAATTTTTAACTTTTTTGTATATTTATTTTAGTTTTAAATTTTTAAGTGGCCGCCATCTTGAAACAAAATGGCGGACCAAGCTAGCCAACGAACTCGGTCGAGACATTGGTGAGCTTATTACACACAATTAGTTTCATCAAAATTGATTTATAAATACGAGCGTTATCGTATGACATAGCTCAGATATATATATATATATATATATAAATCAACATTTGAACGGAGGGTGGTTTTCTGGTCTGGGGGTCATGATCGGTGAAAATATATCGAAATTTTCCGGAACTGCTTTCCTCCGAACGGCTTCAATAGGTAGTTTTATACTTTTTGTATTGAAAGCTACATAATATGCGTTTACTTTTCTATGTTTTTTATGCAAGCGAATATTTATTCATTAATAGTCAAAATATTTATGCAACATATGCATGCTTCAATTCTGCGAAACAATATAGTTACGATTTCAGAAAATAATATTATATTGCTATCTTAGATATTGAATTTCCTTACTTCCTTGAATTACAATAAGCAAAACCAGAATCTTAACATCTGATTTCTCCTTAACAGTTAGGTGACATGGAGCAGTAATATGTTGAGATTCCTAGAAGAATAAGTTAATGAGAAGCGGGCTTCCAAAATAATTTGATTTATTTTAGTCTCGGGAAAAAATTTATTTTGACTGTGAAAATATTTTAATAGGAAATACTTTTAGACTTATCAAATAACTATTTTTTTAAGCAAAAATACGAAATATATTATTTATATCCCACATTAATTAAGAGAGTTTAATAATGCATAAAAACGAATGAAAACTGACAATTGAATTCCATTTAATATTATTTAAGTTTAAAAAGCGTAAAAACAAAAATATATCCTAAAAATGACGAATCAAACGAATCGGGATTCTTCAGGTTATGATTTTCTTTTCATTTTCAATTTAATGTTGAAGAAACACGCAGTTGTACGTATGCGTAAAATATGAAAATAATATGTTGTTAAACGGAACGATTAACATTTATAATAAAACTTAAAACATTGAAAACTTATACAGCAAGGCATATACAAGTAAAAGTTTGAAATATATTTAAAATTTAACTTTCATGTTTCGCAATTAAAAATTTAACTTTCATGTTTATATTGATATTAATGACATGCGCGCTCAATTATGTCACGGTTTACAGTCTGCGTAAATTCTCTACCCCGTTTTATTTCATTGTCCGTTTTTAAATTAATAAAAAAAAAGTTATTTTCAAAATGACACTAAATCTTAATTATATTTATTCATATGTAATTTATTGTAATTTTATGTAATATTCCAGCTGCAATGTTTTCTTTTGAAAAATGTAACAATAAAAGCACTTAATAGTAACAATAAAGTTTACATATATGTGACACTGTCATACATCGAAACAAACTAATGAGCTATTAAGGATAAAAATAAGCTGACATATACGTTTTATTCCTTTTTATTTGTTAGTAACCTAAATTAGAGTCTACAACAAAAACTCAGTAATTACTGGGACTTCTGTCAACATATTTCTTACGATTATCGACAGCTTAATAGAGTTAAATGGATTCTAGGAAAATCTGAAAGTTACATTTTTCTGGTTATGACTTTCATGATAGATACAATCTCTTAATTACTTACAGCAAACATGAAATGTTGTCAACTATTTATTTTTTTTAAGATTACGATTTGAAGGATTTTTATTCATGCATAAAGCTTTGCTCCATGTAAAAAATAGAAAAAATATATTGTACTTGCTTTCTTACTTATTTTCAGTTAAACAGCATTTTTAAGTATGTAATTGCAAACTGAATGGAAACACATTTATGATGGTATAAATTAATGTTTAATCAATTAAATCACATATCTGAATTTCAAGCAGTCTAATATATATTTATTCGAAAATGTTCCAATACACTAATTCACTATTATCCACCAAATAAGAATAAAGAAAAAATAGTGTACCAATATCATACCTTGAAGCAACCTAATGAGCTATTAATAGGGAATGTTAGCTATGATAAAAAATGTTCTTGTTTTTATTTGTTATTATCCAAAATAAGAAACTGTAATGAAAATTCAGTAATTATCAGGATTTCCGTCAACATAATACTCGTGATTATTGACAGCTTGAAAAGAACTACGCGACATTCTAATAAATTGGGAAAGTTAAATTTCGTCGGGTATAACTATAAATGAGTAACACATTTCGTTAGTTGCAGTGCTATTTAAAATATGTTACTTTTTTATCATTGCTATTTAAAATCCTTTTATTTTATTTATATATATTGTTTCCTCTTAAAGGTTCTCTGTTCCCTGTTAAGTTGAAATATAATATATTAATGTGGCTTTACAATACTAAGTTTTTATTTCATCAGTTAAAGCTTACTTTTATGTGCACGTGAAGTACCATTGAAACAGCATTAGGGACTGTCTTCATACGGAAACAATACCAAACATTGAAAACTTCAGTACGAACACCTAATTTTCATAGTATGATGTGCTTTTTTGGCAAATGTTGACTTAGGATGTAGCGTGATGGTCAATGGTTAACCCGAGCTAGTTCAGTAAAGAAGTCAGAAAATACGTTACAGCCAGTTTTTATTTATAATTTTAAGGGGATGGACGATGGTTAAGTCTCATTCACAGAAATTTACCTCGGACTGATGAATACTGTCTAACTAATCCCACTAGAAAAATATACTGTATTACACCATAAGAAAACCACTTGAATAAGACGAGTAAATAAAACTTTAACTTACGACAGATGAGATCTTGACTTTAAACTCCGGAACTAACTTCGTTGCGATGCACAAATTTCCACCAATTTGCTAAAAGATGGCTACATACCAAAAATCAAACCAGACCGCGGCCGCTAACACAAACTTTATTGAAGTAATCAATCTACTTTATCTTACCAAATCAAGCTTCGACTCTAAGCAAACTTCACAATTGGAGCGCAACCTCTTTCTGCTGATAGAAGTAGGTCTTGAATTCCTCTGGGGCAAGATACGACCAAATCCATCGATGCACGCATTTAGACCTGTTTAAATACATTGAAAAATGGCCAGAAAAGGCAAAATTTGCATAAATCTGCTGCAAAAATCAGAAAACGCACAAATTCCGAAGGACACATGCATTCGTCGAAAGTTAAATTGAAATAGTCTACAGATGTCGCTGCACGCACACAGATGTTATTTTCACAATACGATCTCAATCAAAACAAACGACTGACTTTATGAGGAGTCGTCAAACTACTACAAAGAAACCAGAAAAAGAGTGATTGGGACAAGTAGTTTAGAACTTATGAAAGCTTAAAACTTCCAAACTTAAATTCCTATGTAGTTCTTGTAAACAGACCGCAATGCGGAGAGTTTTTTAAACACAACACAAAACATATTTGGAGGAATTAGCTGAAGTTTCCGATTCACATAAAGGTTCTAAATGTCGATATTTGTTAAAAAATTCGTAGATTAGAACTCATATTTTTATTTTTTGAAAATGAACTTCAATAAATATTTATTAGCGAAATACATTTCCGAAAAAAATACTTATTCTAATCTATGATTTTTTGTAGCAGAAATCAAATTCCAGAAGCTTCTAATATGAGAATGCAAAATTACAGTTCATTCCGTAGAGTAGTTTTTAAGTTATTTTTAAACGACTAGATGCATTGAGATCTATTTTTAACGACTTCAGATGGATTTAACGATAGAAGAATTGTTACCAAATTTTAAATTTTCATAATTCCTAATTTACTTGACCGACTGATTTCTCGTTTGGTGTTCTAAGTTGAACATTGCAGAAAAAGCAAAGTGTGATGTTAAAATTATGAGTTTGTATAGTAGAAAATTGCAGAATTTGATACAAGTTCACTATAAAGACACCTATAAATAAACTCCTAAGCCTATTTTTATAACTCAAATTAAAAAATAAAATAATTTTCAGTCGACATGCTATTTACTCTTTTTTCGGAGAGGGGGAGGGGGTAATTAGTTTGGGGATTAAAATGCATGAGGTTTTCTCTTTTATTGACCGACTGTACATTCCGTTAATTAGTTGTAGAGAACAGGAAATTATGTTATGTTACGTACTTTTTTATTATTATTCTCCAGTAAAGAGGTATTTTTCGGCATATGAATAAAATAGCCTTTCGTTGTACGTGAAGAAGGAGTATTTTGACATTAAAATTATTTAGAAAAAGTGTATTCAATGTATAATTAAAGTATTTGTTATGAAATATAATCATACCCTTTCATTTGTATATTATCATATGTAAAGAATACTAGTACCCAGCAAACACAGATCTATCGGTAAGCAATCGACCGATTGCCGCTTTGCCGTTACCGATGGTATCGGCCCGATACGAGCTGCCGTACCAGTTCCGTTACTTTTTCGACACGCTGCACGACTGACGCCCGACAGATAGGCGCACAGTCGGTCCGGTATCGGCAACGACGGTAGAATCGACGGCATTCTGCTGTGCCGATTGTATACCAACAGTTATCCACACACCTACGAATGTGGTCCGGTACCGTCAACGCTAACAACGGCGAAATGCTGTGCCGACTGTATACGGATAACAAATCCGAAGTATTGTCGAATGTGGTCCGATATCAGCAAGCATTAAACTGTCGAAAGCACCCCTTTTATTGGGAACTAGCAGCAGAAGAGGGGGGGGGGTCACTCCACTTAATGGTACTTATTTTTTTTAAACTTTGATTATTTAGGTAAAAATGGTGAAAAATTTATTTTTCAGATGTGTGCAACCGTCTCCCCCCCCCCCCCCGACGGATACCATTTTACCATTAATAGCCCCTGCCATTAAATAATTTAAAAAAATGCTTCAAGCTTCACTTTTTCACGTTATATTAGCATAGATACATGATATATTTAGCAGGGTTAAATTTATTCTGTTGCCTCATACAAAAACAATTTGTTTTTGTACGAGAGACTTGTATTGTATCATGCAAGTGTTTTTTTTTCCTGTTTTATATTATTTTGAATCATTATCTTGATTTGATTTAACAATATCTGAATCCTATGTTTCTAAACGGAATAATTATAAAGATTATCATTCTTACAAAATGTGGTAAGTATTATAAATACATTTGCTTTTTTTTTTCTATAAAGCTACATAAAACAAATTTATTATACAATAAGTAAAATTTAGATATATTTCCATATATTTTTCTTCTTAAGTGTCGCTGTAAAACTTGATTTAAAAAAATAAAATATATTCTAGGAAACTATAAAACAATACATCTATTTTTTTTCAGATTTTTTTTTTATTATTATTTTTTAAGTCAAATAAACTAAATTTCGTTACTGTAATTTACTATTTATTAATAAATTTAAAAGATCGAACTTTAATTTTACACAGAAAATACAAAATCAGTTTAAATAACTTAATTAAAAATTTATTCTGCACCCCGTTTGTTATTATTTTATTTTATGAACGCTTTAAATAAATGTTTGTGTTTTTCTAAATCCTTTTTTATGTCTCTTAACCCTTTAGCGGGCGGTGGTCACAAAAAAGGACACCTAATTTTAATTCCAAAACTGACAAACGGCACCAAGAATATTTAATTAAATTTTTCCTTTTTTAAACTACAGGAAAACAAGCAAGTTTTTATTTTCTAATAAATTATTTTACAAATTCTGGTGTCAGTCGATAATTTCATCATTTTAAAAACATACTTACTCCGCGCCGGAAAGGGTTAAAATGATAAGTCTGCTATAAATTATGCTCAATTGTTTCAGCCTTATTAAATCCAACAGAATCGGAACTAAGTTAAATATTTTTTGCATAATTTAATTTAGTAAACCTTATTCTCTCTTTAAAAAATATAAATAACAAAATTTAGAGTTTATGTAATTTCTGGGCAATTTTAGAATAATCCATTTTGTAACTTTATTTCTAAAATATATATATGATCAACATGTTGCATATTTACTTATTTTTAGTTTTTACTAAATTCTTTATACATATTTTCATTTATACAGAAGGACAATTGTTTACAAAATCATTTATATCTTGCATTACATCTAATTTGATGCTCCATAATTATTTTTTTAAAAATAAAGTAACATTATTTACAATATTGTTTTTCCCTTTTCTCTTAATTTGTTTCTAAATCTGTCCTTTTCAAATATAAATATACACTTTCAAAATCGCTCATGTATATTACGTACATTGGAAATGTCAAATATTGATATACATTGATTTAATTAAAATTAATTAATTTTAAATTTGATAGAAATGAAATGCATTAAACAAGTTTAATAATAATAATTTAAACTTCAAACATCTTGCATAACTAAAATTTAATTAATTTAAAGCACAAAGGAAATCATCTGCTCTTAAATAGTATTATTAAAGGCATTTTTATACAACAGCGTAAAAGTATTAGGATACCTGAAAAAGAAATCGCTTTAAGTAATTAAAAAAAATCAATGAATTAGTAACTTTGAATAAATTAAAGTTCAAATACAATAAAATGCAAATTATCATTACTAAGTAATCGAAAATTTTCACTATTTTTTTTAAATACAAGAACTATAAGAGTACTGTAAAATTGTGGAGCATCAAATGATTAAGAATGTAAACAAATAACCAAATGTCATTCTGTATTTATTATAATAAAGAAACATTTAAAGAATTAATTAATTATTATCAAGATTCGTTAATTATTATTAATTATTAATAATTAAAAATATGCTACATGTCATAACAACTTAAATGATAAATAGATTAAAACTCCATAAACATATTTTTCTAATTTCACCCTTTTATCATTTTCTACAACAATAATTCCTACGCAAAGTTAATCGTTAAAAGAGAATAAATCTTTAAAAAATTAAATGTATGCAAAAATAATTAACTTAATTCTGATTAATTCTAACTAAAACAAAGATTTAACTAAAACAAAATTAAGCAGACTTGCCAATATTATAATTTCTTCAGCACGTGTATTGATTCACGCATCACGCATCTCAGATCAGGCATCTACATGAAAACGGGAGCCTCTATGGTTGCAATTTCCCATCTTCAAAACCCAGTTTGGCAAGCATGCCCGCGCAGTGATCGCTTCGCTTTCCCTTTATTACGCTCCCAGCGTAGACAATAGAGTAGCAGATAACATTCCACATTTGGCCTGTTAGCTCCGTGTTTTGCACTTGGTCTTTGTCATAATCAATTTTTGGATGTGAAAGCGCTAACATCTCATATCATTGACCACCATCAAATTATACCAAAGTCCGAAACTTTCTTGATAAATGTTTACAAGGAATGCATTATTATTTCATGTTTAATAAAAATATTATATGGATACTTACATAATTTTATTCTTTTAAAATGACCAATAAAACAGGTTTAATGATACAATAATTAAAAATTGTTAATAAGAACTCTAGAATTTATTTTTTTGAGATTGTTGTAATAATTAATATATGATCAATCATCTGAATATCAACCCCAATCCGTGCTAGTCGTCAGGGTGGCGGTGGGGGGGGGGGGGGTGACAAAGCATACAATCGCCTTCCATATATGTATTTGTTATCACGTCTAATATGTTTATTTAAAATTTGTGTAAAATATTGAATACATTTTACATTTCAGTTTCAAAAATATAAATTATTATATTTCCACAATTTTTATATAAAAATGAATAAATAAATAAATAAGTAAATAATATATTTTTTTCGATATTGTTACACTAATTCTTCAAACGAAGAGTAAAAATATATAATATACATTATTAAAAAAAAAAAACATGCATTTAGTAACAGAACTCAGACTTAATCACAATCGAAAAAAAAAATCCCTGACGGCTCGGCCTACAAGCACAGGTAGATTTCGAAGACGCAGACCGTGGCGCGCCTGTTTGTTGGGAATTGTGGAAGAAATGATCTTTTTGCCATGATGCGGCAGTTGGAACCACCCACTTCGAAACTTAACTTGTTTGCAGGCTGAGCCAGCAAGGATTTTTATTTATTTATTTATTTATTTATTTATTTATTTATTTTGCTATAAGGTTTGGTCTGATAAAAAACTTGTCAATATAAAAGTTTTAGATAATATTAATAATATATATAATAAATTTAATATCCCTTTTTTTTAATTTACGCAACCAATTATCACTTGCATGAAAGTCTCTATATCCAAGTTTTTCGTCAAACGCATATGCTTTTTCTTGCAAAATACTTCCACCAATAGAGATGTTTATGGATGTTGCATCTATAAAGCATGAAAATAATACTTTCTCCACATCTGCATATTTCGCTGTGCATGTACTTTTAAAATATGAGGAAACTACATCATTTTCGAAAATTTTAAGAATGTTTTCTGGAACTTTCAATATTGTTTTCAGAGTGCTACTTGGAATCCCAATTTTTTTCGCTACATCGCTTTTTATAACATTATTCTGGACGCATTTTATAATTTCGACTTTCTCTTCTGCACTCAAACATTTTCTTTTGTCAGACATAGACAGCGAAATAAGATTTTTAAAAATTAACACGCGATAAAGTTACAGGAAAATCCGTTGTCAATGAAATCAGTCATCGAATAAAACATACATGACGGCTCGGTCTGCAGGCACAGGTAGAGTTCGAAGACGCAGACCGTGGGGTGCATGTTTGTTGAGAATTGAGGGAGAAATGACCTTTTGCCATGATGAGGCAGTTAATACCGCCAACTTTAAAATCTAACTTGTTTGAAGGCGGAGCCGGCAGATTTTTTTTTGTTTTTATTTATTTATTTATTTATTTATTTATTCATTTATTTGCTATAAGGGTTGGTTATATAAAAAAAACTTGTCAATATAAAATTTTTAGATAATATTAAGAGGATTTATAATAAATTTAAGCGAATTTGATATATTGTGAATTGACGAAGTTATGATTTTTTTTCTTCTAAAACCCCCCTTTTTTCCTCCCTTTGGGGCCATTTTTAATAATATCAAAAATCTGTCATAAATAAATGTTCGGCCCTTTTCCTAGAAGTAATAATAACTTTAAACGGATTCGATACGTATCACAATTAAGAAATTATGGGGTTATTTCTGTTTTCACAAAAAGACAACCCCCTGGTTCGATTTTGCCCATTAATGAACTTGACCGAGATTTTATGCCCCTTGATTTTATGTATCAGTTTGTAAGAGATTTATGCAGAATTATTGCTGTTATCGTGTCTATAAAAAGTGACATAGATAGATAGATAGATAGATACAGTTTTGAACTGGGGGTGGTTTTGTGTTCTGCGAGTCATAATCGGCGTAGATCTGCAAAGTTTTTTCAAAAATTCCAGCTTATGGGAGAATGTAATAGGTAGTATTTCTTACGAAATCTACCTAAAAAATGCCGGTTAATCACAATTGAAAGAAAAAAAAATGACGGCTAAGATTAAACATTCCTAATTCGGTCCTATGCTGGCAAATGTAATCGGACCATTAATGGATACCAGATATCGGTCGAGCGTCATTTGCCGATTTATGTCGCTTGCCGATATCTAAGCATAAACGGAGTGATAACAGTAACTGGCATCTGAAAAAGCACGGTTCTTTAGTATCAGTTGCCGACATACAACCGGCACTTGACCGATTCCACTCTCCCGATGCCGACACTGCCGGCTGCGGTCCGATCGTGTGCCGAGAAGTATCTGTTTGCTGGGTAATTATTTATTATTTATTATTAATGAACTACTAAAAAAGATAAAATAAATAATTTAAATATTATTCAATATCTTATTCTGTTCATTTTGTTAAATGCTTTGATGTGCACATAAATATAGATATATTTAAAATGTCTTAGTATTGAAAATACATTGTTAGGATAATTTTCAAGTTCTAGAATTATGCCAGAGAGCGACTGGCAAATGGTCGGATTTTAAATACCAGTATTTTCTAAGAAACAATTTCTCGGTAGATTTCTGCAACATTTAAAATACAAATTTTCTTTTACGTAGGTGTCTCCTAGAAAAATCAAAATAGAAAATGTTTTGTTGAAAAAAATCGCAAAAAACAGATCATCTCTGAGCACTGTTGGGAGAAAAGCAAATTTTGTATATTTTATTTTTCCTAAAACAATGTTTAATTTATTACATGAAATAATGCAAGCATGCATTTAAAACATCCTTTATCGTGATTCAATTCTTTTTAGAAAAATTTAACATTTAAAAACATACCTGTGAATGCGAGGTGAAGAAGAGAATAATAAATATTTATAGATAACTGTTGCATTTAATAAAAAAAAAATCCTGCTTTTATCATAAAATTTTAATTAATAAAATTGTCTGGTATTTCAATTTATAATTAATTCGTTACGGAACTTCAGAAAACATTTTCTCCGATTCACATACATTAAATCCAAAGATATATCAATTTTTATTTCAAAAACACAGAGGCTTTCATTTTTTTTAAATATTAAATTAATTTAATGTCATTGATTCTGACAGAATGTTGAAAATTATAACTATTATTAATGCATAATATCTTTCTCTTTTAGCTATATATGGTGAAGAATATCCTCGCAATAGTAATGTTTTATAAATTTTTCTTTTTAGTTCTATTTTAGAGTAATACATTATAAACAGTAAACGTATCATTTATTTTTTTTTTCTTTTGCAATTTATTATTTAATGCGTTCAATAAAATCATATATTTTTTTATTTAGGCATAAAATGTTTTACAAGTTTTGCATAGGTTTCAATTATAGTTTTTGATGTATGGTTTGCATTATTTTGTTGTTTCTATCAAAAAGAGAATAACTGCAAATTTATTTCCTTTCGACGTACAATAATTTTACACATTACTTTTTTATAACAGTATTAACAACACTTTACAAGTAATGAAGTTTTTCTTACATATTTTTATAATCTTTAAAACAAATAACTGTACAGAATGTCATTAAAGTATGCATTGTAAATAAATACTGTTTCTTAGTCTACGAAAATATAAAATAACCGTGAACGTTAGAAACCTCAAAAGATATGTATTTTCGAGATTTGAAGAAGAATCTATAAAAACGGATGGTTTCTTTATTTCAATATCTTCAAACCGGATTATCAGGTTTTAAGGTGCTATACATTCTCAATTAAACATTTTCAGCTGCGTAATTGAATTTATACAAGCAAGAGTCACAAAATAATGTTAATGTTAATATTAGTGTTATTATGTTAGTTTAGCATATTTGTCTGTAAAATATGTTTATTGAACATGAAAATGTTACTTTAAAATGAATTGTATCCAAAACACATATAATCCGTGTTGAAATAATATATTAATACAGCCTAAAAACGACTCGGAAACGATTACTAAAATCTGTAGCAGGAAAATAAACTTTGTTTTCATAAATAATTTTTGAAATCACAAATGTATATTGGTTTCTCAGGTTTCTAAGGATAAAGAACATTTCGCAATCGTGGGTAACTCGGAATATGTTATTTTATATTTACTTTCGTGGTTATATTATATTTTCCTTGATTGATAAACATCTGCCTTTTCTACCAGTGCGCAATAAAGTTAACAACTTCTTTATATTTTGCATTTTAATCACGAAAGTTAGTAGGTATATTCTTTAATTTACCATCGTTTAATGTTTTATTTCAGTGGACGATTGTTTCCGGGAGAAATTACTCTTATATACTTATCCTCCAAGGAAATTTTTTTTTTTTAATCCAATCGAAAGTTTAGCAAAAAAAAAACGGAGCATTCTCCACATGCTAAAAATTCATCATGTGCAATGTTAGGAGCTACGGCATTTTAGCGATTTATACTCCACGTAAATAATCCATCAGCATCTACATTATGAAACGATGTTACGAAAGATATTCCGTACTATTCATCAAAATATTACTTCCTGATGACGTGCTTCGATGTCAGCCATTCAAAACGACACATAATTTTGTCTCTAACACTCTTAAATACTGGGACACAATTCTATAACATCTGCAATGAGACGGACGCTCTCAGCGAATCAGAAGCTAAAAGAAGCAAGGACGAAAATCAGGCGTACTGAGGCATGTCCGAAAGAGTGGGTAGTCTTTTGAAATAATAAAAAAATTAAATGGCAAAATAAAATAAGATTCGTAGAACAGATAATTTATTACGGAATTCATAATATCGACATTTAAAATGAAAATACCATGAAAACCTAACAGATCGACTCGAAATATAATACGTGAATTGTATTAAATAGGTTTTTGAACAGAGAAATAAATTATATTGCACGCATTTACATGACTAGACGTAGGATAACGTGAATTATTGGAATATGTTTAAAGACAGGTGAAATATAAATTTTACCGTACGAGAATTAAGTAAACTAGATTTATAATATATATATATATATATATATATATATATATATATATATATTAGGTGGGGAAAATTTATAAAATACTTTTTGGATAGGGTATATATGTATATATATATATATATATATATATATATATATATATATATATATATATATATATATATATATATATATATATATATTAACATATATATAATTTCATAAATAACTTCTAAATAACTTCATTTCTGGTTTCACTTTGAGCAACACGTTATTAATAAAACGCTTTTATTTTCATAGGAAATACGGAAGTACTAAAAAAATACCAACCCTCTAAACATTAATTAAATGAATGCCTGAAAGATATATAAAAAAATCATATTTCAAAAATAGAAAATGATTAATGGACATGAAATACATAAAAAAATTAAATCTTCTTCAGACAATCTATGAAAAATCCTAAATTGTTTGTCATGTTTAATCTGCGAACAATTTATCATAAAGTCTCTAAATTTATCCTAAAACGCGTTATTTTTCTTTCTTCTCCTTTATCTCATTAAAAACTTTAATAATGTGCCGTGACGACTCTTTTGGCATTAAAGCTTGAGTAGCGTTATTAATAATGACAGTGACATTGGAAATACGCTGGTATTTAAGTTGTAGTTGCAAGTTTGAGAAATATTTGTTACGTTAGAATGCATTTTTGCTGCCACATTAATCTTGTATTCTATTTGATGTGTTTATATAATAAATATGATTTTTAGATATATTTTATAAGAATAATCATTCCAATTAACATATTCGTTAACGTATTATGAACTAATGCATCCACCTAATTTCAAATAACCTTTTACTATGAATTTTTAAATACATTAACTGCCAGGGCACACAAATATGTGTGCCAGCTATATTTCCCGAGGCGTCATACGCGTGACTCATTGAATAAATTGTATTGCTATGAAACAGGACTGTTTATAATTTATTACCATGGATTTATAAAAAGAACCCTGTGGCCTACAGCATGTTTAGTGATGGCAATCTGGCGTTCAAATCAAAAAATAGTTAACATTTTTCATTTTAGGGTTAAAATTATATCGACCGTATCGATACCGTAAACCGTATCGATAAACACTGAAAACCGCTTTGTAAATGTCTGCCAAAGAAGCCATTTCAACGTGTTAAAGATGAAAACTATTCCTTATGCAGCATTTTATTTTGATTTTAAAAAATATGCTCAAAAATGTCCAACCGTACAGTTTCCATACAAAATGAAAATTTTCTGTCTCTTTTGGTAAATTGTAAATTTAAATAAATAAAAATACCACGATTTCCAATTCAAACGCTATTTTCTGATTGGAGACAAGGTTTAGGCTGGAATTTATTTGGTGACCACATTAAACTTCATGTATGACATGGAAGAGCTCTGACTGCTGGGAAATATAGGGAAAAGATACTTGCTGCGTTTCTCACACCGTATGCTGGTGCTATTAGGGATGCATTAATGTTAATGGGTAATAATGCCCGATCGTCTTGCGCTAGAGTTTTTGATGAATATCTTGAGGATCATGGTTGGGAGCTAATGGAATTTCCAGCTCAATCTTCGGGCCTTAATCCGCTAGAGCATCTTTGGGACAATCTCGATAGACAAGTGGCTGCCGTACTTCCTCCTCCGAAGCCGTTAAATGAACTGGAACAAGCGTTCCTCCCTGCATGGTCTTTGTTTTCCATCCATGTGTCCGACAACTTAATTGACAATATGGAAAGTCGATGCCATAAATGCATTACGAGTAGAGCTGTACACATTCTTTATTGAAATCCGTTTATTTAATATTTTTCACATAAAACTGCCATTTATTTTTTTGTATCAAATAGTAGACTTTTGCAAAAAAGTAATTTTTTATTTGTAAATCGTGCATGATGTTAAAATTAAATAAAATTCCAGATATAACTGTTTAAAGAACAATTCCTCTACATTTTATGTATTTTTGTTCATTTATTTCCAAATTAGACACAAAAAACTGGTTGAACTTATATTTTACAGGCCAGTGTACAGCGCCATCTACAGAAATTCTTTAAACCAAGTTCATTAATGTGCTTAAAAAATAAATAAATAAACATTTGCTCATGAGAAGCATGTCTTTCCAAACCGCATTCTTGAACGACATTTACTTTGTTATTCAATATCATCAAGTTGTGCTATAGAGTTTTGATCTACCCTGTAATTTTAATCATGATATTTAATAAAAGTAAATTTGTGCTTTTAATTACATAAGCAATTGGTATTTTATTCGATATAAGGAATTAAAAAGATTTTGGAATCATATGCTATTCAATACTTTATTCGTGTAATATATATATACAGAGCATATTTTTATCATATTTACACATCTAAAAGACGCCCGTACGTACAAACACAAAACACAAGTACAAGCTTACGCAAGCAAACACATACGCAAATACTCTGTTTTAAAATGAATATTAAATATCTGTACATGACAACAGAACAGTGCAAATTTTGAACTAACTTTAAATCACGGATTAGAGTTTAAAAGCCTTATTTATATATAATTTGTTTTGCATTGAAAAATTGCCGTTTGCAGACACCAAGGAGCCAAGTGTGATAGATATATTGCCAATTTAGGTCCTAACATTTCTTCAAATGTTTTGTAGTCATAAAGAATTAGCTCGTGCTTATGCTATCATCATAATACTTTTTGTAATGATGTTCCTGAACATTTTTCTTGTGGATTTGTTGTATTCTTTTTCTTTTACCGCCTGCATTTATTTTAATAAATATGGAAATATTCTTTGATTTATCAAGTACTGAAAAGGATGCAACCTAATTTGTTTTCAAAAGCGAGGGCGTTTACCTAACAAACAACTATGCGAAAACGGCCATAGTATGAAACCGTATGTTACTAATGATGCCTGTGTTGAAATTGGTTTAGTGGTTCAAGAATGCCATTCGTAGCGGCTTTACGGTTTGTGTACTGTTGGGAAGAGTAATTAACATCAGTAAAAGTATTATAAGTAATTGTATTATAATGTATTATACGTGAATGTATATTCAATTATTACGCTACGTTAGTGCTCCAATAGTTTGGCTACGACCTTGGCGATATTGACTGAAACTTGGCGAAATCGTTATTGCGTGGTCCGTTATAACAAAGAAGTGAAACTATCTATCTATTTAAAACGCTAAGCGATTTCTTTCGACAGTCCGTGAGAACAAACTACTGCAATAAATTACACCATTCTTTTTTTAAATGAATGAAATTTGGACACAGATTTGGTATCGTACATGCGTTTGTCGAAATTTAATTAATCAGCCGTAATTTAAAATTAAACTTTTACTTCTGCGTATGGCGTCAACATAAAGTCGGCAATCGGATAACGCCCACTGTTGCGAGGCACAGAGTAACGAAAAACACTGTGGTTGCGAAGATAAAACAGAAATAATAAATATTAAAGGCACGTTTCTTTTAGGCCGCATTTTTTAAATTGCAAGTTAAATTTTGGTAAAAATATTTATCCGCGTGCACTTTATTTTTATAAGCGAATATAAATTCATATTTATTGAGGCGTCACGGGAAATAGTCCTTTGGGTTTATTTTACCATTATCCATTATGCTGCATATGGCTTTTTAAAATGCATTATGGCTTTGTTGATGCCATTTTTTCATTACAATTAAGTATAAAATATATTTTTATTTGTATTCATGGTGTTTAAGCATAAAAGTAACCTATATAAAGTACGTGTGAAAAGTTTGTGCCAGTGAAAATGACCTTAAGCTTAGCTTGAAATGCATTGACATTGATAAAAGTAAAGAGAAAAAATTATATGATTGTGTCAACATGACATAAATTTAACTGATTTTTCCACTCTTAATTATAAAGATTAGAATTGGAGCCTTTAGTGATTACTTCATCTTGATTGCATACCTTGATTACATGTTACCAATTACTTTTTTTTATTATTATATGTTAGAAGATTTACCTTTTTAATAAAAAAAAAATCACAAATATAAAGGATTTCAGGAAAATGAAAATTATTAAAATAATGTTATGGTAGAAAAATAATTGAAATAATGATTGTATTTTTAGCTAGAATAAACAATGTAAGGCTAATATTTTATAGGAATTATTTTGGTAGGTTTACTATAAGTTCATTTAACACATCCTTATTAGCGGCAAAGTCGTATTTCTTCAACTGTGAATGTCTCCTTCGATGTCAAAAAATGTTAGTCTACTTTTGGACGCAAGCCAAAACACAGTGGCAATTTTTAGAAATGTATAACGGTTGTGACAACAAACGGCGCTATAACTTTATTATTCATCGCACTTACATCACTTCTAAATACTACAAATTTCTATTTTTTACTACATTTTAAAACATTTTACAATTTAAATTCTTACACAATCAATTAGAAAAAAATTACTTTTCGATTGAAATTTATTTGAAAAGTGCCGTTTAATTTAACGACTTTTTAAATAATTTTCAAGCATGAAATGTTTTGCAATTCTATTTCAACAATGACCATCAGTGTTCTTCAATAATGTAAAATAGCCCCTGGGAAAGTTGCCACAATTAGATTTCCCCAACCATCATAAAATGTGAAAAAAAATAGTGATAAATGATACCATCAGATTATACCTAAGATAGAACATTTTGGCGCAAAACTAAAATCTGTCAAAAAAAAAAAAGAAAAAAAAACTATTTTCAGTTTATGTTTAACGTAAAATTGATATGTTGAATTCGTTGATGTATATATTTTTCATCAGAATATGCTAGGAATTGTATTTTTTTATTAAGATCCATTGGGGATTTAACTGTATAAGAGGGAAAAGATCCCCGACTGTCATGGAAGAGGGATAATCATCCTGATTATGTAAAGGAACCGAAGAAACCATACAAATAAATTACACTTGAAAACATTAAAAATCTCCCTCACCTACAAATTGATTTAATATTATAAAAAAAAAAAATTCTTCATCTTTACATAAACAAGTAATATATATATATATATAAAATTTTAAAGTCAATTCCTGCTTAGGTCAACAAAGGAAAGTTACTTTTTATTAAATAATTACACAGAATCACAGTATTAAGTGGCAAAATAGAAAGCGAATTTCCTTGCAAATATTTCCATTTTAATAAATAATATGAGAATGGCCCGGATAATACGTAAGTACCAAAAATAATATGAAACAGTATAGAAAATAACATTAAAACATAATCACGAGTCCACAATTTCCATGCCATCAATTTCATGTAGTAGCGGCTCTTTCGAAGAGTGGAACCTAATGGAGTGTTTCTACTCATTTATCTTCGAGTTATTAATGCTAGTAGTTTGGTTATTTAATTTAATTAATTAATTAATATTTGAAAAAAACTATTAATTTCAAGTGTCATCTACTACAAGTTAAAAAAATGTATTTGAACTTGAGTGGATGAATAAAAAATATTTTATTAACGATTAAATATTTGAATGAAAAATAATTTAAGAATTTGAATTTGAATTTTGCTTTTTAATCATAAATATATAAAATAAACCCGTGCAGCATTAATGTCCCACATTATCTTTATTGAACATTTTTTTTATAATCATCGTAGCGGTATTTTATTTTTGTGGCATCACTAATTTGAGGAAAATCTTTCATTTCATTTATGAAAATAAAGGGATTTTTTTTCTCCCATATAAAACTAAAATTAATTAATTTAATTTAATTAACGAATTAATGTTTGAAAAAACTGTATTAACATCAAGTGTCATCCACTACAAGTTTAAAAAAATGTATTTGAACTTGACTGGATGAATAAAATTGATTTTATTAACGATTGAAAATTTGAACAAGATATATAAATATATAGAGAGTGTGAGCTCATAGTAGGAATTTCAAAACGATTAGCTTAAAACAATGGATGCTTTTTAGAAGTTATGGATTTGAAACAGTCAATGGTTAAAGGGGACATTTTAAAACTTTTTTTTAACGTCGAATTCCGACTGTGCTTTTGGGCAGATGCAATGCACATGCGCATTGGAGCACATTCGGTTGCATTACCACAGTGTGTGTGTGTGGGGGGGAAATGTGTGCTTTATTTACTTTGTTCTTTTAATTAATGAATATGAGATGAACGTTGGAGTATACTATTTGCATGATACTTCATAGGTCCATGAAATTTTCTTTATTGCCGTGGGAAATATGGCGGTAATGTCAAACTGATTTGCATTACACAGTTTTTTATGGATTATTTGTTTGGAGTTTGCATCGGAAATAGTACTGTATTTCACTGGGAAAAAAATTAAAAAAGAATATTTGAATGAATGTTTCATAGATGTTCTTAAATAATAAAGAAGCTTATTTTACTGATATTGTTATAGTATTTTTTCCGTTAAGTTTTGACGAGTTCCATCTAGTTTGTTTTTTTAAAAAGTAAAATGATAACGTAATTTTAATTCCATTGATAAAATTCAGAAAATTGTTGAATGAGAAATGTTTTGATCATTTTGCGACACCAGAATATGTGTTTAAACGGAATATATTGTCATTTTTATAAAATATTAAAATCGAGAATCTGCTTCATCGGTAACTCAGTTATTATATTTGACGTACAGTTTCTTAAAACAGTGTTATTCTAAACAACATCCCAATGAATACAAAATGCGAAGAAATTCATTCCTTTGCATATTAAAATTTTAATCTACTGTGAAATAATGTGGTTCGAAAAATAAAGGCATACATTATTCTAAAGGAAGCAGTTAATTTGTTTCCTATTTCCTGTAAACTAACATTTTGACAATTAACAAACATTCATTATCTCAGGAATGATGTATCACTCTTTTATGTATTAGCTCTTCCATGAAAACAGTAATGTTCTTTGAATAGACTGTCCTTTAAATTGGGATTTAAATTTTACTTCAATATTTAACGTTAAATTTTGGGGATATTTCATTTTTAATACACAATTAATTTCAGAGTTTTATTTCATTTTAAAGTTTGTAAAAAATGCACATATAAGACAATTGAAATCCTTCAGAAATTTTCGTCACTAAACGAACATAGATTATTTTGTGAAACTCAATTTTACACAGAAAGTAATACAAAAAAAGTCGTAAGTTTAAAAGACTATACCAAAATTGAATGCATTTCCAGCAATTGTCGACATAGACAGTACTGTAACCGAATGTTTTGTGTGTCCCTGTAAATAAACGATAAATGCTATGCATTCCATATTCTACAATAGGCATTTTGTAATGCTCTTCTGTGATATATATATCAATTTCAATTTGTTTAAAGTAGTGTAACATTATTAAAATACATTGCAACCGATTTTTTACAATAGACCATTTTGAAACCGAATTTTTGAGTGTCCCTGTAAATAAAATATAAATGCTACACACTTCATTTCTGATACCTAACATACCATATGAATCCGAAATTACGTATATACATTACTTGTGAATGGGAGAATATTTATCTGAGTTAGAGCACGGGCAGACAACCAGAAGGACAACCTTTTAAAAAAAAAATTCAAGTACTTTGGAACTAGTGCTAAAAAATGACATATATCAATTTATGAAACGAGTTTTGATTTAGTTGCTTAATTCAGTGATTTCTAAAATATAGTAAAAAAACTCAAATTAAAATTTCCGTTTGTTATATATTACAATTGAATTTATATTAATAGCTTATATAGAATACAATTTCTACAATAAATTTAAGTTATTGATTTTATTTTAATGAAATAAATTTTCATCTATGATACATGAATCACAATTATGATTATTTTCATTATAAAAGAATATAATACATTGATTTTAATTATCATACATAACACTATAGCATGTTTTAAAAAATTCCTGCGTCAAAGAACACTCGCTCAAATATGCCATTCCGAATGATTATTATGAATGATTAATAGGAAGTTATTGCACTTTTGCGCTAAACTGAAATCTGTATATAAAATGATGCATTTTCATATTATTCGGAACATAACATTAATATCAGGTTAAGTTGAATTCGTTAAAATTATGCTGCATCAAAAATATGCTTGAATTTTTCTTTTTTTTTTTCTCTTTTAGCTTTATAAGACATCCTCACTATATTTAATAAATAGGGGCTATATATAATTTTTTTCTTAGATCGTCTTTTCTGTTTGCAAACGTAATTATCAAACAGTTTAATTAAATATGGTAAGGAGATCTAAAAGAAAAATACACACACACACACACATATATATATATATATATATATATATATATATATATATACTATTTTCAAACATGGTACAGTCTTTTTTTTTCAAATTTCCTTTTTTTAAGTAATCTGTTAACTGGAATATGTGTTTCAAAATAGATACCTCAAAATGGAATGAAAAAGAAAAATTTTCAACTTTCGGAAAAAAAAATATTTTTGCAGTAAAAAGTTAATTTTTGATAATAACATTTTTCTTTTGAAATCAGAACTATTATACATAAAAAAATATGGTGGTAATTCTCATCCCAAACAGTTAAGTGCATCGCTACTCCACTACGATCCGTGTGTATTCCTACATCTACACCTATTAGGTCAAAGTGAATGAGTAACGTTTGTGAATGATAAATAGGTAAAAGTTAATATAGAACAATATGCATTCATTTACAAAAAAAAACATATTTTAACATGAACATAACTTCCGATGAAAAAGAGAATATCATTCATGGCTACTTACAAAAAGAAATAAGAGAGGTATTTCTCGGATATTATGATATTCTTAAAATGTGAAGAAGTTCTGATATTTTTAGTAGTGTTCAATATTCCAAAACCAAAGATAATGAAAAATACTATGTTCCTGTTCACCCTATAAAATACAACTCTGCGATATCGCAACAAAAAAATAATTATTCACATAAACTATTTAAAACAAATGCATAATATAATATTGAGTATATTAAATAAGTCCATAGTTAAGAAAATATTAGTATGTCTAAAGCTATTTCAAAATTAGAACGACCGAAAATTTAACTTAATCCATATAAACCTACTTTACACGAAAATGTTTCTCCAAGAAAACTTAATTTAATTATTTAACTAATTTCTGTACTAGCAGATCCACCCGGAGTTGTCCGGTCCCATCAAAAAATAATATGAAACGCGAAATCACTCTAAAAATTGCTACACGAAACCCTTCCTCTGGTAACTCTTTGACTTTCGGAAATTAAATAGAGAGATGGACCCGAAGCGAAGTAAATTTAATATCACCTCCCCAAATGTCTGGATCATTTGATTCAAAATGTGTCAGTATTTGGTAAAAATTAAAAAAAAATTTACCGTCTGATTTTCAAAAAATTCCGTTTTCGCAATCAGAAAAATAAACTGCAAGTTTCGATTCAAATATTCCAATACTTTTCTTAATACTCGAGGATGAGTGAAAATGAAACTTTTTCGTTGTCTGAGATTATCAAAACGGTAACTTTCTTTTGCGGTTTCAATAAAAATAGCCATTTTTGGCGCACGCGCAGGAAAGTATTTTAGTTCCACCGCCAGGGGATGCATTTTGTTCTAAACAAATTATCCGACACGTGTCCCCACTGCCTTCGGTACCGTGTATAGCAGACGTACTAGGCACGCTCTGCAAAATCTTTTACTTCCAGTTTCTACCACCAGGTGGAGCATTCTGTTTTAAATAAACTTGTTCCCGCTGATTACGGCACCGTGTAGAAGGCGTGCCGTGCACGCGCGAAAAATCTGCTAGTTTCACTTTCCACCGCCCGGGAGGACCAAACCTATGTCTTAAATAATTAGCTTTATCTTAATTAGTTCATGTTAAGTTGAATGAACCGATTTCTGTTGAAATCGGACCCATAGAACCCGAGAAAATAAATCACCCCCCTGGATATTAATATTCATAAATGGTGGTAACCAAGGGCTGAAAAAATTATACCGAAATTTATTTAGTACCTTGGAGACCTCGAAAGAATGTAAGAAAATATTTCGTTTGAATCGGACCAAGATTAAATGCAAAATATTTTAGTTACATTTTCCACAGCCAGGGGGTGGACTCTGTTCTAAACAAACCTCTTTCCGAACGAAACTCCGCCACGTGTACCCGCTGCTTATGAAAACGTATAGAAGGCGTTCTGTGCACGCGCTGAAAATCTTTTAGTTCCGCTTTCCACCGCCAGGGTGCGTCAAATCTAGATCTTAATTAGTTATCTATATCTTAATTAGTTCATGTTAAGTTGGATGAATCAATTGTCGTTGAAATCGGGTCCTTTGTTTGAATCGGACAAATTTTAAATGCAAAATTGTTTAGTTTCACTTACCACCGCTATATGGTGCATTCAGTTATAAATAAAACTCTTTCTGATCGGAACTCCGGCACGTGTACCTGCTGCCTACGACACCGTATAGCAGGCGTGGCGTTTTTGTACAATACAAGTTTATACAACGTTTTTACACGCAACAACTTAGTTCCACTTTCTACCGCTAGGGGGCGAAAAATCTATGTCTTAATTAGTTATCTATATCTTAATTAGTACATGTTAAGTTGAATGAATCAAATGTCGTTGTATTTTGGCCCTTCGTTTGAATCGGACAAATTTTAAATGCAAAATTGTTTAGTTTCACTTCTCACCGGTATGGGGTGCACTCAGTTTTAAATAAAACTTTTTCCGATCGAAACTCCGGCACGTGTCCCTGCTATCTACGACACCGTACAGCAGCGGTGCTGCACACGCGCTGCAAATTTTTTAGCTTCATTTTCTACCACCAGGTGGCGCCAAATCTCTATCTTAATTAGTTATTTATATCTTAATTAGTTCGTGTTAAGTTTAATGTATCATGATTCGATGAACAAATTTTCTCCAAGGTCCATAGAAGCCAACAAAATGCCCCTCCCTGGGCATTAATGTTCAGAAATAATGGTAACCAAAGGCTGAAAATATGATACCGGAATTTATCTAGTACGTGGGGACCTGAGAAATGGTTTCGTTTGAATCGGACAAATAATAAAATAGTTCTGATTTTGGAGGCAGGGGGGGGGGGGAAGGAGGGAGTTTCGATCAGAGCATTAACGCGATATTTGAAGTACAACCGAACACTAACCTCTCCCCCCCCCCCCACACTGAATTAAACCAACGACATTCAGAAATTAGAAATTCTCATTAACTTTTGAAACAGAAACAAAATGACTTTTTTTTTACATGCAAAAACAGTAAGTTATTGTTGTTAATTTCTGAAATCAAATGCATAAATGACAAATACAGGAAAAAAAAATCTAAAAATCGCATTAAACAAATCGCAAAAATAAACAACTCACTGTTCGGATTGCAATCAGCTGACAAACTTTTCATCTGCCAATCACAATTGCCCGGTTGACTTCCAGCTGTGAGAGGTACCTTCTCACCAAATTTTGTAGTTCTGCGTGCAGCGGTCTTTTCAGAACACAACCGAGAATCACACACACACAAACACACAAACTTTCTTCTTTTATGTAGATGGAGATAATACAAATTTTATTTATTTTCTACAGAAAATTCTGGTTCGAATCGAAATATAATTATTTGTTCCCGGGCAAAATGATCGCTATGACTGGTCTAGTGCTAACAATACGTTAAACAACAGGAGAGATCAAATATTATTTTATGTTATATTTATGTTGATGTTGCTTACATTTTTGTTAGTTTTAAAGCACTGGCTCCAAAAACGTAAAATTTAATTTCTCAACTATTTATCACTTTATAGGATTGACTAAAAATAAATGTCCTGAAAAGTCTAGTATATACCTTAAAGACAATTCTGCTTACCATTTCATCAAGTTTTGTTCCTGTTTTCAACTTTTTACTGTATTCGAATTGGATTTATGACAAATTTAATATTAATTTTTCGCTTATGTTAACGAATATTTAACTATGTTTTCATTTAAATATTTTTTTACATTTTTATGTACAGTTATTTATTAGTTGTAGTATTCCGAAAAAAAAAGTCTGTTGATTACATATTCTTGTTCCAAAATTATTTAATACATTTAGCGAAATACTAAATTCAATGCACTGCAGCTATTGTTCCGTAATATTTAGAAAATAGGGGACGAAAATTTCACAAATCATAACTGTTCTCAGAACACATTCTTTGTTAATTAGCGGTCTGTATAAAACCGCATAAAGTATGCATTATAATGCCATTTCATGAAAAAAGCATTCTACTGAACTTATAAAATATCCATTTTTGTTTAAATTGGCATATATTGTACGAAATTCATGGCCAACACTTATCGAAATAAGTTATACTTAAATAGTATTACAACCATTTTCATTTATCAATCATTAGCAATAAGACATTTGCATTTTACTGTTTTTTTCAAAAAAAGTAAAAGAAAAACAGTTTTATATTTAGTATTCACATTTCAAATGGAAAAATGTTTTTTAAAATTAAAATTTTACTGCCTGTTGAAAAAATTCTGTAACATGTAATATACAACAAATTTTACAAAAAAGAAAAAAAAAGTTTACAATAATAGATACAAATACAAAACTTGCTATACATAACACAGTTGTACTTTTTTATATTTAATTGAAAAAAGTTAAACAAGGGCAAAAAATAAAATTCGTAAAGTAGAAAGTAAAAATGAGAAAAACAGAAAAGTAACTGAATAAATTATTTCTTTTGTTAATTGTTGCTTATCAATAAAACATATGCAGCATCTAAAAATCACAAAAAAAATTACTAATAGAAAAAAATACCTTAATTAAATGAATGTTTGAAATATATCAACATAAAAAATAATTACTTCCAATACTCAAGATGTTTCATAGACATAAAGAATATATATATATATATATATATATATATATATATAAGCATTCTTCAGACAATCTGTCAAATATACTAAATTGTTTGTTTATTTAATCTCCGAACAATTTATAAATTTATATATATATATATATATATATATATATATGTGTTTATATATATATATATATATATATATATATATATATATATATATATATATATATATATATATGTTTATATTTATATATATGTTACGGTCAATATGATAAATCCGGTCATTATTAATAATGACCGGATTAATCATATTGACCATAACATATAAAGGGTGGTCCTAAAATATATGTCAAATATGTAAAGGTAGGTAGAGGGTACCTAAATAAGCATATTTCGGATAGGAATGTGGGTGCGGAAATCCAGCGTTCAGGCAGTAGAGGGCGCTGTTGATTTCTGCGTATGAAAGCGTTTCGCTGGCTTTAATCGTCATTCCCCGCACGATTCAAGCAACACGCATCGTTACACCAATGCGGGGGTTGTCGACATGCATTTCATGTGTGGGGCTGTGCAAGGAAATGGAGCGGCTGCTGAAAGCATGCGCACGTTCAACGGCTTTCGAGGTTGTCGAAGGACTATACTCTACTGTGCATAATACTTCTTCTTTTACTGCTGGAATTCTGCGATATCTTCCAGTGCCCGTATCACGCCTGGAAGCATAAAACGATCCACTCGCGCACAACTCCCGATGAAGCTCAATCGTTCGGCGATCCGGCAGATTCCTATCCGGGAATCGTTCCATGTACATCCTTTGAGCATCTTCTTGCGCAGCCCCATACATGAAATGCATGTCGGCAAGTTCCGCATTGGCTTTACGATTCCTGTTGCTCGAAAACCGTGCGGGGAAAGACGATTAAACACACCGAAACGTTTTCATTCGCCGAACTCATCAGCGCCCTCTACTGCCTTAACGCGGCATTTCCGAACCCACATTCCTTTACGAAATATACTTATTTAGGTCCCCTCTACCTACCTTTACATTTTTGACATATATTTTAGGACCACCCTGTGTATATATATATATAAATATATATATATATATATAACATTTGATTTGCGATATTAATGACAGTAAAGTTTGTTGAGATATAATTGTTACGTTAGAATAAGTTTCACTGTCAAATTAATCTTGTATTTTATTATAATTTTTTTGTGTAGCAAATCTGATTTTTTTTAATTTTTTATTTATTAGAATAGACAGTTCATTGACATTTGATATTTCAAATGGGCTTTTGCTAAATTTGGAAAAACATACTTACAAATTATGGTATCGCACTATTTCGACAAAATAAACAACTAACTAACTAAATAAATAAAATAAAGAATTTTTATATAGTTGTTAATTACAAATTTATTTACAAATACTCTAGAATTTTTAACTGGTATATTAAAATTTCACTCATAAACACAACACATAGCATCCACTAATAAAACACTTTTCGTGGTGATTGAGTAGGAAAGAAAAATAACAAACAAGTACTGAAGAATCATACAATTAACGCAAAATTATCACGCAATTAATAAATGTGCAAATCCAAGGAAAATAAATTACATTACAAACGCTTTTCATTATTGATGGCTATACATACATAACAAATAAATGTAAGAAATACAGCGGTTTTCAACTGTTTATATATTTTATATATTTACAGGGTGTTTTACGAAGGACCCCTAACTTTAAAAAATGTATAACTCGGAAACGGTGACGGAGTGAAGCATAAAACCAGTGGTATGTTTATTAAAAAAACCCGTAAAAATCTGATACAGAAAGCTCAAAAATTTAGTAAATAATTGTGCCGATAGATGGCGCTGCAGGCGGCATTAGCATAGGTAGGTTGTACCACATCAAAAACAATTTAAAATATGCAGCTTTTGCGGAACACACATATCGCAAACGAAGAATGAAATTGTCAGTGACTGTCTGTAGTGTTTCACCTGTAATCAACACACAAGTTTGATAAATAGCCTCCTCTAGCTCATGGAGTGTTAAAGAATTGTTGTGGTAAACAAGGTCCTTCAGTGTGTCCCACAAAAAATAGTCGCATGGTGTGAGGTCGGGTGAATACGGAGAACAGTCCATGCCTTTTAGGTCTATTTATATGGATCCGTAAAGATGCCTGCAGCGCAATTTCCCAGCGTTATTTTTAACTACAAGTTTGAGGTTTCTGTATCAAATTCTTACGGTTTTTTTAATAAGCATACCACTGGTTTCATACTTCTATCTGTCACCGTTTCTGAGTTATTTATTTTCAAAGCTGGCTTTTTTTCATGAAATATATATATATATATATATATATATATATATATATGTTACGGTCAATATGATTAAACCGGTCATTATTAATAATGACCCGATTTATCATATTGACCGTAACACACGTATATATAAATATATATATAATTTGTTGGAACACGTGATTGTGTTATTTTCCTTAATCTTCATCTTTGTTTTCTGTTAATCATTTTACCGGACTGTAGGAAAATGCTTCATTAATTTTACAATATTTTTAAATAATAATAATAATAATAATAATAATAATAATAGTAGTAGTAAATTAATTCTACGTTAGGATCTACCTGGTTTAACTTTCATACTGTTGAAATACAAATTTCATACAAATGAATTAGTATAAGTCCATTAAGGGAAATTTAGATTTTATTGACCTGCCTGTTCTGTTCCTTTTTAGTTAGTTTTCTAATAACTGCTGAAATTATTGAAAACCTGATAAAATTTATTTTTGGGGGAATTTTCAAAGCTAATGATTATTTAGGAAAAACCAAAATCTTAAAAACAACAAAGGTGTACATTAAAGTCATCGTTATATGTTTTATAATTAAAACTATAAATACATTTGAATTTTAAATAGTTAATTACATATTTTTCAAATAAAATTAAATATTAACCAAAAAATAAGCACGTGTCTCATGAAAAAGAATGAACACTTACACTGAAAATAATGCTGGTGAAATGAAATCATTAAGCCTAAAATAATTTTAGGCATCACTTAAATTTGTTTTTGCTGTAAATATATAATAAAATATATTAGGATATTTCTTTATGTAAAAAAGTAATAATTTTATATAATTGGAAAAGTATTTTATATAATTGGAAAACGTATAGGTTTTTTCTCTATGTTATCTTATGTTTTAATTCAGTATGTGTTTAAAAAAGAGAAGTAACATAATTATGTATAACATTAATAAAGTAAATTACACATTCACAGCAATATATGCTATTAAAATTTTATGAGAGTTTCTGATGATTGCGAAATTAACTCTAAGTACATACCATGTACCAATTTAATACATAAAAATATTTGAACAATGTTTCTTCAAATGACGAAATATTTCGTATGTATATCTGATTAGTTGTAATGTACTGCTTTTAGAGAATGAAATTGATAGTTTAATTGCTCCATGTCTATATTCAGAAAAGTATAATTAAATTATTTCATGAATAAAACATTTTAATGCATTTATTTTTTTAAACGTTCATAAAGACGACATTATTACCAAATTAGTATTTTAAATCAGCAGCATTTAATAATAGCATTTGAATAGCATTTTCATATACATGCTACTTCAAACGTAATTTCAAAAGTTTTAAACACTTATCTTTTAATTAAAACGGTTAAAAGATGCATCTGAATACAATCTTTCAATAGTTATTTATTTAATGAAATTTACAGTAATGGACGTATAATTTTCTTCGTTATATTTATAAGTTAAAAATGAATAAATTTCCTTTTATATTTGTTGTAAGTGTTAATTTGTATTTATTAGACGTTGATCGATATTTCAGATTTTATTGCTGCATAGTTAGCGTTTGCATGATCTTCAAAGTTGATTAAGAAAAATAATATTTATTATTATAGGAGATCTTAATTTTGCATTAATTTAAATGTACCTATTACAAAGCCTGCACAGAATCGAAACATATTTTTGCCTCTGAATATCTAATTATGTAGATCCTATAAAAAGGTCATTTACAAAAACCAGAAGATTTAAAAAAATAATTAATAGAGCATTAATAATAGAGCTAGTTTCCTAATCCTAATTCTTTTCCTAGTTTTCTCTACATGTTATTAAAATGGGAAATGAAATATAAAAAAATAAGAAAGTCATTCTTTTAAAATTGAAAGCAAAAAATATTGTATTAAAACTTTCAGAAAATATTCCACAATATACGTTATTTTTTCGTTATTTTATACATTGTACACAATTACGTTATTTTTCCATAAAAATTAGAATTTGAGTAAAGCTAATATTTAATGCTTTCCAATATACTTGAAAACGGAGTCGGTTTGTCTGTCCATCAGTGCATGACCTAATTCTCGTTAATATTCTCGGATTGCCTTGTAATTCTTTTCAATAACATATTTGACTTTTACTACAGATCGATATCTATTGGAAATGAAATGTGTAGCATACATAATTCATTTACAGGGACAGTCAAAAGTATTCCGGTACAGTACGGTCAATTGAAAAAAAAAACATTTCAAGGTCATTTAATGATGATGCAACATTTCATACATAATAAACTTGATATGCATTTATGAAGTGCAGTAAAACATGCTACCTGTAGAAGATGTGATTAATGTACAGTTTCACACAAAAGAATTCTGTTACATTATTATCTACGGGGAAAAATCATTTCCTGTATATTTTAACGATGTTGCACTGTTTCAAACATATTTAAATTTGTATGTATGACTGAGGTGCATTATAAGTTGCTTACTGAAAAGTATGTTGTGCATTGAATGTATCCTTCATTTACAGTGACACACAAAAAAAATCGGTTTAAGTACTGTTTATGTGGGACCATTGCTGCAAGTATGTTTTTAACATTGGTTTGTGCTTTTAAGCTTAACCAAATCTTTACATAGTGAGTTGTGTGTATTAATTCTGTTGATCCTATACTAGGCTACACAACGAAATTCCTCCGTATTACTGACTATGAGAGATAATTGCTTAGAGGTATTTTTAAATTGAGCTAAGAATTTTTTGTTAAATATTAAACATTATTTAGTATGTTAAATGAAGTTTATGAAATATAAATAAATCCATACACAAGGCTTTGTAAAAATTACGTCAAGATACATTACCGTATATAGTTGGTAATTTATAGAATACGTTTAAAGTTGTGTTATGCGTTTTGTTGCTGAATTAAATTTTATATTAATATGTGGTGAATATACAGGGATGTAAAAAGAAATTCGGGTACATTCCAAAAAGTTGGCAAAAATTTCTAAAATTGAACTTTCTAACAGAACTAAAATTTAGTATGCTATGTAGTATATATGCAAATTTATAAATTATATGTAGGGCTGCACTAGATAAAGTAGTATTATTTTGACTAT